>OZ005649.1:345344423-346014839 GCA_963930645.1 Salticus scenicus
ATATTTAATCACTAACAATATTTAAAAAAAAAAAAAAAAAAAAAAAAAAAAATCGAATTTTTTTTTTTTTTTTTTTTCGTTAAAAGTAAAAAAAATCGATAACTTTGTTTTAAATTATCACAGATTTATAGTTCAACCATTCGTTTTAAAGGTATTGACGAGATCTTTCGAATGATACCCATCTTCAAAGTTTAACCCCCCGGGGGGGGGGAACCGATGCCCCCCCATGCACAAATTTTTTTTCCTAGTTAACTACTACTATTATCAATAATTCATATTAATTTTACAATCACAAGTTTAAAATAACTCTCATTATGCCCATTTATACGGAATTTTGTCCTATGCTGCCATGTTAAAAATTTGCATAAAATGCGATCACAGCGCCACCTGTTGAGCTATTGATCCCCAAATCTAATGGGCACCAGTTCATGTCAGGGTGCAACTAAATACCAAGTTTGGTTAAATTTCATTCATTTGTTCGTGAGATACAGCGTCCACAAAAAAATGATACAGACAGACACACAGACAGACAGACAGACATTTTTTAAAAACTATCAATTCGTGTTCAGGACATCCCAAAACGTGTAGATCCGTCAAAAAACGGAGGTCGAAAATTTTCGCGAATCCAATACTTTCTCTATATTACATATAGAAGAAAGTAAAAATAATAATAATAATACGATTTTTTTCAAAGTTTTTTTTTTTTTTTCGTTAAAAGTAAAAAAAATCGATAACTTTGTTTTAAATTACCACATATTTATAGTTCAACCATTCGTTTTAAAGGTATTGACGAGACCTTTCGAAAGATACCGATCTTGAAAATTTACACCCCCCCGGGGGGGGGGGAGCGATACCCCAAATTTTTTTCCCAATTAACTACTACTATTATCAATAATTCATATTAATTTCACAATCACAGGTTAAGAATAACTCTCATTATGTACATTTATACGAAATTTTTTCCTATACTGCCATATTAAAAATTTAGAAAAAAATACGATCACAGCGCCACCTGTTGAGCGATTGATCCCCAAATCTAATCAGCCTCAGTTTATGTCAGGGGCCAACTACATACCAAGTCTGGTTAAATTTCGTAAAAAAAAAAAAAAAAAAAAAGATTTTTTTCTAAGTTTTTTTTTTCATTAAAAGTAAAAAAAAAAAATCGATAACTTTGTTTTAAATTATCACAGATTTATAGTTCAACCATTCGATTTAAAGGTACTGACGAGACCTTTCGAAAGATACCCATCTTGAAAATTTACTCCCTTCGAGGGGGGACTTCACCCCCAGGGGGGTTCACGAGGCTCCTACACATGCAAAAATTTTTTCCCAGTTGACTATCTCTATTATAAATAATTCTTGTAAATTTCATAATGATTACTAAAAAATAATTCTCTTTATGCACATTTATACAAATTTTTGCCCTATATCACCATGTTAAAAATTTAGAAAAAGCGGGATGGCAACGCAACCTGTAAGACAATTTTTACCAAATGTTGATAGGCACTAATTTATGTCAAGGTGCAACTACATACCAATTTGTATGAAATTCTGTGCAGTAGTTCTTGAGATACAGTTGCCACAAAATTTTGTCACACACACACACAGACATTTTCTAAAAATGGTCAAATCGTGTTCTACAGCTCTCAAAACGTGTAAATTCATCAAAAACCCGCGGTCGAAAATTTTTACGAATCCAATACTTTCTCTATATTACATATAGAAGAAAGTAATAATAAAGAAAAAGATTTTTTTTTTTTTTTTCAATGTATATAATTTCCTTGAAGTTTGAAACAAAATTTGAAGGAATCTAAGTTTTTGGTTCTATATATGAATGAAAACATGTAAACTTATGTATATTGTTTTACCTATTTGTATTTAACGCTGGTTAGGGTCTGGAGACTATAAAAAACGAAAACTTTGCAAAATTTTAATTATGCGTTTAATTTAAGTCTAAATTTTTTGAGATACGTATAAACGGTGCATATTAAACTTACCAAATCTTATGAGTGTTCAAAGTAGTGTGAACACTCCTAACATACCCCCAACATCAATGCACTTTTGTCGACGAATTTTCCAAAGATTAAATGTTCAAAGACATCCCTTTCTTGGAATCTATAAAAAATATGCCTATAGATTCATCAATCTAACCTTTGGAATAAAAACGGCAAACAAGTACCTTTTTCTTCGGATTAAAAAATAGCCAAAAGTCACACATCAGGGGACTAGTGTTGATGTTCAATATACTGATGTTCAATTCTATCACTTTGTTCAAGAAATTCAACTGTCAAACTTGCCGTAAGAAAACATGCATTATCATGGTGAAGCAAGAATCCTCTTATATTGACTTTTTGAGGAATTTCCGGAAGACATTTAGCGATGTACCAGTTATCTATAACTGTCTTCTGTCCCTTTAGATTCCTTATAATAAGAAAAAAATTATTTTCTTCTGTGTTATAAGAAGAAAGTGTTGAATTAGCAAAAATTTTCAACGTCTGTTTTTCAATGGATGTTTACGTTTTGAAAGGTCCTGAACAGAATTTGATCATTTTTAGAAAATATCTGTCTGCCGCTGTGTTTGGGTGTATGAAATTTTTTGTGGCTATTGTATCTCACGAACCACTGAACGAAATTCCACCCAACATTTTGCTGGACTTTGACGAACACTAGTGTTGATTACATTTTGAATATTAATAGCTTAACATGTGGCGCTGTCATCCCATTTTATTAAAATGTTTAACTTAGTGGTATAGAACAAATTTTTCAATAAATGAAGATAATAAGAATGATTTTTAATAAATGATTTTTAATAATCAGTTTTAATAAATATTTGTTAAATTACTGTCAACTATTGATAATAATGATAATAATATAGAAAAAAAAAAAAAAAAAAAAAAAAAAAAGTGTGTATCTTGGAAAATCGCTCCTGCCCTGGGGGGGGGGGGATATGTGTACTTCACTGGCTTTGATCAGTTATGTACGAGTAGAAAATATCATATATTGCTTTTTTCAATTATCGTTGTTTTTTCACCATTATTGGTTTGGGGTTATCTTCAAAGATTCATACTTTTGCTTTTCTTGACGGGTTGGAGCGTCAGAAAACAGCATGTACGTTTCATTATCAGTTATCCTTTTAGAAATAAGACGATGCTCACCATCATTTTTTGGTGTTCTATTAAATTATGGGGGATTCAATGACAAACTAATTTTTTCATATGCAATTCTTCATGAAAATTTTTATGTATAGCTTCGGATAAATGTTTCTTCTGTTTCATTTGGTAAGTGCAGCGATTATCATCAATTAACATTTTACGAATGGCTGACACATTTTTTGGACTGTAGCTGACAAGACAACAAAGGTCTTCCTCTGCATTATTCATTCAACAGAGAATTCGACTTCTGCGAAATTCTGTAAGCAATCTGAATACAGTTGAACGAGATGGAGTTTTATTCCCATATGCTACGTGTGGACGTTGAAATAGTTCTTGATTAACCCTACATTAAAATCAGAGGAAATCATAGCACGATAATGCTCTCGCGTCAACTTCGTTTTCCATTTCTTCCAAATATATTCTAGGACATCTCTGTATCGTACTTGTTGCTACAAATTATGGTCATTGATCATAAAAGAGTTCAAATTTACATATTTAAAACACATACGCATGCACACAGATATATATATACATAATCCACCGCCTCGTAGGCACTTTTTCTGTAATAATATGTTACCTTTGTTAAGAACTTCGAAAATATTTTTAGAATATCTAAAGACAAATGTAAACTTTATTGGACAAAAAATTTCTAGTAACAGATACGACATAAAAAAGAACTTTCAATTATTCATGCTTTTACATATTTCTCTGGAAAGCTAAAACAGACATTAAGTTTTAGAAGGCAGAAGATCATACTATAAAATGGTGGCACGTGTTGGCATGTAGATATAGGATAAATAGTGAAAAGTTTTCGAAATTATACTTCTCGTTGTAGCCGACTAACTAGGTTCATAGTACTAATGGCTAACCATTTTTCTAGAATAATTCATATTGTAAGGAAAAAAATATCTCACTGAAATTTTTTTCTATTCCAGTCTTGTTCTGAAAATAAATCCATACACAATACCGGATGGTTTGTCTGTAAATATTTATGCTTCTAGAATCTACTAAAATCTTGAAACGCCGCATTGCTTAAGATTGATAGTGTAGCTCATCTTAACATATCAGGAAGAGGAAAAAAATATCGTAGCGGCATAAAGAATTCTTTTATCCAAAACTAGAAGTTTTCAGTTATAGAAGATGAAGACTGAAGAAGACTATTATATTTTGTCATAACAAAATATAATAAAAGATGTTATTGTAAAGTAATTTTACTCTGAGATAAAATTCTTCCAGACGCGAAAATGACACAAACATCTTATTCAAACTTTATTGGAATGAAAAATTTGTTGTTTGCATAGTTATTTTTTAACTCAAATGCGGTAAGTATAAAAGAATTATGAGTTTGTTATTCGCTAATGCATATACAGATACGTTGAAAATTATTAGAATAATTGTTAATTTTCAATTATTATTATTTTAATTCAAGAAAAATAATTTCACTTCTTGATATAATTTATATTACATACATTAAGAATAGTTTATGAGAGTATATTTAACAATTTCCAACAAATTTTATTAGTAGTTGTCTGTCTACATTTTCATTTTGATAGCCATTTTAAGATTTCATCAAAACTGATGCATGTCATTCAGGTTTTTCAAATTTATTATGAAATGCTTCCCATTCAAAATCTTAAAACATCTGAACATCTTTAAATCAACTGTGCTAAACTTACGCAGTCAGCATACATTTTTTATATGCAATATAAGATGTTCCTTAAAGAAAATGATCTAATAAAGATTAGTAATGTATTTACAGGGCGACACAAAATTATCTGGATGCTACATTACGAAAAAATTCTGGAAATATATTTTCAGTTGCGTTTTTGAATTTTTTACACTTTCCAATGTTGTTATAAAGTACTTATGATGTGACAGGCAAAAACAGCAAAAATTTCGTTTTATGAAATTCTAAAGATAATTATGGAAATGAAAACGCAGGCAGATAGGTAGACAAAATGAAGTGATAAATACTTTTGAACTTAATTGAAATGTATAGAAATATCCTCCAAACTATTCATTAAGAGTGGAAAATAAATTATATCAGCAAGTGAAATTACTATTCTTGAATTATTGCATGCAATAATAATAAAAATAATAATAATAATAACAAAACAAAACAATTAAAAATTCATAACTATTCTAATAATTTTCTGACATCTGCATAATAACTGTATCTTACATTTGTCTGGATTTTATTACGCTTTACAAAACATTGGATGAATTATACGAAAAATAAACTGTCATTAGAGTTAAGTGATTAATATATGTCATCACTGTATACGATGCGACTAAAACTTAACAGAAATAGACCTTAAAAATAAAGTTAAAAATACTACGAATTCTACTAAATAGGATGTTAAAAGATATGGGCAAAGGAATTTAACCACCTTTTCATGGAAGCAAAAACTAACAGAAGATAATAAGTTGCAATTTCATAATTTCGTGTTTAATGCATTACAAGAGATTTCTTGTACAAGTGAAACGTCGCGTCGGTGGTTATAATTAAAGTAACAACAATTTTTTTTTTTTTTTTTTTTTTTTTTTTTTTTTTTTTTTGGGGGGGGGGGGGGGCTTGAATTTGAAGCCAGCTCTCGTAGCGTCCCTTTACTTTTCCCTCTCTTAATTGCGATCTTTTCATTTATTCTTTTATTTTATTTATTTTATTTTGGATTAGAATTTCTAACATTTATCCTTTCTTTCTACATGTTGTGTTGGAATTGAATTTTAAATTTTATCCCTTTATCCTTTTAACGTCTTAATTTTTTAAAATTATGTATATATAATCTATGGAATATTTCTCTAACGTGGACCAGTTACAGTTACTTTCTGTCGAAACGATACGATAGTGATGTAATTATTGAAATACGCGATGATAAAAAATAATATTTAAAAATGAACAATATTTAAGCACGCGGACTCAACTCAATGAACTAATAAGAAAAAATGACGACATTTGTATGATGACATTATTTTATTTAAAAATGTTTTTTTTTTTTTTTTAATTGCTTCTCCAGAATCTTTGTATATAAGCGTGATTTTAAACCTAGAAATACTTTAAAGATATATACAGAATAGGACTTATTATCCTAAATTGACTAAAAAACACAATCGTAAAAAATATAATAAAAATAAAAATTACTTTTTTTAAGCAAAAAATTATACCAAAATAAATAAAAAGTCATCGCCAACATGGTGACAAAAATTTTAAAGGCACCGTGGAAACCCTATACTAAAACTGTTCTGCCTGCAGAAGTATGAAAACTGGGTCTTCAACCATGAATTTTATTTGGAAACCTTTCTTTGAATGATTTTGGTTTCACTTGTACAATATTAATTTGATGCTAATAATAATTTGGCTTCTGGTAAAGTCAAATTTTAATAATGTGGGGAAATTGGTATAATATTTCTGTACTGATAAGTATAAAGGATTTAAGTGCATATTCTTGATTTTTCAGGAGACGAAATATAAAGTTTAACTAGCTAAAAACAAATCAGAAGAATCGATTAGGAAAAAGGTATTTCGTTGATTTATACCCTTTATACCATTCAGTGGTTGTCAACCTTCATTTAATAACGGGAAAAATTGAATTAAATATTTTATACCATACATGAATGGTACATTTCTGAATTGGTCCTTTTTTTACCAATGGATTTTCTCAAAGACTAAATGACATAGAATTAAATCCTTTATACCAATCGATAGAGAATTTTTTTCTTAGTCTGACTATGTACTTAACTCAAAATCGACATTTTTGGACTTAAATCCTTTATACTTATCAGTACAGATTTATGAGTTTCAAATTTTAAAAGTAAATAAGAAAAGAAATGAAGTGTGAAAATTTCGCACGTATAGTAGTACTTTCTATCTGAAACGTCTTGAATCGTAATGAGTGAGGGAATACGACTGTAAACGTTTTTGAAAAATAAGAAATGGTCCTTTACCATTCATTGGTTTCGCACTGAAATCAAACGTTAATAATCTTTATACAACAATTTTTATTTTTATTTTTTAAGTTAATTTTTAAACTTATGTTCCTTCCATCTTCGGTAGAAAGCAGCACAACTCTAAAATTTAACAAATCGCAACCTGGCAAGAAAAATGACACCACTCAAAAAATGGCAGTTTTGAGTTTATTTCACTGAAAAATGTGTTTAAACTACACAAATCTACATAAAAGGCGTCATATATCTATTTAAACTAGTATGTTGTGGTCACCACAAGACTTTCTTCTATATTTTCCAATACAAATTCACTAAGTGCAAATAATTTATTAAAACTATTATTTATTAAAATCATCTAACATGATGAATGGAAATGATTTTCATCTTAAAGAAAACTAACACTAAATATCCAAAGAAAAACAGTTTTATTGTCTATAAATAATATCTTAAAAAATGCGTTTTTATAATGATTATTTCACATATCAGGTTTCGAACAGTTACATAGAAGTTGAGATACAGTCTTCCCATTATCGCGAAAATTTGCAGCATAGCAGCGCTACCTATTCACCGATAAGCATACAAATTGAATCAGCATAATGTCTCATAATGGCCTTCTCACATACCAAGTTTTTGTTTGATGATACTCAATAGAACCTGTGCTAAATCCTTTTCTTAAGTTACGGAAATCGCTGTGTAGCAGCGCCACCTGTTGAGCAGTTGACACCAAAAGTTAATAGACATTAATTTATGTCAAGGTGCATCTACATATAAATTTAGATGCAATTATATGCAGCAGTTCCTAAGATATAGCCCTTTCTTAAACTGCGAAAATCGCTGTATAGCAGCGCCACCTGTTGAGCAGTTGACACCAAAAGTTGATAATCACTACTTTATGTCAAGGTGCATCCAGATGTAAATTTATATAGAATTCTGTTGCCACTTTTATTGTACTATCGTATAGAAAGTAACATGTAAAGATATAGGCAAATTCTAGCCTACAATCATCAACAATCACTCTTCTTTTTTTTTTTTTTTTTTTTTTACAGAGTCTTGCGAGTCATTTATAGAACTTTCGAAGAATTTGGTTCTGCGCTATAAACCAATGAATATTTCCGGAATATTCCAGATCTCTGTTATTATTGAAGTTAGAGCTTCTAAACTTTTGCAAATCTAAACTACAAAATTTCACCAAATTTGGTCGCCAAGTCGCCAAATTCGATGCCAAAACAAAAAATCTACGCTGGCTACTAATTTGCGGCTTGACGAGATTAGCGATAAAATTTTGCGGCAAATATTGTTTCAGGATAGCCAAAAACCCTTTCTCCATTCTAACTGAGTTAATTATTTTGGTAAATTTTATCGTTTCTCGCCACTAATTTTTGCCAAAGAGAACAAAACTTGGTCATCTATATTCGAATGGTTTTCATTGTATTCTAAGCTGTGCATTTGCCAAGGAGAGATTCTGTAATAAGCCGTGGAGTACTATTCCTGCAAAAACTATTATATTTGTCTCGGCGGTATATAGAATCGTATTATCGTGACTTTTTTTAGTTGGAGCAAAATATTTCTTTTTATTTTTTTAAGGAATGTTCGTGGACTGGAACCTGCCTGTTTATTTACGAATCGGTTACCTCACACAAAATTGTAAATGTTTTCATAATAATATCATCATAATTTCATATCATAATAATGTAAAATTTCATAATAAACTTTTGAAATACTTAATCAATTCAAATCAAAGTTGAAAAATGGATTTATCATTCAAACAACAAAAAATCCAGAAATTTCACGTAACTCGTGAACCAATCACGTTATTGCGTCTATCTTTGGTATATTAATAATAAGCATTTTCTCGCCAAAAGTCGCCAAATTTGGTGCCAAATCCATTACCTGCCTTATTGGGTATTTTTAATACATTTTTATAGGAAAATTAGGCTATTTTAATGCTAAAGCAAACTAGAAATGCAGAAAACTAACATTTTATCCACTTACTAAGCCTCTTTGAAAGAATTTCTACAAAAAAAAAAAAAAAAAAAAAAAATTCTTTTCAAATTTGCAAAGATATCTTAGATGAGCAACTTTCTCTCTGCCATTTTGATCCAAGTAGCAGCCACTTAATTTTTCAACACGATGACTTTTGAGATTTTTAATTTATTCGAACTATATGTGTACAGTAGACTTATCTCACAAATGCATTTGATATATTTTTCAACTTAACCCACCATTTTGTTTCCAAGCGCCGGCCACTTGAAAATTTAATATTCACAAAAAAGGTATTTATGAACCGATTTGCTTAAAACTCCATATTTCCATAGCCTACATCAATATTTCTACCAAGTCCATTAATAATTTGCAGCCGCCATTTTGAAACAAAATGACGTCTACTTGATAAGAAAAAAGAAATCAACCTACCCTTCCAAATAAGCCGGAAGGACTCGGTTTTTTTTACTTTCTCTTACCCATAAGGTAGAGAAAGTATTGTTTTTGGGTCAAATTTTCGAACGCGAGATTTTGCTATATTTACACGCTTTGAGGTCCCCTGAATACGAAAATCATGTTTTTAGCAAATGGTCTGTGTGTATGTCTGTGTGTCTGTCTGTTATGAGCATATCTCAAAAACAAATTATGGCAGAAAGTTCAAACTTGGTATTCTAAATGTGTATTATATAGGGATGCTACAGTAAGCTTTTCGTTAAGATCAAGCAAATGGTTCGTGTACAGGGTCAAGAGAATTCTAATACATTACGTCTATGGGGGAAATTGCAGGTAAGTAGAGTTTAACGTCTATAGACTGCAGTAAACCAAATGAAACGAAGATATATTTTTGTAATAGAGATAGATAACTGGGGAAAAGAATGTCTATGTAGGAGCCTCGCCTCCCCCCCTCGAGAGGAAGTCCCCCCATCGAGGGGAGTAAATTTTTATGATGGGTATCTTTTAAAAGAGCTCGCCAATACCTTTTAAACGAATGGTTAAACCATCGATCTGCGATAATTTAAAACAAAGTTATCGATTTTTTTTTACTTTTAACGACAAAAAAAAAAAAAACTGAAAAAAAAAAAAAATAATAATAATAATAATAATTTTTTTTTTTTTAAATATTGAGAATAAAATGGACTTTTTTTTGGATATTTGGTGTTATACTACTTCTCTAATATGGAAATCGTCTGCATTATCATAAAAGATAATTTTTTTAAATAATAATTTTAATAAATTATTTTTTAAAAACAGAATTATTTTTTAATAACCGAATTAAATTGTATATAAATATAGGTGCATAAATGAAACGGGGGGTTGAGGGGGGCGGTAGCCCCCCTCACACACATTTAATTATCATTTAAAACTCTCCCGAAGCCTAATTTGAATTGTTTAACAGAGGTTTACATAACATCGTTATCTTACCTCTTAATCTCCAAAGTGTATTTATAGTATTATATTTCAGTGTAAGAGAAAGTCGTGTGAGTGACACAACAGATTATTACTTTCTTCTATATTCAATAGAAGAAAGTATTGGATTCGTAAAAATTTTCGACCTCGGGTTTTTGATGGATTTACACGTTTTGAGAGTTGTAGAACACGATTTGACCATTTTTAGAAAATGTCTGTCTGTGTGTGTGCGTGTGTGTGACAAAATTTTGTGGCAACTGTATCTCAGGAACTTATGCGCAGAATTTCATACAAATTGGTATGTAATTGCACCTTGACATACACTGATGGAAAAAAAAAATCCCAATACCAAGAAAAAATTATTGTACAGTAACGAAATTTCAGCAATACATTTGTCTAGGTAACATATTTAATTGATTCAAGTTTCAAGATCACAAGTAGAGCCATTGGCGAGAAGAGCCATTTCAAATGTGAAATGTTGGTACATTAGTAACCGGTGTAACTGCCAGAATTTTGAATGCAAGCATGGAAACGTGCATGCATTGTGTTGTACAGGTGTCGGATATCAGTTTGTGGGATGGGTTCCATGCCTGTTGCACTTGGGCGGTCAATGCAGGGACGGTTAATGCTGGTTGTGGATGACGCTGGAGTTGTCGTCCAATGATGTCCCATACGTGCTCGATTGGAGAAAGATCTGGTGATCTAGCAGGCCAAGGCAGCATGTTGACACTCTGTAGAGCATGTTGGGTTACAACAGCGGTATGAGGGCGAGCGTTATGCTGTTGGAAAACACCCCCTTGAATGCTGTTCATGAATGGCAGCACAACAGGTTGTATCACTAGACTGACATACAAATTTGCAGCCAGGGTGCGTGGGATAACCACGAGAGTGCTCCTGCTGTCATACGAAATTGCTCCCCAAACCATAACTCCAGGAGTAGGTCCTGTGTGTCTAGGCCGCAGACAGTCGCTAGCAGGCGTTCAACTGGCCTCCTTCTAACCAACACACGGCTATCACTGCGACCAAGGCAGAACCGGCATTCATCAGAAAACACAACAGATCTCCACTCCGTCCTCCAATGAGCTGTAGCTTGACACCACTCACGTCGCAAATGGCAGTGGTTTGGAGTCAGTGGAATGCACGCTACAGGGCGTCTGGCTCAGAGCTGTCCTTGAATTAACCGATTTGTAACAGTTCGTTGTGCCACTGTGGTGCCAACTGCAGCTCGAATTTCAGCTGCAGACGCAGTACGATTAGCCACAGCCATACGCCGAACACGGCGGTCTTCCCTCTCAGTAGTGCCCCGTGGCCGCCCGGAACCCGGTCTTCTTGAGTCAGTACCTTCCCTTGACCACTGCTGCCAACACTCATGCACAGTGGATACATTCCTGCCAAGTCTTTCTGCAATATCGCGGAAAGAAAACGCACCTTCTCGTAGCCCTAGTACACGACCTCGTTCAAACTCAGTGAGCTGTTGATAATGGCTTCTTTGTCTTCTTAGAGGCATCCTTGACAAACATTAACCCACTACGTCAAATCTCAACTGTAAATAACGATCACGAACCTTACAGCGCTTATTTAACGCAAACCTCATTTGCATGTTCATAGTGTCGCTACTAGCGCCACACTTATGCGCGTAGCTCGAAATTTGAATCGACGTCATCTTTCAGATGTATAAACACGCCTACCAAATTTCGTTTATCTAGCACAGCTCCTTCCTGGTGTTGGGATTTTTTTTTTCATCAGTGTAAATTAGTGCCTATCAACTTTTGGTAAAAATTATCTTACAGGTTGCGTTGCCATTCCGCTTTTTCTAAATTTTTAACATGGTGATATAGGACAAAATTTTGTATAAATGTGCATAAAGAGAATTATTTTTCAGTAATCATTATGAAATTTACAAGAATTATTTATAATAGAGATAGTCAACTGGAAAAAATTTTTTTGTATGTGTAGGAGCCTCGCCCCCCCCCCCCCTAAGGGGGAAGTCACCCTTCTAGGGGAGTAAATTTTCAAGATGGGTATCTTTCGAAAGGTCTCGTCAATACCTTTAAAACGAATGGCTGAACTATATATCTGTGATAATTTAAAACAAAGTTATCGATTTTTTTTTTTACGAAATTTAACCAAACTTGGTATTTAGTTGGTCCCCGTCATAAACTGGTGCTGATTACATTTGGGGATCAATATCTCAACAGGTGGCGCTGTGATCGCATTTTTTCTAAATTTTTAACATGGCAGTATAGGACAAAATTTCGTATAAATGTACATTATGAGAGTTATTTTTAACTTGTGATTGTAAAATTAATATGAATTATTGTTAATAGTAGTAGTTAACTAGGAAAAAAATTCTGTGCATGTGGGAACATCGTCCCCCCCCCCCATGGTATCTTTCGAAAGGTCTCGTCAATACCTTTAAAACGAATGGTTGAACTATAAATCTGTGATAATTTAAAATAAAGTTATCGAATTTTTTTTTTTTTTTTTTTTTTTTTTTTTTTACTTAAAAAAAAAAAAAAAAAAAAAAAAAAACTTAGAAAAAAAAACCGTAATTTTTTTTTTTTTTTAATATTGTTACTGAGTGAATTTGTATAGGAAAATATAGAAGAAAGTCTTGTGATGGCCACAACATACTAGATTTTTTTTTTTTTTTTTTTTTAAGAAACAAACGCATTTTAGTGAGTTTTTTCGGCTTTTACCAGGGTTTTTTTGAGTGTCATCAAGGGTTTTCGGATTTTCTCAGTGTTTTGAGAAACATTTTCTTTCTTTCTTTGCTTTTTTGTGACACAAAGTATATTATTAATAAGATGGTTAAAAAAAAATCAACGTTGATTATTCACTAAAATCAAAATCTTAAAAATTAATTTTAAAATTTCTAAAGTCATTTTTTATTAAGTTATAAACAAGGAAAAAAAAATCTAAACTTATTTTTGTTTTCTAAGTAATAGATATAAAATTCTGCCGAAAACACAATTTAATTTAGTACGACAGGACAGTCTATTCTTCAATATAAAGGCATGCAGTAACTGTGTTTAATTCCCTAGCATCGGTTACTATATTCATTTCTTAAAATTTCTTTGGTATAGCTTTAGCATAGAAGCCCCTTGGCGGCCTTTAAATGTTTGTTGTCATTTTTGGTATGAATTAAAATGGCTATTGCAATTGCGTAACTAAGTTCTTGGTTCTTGGGGAGAAACGTCCGACTCCGAGCTACTTCGGCGCCAAATTTTAAATTTCGTTAAGGTGTTCTATACTGAAGCTGTTCCATTTCTTTAGCACGATATTTCTCAATTTATTTTAATTATTAAAAAAAATTGTTTTTATGTGTTCATTTTTTTCCCCCAACATAAAAAGAAATATGTTTACTTATTTATTGACATTTGGCATCGATTTCTTTTTAATAATTTTAAAGTTAAAATGAGACTTTTGTTTAATTATCTTTTGAACCAATTAAGTGACTGAACATAAAAATATAGCGTTAAGTAGATTTTGCCCTAATTCATAAGAGTGTCAATTTTCGATATAATCTAACGAACAGATACAATGACAAACTTTCAGCTTTATATATGTATTTAGATAAAAACAAAAATGTTTGAACGTTCATTTAAGGTGATAGTACGTTTGGTGGACAAAATTAAAGCAACAACCTGTTTTCTCGTTCTCTATTTTTTTTTTTTTTTTTTTTTTTTTTTTTCACATAATTTTTAAACAAATAAACATATGAATTTAAAATTTGGATGGCATGTTCGTTATCATATTATTAACCGAATTTTATGTAACTTTAACATAAGAATAATTTTTAAGCTAATAAATATTCATTTTTCTCGCAAAAGTAAGCTTTGGAAAAAATCTGGAGTGACTCCACTCGACTTTCCGAACATTGAGTAACTAACAGTTTTGTAGATAAAATAAAGAAAGAGGAATTGCTAAACAAACAAAAGAGAGAAAACCATAATAGAGTGTTTTTTTCTCCATATATCACACGAGGTTTTATTTAACGCTACTGAACTTTGAGCCCTTAGATCATAATGATAAAGAATTTTTCGTTTTGTCCCTGTAAAAATCTATAGATGCTAGATTCACCAAAATGCTTATAGTTAGTGCAACAGTGATTTATAATATTCATACAAATTTTCAGCTCAATTGAATAAGGCGTTTAGATGCTATCGCACTTTTAAAAATTTGGTCTCATAGGCCATAATGATAAAGAATTTTTCTTTGTGTCCCTGTAAAAAAACTGTAGTGCTAGATTCACCAAAATCTATACAGTTGGTGCAAATGCGACCTATAACATGTGTACAATTTTTTTGCTCAGATTAATAAGGCGTTTAGACGCTATCACACTTTTAAAAATTTGGCCCCATTGGCCTTAATGATAAAGAATTTTTCTTTGTGTCCCTGTAAAAAAACTATAAGTGCTAGATTCTCCAAAATCTATACAGATTGAGTATCTGTGACCTATAATATGGGTATAAAATTTTTGCTCAATTGAATAAGGCGTTTAGATGCTATCGCACTTTTAAGATTTTGGTCCCTTAGGCCATAATGATAAAGAATTTTTCTTTGTGTCCCTGTAAAAAAACTATAAGTGCTAGATTCACCAAAATCTACAGGGTTCGTACTATGGTGACTTACAATATACGTACCAACTTTCAGGTTAATCGAACAAAGCCTTTAGACGCTAGCGTGTTCACAAACATACACACAAACACACATACACACACACATACATACATCATCGTAAAAATAGTGAAAACGGACTCAGGGGACCTCAAAACGTATAGAAACATCAAAATCTCGAATTCGGATTTTCGACATGATTACAATACTTTCCTCACTATAGTGTTCGGAAAGTAAAAATGAAAAATTTCAATAATTTTTGGAAAGAACACTTAATGAAAAGTGGTGTTAAGGATGCATTAGGGATAGGTAAAGACGCACATGCCTTGAAATGTTAAACTAAATATCGATTTTTCTTTCTGTATTAACTTTTCTTTTACTTTTATAATAGACTTTTTAAAAAAATATAATTAATAATTTGTAAACTTTGAGCATCACCAAAATAATAAAAATGTCGATAAATAAACAATTTTATAATGAACATCTTATTCAGTTTTACATGTTTGTGTGTTTATTTTTTAAAAAGCTATTCACATGCGGAAAAAAAAAAAAAAAGAAGAAAAAGATGAAACAGATAAGTGAATACAGGTAGAAAGATTTTTTGGTTGTAATCTAACATATGGATGCGTCTTCACCTATCTATAAGGCATCCTTATGACCATTTTTCATCAAGTGTTCTTTCCAAAAATTATTGAAATTTTTCATTTTTTCCAAAGCTTACTATTGAGAGAAAAATGAATATTTATAAGCTTAAAAATTATTCTTATGCTAAAGTTACATAAAATTCGGTTAATAACATGGTAACGAACAGGCCATTCAAATTTTATATTCATATGCTTATTTGTTTAAAAATTATGTGCAAAAGAAGAAAACGAGAAAACAGGTTGTTGCTTTAATTTTGTCCATCAGTGTAGATAAAAATTGGTAACGACGCTGTTTGAAAGAAATAGTATGACATGTCGAGCTAAACAAAAATTAAATAATTGCTCTAAAAATATTCTAAAACTCTATTTATATGTTTTTTACAACTACAACAAAAAACTGAATTTAAATAATTATTTAGTATTGCTTTATATACAGTCGGGCAGCAAAAATATCCGAGCACTAGCCAATAATTCCGATGTCAAAAAAGCACACTTAAAACTGTTTTGTTAAATAAATCCTTGTCGAATCACGTTCTTAGACTGAATAAGTACATGACTCGACAAGGATTTATTTAACAAAGCAGTATGAAGTGTACTTTTTAAGACAGGGATTATTGCTAGTGTTCGGATAATTTTGCTGCTGACTGTACAGTCGGTAACAAAAGTGTCCGAACACTAGCAAAAATTCTCATGTAAAAAAAGTACACTTCATACGGTTTTGTTAAATAAATCCTTATCGAATCATGTTCTTAGACTGACTAAGAAGAGGATTCGACAAGGATTTATTTAACAAAACCGTATGAAGTGTACTTTTTTTACATAGGAATTTTTGCTAGTGTTCGGACATTTTTGTTACTGACTGTATATATATATATATATATATATATATATGTTATTCAGAAGATTTTCATAAAATGCTTTGAATTATTGTTTCTCTATTATAAACAGTACTTCATTATTAGAGTTTTTCAGATATTTTTTAAAATATGATTTTTAGTCGTTTTTATTTTACATTCCTTGAGTCCCATAGTTTTCTTTACATTTATATATATATATATATATATCTTTCTCTCTCCGTCTCCTCCCCCCTTACTTTTATTAGTTTATATAATTTTTTCATTTGTTTTAATGAGATAAGTATAAATTACTTTTCAAGATTTTGTTGCACCTCCAATGTATATATATATATATATATATATATATATATATATATATTAGATATAAATATATTTTAATTCTTTGTCCATATTATAATAATGTATATTATATTTGTTTTACGTTTATATGTTTACTGTAAGTGAAATAAAATAAAAGTACAATTTTAGATATGGATTTTGAAAAAAACCATTTGGTTTTTATCTTGGGTTTTTTTGGGTCGGGGAAAATCAAGCGAACCCTGGACCTGATTTTATAGTTTTACTTCTTATACAAATTAAATTTTCTCCTAACAGATAACAATTTTCAGTAAAGTACTTATGTTTTGTTTAAAGAAAATATACTGTGATAAGGGTAAAAGGAAAACGAAAATAGCAATAGAAAATGTGTAACGTGTGAACATTTTGAAATTTTATTAGTATAACTGAATAAAATTGATGCAGAGCAGCTCAAAATAACTAAAGTTCAATAATCTATACAATATTTCTCTAACGTGGTCCAGTTACGATTACATTTTGTAGAACCGATACGATAGTGACAATAAAATACGCGAAGATAAAAAATACTACATAAGCAATATTTAAGCATGCGGACTCAGTTCAGTGATCTAATAAATTAAAAAATAAATAAATAATCACACATGTCTAATGAGATCATTTTATAGAAAACCTATTTTTAAAAGTTGGATCTTTACAATCTTTGCAATCGTTATTTTAAACCTATCAATACTTAAAGATATAAACAAAATATGAACTTTTGTCATAAATTGACTAAAGAACACATTAATAATAAGTATAATCAAAATAGGCATTTTTTTTTTTTTTTTTTTTAATAAAAAATTGTGCCAAAATGAATAAATAAAAAGTTATTAAAAAATGTAAAAGTCGCCATAGGGGTTCTATACTAAAGCTGTCCTGCAGGGAAAGTATAAAAACTGGGTCGTCAAACATGAATTTTATTTTAAAAATGAATAATATCTTATTTTCTGAATGATTCTGAGTTAACTATCATTAGCGTTTCATCACACAAAAATTAATAATAATTTGGTTTCTGATGAAATAAAATTTATATCATGTGAGGAAATCTGTATATGACTTATAAGTTTCAAATTTAAAAGGTAAATAAAAAAGAAGAAGAAGAAGAAACTGCAAAAATTTCGCACAGGTTTGCTAGTAAATAATATTAGTTATATATAATTCAATTTCGATTTATCGTAAGGTATCAAATATTGAAATTCAGCTAATTATCTAGGAATAAAGTTGTAAGTTTGAAGTGAAATCAATTAAAAAAATAAAATTATTAGAATAAGAAGAATTAATTGTTTATACAGCAAAGCACCGTTTATACGTCTCTCGTTTATACGTATTTTACATTTATACGTCCTTTTAGTGAAGACCTGATTCATTCCTATTCATTTTAATGCAAAAAATTTTCGTTTACACGCCGCTAATATCGGTTATACAGTATTTTCTACTTTACTAAAATTTGCAAAATTTCTTGATCTGTCAAGACGTTTCCTAGAAAGGATCTTAAATGGAGGAACACAGGAAAGATTGGAGAATACTGACCAAAGAATCAATTGAATTCACAGTAGAATTTTTAATACTCATAGACAAGCAGCAAATCAGACGAAAAGATTTTTAATGTTATTAAATAACTATCTGTATGGGCATAAATCGTATACTTATTAATATATCGCAATATATATAATCGCAATATATATAATTAATATTCAAAATGTGTTCATACAGTTCTTAAGAAATGTAATGTAATACTCAGTATATGATATATGTAATTAGTACCCAGTCATGCATTAATAGTATGAGTTTTCCCACTTTTTATAATATATTTTTTTTTAAATTAATTTTTGTCTTGAAAAAGTATAAATATACATTTACTAACTAAAGAAACTTTATTAATTAGTATTTTCATATAAATTTTACTTAAGTGTCATTAAATTTGTAGTAATCAAAGTGTTATTATTAAAATTTCGATTATACGTCTTTTCATTTATACGTCTTTTTACGTTAGTCCCTTGAAAGAGGAAAGACTCATAAACGGTGCTTTACTGTATTGTATACTGTAGTAATTGAACTAAAGACATCAAAGGATAATTTAATTTGCAGAAAATTAATTCTTATTGGCCTATGTGGAATGTGGTATTCAGACTCAGTGGCATCTTCTGTTATTCTGGCTGTTGCTGCCTTTAAAAATTAATTTCCTATATATATATACACATATATGAAAAAGAACTGTGTATTGCTAAATATAAATTTGAAAAAGGGAATAGAAAGAGAAAAATGTAATAATATGTTTGAGTATTTGTCTCAAAGTTCGTTATGTTTAAACAATGGAAAACAACAATTCTAAACAACATATGGAGCCAAAAGTGTTTGTAATTATAAAAATTACATCATGCAGCCAAATGACGTTTTCCATTCCACGCTGGCAGGCACTTCCTTGTACACTATTATGACGTAAATGGAGTTGATGAAAGTTCACCGTATGTTTCATCAGCCAATAAGAAGCCGACACGCTATCGTATTTTGCTTACAATTTTAACGAGTCCTTGCTGCTGTGCGGACGCTTCTGCTTGAGTACGGCATTATTACATTTTATTATTTATACAAATAAAGTTTATAATATTTACAAATGCCTCAATTAAAGAAAATATCGATTTCGCCTAACAATATTCTTCCAAAGCTTGAATTTGTTAGTGAAAGCATTTATTCAAATTATGAAATTACACATCAGGATTTAACAACATATGTACCAATATATTCTGACACAAAATCATCCACTGGTTTAAGTAGTGAAGCTGAAGCAGAAAGTGATGGAGCCAGCTCAATATTACAAAGGCCGAGAAAAAGACAAAGGCTTGATCATCTCTCACAAGAAGAAAAAATCATGAGAAGGCAAGCCCTTTAATTTTGTCTTCTGTATTTATCAAACTGTGAATCTAATAGTACTCATTTTATTATAATTTATTTTCTCATATGCATTTTCACTTAATTCAATGATTTGATCCCATGCTATTGTTCTACTTGTGTTAATTTGTTATTGAATATTTAAAAAAACCTATAATACTAATGTCTGTATAGTTTGTTGACATCGGAACATACGGTCACGCCCATATGCATGGAAATTTCCAGATGTTGTCTTCGCTTCTGAGAAAACTTAATGTATTTTTCGAATTTCTTTGCATCTATTTCCAATAGTATCGAGCGATCGCTACTGAAACACTAAATCTTATTGCTAGCAATAGTATTTCGTTGCTTAAAGTCAATTGATGTTGTTAGCAGTAGTATTTCGTTGCTTAAAATCAGTCTGCTTAAATATATATTATTTTTATTAAAATACTTAGTAAACAGTGCAGCCCTCCAATATAAATTTGAGTGCTTTTATGTAAATTTTGAAATGATTTTCCTTTTCCTTTTCGATTCATTTCAAAACTTTTGCACTGTACATAATTATATAAATTTTTCAGTAAAGCGTATCGATTATCGATTTATTTACTCAGTTCCGACCTTCGGTTACCAGGATTCGCCCTAGAAAAAAGTATTGAACAGAATTTTCCCACTCTTAACAAAAAATTTAAGCCTGATTTTTAAAATTTAAGAAATTAAATATAGTTTACATTTTGCAGATTTTTTTTTTTTTTCTTCTCAGAATTCTTTATGTGCAAATGAAACGATTGTGTTTAAAAAAAAAAGTTAAATATGAATACTTTTTTTCCCTTTCGGGGTTAAAAACTGATGTTTCTTCTTCAGTATTCAGATTTTTAAATTTTTATCAGAAATGCAGAAGGATTTTTTTAAGTTCTTTATCACTTAATTTTATAAATTCATTTTGGATTTTGAGTGTACTCAAAGAGAGCTCAACCATAGCCTTCTAAACTAGATGCCTGTTGTGTGGCTCGTAAACTTGGCAACAGTTTAAGCGGTAGACAGCACCACCTGGTACAGATTGCACGACTTTTAATTCAACAGCCACCAAAAATTTTGCTATACATAAAAGGTGAATATAATTGAAGAAACGTCGATTATATATATATCACTTCTTAAAATTATTGGTGACAGCTGAATAAAAGTCGTGCAAACTGTACCAGGTGGCACTGTCTACCACTTGAACTTTTGCCAATTTTACGAGCCACAGGACAGGCATCTACTTTAGGAGGCTATGGCTCAACAGAAGTCTGGTAACTAGAATAACCGAAGTTATTTCATATTTCTAATCTTTAGTTTCCACACTTTATAACTTTGTTAATAATATAGGTACGTTTTGTATATTCTTAACAAATCTGTAGAATTATGAGGTTTTTTTAACGCGCCAGTGCACGGGTGGGGAAAAGACACAATTTTCTTTCAATATTTGAATGGTTATCCAAAAAAAAAAGGATGAAATACTTGATGAACAATGAGACAAGTGGGGGAAAATCTCCTTTTGTGATATATTTACTTTCCAAACATATATATGTAGTGAGAGACTAGAAAGAGCACTGAGAAGTTATTCTTACATTAATTAAAGTTTAATAAAAAATAAATTAATATTTACATATTTACAAGATTTGACCACATAGGTCCAAAAAACTATTACGTGTCCACTTAGGACTCATTTTAGATCAATTAGATCGTAAAGTAATCAGAGCCACTTAGGCAGGTATCTTAATGCTTACATAGCTAAATCATAACTCCATGTTCACTTAGAAACTTCTTTTTCACATAGAAAAGTCAAAACAAGTAAAAGAACAAAAAAAAAAGAGTTCTGTTTCATCATCGTAGCCAGACCGGCTGTCTCCTGAATGGTGCAATCTGTTTCGCTTGCACCTGGGGTAATTAATTTTATTACTTTTCTTCTCTCTCTGTTCATTACTTCCACATAATTCGGCTATCCTGCGCCAGCTTCGACCTCGAAGTTACAAGTCTGGGACTCATCAAGTCTGTCCACCAAGGATCTGAAAAAAACAAAAAAGAAAAAAAAACAAGCGACAGAGAGATTCTAAAATATGGAAAACAATATATATACACAATAAAATGTTTTTTTTTTTTCTGTCTACTTGGACATCGTCCAGGTTTTCATCATGTCTGCGGCAGTTGACGTTATATTTGGTCCTTCATGCTGACCAACTTTTTGAACATCGTATCTATCACTTGCCTTAACTTTTGTCACCTTATAGGGACCAAAATATTTAATTCTTAGTTTGAGACCTGATCCAAATTGGGTACGTTGGATGGCAACTAGGTCCCCTATATGATACTTATGTGCTCTCTTGCGCTTTTTATCATATTGTTTTTTATTCTCCTCCTGAATTTTCTCGATTTGTTGTTTAGCATAGTCTCTTAATTCTTCCCTGTCTTCCATGAACCTTTTTCTGTACTCCTCTTCTAAAAGACTTTTGACGATCAGATCCTCTTTGTTTTTCATTTTAACTCCTGTTAGTAGCTGAAAAGGTGTTAACTTTGTACTCCTTGTCGTCGTGCTGTTCAATATTCTTTGTACAGTACTGACATTCTTGTACCATTTAGTGGGATCTTCAATGGATAACTTGGACAAGACGGGTATTAGAGTCCTGTGCAAACGTTCGATTTGCCCATTTCCTCTTGGCACTCCTGTTGTAATTGGAACATGCTCGATGTTTTCCGCATGGCAATATTCTTCGAATTCCTTAGATCGAAATGCACTTCCTTTGTCTGTTATAATTCGCGATGGGTTTCCGAAGGTTGTTTGTTGAAGTTTCAGCTTATCTAAAGCTTCTTCTGCACTCGTGGTTTTGACCGGATATAGCCAAGCAAATTTTGTAAATCCGTCAATCACAGTGAAAATATGCTGATATTTTTTATTGGTAGATGGTAACGGTCCAATAAAATCAATATGATAGGTGCCTAGCGGTACATTTTCCTTCGGAATAGGATTCAAATATCCTTCAAGTTTTCCACTTTTCTTATTGCATAGAATACATTTCACGCAATTGGCTATAACATTTTCTATTTTCTTTCTCGCACCTGGAATGTAAAAATCTCTTTTCACTATTTCTTCTGTCTTCGCTGAAGCAAAATGTCCTTTTTGATGTATTTGTCTTATTATTTCTGACTGCATATTTTCTGGTACAACTAACAATTCTCTACCCGCATCATACCTGTACAGTACATCGTTTTTGACTAAATAATTTTCTTCTTTCCCATTTTCCATTAATTCTTTTATTACTCGTATATTTTCGTCATTGTTTTGAGAATTTGCTATTTTATGTGTTACCTCGTCATCTAAGGATTGAGTGTCGACAACATTTACATTTCTGCTTAAAGCATCTACATGTTTCATTTGTGAAGCGGGTCTATGAATTATTTCATAGTCAAATTCCTCTAAAAGTAATGCCCAACGAGCTATTTTAGGCGATAAGTCTTTTTTAGACATAGTCTGCTGAAATGCCGAACAATCTGTGAATATCTTAAATTTTGTTCCTAGTAAATAATTTCTGAATTTTTTCAAAGCCTCAATCACTGCTAAAATTTCTAATTCATAACTAGGATACTTTTCCTGTTGCGCATTAGTTTTCTTGCTCATGTACTGGATTGGATGCATTTTCTCATAATCTCCTAATTGTAATAATACTGCACCAAACCCGATACTGCTAGCATCCGTGTGCAATTCTAATTTAGGCCCTTGTTTAAAAATATGAAGTACTGGTTCACAACTCAGTATTTTCTTTAAATCCTGAAAAGCTTTCTTTTGTTCATGGCCAAACTGGAATTCGTTATTTTCTCTAAGGAGATCACTCAATGGTTTCGCGATTTTGGAATAATCTTTAATAAATTTTCGAAAATACCCTGTTAGACCTAAAAAGCTTTGAACTTGTTTAATGTTTTTAGGGGTGGGAAAATTTTCTACTGCCAGAGTTTTTGATGGCGAAGGCTTAATAGTACCGTTTTCAATTAAGTACCCCAAAAATTCTATCTTGCGTTTTAAAAATTGGCATTTCTTGAAATTTAAGTTTAATCCGTAGTTAGCAGCTGTTTCTAATACTAATTGAAGTTTACGTAGCCCTTCCTCTTCATTTTTTGATGGTATTATCAGATCATCAACATAAATTATTACGGTTTTATCCCTAAGTAAGTCTCTGAATATATGAAAAATATATCTCTCAAATACTGATGGACTTGTACACAACCCAAATGGTGCTTTTAAAAACTCGTATTGTCCCTCGTGAGTTACAAATGATGTATATTTCGTACTATCTTTTTCAATATCAACATGAAAAAAACCATTTTTTAAGTCTAGTGTCGTAAATACACATGAATCTTCCAACTTATCGATTACATCTTCAATAAGAGGCAACGGGAACCTGTCTTTAACGACTTTCCTATTGAGCCTACGGAAATCTACACAAATTCTAGTACTTCCATCTTTTTTCTTACTTAGTACAATTGGCGATGCGAAATCTGAACAACTAGGTTTTATAATTTTTTGTTCAAGCCATTCTTGAATTTGTTTCTCTACAATAGCTTGTTCTGTTATGGGGAGGCGCCTAGCTCTTTGACATATCGGTATTTCATCGTTTAAAATTATTTTCATTTTTACATACGTACTTTGTATATTCCCTGTAATCATGCGAATCAATTGTTCACGTACATTAGCATTTAATATATGGCTAGTATCTAAAATACTTTCTCTAGAGTCATCAATTATATCAACCATTAAATAATTAAAAATCTTCGGGTCGAAAGATGAATCGTCACTTTGACCGGAGGAAACATCTTTCGGTTTTATTGTTTTTACATTACGCACTTCTGACATTTCAAAAGGGGATATAACATTTCTAGAAACACAATATTTTTCATTATCTTGAACCAAATCAATTACATTTACACAATTAAATTCAATTTCTCCTTTCGAAAAATTAAACTTTAAATTGGACAATACATCCATACCAATAATAGCAGAATATTGTAAATCTTCTACAACAAAAACATTAGTTTTAAAAGAAATGTCATCAATAGCTATATCTGCTATAAAATATCCTTTACACTTTACTTTATTTTTCCCAATACCTTTAATAAATATTTTACTATCTCTTAAATGTGGTGACCCTAAATCTCTAAAATAAGTTTCATTAATCAGTGTAATCTCGGAGCCAGTATCGATTACAGCTGGCCTAGAAATATCATTAATCTTTATAATCTTTTCTATCTTAGCATATGACTGATTTACAATGTAGTTACAAACACTTTTTTCATTGTTATTACTTTGCTCTTTTTTAAATTTAAGTTTACACTGCGCACTTATGTGCCCATAATTAGAACAAAAATAACACTTTTTATTGGCAAGATAATCATTATTAGCAGTATTACTATTTGGGTAAGCACGTAAGGTCGATTGTTTATTTCTCTGGTTCGAGTCACTCGATACATTTCTCTTAACATTTTGTGCGTACATCTTGCTTTGTTTCGCTTCTGGATTTACTTCCGGTTTCCCGATGTTAAATCTAGCGCTTTCATACTCTTCTAATTTTTCGACTATTTTTTCTGTCGTTTTTAATCTATGCCATTCGTCTAAATAATGAGTCCGAATTTCTAACGGAGCTCTTCTCTTTAATTGATCTGAAACTATCAATTCTTTTAAATCATTAAAATCGCATACTTTTAAACCTTCAATCCATTCTTCGAAAAAATGATTAAGTTCAAAGGCGAAGTCTCGCCAAGTCGAATTGTTCTCTTTTTTATGCGATAAAAATTTCTGACGAAATTGTTCCGGTGTAAGCTTGAATCGCTTTAATAGCATACTTTTAATATAATCATAATCATTTTCGGATTCAACTGGTACTCGTGTTACAATTTGTGCTATTTCCAAGGGAAGCAATCCCAAAATATGTGTTACGTAATCTTTTTTCTCTATATTTACTCTTGATGCTTGACGCTCAAAAAGCTCAAGATATGTACTAATATCATTATTTGGATTTGTTGAATCAAAACATTTCATTATCTTCGCTAACTCTTTACTTCTGTTTGGAACACTAGAAGATTCTGAAGTGTTCGGGTTCGCTCCCTGAGTATCATTTCGATTACTCGTTAATCTCAGTTTCTCTAGCTCAAATTCGCGCTCTTTCTGCTCTCTTTCTTGTTCGAGCAGTAGTTTTTCTCGTTCATTTTTTTCTATTCTTTCAGCGATCACGCTATCTACTAAATTTTTACAAAATTCTTCATCAAGATTTTTTTGTTTCACAATTAATTCTTTTAATTTAATTACAGTAGCATTTTCTGGGATTTCTAGATCCAACTCTGCAGCGACTCGTAACAAATCTTCCTTTCGGGCTTTCCCAAGAAAAGACATTTTTCAAATATATATAGAAAAAAATTGTACTCACAGTTCTTGTTCCCCGACGAAGAAAAACGACGAATCAGTAATCTACTCGACGAATAATAATCCACTCGACGAATAATAATCCACCCGATGAATCGGCTTTAATGATCCAGATTTATAAATCCATAAGATGCTACTTTTTCCACTGTCCGTTGCAATAAACTTAAACACAAAGTTTTCCCATAGTCTATTCATAAACACAAAGTCATTTAATTTCGTTTTGGCACAAAGTCATTTCATTTGACACAAAGTCGTTTCACTTGACACAAAGTCGTTTAACGAAAATATTCATTCAAAACACTAACAATAAAATAATTAATTATCTACTGAATACTGAATTAATTACTACTTTTTTTTTTTTCGCTCATTATCCCGGCCGAGCCCCCAAATGTAGTGAGAGACTAGAAAGAGCACTGAGAAGTTATTCTTACATTAATTAAAGTTTAATAAAAAATAAATTAATATTTACATATTTACAAGATTTGACCACATAGGTCCAAAAAACTATTACGTGTCCACTTAGGACTCATTTTAGATCAATTAGATCGTAAAGTAATCAGAGCCACTTAGGCAGGTATCTTAATGCTTACATAGCTAAATCATAACTCCATGTTCACTTAGAAACTTCTTTTTCACATAGAAAAGTCAAAACAAGTAAAAGAACAAAAAAAAAGAGTTCTGTTTCATCATCGTAGCCAGACCGGCTGTCTCCTGAATGGTGCAATCTGTTTCGCTTGCACCTGGGGTAATTAATTTTATTACTTTTCTTCTCTCTCTGTTCATTACTTCCACATATATGTAAGGGAAGTATTGTAATCATGACAAAAATTAGACTTTAAGATTTATAAGTTTTTAAATTTCCCCCGAGTTTGTTATTTTTACGATGATATGTTTGAGTCAGGAGTCGAAATCAGAATCAACAAGTTGGGTGGCAACTAGCATTGTTTCCTTAGTTGCAATGTATGTTGTACTAAGGTGCCATTTTAAAATTGTTATTTACACCCAGAAATATATGCATAAATGTTGTATATAAACTGCAATTGTTTAAAAGGTTCATACTTTATTTAGTTAGTTTTTTGCATTTTAAAAATGTGCTAGTACTAATATTTTTACAAGAAAGCTAGGAATTTGATTCTACTACTTTTTTGCTAGTACCGTTTTTTTCATTGCATATTATAACTGCACACTGAAGAGGGAAAAGAAGGCGTCAAAGTGACAATTAGGTATAAACATTATTCTGAAATGTGAAATTCGCAAGTGTAATACCTATTCGTTGAGGTATGATCATATTTAGTAAAAATTATTTTGCTGCACATGAGCAAAAGATAGAAAGATTTTTATTGCATAGGTTGAAAACAAAATATATTGAGCAACTTTTGTCAAAATTTAGAATAGAATAAAAATTAAGCAGATTGTCAGCAAAGACTTTAGGTATTTTCCAGTTTCGAAATTTCATAAGGGGTTTTACACGTGCCATGTATTTAATTTGAAGATAAAATTATTTCAATCACGTCACAAAAGTTCTTTTTTGTAAAAAACCCTTATGAGCTCACAAATCTTAGTAAAATATATTAGTTACAAGCCCATGAGGGGTTTTTGATTTGTGATTTCATAAAGGTTTTTCACAAAAAAGAACTTCTACAATGTGTTAATTAATACCTTATTAAAATCCTTAATAGTTCCGAGCTTTTTATATCTTTCGGCCTCCAGTCGGGGCCATCATCAGAAAACTTGGTAATGACTTGAAATGTTAAAGCTAGGCGGTTTGTTTATTTCTTGACTCTTCTTCATCGCTTTCTTCACTTCGCTTGTTTTGGTTGTATAGCTGTTGCCATTCGGGTGTTATAATGCTGTGTTCGATGTCATTAACAGCATTGTTAGATGTTAGCATTTTGAGAGCCTCTCTTTTGAGGGCATAACGAGAATTATATGGAGCTGTTTTTTGATAGTTAATTGAGTTAATGTTAATTGGGTTAGTATTGTTAATTCTTGAAAAGGCTGTAGATTGTTTATTATATTTTAAGTCGGTTAGATGTTCGGAAATACGGTCTTTAATTTTTCTTTTGGTCATGCCAACATATGAAGCGTTATTTTTATTGTGAAATTGGAAATTAATTTTATAAATGCCTGCGGTGTGTTTAAAATGGATGGGATCTTTCTGATGGGTACTTCGTCTTCATTGCTCTTCGCCACACGCTCTTCTTTGCCTATTTTTCTCCCTAACTTAATTCAATGGATAAAGCGAAGTGAAGAAAGCGATGAAGAAGAGTCAAGAAATAAACAAACCGCCCAGCTTTAACATTTCAAGTCATTACCGAGTTTTCTGATGATGGCCCCGACTGGAGGCCGAAATATATAAAAAGCTCGGAACTATTAAGGATTTTAATAAGGTATTAATTAATAAATATAAACTATAATCCTTTCTTAAAAACTTTTTAATGTTCTACAATGTGATTGAAATAATTGGATCTTCAAATTAAATATGTAGCATGTGTCTCTGGGGAAAATTCCTAAAATAGCGGTTTCTTTTGCCGACAATTCATTAAAATTTTTATTCTATTTAAAGGAACTTTTGACAAAAGTTGTTCAATATATTTAGCTTTCAAACTGTGCGATAAATGTTTTTCTATCTTTCGCACATGTGCAGTAAAATAATATTTGCTGAAAATGCTCATATTTCAACGAATATTTACACGTATAAATTTTGTTTCAGAAAAATTTTTCTCTTATAATTTTTGTCAATTTTTCAGTAAGTTTTGTAAAATTTTATGGAAATACATTCTAATTATGGGCAAAAAAATACAAATATTGTACATAGTATGAGCAATGTATTAAAGTTGCAAGTCATTTGTAGGTTTTTGTGATGCACTGTGATTCAATGTATTTTCGTTCTTCTTTATTTAGGGGTTGGTCCCCTAATTGCACTCTAATTGGCCCTCTAATTGTACCTGGACTAAAATCGATAGTGGGTGGAAAAAATGTCAAAAAAATTCTAATAATTTGATCACCTACTGTATGTTATAGGACATAGTAACACAATAAATCTGTTGATTTTGGTGAATCTAGCACTTAAGTTTTTTACAGGGATAGTGTAAATGCATTAATTTGATTAGGCTGAAAACATATATATGTTATAGATCACCATTACATGAGCTGTCTAGATTTGGTGAAAAAAGCACTTGCAGATTTTTACACGGGCACAACAATAAATTCTTTATCATTATGATCTATGTGCTCAAATTATTTTTAGGGCAATAGTGTTAAACAACATATTATTATATGGACAAAAATACTTGTATGCTATTATAATTTTCTTTTTAGTTTATTTAACGACTCTTTTTATTTATTCATACAATCATTTATCACTTAATGTTTGGAAAGTTGAGTCACTCCAAATTTTTTTAAATGTTTTTTTTAAATACAGTGAGATTCTCACAATCCCACTCTGTAATGTGAGCCCTGTAACAATAGTTGTATTTAGACATGTTTTTATGTAATTTTTTCAAATATTTCAGGAAGATGAAAAACAGAGTTGCTGCACAGACAGCAAGGGACAGAAAAAAAGCAAGAATGGCTGAACTGGAAGATCAAGTCCTAGAATTAGAAACTGAAGTATGTTGCGGAAATTTGCTATGCTAATTCATTTTATGATAAATATTTTAATATTGTGCTACGTTTTTGTTAAAATAACAGCCCAAAATAATTTTGTAATTAAAAATTTTGGTAGTAAGATTTTGAGTCTAAAATTTATTTTATTGTTAATTTTAGAGGAAAATGTTGATGTTAGCTAACACAAACCTACAGGCTGAAAATGAAGCTTTACGAAAAGAAAATGACGAATTGAAATTACGTCTTGGTGAAGTTGATGTGAACACAGTTCAGGTAATCGCAGTTCAAGTTATTAAAATTTCCCATATTTGTAGAAACTACATTTTTTATATCAATATCATTATAATTATTCCTTTAACTCCTTCATATTCAAATAATTTTTTTCTGTTTTTAGGAAGTTTGGGGGGGGGGGGGGAATCCTTATTTTTATTTTCTCCTTTTTTGAGCATCACACTTCAGCTCTTCATTTTTTATTATACCTGCACTAAATATTGCAGTTGAGAAAAGTTTAAAAAAATAATTAACCGCATGAGTTTGAGTAAGTACCACCGTAAATTTAAAATGAGATGCAATAGAATAAACAGGTGTTATTTTTGTTGTTTCTTATGCCACTCGGAAATTCTGAGCCCCGGTAGTGGAACTATCCAGATTTAAGGAAGGAGGGGGTGCGTCTTCCGTTTTTCAGAGGAGCGTCACTAAGAAGGAAGTACGACTTAGCTCCAGAAGCTGGCGAAAGATGGCAGCACCAGCTAACAGCAGGAACTCTAATTTTGATCCGGAACAAGGAAGAGTTAAATCCATGTTTGTTACTGTAAACATTTGAATGGTGTTTCTAAGAAAACTTTTAAACCAATTCATTAGTCACTTCAGTTCATAAGTGATTAATCACTGTTAACAACAACAACAAAGGAAATGTAAGCAGAAAGAAGTATTAACCCCTAACATACACTCGAGTTAATTTGAGCAATGACCCCCCCCCTCAGTTATTTGAATTTCCAGTTTGTTACTTTCTTCTATATTCAATAGAAGAAAGTATTGGATTCGTAAAAATTTTCGACCTCTGGTTTTTGATGGATTTACACGTTTTGAGAGCTGTAGAACACAATTTGACCATTTTTAGAAAATGTCTGTCAGTCTGTGTGTGTGACAGACAAAATTTTGTGGCAACTGTATCTCAGGAACTACTGCACAGAATTTCATACAAATTGGTATGTAGTTGCACCTTGACATAAATTAGTGCCTATCAACATTTGGTAAAAATTGTCTTATAGGTTGCGTTGCCATCCTGCTTTTTCTAAATTTTTAACATGGTGATATTTGACAAAATTTTGCATAAATGTGCATAAAGAGAATTATTTTTTAGTAATCATCATGAAATTTACAAGAATTATTTATAATTGAGATAGTCAACTGGGAAAATTTTTATATGTGTAGGAGCCTCGTCACCCCCCTGGGGGGGGGGGGAAGTCCCCCCTCGAGGGGAGTAAATTTTCAAGATGGGTCAACTCAAAGAAGGGGCAACTTATCAGAGGGAGAACAAGTTTTACATGTAGGAGAAAGGTTGTCATATTTGGCGCAGATATCAAAGTTCTTTTTTCCTTTCCCAAATTTTTTAAACTGTTATATACCGGTTCATGAACCTTTTTAGCATTTATATACAAGATACACTAATAACAGCATTTCAACAGAGAAATATTAGTTTAAAAAAAAAAAAATGCAGTCAACTCTCAAAAATCCGCAACCCTAAAATCCACAATTCTCTAAAATCCGCATATCATTTGCAATGTAAACAAACATTGTCACAATTGATTTGTTGATTAGTGGATTGCAAAAATTCAGCTGTATTAAGAGACAAATCAGTTTTTAACTGATGCTGATGAATCACCAATCACTCAACATATTGCAGAGGAGGAAATGATAAGTGTAATTATACATGATTATTAAAAAATAAATGATAATCATTTAGAGGAAAAGGAGAAAGACAGTTTTCATGAAAGATTTTCTCTCATGCAGATAAATACTCAAATTTTCTCATAGCACAAACTTATGTGATTGACCAAGAATTGCTGACTTTTTTACAGGTTATATGAAAATAAATATGTATGAATATTCTTACTTAAACTAGTATTGATCAGACTTTTCAAAATCTAGGTAATTTGTAACTATAATGTGATATATAAAAATTGTTCTTTAAATTAAAATTTCATGAATATTTGTACTTTTATTAGACACACTATATTTCAGCATTGTATATATAACATATAAATTGTATCTTAAAGATTTGCTACTCAAATGAGGTTCTAAGACGTAAATAAAAGAAATTACTCTAAAATCTGCAAAATTCAGAAATCCGCAAAACACTTCATTTTAAGCTGTGCGGATTTTTGAGAGTGTACTGTAGTAATATTTATTCAGCATTCTCTTGGAAATCCATAGATGATAGAATATATTATTTATTTTATAATAAATCTAAACCATGAAGTTAACATCAATTTACGGGGCTTGAAGTTGTTCAAAACTACTGCTTCACGCCTCCTTCCTCTCTTTTAATCCCTTAATGCGTGGTGTCCTCGCTGCGAGGACGTAAAATTTAAGATCCAGCTGCAAAAATTTACGTTTATAACATATCAGAAAAGGCCGGTTTTTTTAACCTTAAAATTAAAAATTTCTTTTAGTTTAATTTAGTTCATGATTACCGGTGGCAGTATAATTTAAATGATCCTAATTATCTTGCGCCGCAAAGGGTTAAAAGCTCGGCACCATTTCTGGTTTAGTAGAGCCCCATCGTTGCCATTGCAATTGTTAAAACTTGATAAAATTTCTACGGATTCTCTGATAGCAGCATAACCATGGTTATGATAATTGGCCAACTTCTTTACTTTCTCGAATTTAATGTTAATCTCATCGTTTTTTTTTACCTGAGTTAGTGCAGTAGTTATTTTTCCGGTGGTTATATCATGGCTAGTTCCTTAATACGCGTTTTAATTTTTCTTTTTGTTTTTCCTATGTAACACATTTCCTTACCTTGACTATTAGTACATGGTATTTTATATATTTCCGCGGTTTCTAAAGGGTAAATTTTATCTTTATCGCTTCTAATTAGCTGAAATATATTGGGGTTTGGCTTGATAGGTACGTTTATATTGTGTTTTGTTGCAACTTTTTAAATTTTATTTGAAACTCCGCGATAATAAGGAGTTGAAGTGGTGTATTTGAGTTGTGGCTTTTGGAAATTACTAATGTGATTTAAACATTTTAATCGTTTTTTGAATAAATTGTCTATTAATTTATTTGAATAACCTGCTTTTTGGGTGAATTGTTTGATATTTTTTATTTCGTTTTAAAGGATTTTAGGGTCTTTACAAATTGTAATAGCGCGGTTGATATGGCCTTGAATAGCATTAATTTTATATTTAAAGGGTGTTTTACTATTTTTATGGATTATTTCATTGCTGCTATTGGATTTTCTGTAAACTTGGGTGGTTATTTTATTAGTATGGTGGTTGATGGTGACGTCTAAAAAATTCAGTTGTTTATTATTTTCTTCTTCAAGAGTGAATTTAATATCTGGGTCTATTTGATTTATGGTGTTTAAAATTTCTTTAGGGTCAGTTTTTTGATCGATTATTGCAAAAACGTCATCCACATAACGAAACCAATAAAAAATTTTGCTTTTAAGTTTTTCATCAAAATTTATTTTCAATTTTACGCAGTTTGTATTCCATTAGAAATCCCAAAATAGGAGATCCCATTGGGACTCCTTTGATTTCCGACTTGAAATACTTTATAATAAATCTAAACCATGAAGTTAACATCAACTTAAAATTCAAAATATACAACCTTTTTAATTTCTTCATGTTATTTCGGACTAGTTTTGCTTGGGGCGCCCCAGCTTGGTCTCCGATGGTACAGTGCTTGAAGTTGTTTGAAACTGCTGTTTCGCGCCTCCTTCCTCTTTTAAAAACTGGCAACGATGGGGCTCTACTCAACCAGCAATGGCGCTGAGTTAACCCTTTAGAAACTGCGGCAATATATAAAATAGTGTTACATAGGAAAAATAAAAAGAAAATTTAAAAGGCGTATTAAGGAACATAGCCACGATATAACAACCGGAATAATAACTACTGCACTAACTCAGGTAAACAAAAATGATGAGATTAACATTAAATTCGAGCAAGTAAAGAAGTTGGCCAATTATCATAACCACGGTTATGCTGCTATCGGAGAATCCGTAGAAATTTTATCAAGTTTTAACAATTGCAATGGCAACGATGGGGCTCTACTCAACGAGCAATGGCGCCGAGTTTTTAAAAGAGAAGAAGGAGGCATGAAGAAGCAGTTTCGAACAACTTCAAGCACTGTACCATCGAAGACCAAGCTGGGATGCCCCAAGCGAAACTAGTCCGAAATAACATGAAGAAATTAAAAGGTTGTATATTTTGAATTTTAAATTAATATTATTTATTTTTACTAAAATAAACAATATCAGTTATCTTTAAACTTCACTTGTTTTTTAAATATTAATCAAGATGTTATTTGATAATGGCATAACTTATTTCTTTGATATTGCCATTTCACTTAATATACATAGCATATTTAGATTTTACGAACTTAATTTTATTATGGTTATGGTAAGATATTTATATTAGTAACAAAGAGAAACAGAAAGCAAAAAATAAACATGGTTAAATTGCCACGATAATATATTATATAAAAGTCTAAATAGATTATTAAATAACTATAACTATTTATTTTTTAATATGAATAATTTGACCAGCGTAAGTTTAAAGGTATTTGGTAACACTGTCGGCAGCACTGAAGTAGGTTTCATAAAAAGCTTATATTTCCATTTAATATTTATAAATTGAACTATATTAGTTTTGTTCAATAAAATATATATACAGGCAACAGTTCATATGGTTTTTGATGTATATTTTACAGATTTGAAATCTTAAAATTGTTTTCTCAAATTGAACTTTATTTAATCATTTATTTAGTCTGTCTGAATGATTTGACAATAGGAAATGTCATAATTCAATCATTGAATGAGAGAAATATGGTGAAAATTTCCAGTGTTGGCTCAAAAAAAAAAAAAAACAGACATCCCTCAAATTAAGTTGACTGATCGGTTACCCTGGCAACTGGACAATGTTTTCGTCAGTTCCAGGGTCAAACAGTACTTAATTGTTAAGAAAAGTTTCCAGATATATGTATTTAACAGCTAATGTTATTAAACAATAATTAAAAAAATCGTAAAAATGGATTCTTTTTATTATTTAAGTTGTATACAGGTTTAAAAAACAAAAACAAAAATTGTCAGTTAAAAAGAAACATTGAATGTTTCATTAAAAAAGGCCATGAAAATGTCTTTTGAGGTCATTAATTTTTTTTTTTTTTTTTTTGTGTCAAGTCAGTAGCCATCCTGTTTGTAGAAGACTTATTCTTTGTATTTAATTAAAACAGCTCCTATTTTTAAGTAATAAAAGATGTAGAGAGCAAACACATTTTTTTTTTTTTTTTCCCTTGAATGAAAGTTTTAGAAATCAGCATGTTTAAAGATTTTTTCTTTTTATGTAGCAGAAATTTAATGACTATATTTTTCATACTCATTATTAGTTTATACAGCAGTAACACATATCTAAATTAAGCAACTGGTATTATAATAAAGTTAAAACTTTAATTTAAGCCAAATGGAATTATGCGTATTTTGTATATAAAAACAAAACCTCTCTTGTCAGAATATTTCATTACTTTCTGTCATTTTTTTTTTTTTTAAGTATTTTTTCAAGTTTTTAATGTATGCAACTTTTATTCTTCTCTTAGGTCAAAGAAGAAGAAGAAAAATCAGTCGCACATTCAGAAGTAAAAGCTGAAGTGGAATCTAGATTGTCAGATAGTAGCAGGTCTTTTGAGCATGCATCGTTCATTAATGTACCTCTGCAGAAGGGACAGGATCTGCAACTTCTTACTCTCTGGATGATGCACTTCGCTTACTTGCCGATGATTGCGAGGTATGATTGATTTCTTTATGCTGCGCTGCATATAAAGAACATTATTTGCCTTAGTACTTTGTTTGAATAATTGTATCCACATAACTTAGTTTACATTGTTTGTGAAAACGCCTAAAAGTTACTGTAAATACGGGCTAGGACCCCTTAGAAAGACCTCCACGGAAGGCACTCCCCCTCAGGCCTAGGACCCAAGTGTTGTCAATCGGCCTTAATCCCTAACACCAACACCTAAAAGTTACTCTTAAAAAAAAGAAAAAAAAAAAAAAAGAAACTAGAAAAGGCAAGATTTGATTGTTATGAATAAAAATTGCATTAATAAGATTTCTTGAATTTTTTTATGTAACTGTTATTTTGTGTTATATATAAAATCCTTAAATTAATATTTTGATTTAAACTATTCTCTCTCTCTCTCTCTCTCTCTCTCTCTCTCTCTCTCTCTCTCTCTCTCTCTCTCTCTCTCTCTCTCTCTCTCTCTCTCTCTCTAAACCTGGAAAGAGAGGGAACCATAAAATAGTTTAGAAAAATTGTCATTTATTCCAGGAGTAAATCTAATTAGCAAATATTAAGTACTCCCCCCCCCCCTCCTTTCTTTTTCTTTTCTTTCTTTCTTTTTTAAAAGCAAAACAGCTGTACAATTTCATTCTGAGAGCACTTCTGTCCTGATCAGTTTTATTTGCATATGTATTTATGATTAAATATGATAATTTTTCTTCAAAGAAAGTCGGATCCTAAGAAACTACAGAATAAATTAGAGTAATTGGCAGGTCTATATATATGTATATGTATATAATATCTATCTGGCAGCTGATAATTCTTGTTATATTGAAGAAAAACTTTGTTTAAGCTTAAAGCATTTATGTTGTTTTTTAAACTCTATTTTTGAAAAAATTGCAGTTTAACTTACGTTTTATTGAAATATATTTCATCCATATCTAACATGCTTAATTATTTCATCTTATTAATTTAAAAAAATTAAGGTCTAATTTTCCTAAAAAAAAAAAAAAAAAAAATCCAGTCTGTGTTTCTTAAAAGATAAATTTATAATTTGACTGTGAAATATCAGTTATTATTTTTGAAAAAGTCTCAAATATACAGCAAGAGTTAGTGCCAGTGCCACTGATAAGCAAAACATTTACAAAAGAGCATATGAAATGACTTAATTGGTAATGATTGCACTACAGAATGTGATGCAAGCTTGAAGTTTCTACTATACATTGATATAAATATTCCTTTGGGTGGAGCAGTTTACCTTAATGTATATTTTAGATTTTTTTTTTCCATTTAAAAAAAAAAAACTTGCAATATTTTAATTCACTTGTGTATTTCATTATGTACAAGCATTTTTACTTTCCGAACATACATATGTAAGGAAAGTATTGTAATCATGACAAAAATCCAACTTTAAGATTTTTGTGCTTTGTGGTCCCCTGAGTTCATTTTTGCCATTTTTCCATAATGTATTAATTTGTATTTCCAAAAAACTATCATCAATCTTAGAAAAATATAAATGTCAAAAATTGTGCTTTCCACACTCCCCCTCCCCCTCTTTTATGAAATCAAACCTATTTTCAAAGTAAAGAGAGAGAGAAACTCAAAAACTATTAATATTTATTTTTATTATTAATATTATTATTATTTTTATTTATTTATTTTTAACATTAAATACTAAATTAAAAAAAAATTGAATTTTGGTTACATTATTTCTTGTCTTAATGGTCAGTGTAAACTACGAAATAATATTATCAGTTTTGAGTAGGCCTTTTTCTTCAGAGGTACATTATACATTCCCATACCATTATTAAAAGGGAATTAATTGCCTTGTAATAATTGCCATTTGTCTTGCATTGGTCAAACCAAAAGAAACCTTGAATGTAGTTTATGTGAGTATTCTTGGTATGTCAGTAAGCATGAAATTTCTAAATCTTCCATCGCAAAGTATAGTTGGGAATCCGACCATAGTCTGTAAAACATTGACTTGGTGTTAAATTTCAATCGTAAAACTACTGATAAAATATTAAGGTTGTATAACCCCCTCCCTTTCACACAAACACTTTTTACAAACATAGTCTTCAAAAATTTAAACTTTGATTAACCCCCTGACATTTTAAGGGCTTTTGATAATATCAGAATTTTTGTCAATCATTATTTTCAAAATTTAGATAACGTATGAACATATAGGTAGTCAGTTTAAGTTATCAATATGGTGATAATTAAATCAAATGAATGACAATAGTGTCAAATAGACATTTCATTATGCTTATTGCTTAGTCCTACTGGCAACAATTCTTGTCCTCTAAATCAAATCTTTTACGGTATTAAATACAAATTATAAATTTAAAGAACGCTGAAAAAATTGATATTTATATGAAATTTAATAAACAGTTGCTAATTTTTATTTCTTTACTTTTTATAGACTGATGCTCTTTTTGATATACTGCAACAGTATACTGATGATTTGCTCCAGCCTGAAGACCTCAGTTCTTCTCTTTCAGAACTTACAGAAATTGGAACCTCTGTCGAGGTAGTAAATTTTTAACTGACATTTCTTTTAGTTTTGTTAATAATCCTACTAAATTACTTTGACGTCCCTATTTATTTACTGTTATGGATGAGTGACGACTCATAACAGTTTGATCAGTTGCATCTAAATAAAAAGTGAGATTAAGAAAAAAATTTCACAAGACAAAAATAAGAAAATTTCATAAAGTTTGGTTACTCTGCTGTGTGACTACAAAATACTGTTACAAATATTGAATCATTTTATTTTACAGATGTAAAATATATAAAAAAACACCAATATAATAAACGCTAGAAGCGAAAGTTTACTTAGAAATATTTTTTTTGAGTCGTCCACCATCTTTATTAATTTCTAAAGATAATTGTTTACAACACTGTCCATTTGCAGCACAAATCATTTTAAGAGGATGAATCGGCCACTGATTTATGAAAAGAAAAAAAAGGGGGGGGAGTCACAAGTGCATAGGAAATAAATATGAGGGGAAAAAAAAAAAAAAAAAGCACAATTGCAAGTGTGTATATATGTGGGGATGGGGGGGGGGGAAAGACACCAGTGTGAAAATGCAGTAAAAATTGACAAGAAAAGAAATCAAAGCTCAGGAAGGGTGGGCATATAAGGGCCATGGAGCTGTTAAGTCTTAGCTATCTTTCTCCTAATATGTTTAAGAAATTTTTTTTATCAAATGTTATTTTTTCCTTACCTTTACTTAATGTGGTTCGATGACAAGGTAATCGGAAAATAGTATGTTAATATTGTTTCTGTATTCAGTTTTTATTGTTTATTTTGTTAAATTTAATGTTTTTCCGGAAAAGGCACCCTCTGGTGGACATTTTGGAACTAAATTTTTAATTTGTGTGTGTGAAATTCCGCGAGTGCATCTCGTGTTTAGTCTATATACCAAATTTCGGTACATTCCATTCACCCGTTTGCTGTAGGGATACCTTTTTATAGGGGAAGTTTAATTATAACCACCTTGTATTTTACCCGACTTCTAATGAAATGCTGTGGTAAAGAAAAGATGCTAGCTTTTGGCATTTTCCCTTTTTACAAAGGTATTTTATTTTGCAAGATTTCTTCATTATTTCCACACTGCTAAACCCTAAATACTGTCATTATAAATTATTACTCTTATTGCAGTGTTATTTTGTCTTAATTTTAATTGGCACATTAATAACAATGTCCTTTTTTTTTTACTATTTATTTGTTTTTTATTAAACCAAAAATCAATTTCTTTCTGCATACTAAATTTAGTAAATTGAATTTATTTTAGACAATTTGGAGTGGAAGGTGGATTTTTAAACCAACTATGGGAAAAATACCAAAGCCAGGAATCGAACCCGGGCCTTCCACTTAATGCGCGGATGCTCTACCACTGAGCTACCCTGTCAGCCTTCCTCTCCAAATTGTCTAAAATGAATTAAGGTTGATGATTAAAGAATTTCTAAATTTATTTTATTTGTGTGTGTGTGTGTGAGGGGGGGGGGTAGCATTTATGAAGTTTCTGGTGTTTTTATTGCTTATGTATATATTTTGATCTATTACTTTTTTTATTATAGAGTGAAACATCAACCCCTAAAGTGGTGGGGGCCTCATCAGAAAGCTTGGAATCCCACAAAGAACTGATTCATTTCGATCATGTGTATTACAAACAGGAAGATCCTGATCATTCTGTTCTGTCAAATAGTGAATTATCCACAAAGGACTGCGATATGGACATTTCCAGTTCTCTCGACACAGGTTGCATCGTTGAAGTTGATTCTTCAGAAATTCCTGTTATTACCATTTCTGAAACGCCTAATTCAGAACCACCCACTGATGTGCTTCAGTTTGAAAGTTTATCTTATTCTCAGTTAGAAAATGATATGTTATCTCCGAGAGATATCAAACCTATTCCCAGTCCAGTGTCAAGTGATGGTGGTTATGACTCATCTCTTTCTGTATCATCTCCTGGCAGCAGTGCTCTTAGTCCATGGGATGATACATTATCAGAACTTTTTCCTTCTTTGGTGTAAAGGTTTTTGTTCCCACTTGACTGTAAATTATATTTTTTTAAATTGAGTTAATATATAGTTAGAGATTAATATATTTATTGTATATATGCGGTGCCTTTGTGAATAAATCATATACAGAAATATTTGTGTCATACTTGAATTGTGGTGTATTTTAGTTCTTTCATTTTCTTTGTCCTGTAAGCAAGCCTTAATTTTTAGCCAAAAACATGTATGGAAACTCAAATCTTCAGAATTTGTTCCTGGAGAGTCTCAACAAATTTTGAAAAGTTGTATTTGAGTTTTAATAGTTGTAAATGCAAATCAAATTTTACAAAAAAAAAAAAAAAAATGCATAGTTCCGTCCCTATGCCCCATTCACAGTTAATTTTAACAATTCCTGATCACTATGTGAAAAGTAATAAAGAAAAATCACTAGTCTATAGCCTGGGTAAGATAGGTTAAAAAAAAAAAAGAAATTCTTAGTTATGTTACAGATGTAAACATACTTGCCAACTTTTCCGGTTTTCCCGGAAGACTTCCGGTTTTTTAACGTATTTTCCGGTCTTCCGGACAGATGATGAAATCTTCCGTTTTTAAAAAAGTCGCGGATATCGTTCGTTTTAAAAAGAAAACCCAAATTTTCTACGAAAACTCCTGATTCCCAATCTTTTTCCATCCATAACATAAATGTCAATATTCATTTCAAACTTGCTTTGTGAGATTGTAGAACATGTAAAGAAATAGAATTGTTAAATATTTCTTGCTGATGTAATTATTTTTTAACCCCCCCCCCCTTTCATTTATTTCCAACTAGTGATCAGCAATCAAATGTCTTTTGTTTCCTAATCTTTATCCATCTGCAACATACATGATAATATTAATTTCAAACTTCTTTGATTAGATTCTAGAAGTAGAGTTGAAAGAGCTTAATATTTCTTACTCTGTAATTATTTTTGTATCCCCCCCCCCCCCCTCCTTTCTCCGGATTGTGATCAATGATCAATTCTAGAAACAATAAAGCAATGGAAGTGCTCAATATTTTTCACGTATGTAATTATTTTTAGATCTTTATTGCTGAATTTAATGAATCTGTTTATTTTTCCTCAATTAAATTAAATATTTGTATGTCATATTTATACCAAATGTACGTAAACATGGGGAAAAAAATAAGAATAATTTTTTCAGGTAGAAAAATTTTTTCCAAATCAATTTAAGAAAAATAATACTTAATTGGTTTTATGCATGTTTGAAACTGATAATTAGCTACTGCTACTTTTTTTTTTATATGTATGATTAATGTACATACACAAAAATCATATTCTATTTATTTAAAAAATTAGCTATACTTTAACTTAACTAAGTTTTTTGTCTATTGTTAAATAAATTTCTTACAGATTCTGTTTTGTAGATATTTATATGTTGAAGAGGAATAACTTCATTTAAAACTTTTATATATTTAGTATAATCAATCTATAGTAAAACGTTTTTATAGATTACTTCTAAATATTAAAATTGTAAAACTGTATTTTTTGTTATTTATTTTTTTCTATTTGACGTAATAAACAAGTAAAAAAAAAAAAAAAAAAAATCTTCCCTTTTTTTATGACATCTTCTGGTTTTTCAACAAAAATCTTCCCTTTTTTTATTAAAATTGGTTGGCAAGTATGTGTAAATGTTTTTTATAAGTGAAATAGGCATTACTCTCAATGCATGCAGTAATCTTGCCCCCCCACTCCAGAAACATCACTGCAGCGTCTTAGTACTGCATAATTTAATTCAATTTAATTTATAGAGGTGTCAATAATAAGGAAATATTGCATTAGTTATTTTCTTTTTGATAAGCAGAACAAAAACTCATAATATTTTACATGGAAATATTTTGTATAGTTAGACCAATTAAAAAAAAAAAAAAAAAAGGCTTTTCCTTTTTTCCTCATTCACATTGCAAAAATATTTAAAATAAAATTGAGAAAAATTGTGGAAAAACAATGAAACAGTTTTTGACCTCTTGGCGGAATTTGAAATTTGGCACTGAAGTAGTTTAGACGTTTCTCACCAAAATGTTTACTTATGCATTTGTGATACCTATATCAACTCAACACAAATGACAATAAAAAATATAAATATTTATAAGATAAAAATTTTTTTTATATACCATATTTTTAAATTTTCTGTTGAATCTTATAGCTATAAGCAAGTGAAGTGTGACGTCACTGACCGTCGTCGGAGCCAAGTAAGATTTCCTATGTTAACTCTCATCCTGCCATGAAATTTTTTTATACATATATGTTAATTTTGTTTTTATATTTTGAAAAATTCACAACAATTAAATTTAATTTTTGTTTTCAAAAACAGACTTTTGAATATTTTGAAAGTATGTGGTGCAAAAAATTTGCTTAGTTCAATTTTTTGCGCTTAATTTTACAAAAATTTAATTTTGTTTTAAAGGTTAAGTTTCGGAAAACAAGAATCAGTGTAATAATTGTAAATTTTTAAATATGAAAATGGGAGGAGGGGGGGGGGGGGTGGAATATATATATTGAAGAATTTAATTTCATTATAAAATTTAGCAATTAATAGATACATAATACCAACAACATACACATAAAAGTTACGTAATATGTGTGTGTGTGTGCGAGCAAAGCCATTTTCAGGAAATATGATGTATGTTAGACACAGCATACAGCAATCAGAATGAAAAAATATTAAATTTCTTACGAAATGCACTTTTACTAAGCAATTTTTAACTGCACATGCGCACAAGCTTTGCAAAAATTTCATTTGCATAATTTAATTGTCAAATGTATCGAGCAACTTATATGAAAACCCCAAACAAATATCGTGTAAATTGAAAACGTTACGAGAGATAGTATGAGCAGAATTTCAGTTCTCTCAAAAGCTAAACTATAAGGGGTTTTACTCTTTTATTTTGATTCAATCAATACCCATTGATATTGCAGTGTATTCACTGATTGTAAATAAATATTGATTAAAAAACCCTAACTTTTTTTTTTTTTTTTGTTTTGTTTTTTGAGAACTTCAAAACATACGAGATAGAATGAGCAGAATTTCAGTTCTCTCAAAAGCTAAACTATAAGGGGTTTTACTCTTATTTTGATTCAATCAATACCCATTGATATTGCAGTGTATTCACTGATTGTAAATAAATATTGATTAAAAAACCCTAACTTTTTTTTTTTTTGTTGTTTGTTTTTTGAGAACTTCAAAACATTACGAGAGATAGAATGAGCAGAATTTCAGTTCTCTCAAAAGCTAAACTATAAGGGGTTTTACTCTTTTATTTTGATTCAATCAATACCCATTGATATTGCAGTGTATTCACTGATTGTAAATAAATATTGATTAAAAAACCCTAACTTTTTTTTTTTTGTTGTTTGTTTTTTGAGAACTTCAAAACATACGAGATAGAATGAGCAGAATTTCAGTTCTCTCAAAAGCTAAACTATAAGGGGTTTTACTCTTTTATTTTGATTCAATCAATACCCATTGATATTGCAGTGTATTCACTGATTGTAAATAAATATTGATTAAAAAACCCTAACTTTTTTTTTTGTTGTTTTGTTTTTTGAGAACTTCAAAACATTACGAGAGATAGAATGAGCAGAATTTCAGTTCTCTCAAAAGCTAAACTATAAGGGGTTTTACTCTTTTATTTTGATTCAATCAATACCCATTGATATTGCAGTGTATTCACTGATTGTAAATAAATATTGATTAAAAAACCCTAACTTTTTTTTTTGTTGTTTTGTTTTTTGAGAACTTCAAAACATTACGAGAGATAGAATGAGCAGAATTTCAGTTCTCTCAAAAGCTAAACTATAAGGGGTTTTACTCTTTTATTTTGATTCAATCAATACCCATTGATATTGCAGTGTATTCACTGATTGTAAATAAATATTGATTAAAAAACCCTAACTTTTTTTTTTTGTTGTTTGTTTTTTGAGAACTTCAAAACATTACGAGAGATAGAATGAACAGAATTTCAGTTCTCTCAAAATAAAAGCTAAACTGTAAGGAGTTTTGCACATTTTTATTTTGATTCAATCAATGCTCAATGATAATAGTGTTTTTTCTGATTGTCAATAAATATTGATAAAAACCCCTAACATTTTCGTTTTTTTTTTTTTGTGAAGAGCTTGAATTCTGTTCATTTTGTATCGTAACATTTTGAATTTACGATATTTGTTTGGGGTTTTTATATAAGTTGCTCAATACCTTTGGCTATTAAATTATGCAAATGAAATTTTTTTTAAAGCTTGTGCATGCATAGTTAAAAAATTACTTAGTAAAAGTGCTTGTATTTTGTAAGATATTTAATATTTTTTCATTCTGATTGCTGTGTCGAATGTAGTATGCCATATTACCTGAAAATGGCTTTGCACTGAGTTTAATACCCTACGTGTTATAACTAAAAAGTGGAAATAGTTTTTGCAATTTTTTAAAGAAACAGATGTGGTTATGAATATATGTGGTAGTCTCATAAAATATTCTACAGATAATGAGAAAATCCTCATAACCACATGCTACAGCCAAAGTGCATTTAAAGCATTTCCTTGTACAAGGTGATCCACAACCACAATATTTTGATTTTTGTTTAATTTTTCACTGATCCCCTTATCTTTTTCATGACACAACTTTTACTTTAAAATATGGAGGTATAACGTGTTCTTTACACTACCAAAGTTTCAAGATAATTCCTAAAGAACTTATCAAGATATTTGACAAAATGTAAAGAGAAAGTGTTTACATTATTTTGTCCAACACCTGTATATACACTGAAACTTGAATAATTCGAACTTGTTTAATTCGATATTCTGGATAATTCGAATTTTTTACTCGGTCCCTTGAATTTTGTATTAAACTGTTAAAAAATTATGGATAATTCGAATTTTTCATACCTTTAAAATATTACAGTAAAATTTGTTCCAGAGATTTTTCTCAGCTAAAGTGCATTATTTTTTTAAGTCTTTCAAAGAAGGATAAGAAAATAAGAAAGGATAAGAAAATACAAGAGTATTTTCCACCTAGTGCATGAGAAGAAGATATGGTCCATATACATGAACTTCGTGTTTTTTTAAAATTGAAAGTCATGTCTAATGTAGAAGATTCTGTTTTTGTATCAATTGATAGATTGAAGTCATATGCTATGACACAAAGATTGTACTTAAAGAATCAAACAAAAATATCTGACTATTTTTTAAAAAGTGTTGAATCATTAAGCTCGTAAAAAAATGTTGATTTAATGGGGGGGATGAATGTAGCAGTATTCTTAGATATAAAGTTTGTGTGTTAAATCTTTGATTGTAGAGTTTTATTTATCTCTTCTTTTTGACAAAATAATATATGTAATTCGAATTTTTGAATATTTCGAATTTTTCTCTTTTCCCTTCAACTTTGAATTATCCAAGATCTACTGTATATGTAACGAATATTATTTAATGTGAAAGGGATAAACAATTGTTAAATAATTAAAAACCCATTTTGAAATTTAGATATAGCTAAGAATTCATAATTGCCCCTTTAAGTTTTGCTTCAGGGCAGAAAACTTCATAATGCGAAAGTCGAAATATTGTACAACTCAAGGCCGTAGCCAAGATTTTTTTCCGGAGGGGACCCATCACATTTCTGATACAAGGTCACCGAATATGATATAATAATATACACATGCATACACAATGAAAAGCACATACGCACACACACAAACAGACCCTGATTAACTTCATTTGAGGCCCAGAACATACATAGTTTCGTGAGCCACCCCCCCACCCTCACACTGTGCACCAATAAACACAGTTACATATATATATACCTGTTTATGGGAGTAATGTGGCAGAATTTGCATTATATGATAACATTTTTAGGACATAAAAGGCTAAATGGCATTACAAATTATTTATTACATTTAAAAATAGAAGCAAAAGTTTAAAATGCACTTAACAGAACAGTTCTGATCATGACAAAAATCGCCAGGCTAATCGTGACCCTTAAAATTTCTTACCACGTAAAACTTCTGGTCGCAAGAAACTGTATTGCGTTTTCCTCCTGGCAAACATTTACAGCCTGTTCACTGACAGAACGGACACCTTTTTGCTGGTGCCCCCAACCCATCATGTTGCGTTAAATACCAACTTAATCTTAAAGTAATTTACAATCGAATACATTCTAAGTTTTTGCCAATGCTTTAATGAAAATATTTGAAAATGTATTTCGAACACATTTTTATTAGCATAAATATCTATATACCTGCATTATCCAGTTTTTGTCATTTTAAAATGTTTTTAGATATTTTAAGGGGCGGCGAAATAAACCTCCGCCCCACACGGCACTTCAGCTAGGTGCGCCACTGTTGGTATCTCTGAAAATGTAGTCAGTTTGATAAAATGTTTTTTAAATATAACCATTGATAGGTCGACAAAAAATATTAAAATGCTTATTATTAAGTTGCAGATACTAAAGAATATGGAGTGACTCCTCGACTTTTCGAGCATAAAATGATTAAAACTGTTGTTTAAATAAATTAAAGTAAGAGAGGTCATTAAATAAACAAAAGGAAAAAATTATAATAGGGTGTCTGAGTATTTCCCCCCAAATATTATAATGTTTAAAGCTATTGTACTTCAAATAATTTAAGCCCATAGATCATAATGATAAAAAAAAATTTCATTGTGTCCCTGTAAAAAAAAACTAAGTGCTAGATCTCTAAAATTCATACATTGTGACCTATAACATGCATATAAATTTTCAGTTCATTTGAACAAGTCATTTAGATGTTATCGTTTTTTAAACAATTTGAGCCAATAGACTATAAGGATAAAGAATTTTTCTTTGTGTCCCTGTAAAAATCTATAAATACTTCAGCCTTTATAGATTTTAACTGTATGCCACCGAAATCTATACAGCTCTGGTGACGATAACGCGTGCATAAGTTTCCACTTTATTGGAATAAGGTGTTTAGGCACTATCGCACTTTAAATAATTTGAGCTCATAGACCATAATGATAAAGGATTATTCGATGTATCCTTGTAAAAATTAATAAGTGTTAAATTCACCGAAATCTATACAGTTTGTGCGATAGTGATCTAGGAACATATACATTTTTTCAGTTTATTCGAATAGAGTGTTTAGACGTTATTACACTTTAAAATATTTGTGATCATAGGCCATAATGATAAAAAAATTTTCTTTGTGCCCCTAAAAAAAAAAAAAAAAACTCTTAAGACCTAGATTCACCAAAATCAATATGGTTCGGGCTACGGTGACCTATAACGTACCTACCAACTTTCAGTTCATTTTAATAAAGCATTTCGACGCTTGCTCACATACATACATCATCGTAAAAACTGCAAAATAGTGTGAAAGAGCCAAACGACTTCCATTACCCACTATTACACGTATTATATGCACTTTTTGGAGATAATGTTATCAGAAGACATAGAATTGACCTAATGAATTAGACACTTAAAAGTTTTTGGGTAAGAGAAATATAATACACGTATAAAAACATAAAACATAGTTTACACATTTTTTTTTTTTTTCAAGAAAAAGAAATGAAAAGAAAATTGGTAGACTTTTATTTAATTATTTAGTTTTGAAACACCAATTTCCGAGATCTGAAACTGATCTATCTGATCAGGATGACTATTAATTTTCTTGTGATAAACAAGTAAAGCACGAGAAATGGATATCTAAAATGGCTTTATTTAACAATTTTCAAGAAAATCATTAGAGCCGTTTTTGAGATACCGACTTTTACCAAAGCTTCACATAATTAACTGTTGACCAGAAAACAACAATTACATCCAAAAGGATATTTAAAAGAAGGTTAATATGGCAAGTTTGAAAAAAATTCATACAGCCGTTTTGCAAGGAGCGCACTTGCAGGACCTGAAATTGAGCTATTTATACAGGACGATTGTCACTTTTTCTGAGCTAACCAACTACATCATTCGAAAGGACATCTAATAGAGTGTTTATATAGCAAATTTGAAGAAAATAGTTAGAGCCGTTTTGGAGATATGGACTTACGACCCCAATTTCGGTTTTCCAATTTTTACCAAAATTTAGAAAATTTATATGTACACCAGACTTGTTTCAATTCGAAAGTTTCATAGATCAATCTTTAGTAGTTTCCAAGATATAACAGCCAGAAGATTCCCCACATACATAGACACACACATGCACATACACACTGACCAATTGCGAAAAACCACCTTAGGAGACCTTAAAACATGTAAATCAGGTGAAATCTCGATATCGAATTTTTTGGACCGAATACAGTACTTCCATTACCTATGGTAGTCGGGTAATGGAAGTAAAAATGGACTCAGGAAATCTCAAAACGTATAGATACACATACACCAAAATGTCCAACTCAAATTTTTGTCATGATAACAATACTTCTGTTACATATGTATGTTCAGAAAGTAAAAATGAAATATCCCATCATATACTCATTTTTTTTTTCTTTAAAAAGTCAGTTTGATATTTTTTCAGTTAAATATGCTACTAATACCCATTTAATCTATAATAATAAAAGAATATGTCTGTCTTCTTAGCATTTATACGTTCAGTCCCTATTGAACATAGAAGTACAAAAATTGACATACGTATGCTCAGGAGCCTTCCCGAGGGGATAGTGAAAACAGAATTTAAAAATTTTAATTAGTTGTGTAAATATTAATTAAAATGTCAACCTATGTCAATTAATCAATGAGTCAATTCAGAGATTAAACAGCATTAAATACCCAAATAAATTAAAAATATCGCTCAAATCTTTAAAGATTCAGTACAAAAAGAATGGGGCGACTTTTCTGAATCCAGGGGTGCAAAAAGCATTTCAACACAACAATTAGATTTTTTTAATTTACTAAAGTATGAGATTTAAATGGCAACACTTCATTGCTATTCTTCTGGTCGGGAATAATTGCTTTTTGACTTTGTGACAAGGTACTGGAAATAAAAAAAGCAAAGTTTGAATTTTTTCAATTCTAAATCGATGTAAGCAGAAATTAGAAATCGCCCGTCATTACAACTCAACTGTCTGCAGTTAAAACTAGTTGGAATAGGTGGACTCTGCTCAGTTCCCCATCATATTTATTTTCTCATAAATTTCTAGTGAGAGACATATTATAATCATGTTAAGAGAAATGAATTTGACCAAAGCTTGACACAGTGACAGAATGAAATCCCCTCCTAATAGGCTATCCACCGTTCACTTCGATATATTTATCTTATTCTAATCTATTAATTTATTTTATCAGGGTCATTTTTGTTGTTTAGTTTTCATGCTACTATTTCCAATCTAATAATCCTCAAAATGCATATTTATATGAAAAATTTTCAATTTTGCTATGTTGATAAAATCTTAAATTATGAATAACTTACGAAATTTTCCTGTTAGAAAATTTGTAGTCAATCATGTTCAAACAAATATCATAAATGTTATTTTGAAGTTGTTTAATATATTTATGATACTCAAAATGGACGTTTATGCTCAATTTTGCCCTATTCTGCCATGTTAAGTAAATCGTAAACTCCAAATAACTTACGAATTTTTTTAATTGGAAAATTCATACTCTGATACTTATGCCTGTATCCTAGATAATATTTCAAAAGTGGTTTGACATCTTTACGATGAAAATATCCCTCAACATTGACGTTTATGTGAAATTTTGTCCTATTCTGCCATGTTGAAAAATTCGTAAATTTCCAATAACTTACAAATTTTTTATATTGGAAAATTCATATTCAATAATATTCATGCTAGTATCCTAAATAATATTTAACTATTAGGTCTTTGCATAAATTCGTGCGGTTTTTTATTGCTTCATTTCATAAAAATACATCAAATCAAATGACAATTTTTAATCAAAATACTCTCCATCACTTTCTATAACCTTTGCCCATTTTTCGGGTAACAAATGTATACCACGGCGATAGAAGCTCTCGTCTTTGGAGGCAATAAAATGATCCGCGACCGCATGGACTTTTGCAACCACCTAATAGGTGGACTCTGCTCAGTTCCTCATCATATGTATGTTCTCATAAATTTCTAGTGCATATTATATTAATGTTAAGAGAAATGAATTTGATCATTATCTTATTCTAATCTATTAATTTATTTTATTGAGGTCAATTTAGTAGTTTTCATGCTACTATTTTCAATGCAACAATCCCCGAAATATATATTTATATGGAATATTGCCCAATTTTGCTATGTTGATAAAATCTTAAATTTCGAATAAACTACGAAATTTTCCTATTGGAATATTTGTAGTAAATGATATTCAAACAAGTATTATACATGTTATTTTGAAGTTGTCTGATATATTTATGATCCTCAAAACAGACGGTTTATGCTCAATTTTAGATTTTAGCTCAAATCTGCCATGTTAAGTAAATCGTAAATTCAAAATAACTTATGAAATTTTTTAAATTAAAAAATTCTTAGTCTGGGATGTTCATGTCAGTATCCTAAATAATATTTTAAAAGTATTCTGACATTTTTACGATGAAAATATCCCTCAAAATGGACGTTTATACAAAAATTTGCCCTATTCTGCCATATTAAGTAAATCGTAAATTTCGAATGACTTACGAAATATTTAAACTGAAAGATTCATAATCAAGGATGTTTATGATAGTATCTTATGTAATGTTTTAAAAGTAGTCTGACATCTATACAATGAAAATACCCCTAAAAACTGATATTTATGCGAAATTTTGAAGTAATATGCCATGTTGCGAAATTCGTAAATTTCGAATAATTTGCGAAATTTTCAATGTAGCGCGTTTATAGTTAATGATGTTCATCCTAGCATAAAAACTGATATTTAAAAGCTGTTCTTACATCTTTACGATAAAAATATTACTTTTTATGCACGTTTAAGTGAAAATTTGTCCTATTCTTCCATGTTCAGAAAATCGTAAATTTCGAATAACTTCTGAAGTTTTTGAATTAGAATGTTTCAAATGAATAGGGTTCTTGCCAGTGTCATAAATAATATTTTAAAAATGGTCCGACCTCTCTGCGATCATTTGTTCGTGAGATATCGTGTACACAGACTAACATACTAATGGACTAACAAACTAACAGACACCCTACAGACGGGCACCATACAAATTTTGTCATTTTCGGATTCCTCACACCTGAAAACGTGCAAAAAAGTAAAAAAACCGAGGTTGAAAATTTTCACGATTGCCTAAGTTTCCCATACCTATAGTATGATAGGTAACTAAAAAGTGGTCTGACATCTTTACGATGAAAATATCCCTCAAAATTGACGATTATGTGAAATTTTGCTCTATTCTACCATGTTAAGAAATTCGTAAATTTCCAATAACTTACGAAATTTTTTTATTGGAAAATTCATAATCAATAATATTCCTGCCAGTGTCCTAAACAATATTTCAAAAGTGGTCTGATATCTTTACGATGAAAATATCCCTGAAAATTGACGTTGATGTGAAATTTTGCCCTATTCTCTCATGTTACGAAATTCGTAAATACCAAATAACTTGCGAAACTTTCAAAGTAGCATGTTTATAGTTGATGATGTTCATTCCGAATTCAAAACTGATATTTTAAAACTGTCCTGACATCTTTACAGTAAAAATTTTCTACTTAATGGACGTTTAAGTGAAATTTTGCCATATTTTCCAATGTTAAGAAAATCGTAAATTTATAATAACGTACGAAGTTTTTTAGTTCGAATGTTGCAAATGAATAGGGTTCTTGCCAGTGTCGAAAGTAATATTTTAAAACTGATCTAACTTCTCTGCAACTATTTGTTCTTGAGATATCGTGTACACAAACTAACAGACACCCTACAGACGGACACCATACAAATTTTGTCATTTTCGGATTCCCCACACCTGAAAACTTGTAAAAAAGTAAAAAAACTGAGGTCGAAAATTTTCACGATTACCCAAGTTCCCCATACCTATAGTGTGATGGGGAACTTAAAAACCGAGGTCGAAAATTTTCTCGATTACCTAAGTTCCCCATACCTGTAGTATGATGGGGAACTGAAAACCTGAGGTATAGCTGTAAAAGAGAATTTAAAAATTAGACATATTATATTTATTAAAATTCATTTTTATTTCATCTGTTAATGTAAAGAGACAAAAGGTGCTTTTAACAGAATAATAATGTTTTTTGTTTTTTTTTTCTTTTTTCTATTTTTCTTTTCTGAACTGGGCTGTAAAAAAGCAATTTTTGAATTTCTTAAATTTTAGACGGATTTCAATAGAAATCGCTAATTACCCTTAATAGATTAGTCATTTTGAGTCTAAAATATATCAAAGATAACACTGGGGAACAGTCATTTTGCGGCATGGTAACTTAAAGTCAATTCTGTATAAGACTAGTGTGCTGAATACTAGAAAATTATTAGGTTTGTCAAATTGGCTCTAGTTTTTGAGATAAAGACTATTAGCTATTTCACTGAAAAAACCTAAATAAAAATACCAATATGTATTGAAAAAATATTTTTATTAAGATCCTTTATAAAAACGATATAAAAACAAAAAAATATACATGCTGTTCATCGAATAATTAAAACAAAAATTACAAAAAACTTTTCTGTAAGCTTTTTTGCCATGGTTTATGGTTTTGCTCAGGACAATCCCTTATTAAAGTCCAACAGTAGTCTGCCAGCATGTGGTGATCCCATCGACCTTGGTATCTTTCTTCCATTATCCTGATGTCCTGGTGGAACCGTTCTCCTTGTTCCTCACTGTAATCGCCCAGGGCATCTATTCTCCGACCATACTACTACAATTCCGACTGTGGAAGTCGTTATTTTGATCACGTGATGTCACATTCCGACTTTTGATTTGACGACTGTCGTTGTTTAAGGACGGTCGCTATGGCAGTCGGATCGGAGAATAGATACCCAGATTATCCGGGAATCTGTCCAAATGGCTATGAAAAAAATGAAATTTAATGCTCATAGTAACTTCTAATGTGTGAAAATTTTGAAGCATTTTAGCAACCAATTCTGCACAGTTTGGTACTTTATGATTCCCCAAAAAATGTTTGACTTCTAAAACAAAGCTTAGCCATGCTTCAGATTCAATTTGTGTCATATGGTTTACAAATACAGTGTCTTTTATAAGAGTACGGATTTGCGGTCCATCAAAGATGCCTGCTTTTAATTTTTCCATACTCAGGGCTGGAAATTTTTGACACACATATTTAAATCAGTCACCAGTCTTATCAAGGGCTTTGATGAACTGTTTCAATAGCCCAAGCTTGATGTGAAGTGGTGGAAGAAGGATATTCTCTCGGCTTATCAGTGGTTCATGAATCACGTTTGCTCTTCCTATCTCCATATTTTCCCTCAAAAGCCAGACCTTTCTAATCCAGTGTTCTGCTTTTGCGCGACTATCCCATAGACATATGAAACAGGGATATTTAGTATACCCACCTTGCTGGCCTAATAAAAAATTCACCATCTTCAAGTCGACGCATACTGACCACTGATGTATTGCGCACGTAATCTTTTCTAAAACAATTTTAATATTTTGGTATTCCTCTTTTAGTTTGGTAGTATGACCGATTGGAACTGAAGCAAACTTATTTACATTGTGCAGCAATACACATTTCAGACTTCTTTTTGAGCTATCTATAAAAAGCCTCCAATGTTCAGGCTTATATTCGGGAAGGCCCATACAATTTAAGAGTCCAGAAACATTGTTACAAAATACAAGCTTATCTTCTTCGGTAAAGTAAGGAAGAAGGTCTTGCTCACTGGTCCTAAAGGATGTAATGGTAACACCAGGTTGAAAACAGTGTTTTTCTTTTAATCTCAAAGCAAGAATTTCGTCCGATTTTTTTGATAAATTCAAATTACGAACCAAGTCATTGAGCTCCTGTTGAGAAAATTTCTGTTTGTAGAACTACTTTCTTCGACCTCACTTTCACTGCTGCTCGTCTGATTGTCTGATCCCTCTAACATTTCAACATCATCACAGTTTGCACTAGATGGTCCTGAAAACACTGGAATTGGCAAATCATCACTTGTGCAAGTGCAATACTGGGCGTTTAGCCGATTCCACATTAGGATAAACCCAAGTACGTTTTTTATACCGGTTGATACGAGGGTTGCTATTTATATTTCTGGCCTTGGCAACAGTAAGTGTTGCTAGGCGACCGCAGACGATTTTAATCGAAAGTTTGATATTTTTAAACGTAAATTCAGCAGACGATTTACCATTATAGCTTTATTTGTGTTGTTGACAGTAAATTGAAAAGTTCTTCTCTTTCAAAAAATGGAATTGAATCGTGAAAATTTTCGTGCGATTATTTTTCATAACTTTCGACGTGGATTGTCAAGACAAGAGTGCTTCGATGAACTTAATTCTTTATACAGCGATAAAGCGCCATCCTACAGCACTGTAAAAAATTGGTATAACGAATTTAATCGTGGTCGATGTTCGATCCAGGACGAATCCCGTGCAGGTCGTCCAAAATCCGTTGTTGTGCCAGAAAAGATCGATGCTGTGCGTGAACTGATAAAGCAAGATCGTCATGTGACATACTGTGAGATTGAGGCGTCTTTGGACATTAGTATGACTAGCATCAATAAAATATTGCATGAACATTTGAGCGTAAAAAAAAATTTGTTCGCGTTGGATCCCGCATAATCTGACAAACGCTCAAAAAAAGGCTCGTGTCGATTGGTGCAAGGAAATGTTGGAAAAATACGTTCAAGGTACATCAAAGGCTGTGTATAACATCTACACAGGTGATGAATCATGGATCTATGCCTATGAGCCGGAAACAAAACAGCAATCAACTGTATGGGTCTTCCAAGGCGAGGCAAAACCAACAAAAGTTGTTCGAGGAAGAAGCACATCGAAACAAATGATTGCCTGTTTCTTCGGCATTAACGGTCATGTGGCAACAGTGGCGTTAGAGCAACGCAGGACTGTCAATTCTGAATGGTACACGACCATTTGTTTGCCAGAAGTCATCGAAGAAATTCGAAAAAAGCAGAAGAACAGGCGAATCATTCTTCATCATGACAATGCGAGCTCTCACACATCGACTCAAACAAATGCATTTCTGACTGAGCGAAAGATCGAACTGATGGGTCATCCACCGTACAGCCCTGATTTGGCACCCAATGACTTCTTCTTATTCCCACACATCAAAAATAAATTACGTGGACAACGATTTTCGACCCCCGAAGAAGCGGTTGATGCATTCAAAACGCATGTTTTGGAGTTACCTCAATCGGACTGGAGAAAGTGCTTTGAAAATTGGTTCAAACGCATGCAAAAGTGTATTGATCATCATGGAGAATATTTTGAAAAACAATAAAACCAATTTCGATCCTACATATTTGTTTTTTCATTATTAGGCCAGAAATATAAATAGCAACCCTCGTACCTTTTACATTCACTGCACAAAAGTAACAGTCATTTAAGTGACTAGTAGGCTCAGTCCATATCATCGGCACTCCAAATTGAAGCTCTTTACGGCTTCCTTGACTCCAGTATCGCAAAGATTCTACACAAGGCTTACAGACGATATTGGGCACCCAATATTTATTCTTTTGTGCAAGCTTTCTCCCAAAGTATGCTTCGTAGGTTTTTATCACAAACTCCGTGATCTTTTTTTCTTTGCTTTTGTAAACAAAATTTGCCACATATATAACAAAAACTGTTGAGGTTGTTAACACAAAGTTTTCGTAACGAACTCATATTTTTCAAGACAAAAAGCACTTTTAAACTTACAATAAGACACGAACTGATAATTTCAAGGTCTAATAGCTGATTCGTAAAATTGTTGTACCTATATACGTGAATAGATAATAAAATTTAGTGGTGTTAATCAAATTAATAGATCTTCAGGAGGGTAGTCTAAATTTTTTCATTGATTTATTGTTTATCGTTTATCTCAAGAACCAGAGTCAATCCAAAAAAAGTAAATGCATACGGTGTATGTCTGATACAAGTGTTTACAAAAACCATTAACAAAATAAATGCCGCAGATTTTTTTTTTTTTTTTTTTTTTTTTTTGTTCCGCAGTGTAATCATTAATATTATACATAATACATCATTCGAAAGATATTTTAAAGTACTTTTATTGCGGACTATTAAAGTGATATAAGCTGTTCAAATTCTGTACGAAACTTTCTGAGAAAACTACAGAAAACCCAGAACGTTTTCAATCTTTTATATTTACAGAGTTTCGAATTCCGATTTCTGCTCACATTCCGTACAAAGGATTTTTAACAGCATATAGCCCAGGATTAGGCAAGTTTTGCAGAAAACCACGGATAAGTCCGACACAAATCTTTTTATAAAAATGTTTATATACTATCTTTGTATCTCAGCTTCTTATTAACATAATTCCGTAAGTATTATATCATTTTAAAACTTTTTTGAACTGGAATTAAAGAGTAGCGATCACAAATCTCTGCCGCCAGATGGCACTTTAATATTTTAAAATTTCAATATCTCTAATTCTAATTATGATTAAATTCCTTTTAATACTTCATTTGAAATACATTTTATTGTGGACTTTTAAAGTGATATAAGCCATTAAATTCCGTGCAGGAGTTTCAGCGAAAACCACGGAAAACCCAGAACACCTTTATTTCAATATATCCAATTCTAATTATGATTAAATTACTTATAATATATCATTCGAAATATATTTTACAGTAATTTTATTGCGAACTTTTAAACTGATATAAGCGATTAAAATCTGTACAGGGGTTTCAGAGAATATCACAGAAAACCCGAAACACCTTTATTCTTTTTTGTTTTGCAGACTTTCGAATTCCGATACTCCATTCACATTTCTTATTAAGGACCTTTAACATTATTTAGCCCTCCGTTACGCAAGTTTCGGAGAAAACTATGGAAGAGTCAGACACAATTCTTTTTATAACAATGTTTATATTACTTTTGTATCTCAGCTTCTAATTAACATAATTTCATAAGTAATATATCATTTTAAAAGTTATGTGAATTGGAATTAAAGTGTACATGTTGCAAATCTCTCTCGCCAGATGGCGCTTTGATATTTTAATAATTCAATATCTCCAATTACGCTTAAGTTATTTGGGAGTAGATTAGGAGACCGTAGGCCCCACCGGGTTGGGAATTTGCCACGTTCAGAATTTTCAGTGTTCCTTTACACGGTTAGCGAACAGGCTGTTTCAAATCATAAAACGTTAAGGGGCGCCGTAGTCGCCACAGAGCAAAAATTTGTTATACAGTTAAAATTTTCAAATCTATTTGCCCTATGAGGGAGCAAGCTGTTGTAAGTTCTAAAACAGGGATAAGGCGCCACCGAGCAGTACTATGCTACGGTTAGAATTTCAAAAGATCATAACATGGTGAGCGAAAAGGCTTTTTCAGATACTGAAACGGAAAGAGGGCGCCGCAGCGCTACCGAGCGGGAATTTACTACAGTTAAAATTTTCAATAAAGGTACTTGCACTATATGTCAATAAGCTGTTTTTGGTAATGAAACGGGAAAAAGCCGCCGCAGTCGCCCCCGAGCCGGAGTTTAAAGCATCCTTTAAATAACGCAATAGCTATCCTTTTTCGTATGTGTCTTCACTGTACTTTCATCAACGCATAATATTAATAATAATAATAAAAAAAACAATATATTAATAATGATAACGCACCAAAAATTACTCTAATTGTTATAAGGCTGTTATTTCATTTTTATTTTCTGGAAAACTAAACAGCGCCTAGGCCCCAAATATCCTTGATAGATAGGGTACAAATATTGAATGCGAGCATTTGAAAATTGCAACCAAATTCCACTTACATTGTGTATTTTATAATATTTACAAATTTTTTTTGTAAAACTTAAGTTATGTTAGTATGGAAAATACTGATGGAGGGTAGCATTTTAATTTGTAACTCATCATCCCATAGCCGTCCTATCTTGAAATTCACAATAATTATAGACATTAAACGTAAGGTGAAGGTCAAATGTTAAAATGTTTTACTTTAAAATGAATAATTTTAAAAATATATGCATGTGATATATCATTTGAAAGCCTGTTTTATAACACTGCTCTGCAAAAAAAAAATCGTTATTATGTAAAATGACCTCCTGAATCCGAATACGACTCCCAATTTGCCCAGTCACCCACCGTTTTACAGAAACACAACCCCCTTCCTCAATTTTTTCCCCTATTCGATAATTTTATGACCATGAATTTGATTTGAAGAATGAAAAAGAATTAATTTAACACCTAAAAACAAAAAAATATAAAGTTTAAAAAATAACATTGATGACAGATTAAAAAAATATAATATATGTAATACATAATTTCAGTGGCACCCCCCCCCCCCAAAAAAAAAAAAAAAAAAAAAAAAAAAAAAAATCCTTGTCGCAAATGTCTGTTTTAGAATTTTCAAACTCTGTAGCCCCTTAGAAGATATTTAACGGTTATAATAAATAATCCTCTCCTCTCCTAAAAATCAAATTTATAGCCATAAAATCAACAAAAAATGATAAAAATATGAGGCCGTTCCTAAAACACGGTGGGTGATAGAGCAAAATGTGCGTCATACTCATATTCGGATTCAGGAGGTCATTTTACATAAGAATATGTTGAAATGATGTCAGAAGCAATTTTCATGCCAAACAGTGATATTTATATCTCTTAAGTTAATTAAGAAATAAAATATAGGTACATTTGTAGGAGAAGAATTTTGAAAATTAACATTTTCTACCCATTATTTTAGCCTTGTATATCAAAAACTAAAAGAGTCGTATACATTCATTTCTCTATAAATTAAATAAATGAGCCCAATTTCATAAAAATATTAGGGGTCAGGTTTTTAGCCGTGTTGATTTGACATGGAATGACCCATGTAAAAGAGATATTAGTGTTGTGTAGTGCTGCCATCTACTGTAAAAAAGACTAAGTATTTTCTAAATATATGTAAAAAATAATAATTTAATACAGGACAGGGATGGAACACGGGCGCAGAATTCATACCACTATCAATATAAGAAAATTTTCTACCTCTTGAATCAACGATATTACAGGTGGAGAAATTTCTTAAACAGATTACGGTATGAATTCTGCGCCAGTGTTCCATCCCTGACAGGACTGTCCAACAGTGTTGGGCATAATTGATTAAAAAGTAATTGAATTACAATTAAATTACAATTATAATTATTTTACTACCAGTCAATTAACAAGTAATTGATTACAAATAAATTGAATAAATTATTCAATTTATTTGCAGTAATTCAATTTATTTGAAATCAATTACTTGTTGATCGATCGGCAGTAAAATAATTATAATTGTAATTTAATTGTAATTCAATTGTAATTCAATTACTTTTTAATCAATTGTGCCCAACACTGCTGTCCAACTCAAAACATTTGCAGGGCCGCATTGGAAATCTATTTTACTCAGGGGGGCCGCATTGTATAAATTCCTGAACCATATACATATAGCAATTCTTTTTCCGGTGAGCTCGAGATGATTAAAAACAGATAGTATGAATATTAAATATATCTTTATTCATAAAATAACTATAAAACAGACAAAAACTTACGATTATACATTCTTAAGTATAATAGTAAGAGTTAGTTATTATTCTGATAATATTTTATTAACATCAGTGAGCGTGATGTTTGTCTCTTTAACTGCTTTAATCAGTATTTTCATTAAAAGAATCAGAAAACAATTTATTAATTTTAGATGTTTTAGCCGAAGATGTCGAATTAGAAATTTCATGAATTCTGTCATGGGCCGCAGAACTTTACACGACGGGCCACATGCAGCCCGCGGTCCGTGGGTTGGCCAGTCCTGATTTAATATATCACAAAATAGGAAATTTGAGCAGATTATATAACGCAGTTCGCAGTATATTATTTTTGTAAAATAATTTATGTCTTTTTGAACACATAATTTGGGTATTATAGACTAAGATAATAAGATTATGATAATAGCATTCAAAATTCAAGGTAAGTTTTATATTTATACGAAATACAAATTTAATGATATTCATGTTAAGACAAGATTTTAGAGTTGGGGATTTCAAATATAGCAAAAAACTATGTTTTAAGTTCATGTTTTTATAAGTAATCTAGTTCGTTTTGAATTTCAGAAATTTGATATTTTCAAAATTCTGTATTATTTATACCACGCGTTGTTGAAGTAGAAAAAAGAAATTGAAGTATCTTCTGTTCTAACGGGTAAGAAGAAAAGAAGAAGGAAGGCTCACAACTCTGTAATTATAGTACATATTAAAAAGAAAAAAGTTTGAAATTTTAATTAATGAAGTATAAGTGTTTATTAATTAACACCTTTAAGTGTTTATTAATTTACACTTAACCCTTAAGTGTAAAACCTTTAACCTTTAAGTGTTTATTAATTTCTCGTCTTTCTTTTTCTTTTTTTTTTTTTTTTTTTTTACTTTTTTCTATATACATTAGAAGCGGGTATTGGATTTGTAAAAAAAATTCCACTTCCAGCTATCTATACATTTATACATTTTGAGATATCCTGAATACATTTCAACTATTACATATATGTGTGTGTTTGTGTATCTGTCTCCATGCGTACGTTTGTAAAATATTGTAGACGCTGTATCTCACGAACTACTGCCTGGGATTTAACCAAATTTTTGGATATTCGGTTATACTATGGCTTAAATCGGTACTGATTAGCTCATGATATATATCACCCGAAAGTCAGCGCTGTTATGCTACGATTTCCCCCATTTAAAGGAAGTTATTTCTCAGCTTCTAAAGTGTATAAATGCATAAACTTTGTACGTGAAATGGCTACTATGTAAATCTTTGCAGATTGAATTTGGGTTCATATCAGCCGACAGGTGGTGCTACAATGCTACAATATTTTCTATGTACAGAAAGGCAATATCTCAACTTCTGTACCATATAAATACATCAAACATGGTATGTGAAATGGATATGCCGATTCAATTTGTCTGAATATCAAACTACAGATGACGCTACTACTACTATGCTACATTATTTCCTGCTTTCGAGAAGTCAATATCTAGTTTCTGTGCCATACAAATGCATCAAACTCAATGTAAAAAATATCGGTTTTATTATGAAAGATTATGCTGATTCAATTTGGGCGTATTTGATACGACAGGTGAGGCTGCTGTTACTATGTGTGATTTTCCAGATGGCTATATCTCACCGTATACTAGGTGAAAATTGTGCCGAATTTCATATGTAAAATGTGTCCATGTGCACGAACCATAAACAATATAAACATAAAAAATTATACAACTATTCCTTTATAGACCTAAATATGTATACTAGTTTGCAAGTCAATCGGAGGATTTGCGGAGGATATTGGAATAGTGACCGCTATTGCAACACATACAAATTCTGTCCATAGGCCGTAGTGATAAGAAAAACTTTGATGTGTCCCTGTACACGAGCTACAAACAGAGTACAGAACCAAAACTATACAGCTGATTCCGTGTTGCTCATGAACTTGTATACCAATAGCGTGATTTTTGCGGCCGCTAATCGCGAGACAGACACATAGATCCACAGACAGAACCCAAAATCTTTTTGAGTCTCCACATGGAGGCCTCCACTGCCGTTTCAGTAATAAATTCTTTAAAACCTTGAAAAGTTTGTGTGCAAGGACATATAAAGTATTCAAATAAGGATGAAATTATAAAGTATTCAAATACAGACGCCGTATTATAAAGTATTCAAATACGACGTTTTGAATATATAAAGTATACAAAAACGGAAGACATTTACAAACGTTGTCTACGGACGAAATTGCAGGCAGATACAATTTAACATCTTTAGACAGCTCTAAACATATAATGAAATTGACACATATTTTTTCTATGCACAAAAGCATATTAGTTCCCCATCATACTATAGGTATGGGGAACTTAGGTAATCGTGAAAATTTTCGACCTCGGTTTTTTGACTTTTTTACACGTTTTCAGGTGTGAGGAATCCGAAAATGACAAAATTTGTATGGTGTCTGTCTGTAGGGTGTCTGTTTGTCTGTTAGTCTGTTAGTGTGTTAGTCCGTTAGTTTGTTAGTCTGTGTACACGATATCTCAAGAACAAATTGTCGCAGAGAGGTCAGATCAGTTTTAAAATATTACTTTCAACACCTGCAAGAACCCTATTTATTTGCAACATTCAATTTTAAAAACTTCGTAAGTTATTAGAAATTTACGATTTTCTTAACATGGGAGAATAGGACAAAAATTCACTTAAACGTGCATTAAATGGAAACTTTTTACTGTAAAAAAGTCAGACCAGTTTTAAAATATCCGTTTTGATGCTGGAATGAACATCAGTAACTATAAATATGCTACTTTGAAAATTTCGCAAGTTATTGGAAATTTACGAATTTCTTAACATGGCAGTATAGGGCAAAATTTCACATAATCGTCAATTTTGAGCGATATTTTCATCGTAAAGATGTCAGACTACTTTTGAAATATTATTTAGGACACTGGCATGAATATTAATGACAATGAATTTTCAAATATAAAAATTTCGTAAGTTATTGGAAATTTACGAATTTCTTAACATGGCAGAATAGAGCAAAATTTCACATAAACGTCAATTTTTAGGGATATTTTCATGGTAAAGATGCCAAACCACTTTCGAAATATTTTTTAGGTTACTGGCATGAATATCATAGACTATGATTTTTCCACTTTAAAAAATTCGTAAGTTATTTGGAATTTACGATTTACTTAACATGTCAGAATAAGGCAAAATTGAGCATAAACTTCCATTTTGAGGATCATAAATACATTAGACAACTTCAAAATTACATTTATGATATTTTTTTGAACATGATTGAATACAAATATTCTAATAGGAAAATTTCGTAATTTACGATTTTATCAACATAGCGAAATTGTAATTTTTTCATATAAATATGAATTTTGAGGATTATTGCATTGGAAATAGTAACATGAAACATAAATAACGGAATTGACCCTGATAAAATAAATTAATAGATTAGAATAAGATAAATATATCGAAGTAAACGATGGATAGCCTATTAGGCGGGGATTTCTTTCTGTCACTGTATCAAGCTTTGGTCAAATTCATTTTTTAACATGATTATAATATGTCTCGCACTAGAAATTTATGAGACCATAAATATGGTGGGGAACTGAGCAGAGTCCACCTATGCCAACTAGTTTCATACGGTATATGATATGAAAAGTATTTATCTAGTATTTACAGGTCATACAAAATATTTCTAATGTGTTAGCGCTATGTTTAGAAGTGACTCGATGTGCATTTCAAGTTGGGACTTTTTTTTTTTTCTTAGTATACTATGCTAAATATAAGTGCACCCTTTGGTGCATTTATGATTTACAGATAATATACAGAGCTACTCAAAATTGGTCGAATAAATTCGAAAAAATGCTGTGGGTAGCAATTCCCTGAATAATCTATATAATATTTCTCTAACGTGGACCAGTTACAACTATATTTTGTTGAAACGGTACGATAGTGACTATAAAATACACGAGGATAAAAAATAATATAAAAGTAATATTTAAGCATGCGGACTCAGTTCAGTGATATAATAAAATTAAATAGTAAAAAAAAAAAAAAAAAAAACTTGCAAGCGTCATTTCAAACCCAGCAATATTTTAAAGATGTAAACAAAATATGACTTTTTTCATAAATTGACTGAAAAACGCAATAATAAAAAAATATGATAAAACAAGTACTAAGTGCTTTTTACAAAAAATTATGCCAAAATAATAATAATAAATAATAAAAGGGATCTTCCCAACATGGCGGCAAAAATGTGAAAGTCGCCATAGGGGTGCTTTATTAAAGCTGTCTTGTCTTTGGACAATATGAAAACTGGGTCGTCAAACATGAATTTTATTTTGAAACTTTTCTTTGAATGATTTGACGTAACTATCATTAGCGTTTCATACCACAAAATCTAATAATAATTTGGCTTCTGGTAAATTAAAGTTTTAATTGGATGATAAAATTGGTATAAGACTTAAAAGTTTCAAATTTTAAAGGAAAATAGAAAAAAAAAAAAAAAAAGAAAAGAAAAGAAATAAACTGCGAAAATTTCTCATGGGTTTGCTAGTATGAAATAATTATTTAAATTTTGTTACAGCCTTAAGTGTTTATGGATGTAGCTACAATATTCAAACGGAGGAGTTTGAAAAGCTACCCAGAATTAGTCGAATGGGTTTGAAAGAATGAGGTGGATAGCAATTCTTTAAATAATTTTCAAAATATATACATTTAATTTAATGAATAGCTACAATATTCCGACGGGTGAGGTGAGTTCAGGTGAAAGGATGGGGGGGGGGGGGGGCAGATCCCGATCCGAAGAAATGTATTTCATGTAAAATTGTTTTTCAGTGAATTTTGTAATGTTATTTAAAATACTTTGAAAGTGTCGTTTATCATTTATCTCCCACCTTAATCTATTATAATATGCATATAATATATATTAGTTAATGTAAGACAAGAGAAAGTGGTGTGAGTACCACACCGGATTATTTTATAAAAAAATTAATGAGTTCAAGTTATTGATGTTATTTACGAACATTTCCTCCATTGTTATTAGATTTGAATTCATATAGTTATTATATGATTCATATAGTTATTATATGATTTGAATTCATATAGTTATTATAGTCTTTTTTATTTAAAAAGATTACTGGAACTTTGTTCCATTTCTCCAAAACAGGAATACTTATTTTAATTTTTTAATTACACTAACCGTATGTTTTTTAGCATTAGTATATACTACTTTGTTTTAGCAATCGATGCAAGGTCATATCCGAGGGTGGTTTCATTTTTTTACTCTACAAGATAAGAAGTTCTGCGAAAGGTTATGCGACTGTGAATGGTGGCATTCAAGTCAGGTTTATTATAACAGAGTCTCTTATTTTACAAGAAAACTTGTTTTGAAATATTTCACCAAAAGCTTAATGAGACGAGCGTATGTTTTAAACTTAAAAGGTAAACGCTTGTCACCAGTAGAATTTCTTCTAATGTTTTTCGTGGTGCATGCTGTGTTCATTCAAACGCTTATTCTTATCATTAACATTGTTAAAGTTTGTTTATTTATCCGTTATAAATATCTACATCCTTTGACAGATTTGAAAGAAAATTGGTACACTTATCTCTTTCACTTGGAAGGTGCTACTACAATATTAAAATATCTCTCTTCTCACATCCAAGGGCAAAAAAGGGGCAACAGCTTGAGCTAAAAACTTGATATTTTGTGTGAAAATTCTTCTTTTAAGTTTATAGTCACTACGTCTTACTGCTTAAAATGTTACTCAACCTCTTAACACTTTAAGTTCACACATTTTTCTAGAAATATCAATATTCTTTTAAGTAATTATTTATAAACCAAGAGTCGGTATTATGTATATTATTAAGAGGATATTATTGTGTATATTATTAAGAGGAATTTTTTAAGCATATATGTGTCGTTTTATTAACAAATATTTAGCGATTGCAAGTCTTTAAAGCTGCTTATTTCTTCATATTTGAACACAGGTGTTACAGCTTAGATGAATACACTATGTAATTACACAGTTAACAATTTTACATTACACCTAGCCCATAAAAAGTTTTAAGATATTTTTATCATTATTTAGACATAAGTTCACTTTGCATTTTCCCCGTACAAGCGGGAGTGTAACCTCGTCAACTTGAAAATTTATCTTCAGCCCATTTGTCCTTCCATTCGGGCCAGGGATGTTGTGAATTTGACCTCTCCTATGTAGTATGAAGGAGTAAAACTGTGTATTTAAGTTTCACATTTCAATAAGAGGGAGAGATTTAGCATGTATATATTGTTTAGCATATCGCACCCCGGCAAGAAAAGTCACACAACTCAAATATGCAGTATTTGAGAAAAATGAACGTAAAGGAGATAGAGATGAGACGCTTTTCGTGCACGTTGGGGCACTTCGTCTAATTTTAACGATGGCATAAATTTAAAATTGCCAATTTTTAACTTGCGTCACTTTTCTTGCCGGGGTGCGATGTGAGCAACATGGCGCACTAACGGATTAATGGAAAGGGATAGGGATAAAATGAAGGGATCCATGGTTTAATTAGGAAACTGCTTGAGCTACAAAATTGATAATTCTTATGAACATTCTTTATTGAAGTCTATTTATTTTTTTCTAATTATTAAATTTTCTCTTTTATCCTTACTATATTATTATTATTATCATCATCATAATTATTTTCAGATGAGCCCGGGTCATGTTGGGTATTTCCTGTAATATATATGATACATAATAGCTTAAGTGAGGATATTTTTAATTATTATGCTTGTAATAGGGATGTTTAACAAAAGAAATATATCAAAATCATGTTATTACGTACAAACTATTTAACTGCTGCCTTTATATTTACTAGCAGCTACCATGACATACTTTCACAGATATACAACACACAAAATAAGGAGTTGAAAAACACGATACTCAGCTTTAATTTTTACAGGCGGCGATGGGATCTATTAAATTTAAAACGGGACCATCGTGCAGACAAACAACGACCAACAACAGCAAGAAAAACGGTGTAACCCCCGTTTCGCCGACAAGAAATTTCCTACCCCCTTATTTTTCCCATTGAAGCTTCCCTTTTGAGCTATTTAGGGATTTGTTCTATAGGAATGGGGAAAACAAGTGGAAAGGAAATTTCAATTTGACGAAATGGTGGGTACTATATAGATACGTAAGAAGATTAGTTAGTGTCCAGTCCACTCCTTTTTATCGGTTGATATGACTGATAGGCCCAGGTGCACAAACACATAATGAATTAGAATTTTTTGATTTTGGGTCGAATTTTTTATGTTCATGCTGCAGGATATTTGCTTCATTTAAATAACTAAGTGCTTAAATGTTAAACAAAAATGTAATATTTTAATATGATAAAAATGTGTATGATTAATAACCATTGTTATGTAGCTCCCTTTTTATTCATTTACGTAAAAATTTCTTGTTTTAGGGAAAATAAATTTTCTAAAGACAAATGTTTATTTCCAATATACTTTTATAAAAAATAATTTAGCATAAAATACATACATTGGTACTGCCAAAGTGATAAATTAGCAGTCATTAAATGTATTTTGCTAGAAAGTACAGTTTAACAAACAAAATACCCCATTCATTCGTCATTTGTTATGCCTAATTTATGACCAGATTATTGTCATAAAAGTTCTCTCTTTACAAGACACTCTCAGAAAATCTATGAAATATTAAAGAAAAAATAGTATGTTGTGGCCACCACAGGACTTTCTTCTATATTTTCCTATACAAATTCACTCAGTAAAAATAATTCATTAACATTATTATTAAAAAAATTATCTTCCATGATAATGCAGAAGATTTCTATGTTAGAGAAGTATAGTATAACACTAAATATCCCAAAAAACTCAATTTTATTCTCAATATTACTTTTTGTTGTTGTTGTTGTTGTTGTTAAAAATAAAAAAAATCGATAACTTTATTTTAAATTATTGCAGATCGATGGTTCAACCATTCGTTTTAAAGGTATTGACAAGCTCTTTTGAAAGATACTCATCGTGCAAATTTACTCCCCTCGAGGGAGGGCTTCCCACCAGTCGAGGCTCCTACTCCTACATACACATTTTTTATCCCCAGTTGTTGACTATCTCTATTACAAACAATTATTTTACATTTCATAATGATTATTAAAAATTTATTCTCTTTATGCACATTTATACAAAATTTTGTCCTATCCCACCATGTTAAAAATTTAGAAAGAGCTGGATTGCAACCAACGCATGCTGTTGGACAATTTTTACCAAAAGTTGATAGGCTCTAATTTATGTCAATGTGCAACTACATACCAATTTGTATGAAATTCTGTGCAGTAGTACCTGAGATACAGTTGCCACAAAATTTTGTCACACACAGGCATTTAGCTTTTTTTTTTTTTATAAAAATGGTCAAATGGTGTTCTGCAGCTCTCACAAAGTGTAAATCCATCAAAAACCCGAGGTCTAGAATTTTTACGAAACCAATACTTTCTTCTGTTGAATATAGAAGAAAGTAATAAATAGATGAACGTAAATAAAGAGTATAAATGTAATAAAAACACACATGTAAATTTTATAATATAGCAACTTTTTATCATTTATTTTGTTTTATTTTATTTTTACTTTCTTCTATATTCAATAGAAGAAAGTATTGGATTCATAAAAATTTTCGACTTCCGGTTTTCAATGGATTTACACGTTTTGAGAGATTTGGAACACGGTTTGACCATTTTTAGAAAATGTTTGTGTGTGTGACAAAAATTTTGTGGCAACTGTATCTCCAGAACTACAGTTCATAATTACATATAAATTTTTTTGTAGATGCATCTTGACCTAAGTTAGTGCCTATCAGCTTTTGGTGTCAACCACTCAACAGGTGGCATTGCTATACAGCGATGTCTGCAATTTCAGGGGTGGCTATATCTCAGGTTCTATTGCGTATAATCAAACAAAACTTCATATGTGAGAAGACCATTATGAGATATTATGCTGATTCAATTTGAATGCTTATTGGATAGTAGGTGGCGCTGCTATACATCGATTTTCGCAATTTAAGGAAAGGCTATATCAAAGGAACTACTGCACAGAATTGCATTTAAATTTGTATATAGGTGCACCTTAACATAAATTGCTGCCTGTCAACTTTTGGTGTCAACCGCTCAACACAGCGGTTTCCACAGTTCAAAGGAAGGTTATATCTCAGGTTCTATTGCGTATCATCAAACAAAACTTTATATGTGAGAAGGTTATTATGCTGACTCAGTTTCGATGCTTATCGTTCAAAAGGGGGCGCTTCTATACGGCAAATCTCATCTATTCATGGCTATATCTCAATGTCTGTGTCATGTAACTACTGCACGAAACTTGATATGTGAGATAACCATTATAAAAACATTACATATATTAAGATGTTCTTTATAGACGATAAAATTGTCTTTATTTGGATATTTAGTGTTAGATTTCCCTAAGATGAAAGCCATTTCATTCATCATGTTAAACATTTTTAATATTAGTTTTAATAAATTATTCGCATTTAGTGAATTTGTGCAGGAAAATACAGAAGAAAGTCTTGTGGTGGCCACAACATACTAGTTTTAATTTAAGTTTACTTAAAATTTATTTGTTTTTCATTTATTTAATTATTTTTAAAAGAAAAATCTACATTTTATTTATTATATTGGCTGGAACCAGTTGGCAATATAGTGTAAAGAACGAGGGCTATAAAATACGTAGTTCAAAAACTAAAATATTACATGCTGATGTACTGCCAATCGCAGTTTTTAAAGAATAACAGATCCACCTATCGTCGATAAGTACAAAAACTGAAGTGCCTAGGAAAGACCTTTCTGCAGGTAGTGAGAACTTTGACCCGATGTAGTGTTGGCGCAAATGTAGCTGCCGTATGCAACGGTTACCCGAAGCGAGGTCTAGAGCGATATAAATTATTCTTTTTTGAGTTTTTACTTATAAAGATGTATAAAAATGAATAGAAATTGAATTCTTTTGAAAATTCCTTTAAATATAGACCAGCGAAATGGGCATAATTGTATTATAAATTTGCAATTTTTATTACAATTTAGAAATATAGGTAAAGATAAATAATATATTTATTTATATTTTGAGTCCATGGATACTTTTTTTTCCCCCTCTCTCTCTGCCTGTGTGTGTGTGTGCGTGTGTTTAAGCATAAATATTTTTGGGTTAAAAGAATTTAGGTAGTTATATTCAACACCTAGACCTTGCTTAAAATTAACTTTCCTTATATCGTTAGATTCCATTTCTAAAATAACAACACTGAAGTAAGTTCTATCATGATCGTAATATTTCAATTTATTTATTTTTTAATTTTCTACCAATTGTTATTTCATAGTTTATCAATTTATAATCAAAAATTTGTCATCATGATAATTTCTGAAATGTTGAATTAATTTAATCAAATTTGGACTTATAAAACTGAAAGTAAAAATTAATAATTAAAGCAACCGAAAAGAAAAGAAAAGAATGTAAATGAATATTTTCTAGAAATTCACATTTTGCTTGAGGATGTAATATTTGGAATTCGGTTGAATTTAAAAATGAATTGGCCAGCAGGTAATTAAAAAGAAATTCTACCATTTATTCATTTTTACGGAAGTTTTTATTTTATTTATTTATTTACTTTTTTTAAATATAAATATATTCATATTAACTTTTGTGCTTGTATTTATTATTTAAGTAAATAATAATAATAATAAACTAAGTCTTATCCTATTAAAAATCTTAATAATTGTGCCTGAGTAGAACATTTTGGTAATTAAGAAAAAATAATTAAGTGCCATTTACGCCTGTTTTTCACATTCTAATTTCTATCTCCGGGTGTACTTCACAATCTTTTCTGCATCTTAGCTTCTAAGTTTTTTAGGATTATTGCCTTCAAACAACACACTTCTTACAGATGTTCAACATTCTTAAATGCGCTTGTAAAAATTTTGTTATACCCCCGTTTCGCCGACACAATGTCAGCGAAACAGGTGTTGAACCGATAACGATGATTTTCCCTTTTTGGGGAAATTTGTCAACGAAAGAGGGTAGGAAATTTTAGTGTCGGCGAAACGGGGGTATAACCAGAAAAACAACAACAAAATGAAATATCAAAATCGGCGCATTTTTCAAGAAAGAATGAGTAAACTATATAGAAATGTAAGAGGAGCGTCAAAATATATGTCTACTTTCTTTGAAGTCGCTTTATCAATATTAAATAAATATAATTTTGTATAATAAGAAGTTTGCATTTGGCCTACTGTGCATCGGTGCCCGAGCGGTTTCGCGCACAAAGCTGGCAGGTGGAAAGTGCCGGTTTGATCCCGGAGCTCATCGACCTAGCCGTTCGGAGTTTTCAGTGGTTTAGGCTAGGACCCCTTAGAAAGACTCACGGGGGCCATTCCACTCTCAATGAGGATGAAAAAAAAAAGTTGTATTACTTATTTATTTTTTAAATTGCCGACTGAATAAATATGAATAGATTCAAATTGTATACCTAACATTTTTATTATATTTGTTTATTTTCTCATCGATGTTGTTTATTAGAAGAGTTTGTATTTTTGTCGAAAAATACAGATTTAGTAAAACAAAAAAATTGGAAAAGAAAGTTTATGATCGCAAAATATTTGTTAAAAAGAGAGAGAGAAAATTCAGTACATGAGGTGAAAGATTGAAAGTACAAGTTTTTCTTATCGGGGCTGCATTGCGAGGTTTTTAAGTACTTAATTTCTTCTAAAGAAAAAAAAAATCTTTAAGCACTAGATTTTTTAGAGCATTTCCATATGCATTTAATTTTAATTATATCTAGATTTAAAAAAAAAATCTTTATGTGTATTATAAACAAACAGCACAAACTATAAACCATTTTTAATATCTGACTAAAAGGCAACATAGTTATTTTATAACTTTATTTAACAGTTGTTTCATAATTATTCCATAGATGGCAGCACTAAATATTAATCAATTTATATAGCAAGTAAATAAAAATGTAAATATTCGTTTGTTTATGAAGATTATGTTCGCCACTGATTGCTTTGAAATTTTGACACAATGCTACATTTGAATACACGTGTGATTTTATGTATTCTTATTCGGTTTAAAAAACACGGTTTTAAGCGCAATTGTTCAAAATGGTTTGTCGAAGTCTTAAATTACATAGATCAAGGCCTTTTATTATCGTGGAAGGGCGAGGATCCTGAAATTACCAAATCAAATATCGACTTAATACTTATTGATAACACATATACAGGGTGTTCCAAAGTCCCCCCCCCCCTCCTAACTCGAAAATGAGTCGAAATTTTGAAAAATGGATAAACACAAAACGTATTCAATAAATTCGAGAGGTACCTCTTTTGGCGAAGAAAGTTTGGGCCTCGGGATGGGGGGGGGGGGGGGGCTAGGGGGGCCGCTAGGGAGGACAACTTTAAAATTTCAAAAGGGAAGGTTTGTCTTGTGATACACCCCTGGAAACGTCTCTTCAAGACAATGATTTTAATATAAATAGTTTCGCCCTACGATGAATATTAAAGGAGATGCATGAGTTTTCAGACTTTTAAAACGTAGATTTTATACTTATGTATCCCCTTTGTTAATCACTGCAGGACAAAACTATTTATACTAAATTCATTGTATTGAAGAGACATTTCCAGGGATGTATCACAAGACTTACCTTTCCATTAGAAATTTTAAAGTTGCATTCCCTAGCGGCATTCCTACCACCCCCTTGCCCAGGCCCAAACATTTTTGGACAAGTATTTCTTCTGATACATCCCTGGAAACGTCTCTTCAAAAAAATTAATTTGGTATAAATAGTTATGTTCTGTAGTAATTATTACAGGGGATACATAGGTATAAAATCCACATTTCAAAAGTCTAAAAACTCATGTATCTCCTTTAATAATCATCGTAGGGGGAAATTATATATATCAAATTCATTGTCTTGAAGAGACGTTTCCAAGGATGTATCACAAGACATACCTTACTATTTGAAATTTTAAAGTTGCCCTCCCTAGCGCCCTCCCCCCCTCCCCAGACCAAAGTTTTTTCACCAAAAGTTTGGGCCCTCTCGAATTCATTAAATACGTGTTTCCCCATTTTTTAAAATTCCGACTCATTTGTCATTTTCGAGTTAGAAGGGGGTGTGGGACTTTTTGAACACCCTGTATATCAGTTTTGTATGCTTGACTTATAGTCCGCTTGTAAATCTTCGTCAGATAAAGACAGATAGCATATGGCAGAATTACAATACGAAGAAATTGGAAAAAGCACCTGGCCCAGCGCAGGAATTGAACCCGCCCTCATACGCTCGAAGGCGATTAGCAGTGTGGGGACATAACCACTCGGCCACGGAGGACCCAATTAGGGTGACCAGATGATGTCCTCGAAATTCGAGGACGTCATTAAAAGAATATTGTAATTACACATTTTTAGAGGTATAATTTATACTAAAAAAATGAATATTTAAAAGGTCACAATAATGATAAATAATTTCCTTGCTACAATTTTTCATTCTTCTTAACGATTTGAAAATATGGACTGTCCTCGAAATTCGAGGACATATGGTCATTCTACCCAATATCGACTTTTACCAATTAATTTAGAAACACAAATAAGAAATAAGCAATATTTCGGGTCTTTTAAATTTTATTTATTAATTTTCGCATATACTGATTTTTTTTTTTTTTTTTTTTTTTTTTTTTTAAATAATAATCTTTTATCTATAATTAATGTATTATGTAATTCTATAAGGTTTTGAATAGAAAAAAAAAAAAAAAAAAAGTTGAGCATAATATTTATTGAAGCTAGTAGACTTATTGAAATATGTGTAGATGTAAAAAATTGTTCTGTTACTGAATTTGCACATTTCTAATATATAACAGGATTAAATGGTATTCTTAGCCATTAGATTTAATTTATATCCCAAATGAACTTAACGCTTTATAATCGGACACTAGCAAAATAATGAACCATAATATAGACTTAAAAAGTTATATTTTGAAAAATTTTGTTTATATATATTGGATATATGCAGGAAAATTAGGGATTTATTAATTTTTCCCTTTTTTCTTGATATGTCCCACAGAAGTGTAATATAAATTTTTAAACACTTAACATTTTCAAGTTATAAAAGTATTTTCAGGAAATGAAGTCTGCATGTGAAATTAAAATGATCCTTTTGCCAATTTATTAGTACCTTTAATTGTTTAATTCATAATTGTTACTTACAGTGTTGCTAAATTAATGTGGATTTTTTTCTTTTCTTTCTTTCTTTCTTTTCTTTTCTTTTCTTTTTTTTTTTAATTTCATTTTCTAAAAGAATACTGCACAAAATGATCTTGAACTTTAGGCATACAAAGAATGTTCAGAAACTGACATTTTCCACTAGCCATTCACAAATTTAATTAGAGGACCAACCGCAAATTAAAGAAAAACATAAATATTTTGGATTACCCAGTATCATAAAATGCTACAAATGACTTGCAAGTTTAACAGATAATGTCACATACTATATGCAATATTTATATGCTGTTTTGCGAGACTCGCACGATTATTTAGAGAGATTTTTTTTTTGGTAAGGTTTTTCGTTCATAACAAAAATGAACTTCAACAAACTTTTACAAAACTTTCAGAAAACTTGACAAGACATTAGAGACCGATACTAAATTAAAGAGCTGGTGTACAATCAATATTAAAACTAAAAACTTCTTCATATACCATAAAATTAATGAAAGCACTACCAGTTTCGAAAGGACTTAACCTTTCTTCTTCAGGTGCAAAACACGTGCTACTGCCTCTAAGTCTTGCCCAGCCTTGTTTTTGCTTTCAAGGCAGTAGCAAGGTCAAGCAAGTGTTTTGCACCTGAAGAAGAAAGGCCACGTCCTTTCGAAACTGGTAGTGCTTTCATTAGTTTTATGGTATGTGAAGAACTTTTTAAGTTTTAATATTAAGACATTAGAGAATCGTTATTCTGAAACATAATATTCACATGTGTAATTTTAGCTGAGATATCAGCACTTGTGGTGAATATTTATACATATATATATATATATACTGCGCATGTCCGAAAGATAGACTTTTTTTTTTTTTTTTTTTTTTCATAGGTTGATGGCTAGATACAGTCGACAGCAAAAGTATCCGAACACTAGCAAAAATTCCTATATAAAAAAAAGTACACTTAATACTGTTTTGTTAAATAAATCTCTGTCGAATCATGTTCTTAGACAAAGAACAGGATTCGACAAGGATTTATTTAACAAAACTGTATTAAGTGCACTTTTTTTATATACGAACTTTTGCTAGTGCTCGGATACTTTTGCTGCCCACTGCATATTGAGCAAATTATGCCAAAAGCTGATTTGAATGGAGAAGAAAATAAGCAAATTATCGGCAAAAGAATGAGCAAGATTTTAGAAAATGTTCAGAGTTGAAATTTCATAAGGCATTTTTTACATGATTTAGAAACGTGGATGAATTAATTGAATCGCCAAATGAAATGCGTTGCATGTGAAAAACCCCTTACGAAATTTCAACCCTAAAAAATATTCTAAATCTTGCTCGACCTAATATATCTAGCTTTTAACCCATTTAATAAAGAAATTTCTATATTTCGCGCATGTGCAGTAAAAAATATTTACTACAAATACTCATATCCAAGCAAAAATTACACGTGTAAATTTTATGTTTCAGAATGATGATTCTCTAAGTTTTGTAAAGTTTTCTGAAACTTTTGTAATACTTTGTTGAAATCCATATTTGTTATAAGCAAATAGTCCTCTAAAAATGAATAATTTTTTTAATTTGTATATACATTTGTCTAAATAATTGTGCGATTCCCACAAAAAAGCACAAAAATATCGTACCTAGTAAGTGCAGCAACGTGTTAAAGTTATTTGTAGCTTTTTGTGATACAGGGTGATTGGAAGTATTTGTGCTTTTCTTCAGTTTGTAGTCGATCCCCTAATTGCACTCGTGACTATATCGAGTGAAAAATATGAAATTGTGAATGTTCTTTGCATGTCTAAAGTTCAAAGTTATTTCGTTCAGTACTTTTTATTTATTAATTTTTTTTTTTAATAGAAAATATGTAAAAAAAAAAAAAAAAAAAAAAAATCGACAATAATTTGGCATACTGTACTTATTAATGCAGAATTACAAAATAATATTATTACTGGATGCATTAAAAATGTTATGGTTTAATTCAAAGAAAGGTTTAAAATTGAACAGCTGAAAATGTCCCATTTTTTTTAACCGACTTCAAAAAAGAAGGAAGGTTCTCAATTCAAACCGTATGTTTTTTTTATGTTTGTTAGCTCATAACTTCTGAACGGATGCTCCGATTTTGACACTTTTTGTTTTGTTGAAAAGGTCTTGGTCTGCAATAGGTCCCATTGTAATATCTTTACAATCTAAAGAAAATACAGGGTGCCCAAAAAAATCAGTCCCAACTCTTTTAACTGTTAAACGACTGCAGCTATAGTGTTAAAAATGGTATGTAAGTACAGCAAAGTGGCCATGCAGTACAAGGTTAAACCGCTTGCAGCACCACCTGGTGGAAAATAGCGGAGTTAGTGTTACTATCTAGAAATCGGTTCTAGAGAAAAAAGTGAATTACAAAGTTGAAAAGTATCATCGATTTAGTTCAAAAAGATAGTTTAGACATTCATGCTAGCGTTCCCTTCTCGGAAACGATTCAAGACAGAGGGAAAAAGTGAATTATGAAATTGCAAGGCATCATCGATTTAGTACGAAAAGATGGTTGAGCCATCGATGCTAAAAATACAATGCTAAAAACGTGCATTTGTTTGTTCGCAATTTCTCACACAATGCACACTTGAGCTACATTGCACACATTGTAGCGTAGCTGGTGAGACATACGTTATATAGTTCAAAATACGGTTACTTGATACTTTTTGTTTTGTAGTAAAAATCTTGGTCTGAAGTTGGTCCCATTGTAATATCTTTACAATCTAAAGAAAATAAAACGCCATCTGGTGAAAAACAGCGGAATCAGCTCTCCTATATCAAAAACTGCTGAACACATGCAGCTACACTGGTAAAAGCAGTATGTAAGTATCGATGTTGAAACTTCTGTCCGTCAGCTGCAATGCATATTTTGCTCTTTATTTGAACTTTACGCTCCGCAATTTTCAGCGCAGCGAGTGACAAGTATTCACTGTAAAGTTCAATATGTATGCCTAACAGAATTTTTGGTTACGAATACAGCGTATCCGTTCTTTACATTTCTAAAGATTTTTTAACTTAACGTATGTTCATTCAATAGATAGTTTTTTGCTCATATCCGATAAAGGCAAGAAAAGTGACACAACTTTAAAATGCAGCATTTGAGAAAAATCAATTTAAAAATAACTTGACTAGAATAAAACTGGCATAACTCTCTCTCGAGTGGATAAATTTCTAGATGGAGATGTAACTTTTTTGTTCACATTGGGTGCATTTCATGTATTTTTCAATGACATAAACCATTTTTTGAGTTATGTCACATTTCTTGGAAGTTGTGATTTGTTAAACTGCCGTCGAACGTCTTTTGATGTTCTGCTATATGAATAGGTTTTCACTGAAAAGAGAAAAATAAAATCTTTTTGTAAAAAAAATAGAACCGACTCCAAAAAGCAACTACTATTAAAAAAAAAAAAAAAAAAAAAATGTATGAAATGAAACTAAATTGCGCCTAAAAGTATAAAATAATTTCCTTCGCCAAACAACCTATAACACTACAATTAATCATAACTTTTGAAGTCGGCGCAAAATTAAATAAAAATTGATACTTTTATTCAATACAAATATCAAATCCTATTCAAAATACACATCTCACATTGTCACCTGCAAAACGCAGCCGAAAACTATTTTGATTCAAGAAAACAAATAAGATTTCGTAAGCAGCAAAAGTTGGCGAAGATGCTGGTATCTGATGTCCTTGGTGAAAGAAAAATCGCAAAATTATCTGGCAAACATATTTAATTTCTTTGGGATATCATGATTAATTTGATAAGGTATATTAAGAGAGTAATCAAGAATATGAAACAATACTTCGCACAAAATATATTATGAAAATATACATCTTGCGTGTATATTTTTGCAATACGTTTTGAACGCCAAATCCAAAAGCCACCAAGGATTATAGTTATCAAAGTTATATCAAATTTGCAAAGGAAACTCTAACTTCGTAGAAACATAAATACCGCATTGTGAAGAATGTTCACTGTTCTGTGTAGATGCTGCCAATGGACCAATTGTATACAGTGATGAAATAATAAAGGAAACATAATAATGAATCATTCGAGACAACAACATTTGTATCTACCGACCTAAAAACAAACCTTTAAAAACTAATGAAATTTTATTTAATTTTGCGCCGACTTCAAAAGTTATGATTAATTGTACAGTCGGCTGCAAAATTATTCGAGCACTAGCAATAATCCTTGCCAAAAAAAAGTACACTTAATACAGCTTTGTTAAATAAATCCTTGTCGAGTCATGTTCTTAATCAGTCTAAGAACATGATTCGACAAGGATTTACTTAGCAAAACAGACTTAAGTGTACTTTTTAAATATAGGAATTATTGGCTAGTGCTCGAATAATTTTGCAGCCGACTGTAGTGTTATAGGTTGTTTGGCGAAGGAAATTATTTTATACTTTTAGGCGCAATTTAATTTCATTTCATACATTTTTTTTTTTTTTTTTTTTTTTTTAATAGTAGTTGCTTTTTGGAGTCGGTTCTATTTTTTTTACAAAAAGATTTTATTTAAATTTACGCTTCATTTAAAAATTAGTATGCCAAAGTATTACTGCTAAATAGGAGTGTTGCCAGTCATAACATTTACATTTAAAATATGGCAGTTAATTACTGTTGCAGTGAGCTCGAATGAAAGAGAATTCAATCAATTAAACATTATGAAAGGATTCCTGAAAAACACAATGTCTGAGCGCAAATTGATGCTCGTAAAATGCGAAGGAAATTTAATAAATATTTCAAAGGTGTAAAGTGCTTGGAATCAGTGCTGTGTCTGTAACCTCTAACAAAGAGTCTTTTTTTCTTAAAATTGATGAAAGTAGTAAAACTTGATGTAATTAGGGGTTAGAGCAAATTTGTAATATAATTTAATTCTGATAAAAATTTTATAGGCAGAAATATATGTATATATTTTTAAACGTATATGTTAGAAAATAGTGTAAATCAGACTTGAGAAGAATTCAGACGTTTCCTTTTAAAGCATTGACATACTAGTAATTTATATAGATTTATGATCCCCATGTTATCGAGCAAAGATTTTTTATGCCGAAAAAAAGTTTTGGCATCAGCCATCAGGGAGAAGTATGAAATTCGGCAATAGTAATAGAATGTTGATGAATTTTGAAAATGCCAAAATATTGCGTGGCTTTTAATTGTTCTAATAAATATATGAAATGAAATAGGATAAGTTTTCATAACTTACATTTGACTTATATATGAAAAATAAAATTTTTATAATATGTTGCTTTATTATTATTACGAAATAAATATTGTTTTCATATTTAAAGGAATACTTTCTTTTCGATATTTTATATTAGTAAGTAATATGGAATTTTCAAAATTCTTTTAAATATAGGCTCAGGGAAAGAACCCGTTAGTTTAACCCTTTGCGGCGCACTGTCCTCGCTGCGAGGACGCAGTTATAAAGTTCCAACTGCATAAACTCATCTGAACTCATCTCGGAAATTTTTTAGTGAAATTTTACTTTTAAAACATAGCAGAAAAGGTCGTCAATCTCTTTATTTTAATTTTGTTCGTGAATTCTGGTGGCAGTGTAATTTAAATGATCCCAATTACCTTGCGCCGCAAAGGGTTTAGAAAAAAAAAAAAAAAACTTCAGATATTAACTAAATCAATAAATATAGTAGAAAAAGAAAGAAAGAAAAAGAAAAGAAAAATGAATTTGAAACTGTATCTGGAGTGTTTCATTCACCTTTAGTACATAAATTATTCATAAATTTTATTTGCTAAATTATCCGTGTGTATACCGTGTGTATTCACTCGGCAAAAGATAGCCATTAGAGAGTAAAATGGCCGTTTTTCCCCGAATGAAAAGGAATCATATCTATGCCTTATTACTATATCTATATTTGAAAGTAGATTAAGTCCATTTTTTAACAAAAAATTAGTTTAGTTAATGATAACAACGAATGCAATCTAATATAAACTTAAAAGTTCTAAAAAATAAAATAAAATAAAATAAAATAAAAATAAAAATAAATAAAGAAATAAATAATAAAGAAATAAAGAAAAGAAAAGAAGAAAAGAAAAAGAAATCCTTAAAAAATTTCATCATTTTATCAATAAAATTTTATGGGATTAATGAAATTAGGAATATAATTACTTCAAAACGGGTGGAAGTCCATTTTCCGCAAAGACAGAGAATGGACCATATTCCTCCTTTGGGTTCGAGACTATAAAAAATCAGCTGTTTTTGGAAAACGATTCTCAACTCTACCATAGCAAAGCATTGTGGCCTACAAATTTTTATCTTGCAATATTATTTATAAGAGTTACAGATTATATGAAGTTGAAGTAAGAGTGATATAGTGATATCTTTGTTTTGTTTTTAATCCAGTTTTAGTAATATACTTTAATATTAATCAACATATGTATTATTAAAAGTTGCCATGTGAACTGTGGCGATGTTAACAAATTTAAATGGTTGTTCCATTTAATAAATTCCTTTATTAAAGTGATTGAAATTCTAATTATTTAAGCTTTGTTGTCCATATATGTGTGTGTGTATAAAATGTTCTTATTAATCTTTTATTCATTATATATATATGTGTATATACATAAAATGTTCTGCAATTTTACGATATGGAATAGTCTTAACTTTATCATTCGATTCAGTTGTTTACATTTCTCTTTTGTTCTTGTTTGAACAGATATCTGATTATTAAGTTTCACTGGAGAAATATTTAGGAAAATGTTATGCGTAACAATAAAATGGCATCTTGAATCTAATTTGTTTACAAAATATCGGCCACGTGTTCGGCGATTTTACCCACTGTGACGTCACAGGAATATTGTCCATTTAGTTCAAAATTTATGCTATTAATATAATTTCTCTATTTCATTTTTACATGTGTGGCAGCACTCTTAAACAGTACATAAAAATTCTACGCTATGATGGATCGCAAACCTTATATTACTCTAATGCATCATGATCTTGACAATTTTCTAAAACTTTCTCATAATGATAAAAATTTAAGAGGGCACATATTAAACTTGTAATATATGCATATAAACTTGTAATTTAAGTAATTAACAGGGCATTACCTGAAGAAATATTGAAACAAAGCACTTTTATTTATTTATTTATTTATTTACTGGCATATTTAAAATAAATTTCATGAAAAATTTTGTTTGATTCAGTTTAAATCTCATATTTAATATTTCATAAATTCGTGATTTTCACATTTTGTTGACTTTGAAATTGGTGTAAGTTATTTGAGATCATCGAAAGTATATATATATATATATATTTAAACTAATACTTTAAAAACGATCATCTTATAAAATTAAACTAATATAATACCTAAAAAACATGAAATGAACCTATTAAAATAAATATTCAAATAGGAGCTTGAGAAATATGTGCCCTCTCACAGAAATGTATACCGAATAAAAAAGTTTCTTCTAAAACTAGCTATGTAAGAGAAAGTAGATCGAGTATCACATTCAGATTATAATTTTCTTTTATGTCTAATTTTTGAAAATAATCTCTGGCAATAATTTTTATTCATCTTCATGTTTCTTTCTTAATTATTAAATAACATTATTCTATATTAATTATTAATAAATTTGTTACATGCACAAAGTGTCCTTTTGTTTTGATTTATATTTTTCCAATGGAACCTTGTTCCGGTATAAATAATTTAAAAGAAATAATAAGAAAAATATTAAAAACCAAAAGGGGTGTGTATGTGTGTCAACGAAATTTTTCAGTTCCGAAACCTTCGAAAAAGATACATTTATAATGTGAACCTTCGGATTAAGTTTTATCGTAGTATAATCATGTCGATGTAACCTTTAATTTAATTAACTAAAAAAAAAAAAAAAAAAAGTCGTCATAACTGGTACCATCTGAAATTTCCTACAGTTTACCGATAAATATGCAATGCATTTTATGTCCTTCGTTTTGTATATAAATCTAGAAGGACATATAAAATAAAATAGTTTATAAAGTAAGATTTTTACTTCTGATTTTTTTATTCACGACATAACTACAAACTTCCGTTTGATATTGTATTACGGAAATCATTAATTTTTTTAAATGTGAATGTAAAAAAGTTTACGAGAATTTCCCATTGCCTTATCATATGGCGTCAGCCTCGAAGCCTACTAATATTCCTTGTTAACCTTTTCATAATAAGGGGGTGTCAGGACTAAAGTGAAATAAAATAAACAATTCTCTAATGAATTAAAAGATAATGTTTGGGAATCAATTATAATTTCACGGAAGCGTTATCACAAGTATTTGCACGCTCCAAATGATATCCATATTATTCATGAAATATTATGAACTGCCTTGTACTAATTTTTAGAAAGAAAGGTCTTCCAGATTTTGAAATTTCTTTTGGTTGTACCAACAGCCACCAGTGTGCGTAGAATCCGGAGAGGTCAATTCTCTCAAAATGTTATCTAAATTTGCGGTCAATAAACTTGTTATTCTTATTGCAGTGCTTTGCGTTATACTTAATTAAGAGTATCAAGGTTGAAATCTTGTCTCTCAATCTTGTAAAAGGGATTCATAATGATATGTTTTATGGAGAAGTTTGATTATTAAGTGCTGTTCAATTACAGCACGTGTTTTGTACCTTGTTTAAATGATCATTAAAATCGAATTCTTTATAGAAGATTACTCTCGCTGTGAAACTTATATTCTTGATATTCATTATCTGATTTCAGATTTTATTTGTATTGCTTCAAATTGTACTAATTACGTTCATTAAGATTCATTAACAGAAACACTACCTTTAAAAGATTCTTGAGAATATGATGAATTAATTAAAAGTTCTATCTCATACATAACTATTCTATTTTTTTTTCTTTTAACATGGTATTATTACTATTATTTTTTATTTTATTTTATTTTATTTTTTTAAGGTACGGGATGTTCAGTAGTACAGGAGCTTAATCGCTCTTGCTTTAAGCGTCAGCCACTTCCAATTGTAAAACTGCATTAAATTTTAAAAATAATTCATTTAGATATAGTTTAAATAAATTTATTCCTGCAAAAAATATTAAATTTAAGCTTTTGTATTGTCCTCCAATCCTTTAATTTAGGAATTTCATGCAAGGCTGAATAAAAAACTTATCTTCCTTGCGATCCAAATTCACTGATATATCTTAATATATATAAATCTCGTGTCACAATGTTTGTCCTCAATGGACTCCTAAACCACTTAACCGATTATAATAAAATTCGCACACCATGTGCAGTTCGATCCAACTTGAGAGATAGGATAGTTTAAATCTCAAATTATAGTCGCAATTTTAATTTATTGCTAATTATTTGTCTGTTATTATTTGACAGTCACAATTATCTGTTAACTCCAAATGATTCTAACAGATGTCGATACCTTTCGACTGGGTTGAAATGAAAGCTGAAATATTTGGTGCTGCCATCTACACAAAGAATCTTCAACTTTTTAACCTATTAATAAATTTCGTATAATTCAATTATTTCCACTTTTTAAATTTTTGGTGTTAGCATAGCCGGCCACGTGTTACTTAGACTGAAGTGTAAATTGAATTCATATTATAATGAAGATAATACAGTGAAATTAATCCTGTTTTTTACTTATTTGTGCTTCATTGATCAAAACTTTATAATTTAATCTGTATATATATATAAATTACGTGTCACGATGTTTGTCCGGGGTAAACTCCTAAACTAAGGAACTGATTTTGATGAAATTTTGCACACTGTGTGCAGTTTGATCCAACTTGAGAGATAGGATAGTTTTTATCTCAATTTATTGTCACAATATTGTTTTATTGCAATTATTTGTTAATTGTAGACCTTTATTAAAGTTGCTCCAAAATATCTGTGAGTTCCATTAATTTAATTGTTGCCAAAAAAAAAAAAAAAAAAATACGAGTTCATTTTCTTTCGACATAAAAATAAATACATTTAATCAAACGTGAACGTTAAAAAATTATAAAAAGTTAAATTATGCATCTCACGAAAATTGACGTCATAATCAATTTAAAGATTTTATACACATTGATAAAGTGCTAATGTAGTTCTATCATAGATATAGTAATATATATAGATCTCTCATCCCCATGTTATCGTAGAAAGATTTTTGATGCCGAAAAAAGATAAAAAATAAAAGCTTTGGAAACAGCCATTAAGTGGTATTGAAAAAAAAAAAAGAAAAGAAAGAAAGAAATATGAATTTGAAACTGTATCTGGAGTCTTCCATTCCCCTTTAGCAAATAAATTATTCATAAATTTTATTTGCTAAAATATTAGTATGTATTCCCGTGTGTATTCACTCGGGGAAAGACGGCCATATTTTGGTAAAAACGTCGTCTTTTCCCTAATGAAAAGGAATAACTTTTTTCTCCCCAATGATCACTCTATTCTATATATGCTATACTATATCTATGAGTTCTATACGCAAGCGAAGTGTGACTCACTGACCGTCTGTGCAGCCAAGAAAAAGATTTCCTATGTTAATTGCCCACTGGATTTTTTGTAAGAAATTATTAAAAATCGAGGAAATTTATTTCCCGATTTTAATCCTTATATTTGGGTATAGATATGTATTAGTTATCGCGGGTGTTAGATTGAATTATTTTGCTGTCAAATTGACAAAATTTTAATTTTAAATTTTTAAACTCTGTCGCCCTTGGCTTTTTTTATTATTATTATTATTATTTGGCGATCAAAAGCGTAACACGAAAATATACATGCCAGATGTATGCATTGTACGAAATGTAATATGTATTATTCATTGTACGTATGTATGACATGTAATATGTATTGTACGAAATATTGTTTCATATTATTCATTACTCTTTTAATATAAGTTGTTAAAATAACCATGATTTTTGAAAGGAATTAAATATTTTCGCCAGATAATTTGGCGATATTCTTTTTTTTTCGCCAAGGATGACAGAAATGAAATCTATTCCGCTGCAAAATATTAGTATCTTACATCAGATATTTTATTTAGACATTTGAAAACAAATTTGACTTCAAACTATGATAGAATATTTATCATTTTCCTTTTAATTTGTATATTATTAGTATATTAAAATTTAAAAGCATGGTATATAAAAAGTTTTTTTTTTTTTTTTTTTTTTTTAAATCTTATAATTATTCTTATCTTAATCCTCAATGTTTCCCATCTTTATTGACTTGAATTTACTACTAAAATTTTAACATACTCAAAAACTTCTCATCACTTCGTTAAAATACACTAAACTTTTCCAAAATCTTTTTGTATTTAAAATGATACATGTATTTACTTTAAATGTCCAATATTTCATAAGATTTCCAATTTTAAAGTTTTAAAATATTTATCAAATTTACTTATTTTTCTGGTTTAGCCTTATTGTTTTGCCTTTTATAACTACAGCTGTTGCCCTCTTTAAAATATTTAAAATGATGAGGTCATTTAATAGTAAAATTATCCATTATAGCATATATTATATTTCACTCCTCCATAAAAATTGATTTTAAAATCGTCTGTTTCTTTTATACTTTTATTTTAATAGAATTTTAATAGAATTTAATTTATATTTTAGTCATTTTAGCAATTTTATCCAAAGTAGCATTAGAAATAATATATATCACTTCTCCATTAAAATTTATAGGACCCTACAATAAAATTAATTTGTGCTTAATATCAACACTACGAAAATTTTTATCAATCGCTTCCAAATTTTGACCTAAGTTTCAAATCTCAACCCTGTGGGTTTTTACATCGGCTACAACGTTTTCGTCTTTGTTCGTAAATAATAATTTAACTGTACTAAATAGTTTACAGCCGTATAATTCAACGTATAACTTAGTCACAGCAACGCGTGGCCGGGTCTGCTAGTATATATATATATATGTGTGTGTGTGTGTGTGTGTGTGTGTGTGTGTGTACTAAAATTAACGGAATATTTCCGCGCATAAAAATGTTCCGATTTTCGCAATTTTTAGCGAACAGTATATTATTGAAATTTTGCAATTCTTTTATTTTTAATTTTTGTCTTTTGTACAAGATGTGTTTCTAATATTTAAAAGCGTCACTAAAAGTTATGATTTAAAACGCAAGGCTGATTCTTTGGACAAACCATGAGAGAAAACTATTGTATTAATTTATCTCACACTTCAGCTTGTTCTTTTAATAAAAGAATTTTGTCTATAGATGGACAAAATTTAGTTTCTCTGGCAACAATTATTATTAGTTAGCCGTAATTGACAGTTAAAAAATGATTTTGCGTATGCATAATGGTCATGTAGGAACCGACTTTAAATAATACACTGATTATATATCTGTGTTCTAGATACGTAGTTTCTGTAACCAAAAGCATATTATATTTTCCGTTTTTGGAAAATGACGTTATGGTTGAAAAGCAATGCTTGTATATAGAAATATCAAAAATAATAGAAAATTTTGCGGTAGTTTTACTTCCTAACACTGATCTAACAGATTCAGACACCAGCTGAATATTACAAAACTATTATTTCTCTCTTTCTCTCTCCTCCTCCCCCCCCCCCCCCTCAAAAAAAAAAAAAAAAAAAAAAAAAATATATATATATATATATATATACATTTATGCAGTGAACTTGGGGCACACGCATCCCGATTAACCGATAATCTTTTTAACCGAAAGGCCTGATTCTTGCTTCCAAAAATCGGTTTAACAGAATGGCCTCTTCCTTTTATATTTTAATATTGAAAATAATGTTTCAAAAATATTTACTTACAGTCGGTAACAAAAGTGTCCGAACACTATCAAAAATTCCTATGTAAAAAAAGTACACCTCATACTGTTTTGTTAAATAAATTCTTGTCGAATCCCGTTCTTAGTCAGTCTAAGAACATGATCGATAAGGATTTATTTAACAAAACAATATGAAGTGTACTTTTTTTACATAGGAATTTTTGCTAGTGTTCGGACACTTTTGTTACCGACTGTACATAATACAAAATTATAACTGAATGACGCAAACTTTATATATATATATATATATATATATATATATATACACACATATATATATATAATATGTCTCAGAATTAAGACTTTGATGCAAAGTAAGGCAAAGTATATGATGTAAACATAAAAAAGAAATTGTAAAGAAGTAAAAACTATAAACAAAAGTAGTTTACAAAATATTCTGGTTATTTACAAATAGGCAGTTATTATTATTATTATTATTATTATTATTATTATTATTATTTGCTTATCATTTTGGGATCGTTTTAAGTTTAAAGTAGCCTTGTCACATCACTTTTTTACATCATTTTTCATTGTTCTTGATTTTTCTCTCACTCTTTCTTTCTTTTCTTTTTCTTTTTTTTAAATGGTGGCATCATTTTGTGCTTCAATAAACCGAGTGCTTAATCAAAAATTTTGGAATTTGAATATGTGATTTATTTTAATTCTTTGCTGGAATTTCGTTTCATGTCATATGTTTCTTTTTTTGCATGATGCTCATTGCACGAAATGATTGTTCCTGGTTATCCAAAAAATTCTGTGGAATTTTGATTAATGAAAAACGCTTTCATTAATTAATTAAAAACTTTTCGGATAACTGGGATTCTACGGTATATATAAAATAAAATCAGTTTCATTTCACTGTAAACCAAAAAAATTTTCCTGACTTAATGGGTTTGTTTAATATAATACACAAAACAAAATTTACTGCAGTTATAATTAAATATAGGTTGAAGCAAAATGTAAAATAACACTGAAATTGAAGATAGAGCTATCGGAAACGGAAAACGATGAAATGCAGCAAATTAAAAATTCCCAAGACAAATAAGAAATTAAGTTTAAAGAAAAAAAAAAAAAAAAAAAAGAAAGAAACGGAAAGTTGCTGGAAGCGACAGTGATCCGCATGACCCAAAAGATTATATTAAGACCGCTAAGCAAGTAGAGTTAAGAGCAACAAATCCAATTAGTAAACAACTCTTATAAAAATATACTTTAGAAGATGCTAAACCTCCGTAAAGAAGTTCCAGAATAAATGTATTATGACAAAGATCCATGTATTATTTTGGAAAGGTTACAAAATAATAGATAAGAAAATGTGGGAATGAAGTTTCTTCAAAAAAAAAAAAAAAAAAGAATCGGAAAATTTCACTAGTCAAAATGAAACATAGTTAAAACATAAAAAAAAAAAAAAAAAAAAAAAAAAAAAAAATCAGGGCCTGATTAAATCCAGAGCACACGCTCACCACTATTTTTTAACAATTGCCTTTATCTTATAAGAAAAGAAAAAAAAAAAAAAAAAAGAAAGAGAAACTTGACTAAAATTTGGTGAAAACTATTTTTATAAAGTAATGGTGTCTTAACTTGCAGTGCATAAACTCAGTGTTCTGATACCACTAATTTCTTTATAAAAATAAATTCCTAATGAAAGCACTAAATTTCTATCAAAAATAAGTAAAAAATAGTCTATAAAAATTGTGGTGAGGGCGTTAATCAGATTCTGAAAACAATATATGTATATACAGGGTGATCAATTTAAAAGCGTACCCGATGGTTTTTCTTATTACCCTTAAATATGACGGATGTGGCAACTATTTTATAATTGTTTGAACCTTGTTTAAGAGGGGGAGACAATTTACAACACTGTTGGACTGTTACAACTTTATTTGTGAGGTAAAACAGAAATGGAGACGCACGATATTTTTAATCCTGTAATAATTTTGTTTATGAAAAACAAAATTTAATTAAATTTTTTTACATTATCATTCCTAGGTTACATTTACATTATCATTATCATTTTTACATTATCATTTCATAGGCTTTTCCAGAGAGTCCAGCAAACATCGATGAATTAAAACAGATCATAACTGAAGAAATCTCGTCAATAGCACCAACAATGCTGCGAAGCGACGAAGTGTGTCAAAAACCTGGTTCGACGTGTTTATGTTTGCATTCAAAATGGTGGCGAACATTTTCAACATTTTCTGTGAGGAATGCTAATGTAAAAAAAAAAAAAAAAAAAAAAAAAAATTGAATTAAATTGTGTTTTTCAAAAATAAAATTATTACAGGATTAAAAAAATTGTGGTCTCCAATTCTGTTTTTCCTCCATTTTTGTTTCCACACAAGTCACATAGAACATCTATGACGTATGTATACAAAATTTTAAAGTTACATCTACATTCTGTGTTAATCTCATCAATAAATTCTATTCCATTAAATAGTTATAGCCGTTTGTAATCGCTATATTCATTTTGACTTACCCTGTATTTTAAAATTTAAAACTTTTTTTTTTCAACTGGAATCAAGTTGAAAAAAAGTTGTTTAAAGTCTCTGTGACAAGTGCTTGAGAATATGGCCATTGCGCATCGTCAAGACATGCACCTTTATATATAACTAAATCTATATCTGTCAATACATAACATGAAAAATGTTCGAAAATGTATAGTAATTCATAGTATTTACTATGATAAACACTGCATAATATAATCTTCAAAATCCGCGTTTTTTAACTGTTTTTAACGAATGGAAAAGTATGTTTATAAATTCGGTTTGTCTGACAGTCACTGCTCTCTAATTTCTGTAAATATTTGTAGAATGCTTTGAACCTGATATAGCATTCAGGTTTATTATATCACATTCTCGGTTAAAGAAATTATATAAATAGTTCTATTAGTTTGTGTACAAGTTTATTTACAAAAGTATTTCATTACATTAATGTCTATGAGAGGTATTTCTTTAAAGTTTGTTTTAATATTTTTATACTGCACTAAACATAATGAAATTAGCATACATTAATAATACATACTTAGCATAATCATATATAATTCACATGCATTATATAGAAGGGAAATATGGAAACGTCCCGAAGGGAATTTTAAGGGTTTTATGAAGCTATAAAGAAAAGAAACTAGTCTAAATTTTAATACAAAATTTCGGGTATACTCTGTTTTCAGACAGTATACTAAAAGCTAATACAGTATACTAAATCTATTTAAAAGCAATCTATTTTATATTTTCTCTAGAGAATGTATTGTAACTAGAGAGCGCATTCAATATTAAAGTTCCTATTCAAAAAGTAACGAAGATTGAGGATAATTTTCATCAGTCACGTGACGAGTGAAACGGCCAGATTCATCCGTAATTGTATGACACAGCGAAAAATCTTTGATCCTCTTTGTCCGAAAGTGGGTTGAGGGGCTTGACAATTCATTTTCATTGGTGAAAACTTGAAAAGTATTCGTCATATGATTTTTTTTTATGTTGGTTACATTCTTCAATGAAGCATGCGCTCTCTTGTTAAATATATTCTCTAGCTAGAATATTTTCTGTTTAAAAGTAAAGCTATAAATATAGATTCTGATATTTCGTTTTTCATAATTGGAACAAATTGCATAAATAGTACCACTCGTTAAGGGAAAGGGACTGACAAAGAATTCGGATATATTGCAGTTTATTCAAAAGAATTTATGTAATGTATACCTACTAATACCTTTATACTGCACAAGCATAACGATTTTAACATACATTATTCAAATACATAAAAGCATATTTTCTACAAAATATGATATGATTAACATCAGTGGTTGGTTTAGAGGACCACAAAATTTTTTTTATTGCATTTTAGTTCATAAATGGAAATTGCTCAAAATGCATTTGAAATGGCATTTTGCGATTTCAAAACTTGAAACGAAATTGTAATGACGGCTAAAATGTTGAAATGAAATGAGTACGTACCGTTGGAAAGTGTTTTATATTCTATGTGAACCGCAGATTTTTTTTCCTCGTTTTATTTGTTTATAAAAGAAAGACCGATAAATTAATTTTTGAGCATATTTTCAACTTACTTTTCAGCGAAAGCTTTCATTTCCTTTCATTCATTCATACTTATTCTTAATAGTCAAAATATTTTGTTCTTTTTATTGGAAGATATACTTCATTATTAGTTTCAGAGATCAAAAGTAATGCAAAAAATAAATGTTGTGACACTTTTGGATATCTTAAACTTAATTAGAAGATGTCAGGTAGTAGACAGGTTTAAACGCAGATACATTTGAATAGATAGGTGAGGAGATTTGAATGTATAAGTAGATGAGTAAATTTATATACAGGTAAGCTTTTATACATATGGTAGATTTAGATAAATAGGTATTCGATAAATATTTACACGCGTAGTTATAGATATATTGAAATAAAGTAAATATGTAGAAATGTAGATGAGCAGATGTAGATATGAAAAGTGTTTTGTCTTATGATATGAAGAAGAACATTACTTTTAGCGTAAGTAATTTACTTAAAATCATTTCTCTATATATTAAAATGTAACTGTCGCTGGCGTCAATTTTTTTTGCCTGCGACAGCATCTTCTCGCGGAAGGCAAAGTGCTCTGCATCATGAGAGGTATCAGTGTATTCCGACTGCTTCAAGGAAGGCATTTCGGCTGCTTAGAAATTTCTACCATTTTAATTAACGAAGTTATTTACTAAAAACGTCGGGTATGTAAAGGTACTCTATTTGCCACCGGAGAAAAAGTTTCTCTTATGACGTTTTTTTCTGTGTTTCTGACGTCACTTTCCTCAGGAAAATTAAAATGTGATCAATGGTGTAAATAAGAAAAATTGAAAAATTGGCATATTTGAGATGCTCGAGAGAAGAAAAAAATTATTTAGAATAGCGAAACATAAAAATAACCGATATTTTTAAAATATTAAGAAAAAATTTAATAAAAATGAAATGAAAATTACTTTATATTTATATTTATATTTTATATTATTATTTTATATTATTAGTTAAGTTTATACTATTAGTTTAGTTTATATTATTAGTTTTTATTTTAACGTTAGATGAAAAAGATTTAGTAATTAATATAATGATTACGTTAAATAACGATTGGTATAGAATTAGAGGTTAAGCCCAGAAATTTTTAAAATGAAATTTACGAGACAACAACATCGATTAGTTTATATAAAGATTTAGTTTTTTAACTCAAAACATATATAAAATGATGGATCTTTACTATGATCATTTTAGCGATTTTTAAAATTTAAAAATAAAGAAGCTCGTACGTTTTCGCCAAGGAATTCATTTACGCAGTGCAATAATAATAATAATAATAATAATAATAATAAAATTCGCAACCTATTTTTGTCTTTTATGCATTGATGTAAAACTTTGCAGAAAGCAGAATTTAATTTAAAACAACAAGACTTTTTTTTTTTTTTTTTTTTTTGTCTATTTTTTCATGAATGAAGTAACTGCATTGCTAAAATATTTTAGTTACACCTAATACAGGACCTCACTGGCAGATTTTAAATTTTTCATTTATTTTGACGATGATTTAAATTATCTATATCAGTTATGCATGTCAAGATTTTTGCGAGAAAAGTCTGAGCTACTTCGGTGCCATATTTGAAATTTCGCCAAGAGGTTAAACTGTACCATTGCTTTAGCCCATTTTTTTTTTTTTTTTTTTTTTTTTTCATTTTTTTAAAAATAATTTTCTAAATTCAATATTATATAAAATATATGTAAAAAAGTCAAGGTGTAATGAGTACATATCCAGAAGATGTAGCCAACAAATATTCAGAAGCCATCATTAACACAAGTTCAGGAGATATAGCCAACAACTATTAAGATGTTGTGATCAATATATACCAGTAGATATCGCCAACAATAATAATTATTCAGATGATATCGCCAACAAGTATTCAGGAGCCATAATAAATATTTATTCAGAAAATATTGTCAACAAATATTCAAACGCCATCCAATTTATGAATGGTGATGGTCTATCTCGAATACTCCAAACCGGCACTTCGTTTTTACAATATAATCAAGGATGAATTTTTCACTTATCAGTAGGTTTCGAAAAATGTGATTCCCCCCCCCCCCCCTATTTAACAAGAAATGGTAAAATGAGATATTGACGGGCATCTTGGCAAATTCATGGCGACAATGCAAAATCGCTATTTGAAAAAATTATCCTCTCGTACTACTACTAATGAAATGTTTAAAATAATTGCAATAATCACATAAGGTATTTATTTTTAATGAATCTGACTAAATCATATTCTAGAAAAAATGCACATTAAAAAGTTGCATCTTTACTGTTGTAAGCACCATTTTAAACCTTGCTGTACTCTGGAAATAAATGCAGAGTGTTACATATAGCCCTAAATTAACTAAAAAAATTCAATAGTAAAAAATCTAGGCATTGGAAAAAATAAGTTCATAATTTCTTTAATCAAGCAATAATACCCGAAAAATTCATCGTCAAACAGTGTCAAACATTTAACAATTGGATCGTATACTAAAGCTGTAACGCTAAATCGTTTAGATGTTAAGAATTTCTCTCTGTTCTAAACAGTTAGTGCTATCGTTGTTTATTTTGTGTGTCTAGCTGTCTAACATATGTTTTCTCTCAAAATAATGGCAAATTGTTATTAATTTGTCGAACATTAAGACAGATTTTTCACATATTATAAACGACATAATATTAAATATTGTGTATTTCAATGTGATACCAAATATGGTGGATTTCTGTAATATTATTCGACTTTTCTCTTGTGTTATGTATTATTCATATTCCAATTCAATGAAAGGCAAAGTTGCGAATAGTCGGGTAGAATCCAGCAGGGGTTAATGAGCGAAGCAAGTCGGGGTGAGGGAAAGCCTTCCTCGGGGGTTGGTGAGCGGAGCGAGCAGGGGGCAGAGCCCCCCTAGTATCTTTTAAGAATTCAAGGTATGTTTTGTTGAACGATCCAACTTTAATTTTCAAAAACAAAATAAAAATTAAAAATTAAATTTTCGGAACTACCATAGCTGTCGATATTAATTTATTTCCCAGAATACTTCAATAGAAGAAAAATTTATTTTTTCAGATTTTTCAAAATTGATATTAATTTAAAAATCAATAATCCTCAATAATCCTAAATAATCCTTAATAAAATATACCAATAAAAGAATTTCTCCGTCACTATACATTCCTTCATTCTTTCCCTTTTTATCGAAAAATTATTTAAAAACTAGTATGTTGTGGCCATCACAAGACTTTCTTCTATATTTTACTATACAAATTCACTCAATAACAAAAAAAAAAAAAAAAAAAAAAAAAAAAAAAAAAAATTCCATTTTTTCCAAGTTTTTTTTTCGTTAAAAGTAAAAAAAAAAAAAAACGATAACTTTGTCTTAAATTATCACATATTTATAGTTCAACCATTCATTTTAAAGGTATTGACGAGACCTTTCGAAAGATACCCATCTTGAAAATTTACCCCCCCCCCCCTGGGGTACTTCAACTTTGCGGGAGAAGCGATGCCCCCACATGCACAAATTTTTTTTACTAATTAACTATTACTATTATCAATAATTCATATTAATTTTACAATCACAGGTTAAGAATAACTCTCATTATGTACATTTATACGGAATTTTGTCCTATACTGCCGTGTTAAAAATTTAGAAAAAATACGATCACAGCGCCACCTGTTGAGCGATTGATCCCCAAATCTAATCAGCACCAGTTTATGTCAGGGGCCAACTAAATACCAAGTTTGGTTAAATTTCGATTAAAAAAAAATCGATAACTTTGTTTTAAATTATCACAGATTTATAGTTCAACCATTCGTTTTAAAGGCATTGACGAGACCTTTCGAAAGATACCCATCTTGAAAATTTACTCCCCTCTAGGGGGGACTTCCCCTCCAGGGGGGGGGGGGGGGTGGCGAGGCTCCTACACATACAATTTTTTTTTCCCAGTTGACTATCTCTATTATAAATAATTTTTGTAAATTTCATAATGATTACTAAAAAATAATTCTCTTTATGCACATTTATACAAAATTTTGTCCTATATCACCACGTTAAAAATTTAGAAAAAGCGGGAAGGCAACGCAACCTGTAAGACAATTTTTACCAAAAGTTGATAGGCACTAATTTATGTCAAGGTGCAACTACATACCAACTTGTATGAAACTCTGTGCAGTAGTTCCTGAGATACAGTTGCCACAAAATTTTGTCACACACACACAGACAGACAGACACACATTTTCTAAAAACGGTCAAATCGTGTTCTACAGCTCTCAAAACGTATAAATCCATCAAAAACCCGAGGTCGAAAATTTTTACGAATCCAATACTTTCTTCTATTGAATATAGAAGAAAGTAAAAAAATACAGGATGGCGCCTGAAATGAACGGAGCTTTATACTTGTAAGGTGTTTATTACTATGCCTATTTCTTTTTGGTGAATATTTCTGAATAGGTGGAGCTTTTATACTTGATTTATTATCAGCGTCAGAATTAATTTCCCACGGACCAGTGAACAAGAAGATATACTGGACCTCATGCATTATTATTGGTCCATGATTGAAAAGTCCCTTAAAACCTTAAAACAACTAACAAAAACCTGAACTTTTTTCATAAGTTTTACATCTTTAACAAATACCAAATCCAAAGAAAAAATGTAAAATCCTCATAAATAATTTTTTAGAGAAGAAAATCATTTCAATATCCCAAATTATTTAAATGAAATACAGAGTGTTCCAGAAGTCTCTTCCCGATTAAAAATTGTTACTGCATCTTGTGTATGCACATACTTTGTTTGTTGATGATTAAAGGACCATTAAACATTTTTTTTTTATTATTATTATAAGGGAATAAGTAGTGCAATCTAATGCATAAGAAAATCATAGTACCCGTTTTCTGCTGTGAAATGACGATTACAACTCATGTCTTTCTTGATATGTTGCAACTGTCACAAAAATAAATCAATGTTGTAGAACATTAAATAAAATTTATTTTTAAAAATCTGTATTTTTATTTTGGGTTTTTCGTCTATTTTATAAATTAAACAGGAATTTTTTCAGATTTACAACATTTTACTGGTCCTTTTCTGTAATTTCACGTGCTCGTATAAAAGTTCGTGCATTTTCAAACGCCATAATTACGTCAAACACACTTGGTACTGGCGCAGACTCAGCCTCCTGGCGTGAAAATTATTCTCTGCTTGTTCGCCATTATTTTCATTTTTTTAAATCACACATTTTTTCTATGCTTTAGGATACCGCATGTCGCTACGTCTTGATTAATGCATACATTATCACTAAATTTTGTACTAGACACATCCTCTGCTATACGCATCCAGTCTTCATCTGCATCATCATCATCATCATCATCATCATCACCATAATCATTTTCTTGCAATTCTGTTTGGTTTCTTCATCATTTTTTCGCGCTTAACCGCATCATGAAACAATTATCTGGATTACTAAAGAGGTTAGTTCCTGTCATGCTGAAATTAGAAAGTGAATAGATGGTCCGGAGACATAGCATCACAATTTTTATCTATTTTGGAAATGGGGAAAAGAGTTATTTTAGGATGAAAGAAGTTTCTCCAGTTTGTATGCCATATGGAACCGCTTGACCCTCAGGAGAAAATTTTTACAAGGTCAGGAGAAAATTTTTACAACTATAAATGCAGGAAAACGACTTTTTGAAGCACGATACGTTATTTAAATACAATTTATACAGGGACCATAGAAATAAAACGATCAATGCTGGAAGACGATGGATGCGGGAATGATAGATCGGGGTTTCACTGTAATAGGTTGGTGCGCTGCCCAATTAAGAGTTAGGCGTTCATGCCTACTTAGACAAAACATTTCGGCAGAGATGGATAGGTCTTGATAGTCTTAAAAAAATAGTCGTTTTTTGCTTTAATACCATTGGATTTCTTCCTTTGAGGAAGGGCACATTTTAAAAGTGGACAACATGGCGACGCTGAAATGTAGGATAACTGATGCAATTGCATTTATCCCTCGAGTACTACTGACAAAAATATCGTCTGAATTAATTATCGGCTTGATGTGCTCTGGACAAGCGTCACACTCACACATTACTATTTGCTAATTAAAAATTACTGATAATGTAATTAAAAACTTGGTGATTATGCACGCAGTTAGTAATAAAAAACTATTTGTCTATCCGACGTAATTTATGTTTTATAGTATTATCTGGTCAGTGAGGGACTTCTCGGGTACTCTGTATATCTGTAAAATGTGAACTGTTATAGCTGGTCCTCGTGCAGTTAGGATTCTTTCTGATGTAAGTGTCCTAAACAAACATTTATTCACAGAACGGTAGTGAAAACAAATAATGCAGCAAATATTTAGTTATAGTGGGACATTTTTTGCACATTACTTTGATCCAAAATTTAATTTACAAAACTAGAGAGATTTTTCATGAGATCTTTTTTACCATTATAAATTTTTTTTAATAAAATAGGTTGTAAAATTTACGGTATTACGTAATAAATCACATACGTAAATAAATTTATTATTTTAAATAAAATATTCAACCAGAGAAATAAAACTTTGGCTATTGGTTCCGCAAACCACCGGATTTTAATGCTGGTTCAATCGATTATTTGGTGATCTCAGACCAGTGGACCAACAAGAAATTCGAACTCTGTTTATTATAACCCCTAAATCTTATTATTATTATTATTATTATTATTATTATTATTATTATTTAATGATTTCTATTACTTATCATGATTTTCACGGTGAATATATCACGGCATCTATTGGATGTAATCACCCCAAGATGTTTACTATAAGAAAGTAAACTGATTCCATTTAAAAGCTTTTTGCACTGTACCACATTTTTAAAAACTGGTATGATCACTATATCTTAGCCTCTATGACATGCTGATCACAGCTTGAGATATAAAATAATTATTATAAAAACTTATATTGATTTAAGTGGTTACGTGGGTTTCGAAGGCTAAAATAATAATAATAATAATAATAATAATAATAATAATAATAATTTCAATGTTTTTAAAATATAGTAAATAAAATATTTTATTCAAAATTTTGAACAGATAAAAGAGCAACATTTAAATAATGTTTAATAAAATTTTCTTTAAAAATTTTGAAAAATGCCTCTGGTTTCCGAAAACCCTTCAGAAAAGAGGGGGAGACGTTTTTTCAAAAACTATATGCACCAATCTTATTGAAATATTTGCACACTTCTTCAAAATAGAACTAATTACACTGAGAAAAAATTCTGTAACTGACATCTAGAATCTAAATTGGGGCTCTAGAAAAAATAGTTCCATGTCATCCTTATAAATTCTAGTCCCCTTAGAAAGCGAGTTCTAGAAGCCCCTATTAGAATTCTAGAGCGTTTGCCTATATTCTGGAGGGCAAAGTTATTTAAAAATCTCTGCAAATAAATGAGACTACAAGAGGCGGGTTTGTGCACCTATAATCTTGGTTTATTACCCATTTCTAGAAAACCAAGTGATAATTTCTCGCAATATAAATGATTCAGAATATTTAGAGTATTCAGAATATTGTTTCACCATCTATAAATGTGTACACTAGAAATTCTCGATAATTTCGTCTATTCAGTTTATTGGCGTGCCTTATGCGCATAGCTCGGAAATCTATATTTCTAGTTAAGGGATTTAGAAAATGGCCACTTATTCATTCTAGAGAAAGGCGGTATATTTTTTTTTCTCAGTGTAGTGTTTGAATGAAGCAGTTTTCATTTTTTCGATTGTAACTAATTTTACAAGACTATTTGTAAGATAAAATATATGGAAAATTGTATTGTTTTTACACATAACTCTGCCAAAAATTCAAAAAATTTTTTTAATCATTCGTTTTGTTAATTTTATTTTAGCTTCATTTTATTTTTCGACATAGCTTCTGCAGCATATTGGTATGACAAAAAGTATTGACTATGTCATACTAATTTTTTGTTTTATTTCAATTTTTAGACGTATGCAGTGGATATTATGCATTACGCGATCGGGAAATGAAAATTTAGCCTTAATATATGATAGGAAAGCATAATACAGCTGCAGAGCTATTATGCTCTCCATTTCAGTATAAATACTCTGATCTTCTACCTTCACACACAGCACCCACTTTTAATACTTTTAATACTGAATGTACACGACAGACTGCAGGAAATGAAATTAACATTCTTCAATGACAATTTTTCGGCCCCGTCGCTGTATGTTTGTTCTCTCTTAATTCCCGAAAATGTACTTTAGTTACAGCGTCTAGAATAAACAGCGTGAAAATCGCCTACAACCGTAATGTTAAAATAATGCTACAAAAATTAAGCTTCCCCAGATGTCGCTGTTATCGAAGCTTTTGCTCAAATCGAAGACCTGATTGACTTTTCCCAGTTTCGTCAGCTCAATCACGCGATCTAAGCACATAATTAACCAATAGGGAGTCTCGGTTTTAATGACGTGACCCTAGCTTCGATTACAGTGACATCTGGTGACAGGCTTAATTTTTTTTAGTACAATTTTATTTGCCGCTTTCCACACTGTTTATTCTAGACGCTGTACTTTAGTACGATTGTTATTAAATACAAGTATGATATTAAACGCCCCTTTTCTGTAGCCACATCTACTCGTTTGCATCTCTACATATTTTTATTATTTCAACATATCTATATCTATATCGATAGCATATTCCTTATTGATAATGTAATATATGGCGTTTATAAATATTTAATATAGATAAAAAGAAATTATTCGGACATGTTACGATCTCTGTGCGATAATATTTTCCCGTGCATTTTAGTTATGTTTATTTATTTCATGTGAAACGATATATACATGCATATATATAGGTATATATAACTTTTCTTGCATTCTACAACATCGTTACATTATATTTATATGTATACTGGGGGCCTCATAAGTCTGTAGACATTTTAAAAATTGATAAAACTTAAAGAAATTGGAAGAATTGAACAGGATTTGCGAAAAAGTTATTCTCGTAAAACGGGAATTTTTTTTTTTTTTTTTTTTTTTGGTTAAGGGGAACAAAAAAAAAAAAAAAAATAGTTACATTTTTTGTAGATGGAGTGCACTGCATGGATGCGTAGCAAGAAATATGCAAATCAGAAGTTTTATAAATTGCATGGTTTTATGATTAACATATGTTATTTCTTATTTTGCCTCATACTTGCGCATACATTCAGTTTTAATTGCGATACTGAATTGATTGATAACGCGTTATAGGTGAAGATGTTTTATCTTAGGTATAAAAACCGCCGATTAAAGCTGCAGTTAGTGATGTTATAACTGGTTTGCAGACTACAATTTGTGGTTATGGTGGCTTGTTGTGATTATTATGATTTCTATGCCTGTAAATATTTGCATGCAAATAAATATAGCTTTTTACGGAAATGTGTGATTTGCCCAAGCACAGCGCCCTTTATCGACGAAAATTTTAGCTATTACTTTTTTTACAACCCCCCTCCCCCCTCCAAAAAAAAAAAAAAAAAATCCCTTCACTAGAATAACTTTTTTGCAAACCGCGTTCAATTTTATCAATTTCTTCAATTTTCGGGAATTTTAAAAATTTCTACACACTTGGGACACCCGCTATATAATGTAGGTCCAGGTAATAGGACCCACCTTAAGTATAAAATTTTTCAGCGATAGTAGTAATCGATGCAAAATAAAATAAAATAAAATTCTCTAAAAGAGAGAACTTTTTTAGTACTGGAAAAAAAATTTAATTTACAAAATAATCAAGATTTTAACCTGTAAGAATTTTTTAAATAAGAGACTAGTTGATGAAGTTAACTTGTCCATATGCAGGTAATATGCCCATAGGTGGAATATAATGAAGAGATTCATATTTGATGCATGAAAACACATCAATTATTATAAAAACAAATTTAATTTTTGAAACTTTACAAAAATTAATGAAAAGATAAGTAAGAAGAAAATTTAGAAAACAATGTTGAGCAATTTCAAACAATTTGCAGCAAATTTTTAAGCAATTTTAAACTTTTTACGGTCAAAAAGTTTTTTATTTAACTTGACTTCACATGTATGGCAAGTAAAAACTTCTGTATCTTTCTTGGTAAGTCCTACACATTCCTCGTGCACATAATTATAACACACAACACATAGTCTCATATCTAAACTTTTCCTTGTTGCAAATACCGCTAAACCAACTTCCTTTATTACTTTTCTTTGCTCTGGGGCCTTTTCCGCTATTATCCGCAGACTGGTTTTTTTTTTTTTTTTCTTTTTTTTTTTTTTCTTTAATCGCTCTTGTGATGTTTGAGTGTATTCAGTATTATTTTGAGAAGCTCTGGGAAACAAAAGGTCTTTTTTCAAAATTAGAGCACAATAATTCATTGCAGATTTTATGACAGCAGTACTTGAGGAATACGGAGTATGATAAGCCTGTTTTTCAGAAGATGTCCCTGGGGAAGAAATTTGTTTTCCACTTTTGGCACTATTCTTTGTTGGATGTGGATTTTCATACACAGAACTTGGAACAAAAGCTTCCTCGGGAATGGGCTCTTCCTACCTGACGTCAGAGGTCACATGATAGAGGAAAAGCAAATAGCAGACAAAATCTTGTTTATCTATAGCGATTACTGAAATAACATATTTTTTATTCTTATTTTTGATCAATCCTATTTAATCTGTGTTATTATTTTATACATCATCATTTTTAATCCATTTTATATCATTATTCATCATCTTTTGTTTGCTGTATACATTTACAATCATCATTTAGTTTATGTTTGTTATTGATGTTCATGAAGAACATGTTTAATACTCTGATTTTTGGTACTTAAATCAGTGACAGTGCAATATTGTACGGCGTAAATCCATTTAGACCAGTAACTAAGTTAATTAACTTGTTGTAACACCTTTATGAAAACATTTTAAATTTTCAAATTATAATCCATAAACATTCCACAAGAAGCTATTATTTCTTGCTAGATCAGTTAATGTTACAGTTACACTACAATATACAAAAATAGATTCTTATCGGTAAAAATAAATAAACACATAAAATGTTTTTAAAAAATTATTAAATTTACAAATACAATTATTCTACTGTTTGCAAATGCACAATATTACTTTTATTTTATTTTATATTAAATATTAAAATTTTTGTTCTTAAGAACAATATTTAATTGAATTCGATTCTCAGAATTCGATTATTCGTTTTCCTCTATCACGTGATTGAACAGACGACGGTGGGAAGAGCCCATTACTTCATAGAATAGATAGGATAGGATTGACACGATAGATACCTATTCGTTTGAAGCCACCTTTAACGTTGGAAATGTCGATGTCATAGCTTTCTCCCAAACCGGAGAAAACATTCTTCCAAATCCAGCTTTTGTAATGTTTTCATGGTTAGTTTGGTCCAAAAACAAAAGAACCTTTTGGTGCCAAAATTGCTCAAATGGCCCAAAACAGGATTTATCCAAAGGCTGCAAATCACGGGTTATATCTGTACTGATAAGTATAAAGAATTTAAGTCCATATTCTTGATTTTTCAGGAGACGAAAAATAAAGTTAAACTATCTAAAAACAAATTATAAGAATCGATTAGGTAAAAGGTATTTCGTTGAGTTATACCCTTTATACCATTCAGTGATTGTCAACCTTCATTTGACAACGGGAAAAAATTGAATTAAATATTTTATACCATACATGAATGGTAAATTTCTGACTTGAACCTTTTTTTACCAATGGATTTTCTCAAAGACTAAATGACATACACTTAAATCCTTTATACCAATCGATTGAGAATTTTTTTCTGAGTCTGACTATGTGCTTAACTCAAAATCGACATTTTTGGACTTAAATCCTTTATACTTATCAGTACAGATATTAAAAAGTGAACAAGGTAAAAGAATGTCATTTTTTTCAGCCTCATCCAGAATCAAGTAATCAAGATGGGACTTGACCCCATCAAAAAGGAGAAGGCAGCATCTTTGTGGTTTAAATTTTGACACGTGCAGGTAATATGCTCATTGGGCATATTGCCAACAATAACGAGTTTTAAAAAAACGTTCGTAATTCCGTTTGAAAACTCAGCTATTGAAATTCATTTATACAGTTGAAAAGATTACAAATCAGCTGAAATATTATGTATAACACAAAATACAAATACTTTGTTTCAATCAGAAAAGTAACAAACTTACAAGAGACAAATTTATAAAATGCCATTGCAACTGCAACTGACAACAAATCAACTATTACTATCCGTCCGTGCACATGATCAAGGTTTGTGGGCAACGCAGTACTAAACTATGTTCTTCTGACTTCGAGCAACTAGAGAACCTACATGACAAGAGACTGTACATTGACCCGCCAGCCGATCCGCCATGGTTGTTCAATGTAATACGTGCGATACCATTACGCTTTCCAAAATTTCAAACGGCACTCTGCAAGGCTTTCTAAAGATAAAAAAGTTTTATCGAGATTTTAATTAAAAGTAAAGTGTCAGACACTGGTAAAAATAAATTACATTACATGGCGATCGAAGAGGCTTTTGAACGAACGTCCGCCATATTTCTTCAATGTCCAGTCTCAGCAATTAGAGACCCTACATTGCAAGAGACTGGACATTGGCACGTCAGACGACGCGCCATGTTAGTTCAGCCAGTTATATGCGATGCTATTACATTCTGTAAAATTTCAAATGACACTCGGCACGGCTTTCTAGAGACAAACAAAAATGTTTTATCGAGATTTTATTTAATTAAAAGAAAAGTATCAGATGGATGGATGGTTGGGTTTTACGTCGCACTAGTGCTGCGCAGATGGCCAATTGGCGACGGTCTGGGACACACCCCTAGAGGTGGTCCGGAGACATGCCATCACAATTTTGATCCTCCCCGGAAGAGATGGCTCTCCCGCTTCAGAAAAGTATCAGACGCTGGTAAAAATAAATTACATCCTACGGCGATCGAGTGGTTTTTGAACAAATGTCCGCCATATTTGTTCAATGTCCAGTCTCTCTCTATTGAGGATCCCTATCAGTGACTAGATCCAAGCGCTATCTTTCGGATTTCACTGAAATTAATAACATTATTGTGGGTTGGCCATATTACTTGTAGTGGCCATATTTGCATCATTTTCCTTACATAAAATTAAATAAAATTTTTATAACAAAGGTGCTAAAAGTAGCATTAAATCTGCTGATAAAGTTAATATTGCATTTATTGAATTTTTGGCTCGAAAAAAGTTTTTTTTGTCCTAAAATCTTTTTATCTTATTTAATTTTAATTTTTACATACATTTTACATTACACTGTCATTTCTTATATTTCGTCATTAATTATATTATATATATACATACATGTATGTGTGTGTTTACTTAATCATGTTCTCTCTTGAATGTGCTGTGAAACTAATCTTTACACACATATCTCATAGGAGATTTAGTGTGCAATGAGCGGTACAGAAGATCTGAAGATGGGACCTCAAAGTACATTGATAGGCAGATAGGCCGATCTTTTCTATTTTTAGATTATGATAATTTTCGTCATATTTCATAATCTATGCGTTATGTATGTTTTTTTGTTTTTTTGTTTTCATTTTTTGTGTTGGAAGTACTTTTATATCACAATTTAAATCTCTAGTATTATTTATGCGTTATTGCGTTGACAGTCATACAGAAAGACATAAACAATCAGCTTTTTAACCAAGAGATTAAAAAAAAAATCTTCCGGGTTTGTGCGATAATTTGAGACTATTATCATCACTACCTCCACGTACGTCACTTTGTCAGCTATAAGGTTAAAGTGTGTGTTCAAAATGATATACAGCTGTGATTTTATTTATTGTTAGACCTTGAAATGAGTTACAGCGGAACTGTTAAGTTAAAAATATGCACGATATTTGAATAATCTCCTGGAATTCGTCTATGAAGATGTAAGAGAAGATTTCATCGTTCAAGGATCTTGAGTAACTTTTACTTCTGATGCCACCTATTAGTATAATTTTATCTATGTCTCGCTTTTTGAAGATTGGAGTTTAAAACGTTCATTAGAAATATTAGATAGAAAATTAATTTGTAAGTGTTTATACGGCAGTAAAAGATTTTATGTATTGTACATTGGAAACTTTTTGATGTTCGAAGTTTCAGTTTTGTATTTTTTAAATAACTTTTTATCCTCGCTGTTTATATTCATAAATAAATAGATTTTTCCCCCATAAATATAGCTTTTTTTTTTTTTTTACTGAGGCCAAAAAGAAACTATGTATATGAGATGTTTAATCTCAGCTCTTTATGTAATCTTATAATAATAAGATTATTTTAATTGAAATTTTATTTTTCCGACTGAGTGAAAATAATGCCTGGACCGGGAGTCGAACCCCGGATCTTTTACTTACAAGGTCAAGGCTCTACCAATTGAGCTATCCAGGTCGACAACCGGTCAGCATTACTCACTCAGACAACCTTTAGGCAGAAACATCTTGTGTATAATGTAGATAGCTCGACAGAAATAAGCCGCAGGTAATGGGAAACACCATGATTTTCTTCCAATCTGTTGATTGTGTGATTTTAATAAAGATTATTTTAACTTATGTAATCACAAATGAGGTGATATGGGATTTCGAGGGCCAAATTTAATTTTAGGTCCGCAAATCTCGGGGTTAAGGCGGAAAAAAATTTAAGATTTTTGAAAACAGTTTAATTTTGAAATGAATTAAAATTTAAAAATTATCAGAAATTCTCATCTGGTTAGACCTTGAAGGAATAATATAAAAGAAGATGACATGCCTGGAAAGAAAAGCGAAAATCGTAACTACAGAAGCTATTAAGTAACAGCCCCACAAACAAAATTTATATGGGCCAACATTGAAACAATAATATGGTGGGATTTTTGTCGGCCAACGGTTATAAATGGCCGTTGGCTAGTTTGATGGCCCAATCATTGGCAAACCGTTGGTCTCATTGATACAATATTTTACTTTGGCAATATATTTTGGTATTTATTGTTTGCTATTTTTATACTTTCTTGGGGATAATCAACATCTTCTCGACGATATTTAAATGAGTGTAATAAAATTATATATTTTCATTGCAGTTACGCAATGGTTAGAAGTAAGACGTTATATACAAATTTAACTCATCAATTATTGTTGGACTCATAACGTTCTTCATTAAGATGGGCCAACTATAGCTACCCTAACAAATAAAATGTTAATGGAGAGGACGAAAAACAGACGTTGGGCCACTGCAATCATTCCAACTAACCAAGTGCCAACCGTGCGAACCATTATTTGCTGATGGGTCAACAACTCATATTTGTAGGGAGAATGCTAATTAATGTTTTGGAAGATTCAACATAGCTCCTACGGTAGCGTTTTTACTGCGAAAGCCATCTTGAGTAGACAACAGTTAGCTTCATTTGCTCTGCATGCTGATACGCTATATGCCAACTCCTCTTATATCATTCCTCCAAGGGTTAGACTGACTGTACACACAAATTTCAAAGACCAGCCTTTTCGTCATCATGAGTCAAAGATGTTTTCATTTCACGATTAGAATAACTTTGTTAAAATAACATTTATTTGAATATTGTTTTACGTTCTCATCTGAGAATTCTTGCGACGAATAGTACCGGAACGAAGTCTTTTTTTTAAGCCTCGAAAAAAAAGGAAAAATTTTTGTATTCAAATATGAACCAAGACGGGGCTCAATGCTCCTGCATTATTATCTACTGAAGCACAGTTAGTGCGAGAAATGGATTATGGCGATATCACCAATGTTATAGCATAATTTTTTAATTATAAGTTGATTACTGTAGGTAATGTGGCAATGAGATTGATGAACAAAAGAATAATATGCTTTACTTTACCACATTATGTTTATTCAAATATACAGGACAATTAAAATAAAAGTTCAATTTTCAAGGAACTGTTAAAAAAAAAAACTAATCAGAAAACCTTAAATTTGATCTGTATATGCGCGAAAAAGAGGAAAAACTGTGGCAAAAAAAAAAAAAAAAAAAAAGCTTAGATCAGCTATTTACACGTTATGAAAGCTACAAGGTTTCGGATACCAATGACACTGGTGACCAAATACGCTGATAGTTGGTTGGATGCAGTTGCAGGTTGTGCCAAACATACTGTTCGATGCGCATGACTATAAGGGTTTTTTACTGAAAAAATTAAGAAGTAGAAGAATGACTTTCAAGTCATTCGGCAGCCATGACACTAGGAGTTGAAAACTCAAATCGACATAATTCTATACGGACATTGTCATATCGGATAGAAAAAATTAAATCGACTTTTAATAGTCCTGAGGCCAGAAAATTACCGAAAAATCAGTAGGAAATTATTTATTTTCAGACTAAAAATCAGTAAAAAAGCAACAATGAAAAATGAGTTTTTATTTGTCCTATGACCAAAAACAGCAGAAATGCAACAGTTAAATCAGTTTTTAATTGTCGGGAGGCTTGCTGAAAAAATGCTGAATGTGGTATCCACTCTTTCATGCCACAAGTAAAAAACTAAAAAAAAGCATGTTTTAGAACAGATCGGAATGCATCTGTGCTGTGAAATGTGAATGTGTTGCATAATGCGTCTTCAATCAATTAAATGTCTCCAATTCAGCGAAATTTGCAATCGGACCACTGAACACAACATGTTTCAGAAAACAACGCAGCCAGAAATTAAAAGGATTAAAATCAGTTGATCGGGACAGCTAGTTAGTTGAAAAATGACGGCTGATAATTCTCTTATTTCTAATATATATATATTGAGAACCCGCTTAACAGCATCTGCAATGTACGGAAAAATGCCGACTTGCATAAATAATGTGTTACCTACACATATACGCTTTGAAATTCTCAAGTAACGTGGTTGCGCAAAATATTCATAAAGTACACTATTAACGGTACAAATAGCAGGATCTGTAGAACTACAGAAAAAAAATATGTGGTCGTAGTTTTCGCTCTGAAGATGAGACTGATGAGGCTACACAAGTATATTTTTCATAGATTTCGGCTTTTTCATAGATAACGGCTTCAATGTCTACAATTAGCATATGGAAATGAAACTTTATCTAGTAACGTCGTAACCGTATATTCAGGTGGCTTACAGATTTTCCCAGAAGTCGAAGTCTGCGAAGAATATATACATTAAGGCCTTTGACAGCTATAGTTCCAGAAAATATGTCCGCCATAAGAAAAATGTTCAGAAATTCTTCAAAAAGTTAATGTAAAAGGATTCATGTTTCACCACGACAATGCATCTTCTCTTACGGTAAAATTGGACAGTCGAAATTCTTGAACAAAACATATCAAAATGATAGAACATCAACCCTATTCTTCTGATCGTACTAAGTGTGACTTTGGGTATTTTTAAATCTAAAGAAAAGATATGTGGCCATAGTTTTTGCTCTGAAGATGAGACTGATGAGGCTACACAAGCATATTTTTCATAGATTTCATGAAGTGGATGGCTTGAAGCATTTAATCTTTTAAAAAATTCGCCTACAAAAGTACAATTGCATTTGAGAGGACTACATTGAACACTCCTAAGACTTGGTAAGTTTAACATGTACCATTTAGCCGTATCTGAAAATTTTCAGAGTGACCCTCTTGTATATTTTGTCAATTTATTATGATAATAATTTTGAAATATTCGTTTTCATAAAATTTCTTTGAAATTCAGATATTAAACTCTTGCACTGGGAAAAAAAGAAAAAATAAATAAATAAATAAACGGACATAAAACCTGAATGGACTTTAACAAGTTAAAATTGAATTATATAATGCTAGAACTGAAAAATAAAATATGTATGTGTACCCGTGTATACACACATCACAAAAGTCTTATCTTTCAAAAGCCGTTTACAAAATCTGCACATGTACAAATGCAATATTCATTGAATTATTCAATTTTAAATGATCTCCAATGGCTAAATTACAATTCTGAAAAAAAAAAAAAAAAAAAAATAAATAAATAAATAAACTTGGAAAATTCTCATTAAAACAAAATCAGAGTTAACTTAAAGAATATAGTCAAAAACGTAGGATGTGGTAAAATTTTTTTATAACTGTGATCTCTGGGTTAAATATAACGCAAAAAATTGTACTTTTATTTTGTCTTATAAATATTATTTTTAATCAAATCTAACAAAAATCCCGTGTAGCTTTGTAGAGCTCTGTTAACCCTTTCAGTAGCAGTGTTCCCGCTGATGGAACACCTAATTTTAATTCTCAAGTGCAAAAACTCATCCCGGAAATTTTTTTTAGCAAAAATTTACATTTATGACAGCAGAAAAGGCCCTTTTTTTTAACGTGAAAATTTAAAATTTCTTCTATTTTAATTATGTTCGTAAATTTCGGTGGCAGTGTAATTTAAATAATCCGAATTACCTTGCGCCGCAAAGGGTTAAAATACTCCGGAATAAATTGAAATTGATGATCTATGCAACTTTTACGAGTTGTTGTTGTCGATAATGTTTACTTATAAAGTGATTTATTTATTACATTAAATATTATTTGAATTTAATAAGGTTTACTTACAGATGTTTCAAACCGAAAATTTCTCGAAAAGGAACAATGCTAATTTTTTATTTTTTTAAATATTTATGATTAGCTATGTGTCTAAAAGCCATTTTTAAAATTAGTTTAGTAATTTTTAAAATAAATTAAGTAGTGATCGTTAAAGAGTTAATGTTTTTCGTTTCCAGATGTTAGATCTTTCGTTCTACATCGGCTGCGGATTCTAAACAAATTTTTACACTTCAATGTAATTTTTTTTCTTTATTATTTTTTTTTGCTGAAATAAATGTTTTATTTTTCATTTGAAATAAATTAATAATTTAAGAGAAAAAATTAAGAAAATTAATTAAGGTAACATTTAAAAAAGTTTCTATAAATATCTTTGCTTAAATGATATTAATAAAGAACATAATTATTTATTTATAAAGAGAAAAAATATGCTTTAAGTTTCAAATGTATTTTCTAATTATTAATAATTATATTCATAGGTTAAAATAAATAAATGAAATCCTAAGCATATTTCGCAGTCTAGTACGTAATTTATAACGAATGGTTGAATTATGGATCTGTGTTCATTTTAAACGAAGTTATAGATTTTTTTTTCTTTAAAAATAATTAAATAATAATAATAATAATAATAATAAATCCTTAAAAAAAATGCACTTTCTTAAATGGGGAACATACATTTTCTTAAATTCTTCTCCATAGGGAAAATTTTACTCTATTTCCATATTTAAAGCTATGTGTCTCTATGTATAAAAAGCGTCTGCATTCAGCAATAAAAATAATTATAATAATTTATAATTTAAATAAATAATTTGTATTTTATGAATTTGTATAAGAAAACACAGAAGAAAATTTTGTGACAACTTCATCATACTGTTTTTTTTTTTTTTTTTTTTTTTTTTTTTTAAATATACGTCATCTTATAAAACATATAGCATACAATTTACCTGTACATCATTAGAAAACCTTTTGTAATTGGAAGTATAAGGTTAACCTAATTAGTTTAAGAGATAGCTCTTTGGTGTAACAACTTGAAAATTTTGGAAACAATCCGGTAACATTTAAAACAACACATTGAAAGCAATAAATATAATCCCCATTGAAAGCAATAAATAAATAAATAAATAAATATATTTAAAAAATAATCAATCCGGATTTAGGTTAAGGATTGCTCGAGATATTTCCTTTGACGTCAGGCAGATTAAAAAAAAAAAAATATTATCAAGATGCATTTCAAATATGACGTCAATGCATTATATATATATAGATATATAACAGTTTGTGAACTATTTATTGAGTGTGACCACCTTACAATTTTAGTGATTTTTTTTCTTTAATTAATCAATTAAGAAGGAATAACACTCCCAATAAATATTTGAACATTTTCGAATTTAGACGTTTTATCAAAAAAAAAAAAAAAAAAAAAAATTCATTACGAATTAGCTTTAAAATTTGGCAGTATAAAGAACACGTTGTACCACAGATATTTCAACAAAAGTTTTGCCCCGAAAAGAAAAGGTGGCCAGTAACAAACTACAAAAATCAAAATGTTTTGGATCACCCAGTAAAAAGTATTGTTTGAAATGCGTTTTGTCTATAACATGTGATTATAAGTCTTTTTTTATAATCTGCATACATTTTTATGAGACTACCACATACATTCATGGCAAAATAACGTTCCTTTAAAAGTAATAATAAAAAACTACTTTTTAAATTATAACACATAGAGTATTAGACCCAGTACAAAGCTATTTTTAGAAAACTTGAATCAGTGTTGCCAGATCTGACAGATTTTTTATTCAATAAACACCGATAATTTTTAATTGTAACGTTTGCCAAATCACTTCGAAGATTGACAGTCTATGTATATCAAATATTACATCTCAAAATTATTGGTGAATATTGAATAAAAAATCTGCCAGCTCTGGCAACACTGCTTGACGTACGACATTAGACACAGCACGTTGCAATCAAAATTAAAACATTCTAATATCTTATGAAATATGAGCGTTTTTACAAAATAATTTTAACTACGCATGCGCAAACTTTAACGAAACTTCATTTTCATAATTTATTAGCCAAAAATATAGAGCTACTTATATGAAAAAAAAAAAACAAATATCTTGTAAATTCAAAAGTTGTCGGTGATAGAATGGACTGATTATTCGCTTATTTCAAAATAAAAACTAAAACATAAAGGGTTTTACTCATATTTTTATTTTGATTCTATCAATGGTAGTAGAGTGTCCGCAGATTGCAACTAATAATAAAACCCCCTATCATCTTCCTCTTATTATTATTATTATTATTATTATTATTATATTCTTTTTTTTTTTTTTAAGACTAACTGAAATCTAGTCTCCCACAGCATTTTGAAATTACACGATATTTGTTTGGGGTTTTCATTTAAGTAGCTCAATACTTTGGCCATTAAGGAGACTTGGCACCATTTGACAGCACTACTAAAGTAGTTTTCATATAAAAGATTATATTACCATTTAATATTTATAAATTGAACTATGTTAGGTTTATTCAATAAAATATACATTCAGGCAACATTTATTAGGGTTTTTTAAATATATTTTTCACAAATTTGAAATGTTTAAATTACGTTTTCTCATTTTGCATATTTTCAGGAATTCGTGACCTTCAAAATGCTTAGATATTATATCAAATCTATAGATATTTAGAAGAGACTTAATATTTATTTGGATGCCAAATAGAACCTACCTAAAAGAAATAGTGTTGGATTTTGCAATATTTTTAAAAGAAAAAATATTGAAAATAAAAATATGACAAAATTCCTGCTGTTTAGTTTCCAAATTTTTACATAGATATGCACATTTTAATTTTTTTTCTCAAAAACTAATTAATAAATATTTGTAGAAGCTTAAGCATTTTGAAGATCAAGAATTCTTGAAAAAATGCAAACTTAGAAAACTTAAAGATTTTTCAGATCCGTAAAAATTGTATAAAAAAACCCACAAGAAATGTTGCCTGAATATGTATTTTATCAAACAAACCTAATATAGCTCAATTTCTAAATATTAAATGGAAATATAAACTTTTATATGAAACCTGCTTCAGCAGTGCCAAGCCCTCTTAAATTATTTAAATGAAGTTTTTTTAAAGGTAGCTCATGCTTAATTATAAATTATTCAGTAAATATGCTCATATTTCATAACATATTCAATATTTTTTCGTTCTTATTGCAGTATGCTGTGTCTAATATAGTATACTAAGTTTCCTAAAAATAGCTTTGCACTGGATCTAATACCCTACGTGTTATAATTAAGAAAGTGGTCCCCCCCCCCCATTTTATTAAAGAAACCGTTATGTCTACATGAGTGCCTTATAAAAATTTATACAAAGTATTAGAAGAAGGGTCATATTCATATGCTGCACCCAAAAAGCATTTCAGGCATTACTTTTTGCGATCCAAAATATATTTATTTTTGTCTTAGTTTTTCTTATTCTTTTTTTCATCTTTTGCACAAATCTTTTGCTGAAATATATGAATTGGAACACGTTCTTTACACTCCCAAAGTTTCAAGATGATTCCTAAAGAGCTTTTCTAGATATTTGACAAAACGTCTAAATTCGAAAGTGTCCAAATACTTATTGGTAGATAGTGTATTTATCAATTTATTATAACATAGAGTTTGATTCTTTTTTTTTTTTTTTTTTTTTTTTTTTTTTTAATTCTAAAAAAAAAAAGAAAGAGATTTTTACTTTATTGTGTCGTTACAGTTTTCTTAGCATTGTGCGGAAAAAAACTGCTTCACGTAAAATTTAAACTTTTTTTTTTTTTTTTCCCAGCACATAGGTCAAATTAAGACAGCATAGTTTTAAACTTTTTTAATTTCGAAAAGTACATTATTATTATTATTATAGTTATCATTATTATTTGAGAAATTTTAATAGAATAGAGAAAATAAAAAATATCTGTTAATATTTAAAATTATAGACCTACGTTTAAAATATAAAGAATTAAAAAAAAAAAATCTCATTTATTTAATTTAAAATGTTTAAAAGCAATTGGATAAGAGACATTTGTTTAAACCATTAACGCCCAGTGTCCTCATTTGAGGACAGCTAATAAAATAGCACGTATATTTTTTGTGATTTCTTGGAAGGATTTCTGCTTTTTAATGGCAGTTTATAGCATCACTTTACATGATCCCACAAAGATTTATGTGCCTACTATTAATTATAATTACACGTAATTTGGATAGTCATGTTAAGATTTTTCATTCGTCGCACACACACACACACACACATATATATATATATATATATATATATATTTTTTTTTTTTTTTGCGCAAATATACTAACTTAAGTCAAGTTGTATAATGATATATATTATGATACTTTACTTTTGAGGTGTTTGTCAGCGTATAATAGGAAATTAATCTGTTATCTCGAAGTGTTTTCACTAGAACACTGAACGTCCTCAAATTGAGGATAGGCTTTAAATTTAAAAGTATCAGAAGAATTGTTTAATTTAATATATTTAACTGTCAGTTGTCTATAATAATTTAAAGTTGAAATGTTCATCAAAATATATTTTGCAAAATTAATTCGGGCGCTAACGGGTTAAATGACACATAGTAAAAATACATGTTAAAAAAAAAAAATCTCATAAAACATAAACTTTTTGTGCTATCTTCTTAGCACCTCATCAATATATATAACATTTTCTAGAAACAACTTACAACTCATAATATTTTCAAGAAACAACTTTCTTCTCAATTTATAAATTGTTTCCTGATGGTGTTATATACATACTAATGAGATGCTAAGAAAATAGCTCGAAACATTGTTGTTTTATGTATTTTAACTTATTTTAACTTGTATTTTTACTATGTATTTTAAAATAAATATCACTTATCTAATTGTTTTCATAAACATTTTATACCTACTTTATTCATAAAATATTTCTAGAAAATAATACGAACCTGAAATGTAAATAAAATTTGAATAAGATGAATTAAATAAAAATAATGAATAATATTAAATAAAAAACATGACAAATATTTAGATTTTATTTTTCATACATAGAAAAATTAAACTACAAAATCAAAACAGATTATTTGTTAATTTCAATATTTTTTACCATTTTTATCATTTTAAAAATGTAAAAAGTAAAATATAAGAAAGTTATTCTGATTACCGTTATAACATTAATATTTACTTATAATACATAAATTAAGAAAATTATGAAGGTTGTTATATATTAACATTAATAGTATAAATATATTATATATACAACCTAAAATAAGTCTGTATACAGGGTGATTTCACAGTCATGGGAAAAACTTGGAGGAGAGGTAGAGAACGTCACAAGGATTAAGAATTGTACAGGTTGGTTGGTTGGGTTTTACATCGCACTAGTGCTGCGCAGATGGGCAATTGGCGACGGTCTGGGACTCATCCCTAGAGGTGGTCCGGAGCACCATCGCAATTTTGATCCTCCACGGAAGGGATGGCTCTCCCGTTTCGGTGACCCCCAGAGGTATAATTTTTGATGGGAACGTGGAGGACATTGCCGCCACGACAGATTTTACGTGCACCAGCCACCATTAGTGTACACGACGGTCTTTGGCCGGCTCGAGTACCGAACCCGTAATCTTCCAATTACGAGGCCGGCGCTCTACCCACTGGGCTACCGCGGCCCGATAATTGTACCCATGACCGCAAACGGCATTTTAACTTTAGAAGAACTGGATGTTTTTAGCTACTGTGTACTACTAGCTCCATCTACTGTGTAAATTTTAAAATTTTGTATTCTTCATTATTTTGCAAAATAATACACAGTGTTCATATTAATGTAATCAGTGCGATTAAATACATCGATAAGAAACATAATTATTATTACGTATATTTATTTAATGTAAGCATTAGCATGTAGAAACATTTTATTTTAAATGCAACATTCGAGAGCCATGCCCACATCTACGAAAAAGCATCCGGTTTTTAAAGGGTTAAAAGAGCGTTTGTTGTCACAGGTTCCTGTGCAGTTCTCAAGCTTAGTGATTATCTCTACCTGCTCTCCAAGTTTGTTCCATGACCGTAAAATCACTTCGAATATAACAAGTTGGATTGCTTGTAAATACTATTACAACTGTTTGCATTATATTCTAAGAAATACTTCTTTAGTACACCTAGAGAATTTGAATAAAAATACAAATACTGTTTCTTTGTTTTGAGCCAAATTTTCATTAGAAGTAAAAAATCACTTTGGTTACGACAACACAAAATATATTGTTAACAAACTTACAAAATTTGAACAAAATTTCTTTGAATTTGCATAGCTTAACAAAACCTTTTGTTTAACTTTACATTAGTTTTTACATATTTGTAAGTAAAAAAAAAAAAAAAAAAAAAAAAAAAAGATTTTTGTAAAAAAAGAACAAAATATTTTTGTTAGGAATTGTAACAAAAATTAATTTGTAAATCTAACCAAAATTTCTATTGGAAGACATTTAAACAGAAATTTTTGTTGTACATACTAAATTTTTGTTGATTCGACAAAATTTCTCTCTGACTGTAGATCTATACATTTAGTTTATTGATTAAATATTTCAGTCTATATGGTACAGACATACAGGGTGCGCCAAATGTTCTTGAAGCATTTTAAAAGTTAATATAAATTCAAGTAAGTGGCGTATCAGTTTTCTCTACAAAATGTCTGGCATGTTTATGTACTAGGCTTTAGGTGACTGCGAATTTTTATATTCCCTTTATTATATTAAGTTTTTGCCTTGTGGCTTGTCTCAAAAAATTTAATAAGGAAGTTTAGATTGAATTACATTCGTTGGTTAAAGCAATTCTTTAATAAAGTCTAATTCTTTGATAGGAATGTGTATGTTAGTTCATAAATCTTCTCTCATCATACAAAATATGGTTATTTTTAAACTATATTCTCCTAATATTGGAAAGTGTTCCCTAATCCTACGCAATTAATGATTTTGTTATCCTGTTAATAGTTTGTACTCGTCTTAGGATATTACAGCAGTCTTCAATTCGTCTGTCTGCCCGGGCTCGTATTTTTGTAAATATGCTTGAAATATCGTAATTTAAATGTGTAGCTAGGAAATGCTATAAAGCGCTATCGTCTATCAGAGTTGTTTTAAATGGTGAGGTTTTTGCCGTGTACCTATCTCAAAAATTTTGATAAGTAATTTTTGATTGAACCACATTCGATGGTTAAAACAATTCTTTAATAAAGCCAATTCTTTGATAGGAATGTATATATATCAGTTCATAAATCTTCCGTCATCATACAAAATATGGATATTTTGTAATTATATTCTCTGAATACTAAACAGTGTTCCACAATTTTACGCAATCAGTGATTTTGTTTTCCTATTTATATTTTATACCCTTTTTAAAACATTACTATAATGTAAAAATTAGTTTAGAACTTCAATTCGTCTATCTGCTCAGACTTGCGCTTTCGTAAATACGCTTGAAATATCGCAATTTAAACCTATGTAGCTAAGAGTTATTTTCTTTCGCGGTTGTTTGTAAGTGGGGAGTTAGACAAATTTTATTAAAGTTGAATTATTTTAGTGCTGCTATACCTTTATGATCTAACATAGCATAGTATTCATTTTTCATGTGGAAAAACAAATGTTATGAATAACATATATTTTTACTCAAAACGCAGTCAATTTAACCGATATGAACTGTATGGGGTTTAAATCGATGATATATCTTAATACTTTAATGAGATTTGCCAAATACTATAACTTCTCATGGAATAAAAGATGAATCCTACAGTTTTTTCTCTAATTTTTTGCTGAAAGGGTGAGGTATTACGAGGGTCATCCAGAAGATAAAAACCTTTTGTTATAGAAAATGAAAAACACAATATTTATTGGAAAATACAACTCTGTTACATATCTAAAGCTTCCTTCACTTCTCTAGATAATGTGACCTGTCTCCTACATTTAAACATTTATCATATACTATATTCACGAGCTTCAGAATTCCCACGTTATACTCTTTTGCTGTCATTTCATTCACGATTTTCTTGATCAGATTGTGACTGGGAATTCGTTGAATCTCTTACATTGCCCCCAAAAACAAGTACAAATAACTTTTTTTCTTTTTTTTTTATTTTTTCAACAGCCCTCATAAGCCCAAAAAATTGGGAAAACTCTCTCAACACGACTCTCTCAACACAAAAGGTCATGTCAATCGCCCATCGTAAAGGTGAATTTTCTAGGTTTTTGGAGGATGAAAAATGATGACACTCAAGTAATTGGCACTTGTTTTCTGAAGTAATGTAAGAGACCCACGTCTCATTGCCAGTCATAATCCGATCGAAGAGCGTTAATGAACTGGCCTATGCATTGGCAGAAGAGTATAGTGTGGTAATTTTGAAGCTCGTGAACAGATACGACAAATGTTTAATTGTAGGAGGTGATTATGCAGAGTAGTGAAGAAAGCTTCAGGTATATACCAGAATTATTTTTCCAGTAAATATTGTTTTTCATTTTGTAAAACAAAACGGTCTTTACTTTCTGGATGACTCTCGTGTAATTCACATTGACCAAGGATGATTATTTTACTCGATGAAATTATAAACAATTCAGCTTATGAAACATTAAAACCTTCCTCAAATGTGGTTTTATAGTTAAGGTGACACAGATAGTGTTTTTAGAATTGTTTTGAATCAAGAACCTGTACATTGTCAACATATACATTTGAGACAATGGACAACTAAACGGACTATTATGTTCTATTCAAGTAATAGAACCAGTCCATTGTTCCAGATAATTCCTAATTTTGCAATTTTTTTTCCTTCTGTGGCGGTTATGTAAAATATTTTATGCTTAAAATATAAGTTATAAAAATAGTCATAACTATTCCGCATTGAAAATTGCTTATCTCAGTTATCTCATATTTAGGGCAAAATAATGAGTTAGCGTTGCATTGCCTTTAAAGTTTCTTTCGACCAATAGAAAGAAAAAAAAATGTTTGTTTTGTTATAGTTTGTTAAAGGTATGTATTTGAGAATTTAATAAATAAAATTCCATAAATAAGTATTGGGTTTTGTTTTTCGTTTTAATTAATTATTTTTTTTTTTAATGTTATTGTATAATGGAATGTAACCAAGTAAAATTTGGCTTTCTCATACAAGGACCTATTGATAGTTTAACAAATTTTTTCTGCCGCCTTATGACAATCAACTTTCAATTAGTATTCTGGTTAATGTCATTAATAATTTTTGAAATCTTAAAATTATTTTTACACGGACATAGTTTAAAATAAGGAAAACTTTTGCTTCCTAAAACTCCGAAAATTTTACTTTAAGTTAGCCTTCAAAGTGTCGTATAGTTTGTCATTCCGGATTACCTGTCGATTTTAATCCATTCCCCTTGAACTAGTTGTCAGACTAGAACTGGTAGGCGTTTAGGGCCGTTGACAAATCATTTTGCTGATGATTATCCGATTTGAATCAAAATTTAGAAGGACATATACTGTATGATAAACATTAGTCTCGTGTCTGCAGACACCTGAAGATTAGACACTAACATGTACTGACTTCGATTGTGCAGATGTGTAGAATGACATGTCAAGGGACGGATTTTAGCGAACAAGAATGTTGAAAGCTATCGATTTTCAGATTAAAATAAGATTACAGGAGAAAGAGGATGGAAAATCCTGATTGGTTAGGACCTTTCATGTTTCCCACCAAGACACAGGCAGACTATCTTACGAATTTTAATTACTTGTAATTAATTAATGCGATAAGAATTCAAGTCATGGTCTTGATTTGAACACATTCTATGATTAGTTGGTTGTTAATTTCAGTAACAATTTTTTTATTTGCTTTTATCAATCGATGTTTTTTCGTCCTGTTTCAAGTTATTAAACAAAACAGAACAACAACAACGACAACGACAAAAACAAAAAAGTTCTTTTGAAGGAAGAATGTAGGCTTTAACTAACAACAACAATAATTATAAAAATAAATATTATTAGCATAATGCTTCTCAACTAGCCGAAGACTTTTTTTTTATGTAAATCTTTCAATGTGTTTTTGAGTTATCACTCCAAAATGGGTACAAATAGTATGGGTAAAATTTGAAAATATTTAACCTGTATTAATGGTTCACAACCTATAGCTTGCAGGCCCAGTGTGGTCCTCAAGAGGTTAACTAGTGAAAATCCTAAAAGTTTTATAAATGTAAACATTCTTTATCAGATTTTAATTTTATAAAAATTACTTTTATTTAAAACTATTTCTATGTGTGATTTAAACTGTATCTAAAACCTTTTCAAACATTTCTAAGTAGATTAAAATAATAACTTTGCTCATAAAAATCTTTTCTTTATAGATTTTTTTTTTTTTTTTTTTTTTTTTTTTTTTTTTTTAAATACGTCTATTACTTTTAGCAATTAAAAAAAAAACCTTTTCTTGATTTTATTTTATTTTATTGTTTTATACATATGATATCAGCAATATTGCTTAAAATACCTTATAGAAATTTATTTTTAATTTTCCTTTTAAATTCTATTTTCTTCTCATTTATCCAACCTTGAAAATTTATCGGATAAATATTGTGCTTAAAGGTTCTAAATTACAATATATATATATAAATACTCTATGTGTTATCAATTATTTATAATTAAGCGTATTTTCTGCAACTCACAATGCACAATTATTATTTATAATTTAGGGAAATACAAGTGTTACATTAAACCATTATATACTTAGAAAAATCAAAGTTTTTAAAAATTATACAAAATATAGTCAAAATTAGATTCTGGCAATTTCGGTGTGTTCATATGAATATCAATATGAAACATCATCCTTTAAAAGCCAAACGAAACTATGCTTTTTTTTTTTTTTTTTCTTCAAAAACTTCAATTTAACTGATAATTTCTCTTCGTCAATAAGTCGAATAATATTTTGCATTACAATTTCCTAGAAAATGGACTAATATCCAGTTGTCAACATTTAAATTACGTGTTTCTATGACTGGTTTATCTTCATTGCGCACTGATTGAACGTCATTTTTTCGTATATTTATTTTTATGAAATGTTTTGTTTTTAAAGGTGCATTTGATGCCTTTAGTATGCAATATTCAACATCTCTGAAATAGTAAATATTTTTTTCCAGCAGCTTTCAATCTTTCTCTTTGTTCTTTTTTCCTTCTTAGCTGCGTTTTCTTCTCCTCTAAAATAAGAAAAATAGAAAGAATTTTAATTTTTCTAGCCTATTTAAAACAATTCTAGTATATTAAGTCTGATTAAAAAAAAAAAAAAAAAAATAGACAAATTCGCTGTTAATGTCATGCACAATATTTATCAGATAAAAATTGAAACTGACAATTAAATTTACATATTCCTATTTTTCTGTAAAAACACATGTATCTTCTTAAACTTAAATAAGAAACAAGGGATATTTTTGTGACACGAAATTTATGAAAAAGAAATTAAAGAAGTTTTATTGCTTTTATCATGACTCACACTAACGCCAAATATAACATTTTTAACATCAAAAGGAATATTGTTTCAAAATATACAACAGTTTATTAAAGTTATTTCATGTAGTTAGGTTTGTTATTCCAAAATAAAGCACATTTATAACGGAAAAGAAATATATATTTACCTTTCCAATTTTTTCTAAAATGTATTTTTTTTTTTTTTTTTTTTACATTTTCAGGCTATCTAAAGAAGGAATCATTTTGATAGCCTGGTGTTGCCATAAGATCAATGCTAAACTGTCGATAACATGAAGTTCTTAACCCTTAAAGGCTGACTGTTGCCTTTAGGCAACATACCCAATTTTGTCTTCTAAAGTGTTATTAGAATAACATTGAAGCCGGCCTGGTGGTTCAGTCGGTAGTTCGCTGGCTTTTGGATCCCTAGGTCCTGATTCGAATCCCGGTACGGTCGTAGATGTTTGTGATGTCCTATGTCTGCAAAATACTGTGGATTTGTTTCTGTGAATTGTAATATGGATTAATCCAGACAAAAGGTATTGTAACTGTAGGTCTCGAAAGCTGTAAAATAAATAAATAAAAATAATATTAAAGCTCTAATGCCTCATGTTTGCCGATTGGCAACAAATTGCTTTTTAGGTGTAAACTATAGTTAAAATAGAGTATTATTTTTTAAAGTATTTTTCCCGTGATTTATTTAAAGAAGGAAAGAAGGAAAACATTTTGAAATTGATTTAAAAATAATCAAGCTTTTAAGGATTAAAATTGGGTTACAGAGCTTTACCTAAAATCAGTCAGAAACCTTATTATTATTGTTATTATTATTATTATTATTATTATTATTATTATTATTTTAATGACTTTTGGGGTTATAGTTACATGGAATTACCCTTAATAAGTATCTAAAAATGTAATTTCATAAAAAGAAAATGGGAATTAATTTTCTTTCTGTGAATGGTAAGTGTAATAATAGCTATGCATCTTTATGAAAACAGATATCAACAGTGTTAGCGTTTCTCCATGCCTCAATCAACAGTGAGTACCCCTCGCCTCTAAAAGGTTATGTACCTCTAAACTACACTGTGGGAAAAAAAAAAAAAAAAAAAAAAAAGTCCTATTTGCTGCAATTTGCTGCCAAAAATTTTATGTAATTCAGAAAAATACGTTCTATCAACGTAATTTTTCCGTTGATAGAACGTATTTTTCTGAATTACAGAAAATTTCTGGCAGCAAACTGCTGCAAATAGGACTTTTTTTGACAGTGTATGTATAGGGTAGACCTAGGAGGAATGGTATAAGATTAGTTGGCATACAGTGTATCAGCATGCAGAGTGAATGAAGCCAACTGCTATCTATTCAAGACGGCTGTCGCAATAGCAGCGCTACCACTAAAGCCATATTGAGTATGAGTCTACAAAAATCGTTAGCTAGTGTTCCTTAATTGCTTGTGGGGGGTGGGCTTCGGCTGCATGTTTCTGCGGACACGTCATCTTTTCTTACATCATTTCTTCCAGGGGTAGATTAGGAATGCATAATGAAGTTTATATATGAATGAAGTTTATAGATATATATATATGAATATTTATAATCATCTTGGTTTAGAGCAGGAGTGGCCAACCCGCGGCCCGCCGTATAATTTTTTGCAGCCCGCGAGAAGACTAATGATATTTAATGTTTGACAACTTTGGTTAATACATTAAAAATTAATAAATCCGTTCTGACTTTTCGAAGTGAAAATACCTTTCAATGATTATGTTTGCTAAAGAATCACACTCTTGTAATTAAAATAATTAAACAATTTTTTTTTCATAGTTATTAATGTATATGTCATAATTTTTTTTATGATTCTATTATTAATTTATGAATTAAAATTATTTAAATTAATGTATTCTTCTTCGAATCTTCACCTTGTTCTCCCCCGAAAAAAGCATATTTACATGATTCCTACACTCACAAGCATATGTACACATATACGGTGCGGTCCGCCTGAATAAAGTAGATTTCCAATGCGACCTACCATGTGCTTTGGGTTGTACAGGCCTGGTTTTGAGTTTAGATTACAAAAATAAACAACAATTTCTGTTTCCTTGATGTTTTTCATATAACAGCTGTAATGCTTGATTTCGAACAAAAACAGAAAAAAATAAGTATGGAAACTCTAATATTCTTCAGAATTTATTTTGCTATATCTTCCATTTTATGAGTCTATCGACAAATTTAAAAAAAAATTTGACTCCCAGTTTCTGAAGTCATAAATGAAATGTTATATTGTTATTTACAAAAAAACAATCAAGCATAGTCTCATTTTTACTCGAAATTTACCTTTATCTGACTAAAAACTACTATTTTTTCTTATTTTCTTTTTATACAAACTTGTATAAACTCTGTTTGTCTTTATACTTTTATTTAATGCTAGTCGATCTGCTCCCGCCTAGCACTCGATTTTTACACACGTATTACCAAATTTATTCCTTCTTGCCAATTCAAATTGTTAAACATGGTTTACATGATGATTAAAACAATTAGCTTCATCGTTTACATCATAATTTTTTTCCTGTTTTAGAGTTAAAGCAGCTTCAGGCAATTGTAAATGACATCGTAGTCCTTTAATTTAAATTTTATAGCAACGTATCTATTTATGTAGATATATTATTAATTTATCGTGATAGTTGAATTATACATATTTAATTTACTATTATTATTTTGCCTTCATGTATAAAATTCTCCTATACCAACGAAAAGAAATGATTTCTATAAACAGAAATTGTTTTGTTTTATTTAAGTTTTATTTTACTTATAAATAATTTCTGAAAAATTTCAGGTCTTTCAAGCTTTGTTTTCTGCGGTGGCAACTGGTAACAACTATAATTGTACATTATACTATACAGAGGTAATTTTTACAAATAAGATGTCTCTGAAAATGATCCAATGAATTTTGTATGCTTAATTTATTATTTAAATAAATGGTAAAGTCTGTTGTTGTTGATTAGATGGGTGGGTGGTTATGGATATAAAAAAAAAGGAAAAAAGAAAAGAATTTTTGTTGCATTTACAACAGTTAAACTTTACTCCGTCTTTTTAATTATTTAATTCTTTAATTTTTGATTTAATTTAGTTATTTAATTGTCTTATTTATTTATGAATGTTGTTTATAATTATATGTTATAATTTTATATACTTAATTTTAATATTGTTATTTAATATTGAAATAAATTATACCTAATTTAATTTAATTTTTATAATTATTTTATATACTTTGAGTAGTCTTCTTCTAAAAATAATAACCTGGTGTGTCGATCACACGACTTTCTCTTACCCTGAAATTTAATACTATAAATACAGGTTGCAGATTAAGAGGTAAGATAACGAGTACTGTTATGCAAACCTGTGTTAAACTATTCAAATTAGGCTTAGGAAGAGTTTTATATGATTATTAGTTCTGTGTGAGGGGGCTACCGCCCCCCATCAACCCCCCTTTTAATTATTTAATTCGGTTATTAAAAAATAATTCTGTTTTTAAAAAGTAATTTATTAAAATTATTAGTCCAAAAAAATTATCTTTTATGATAATGCAGACGATTTCCATATTAGAGAAGTAGCATAACATAAAAAAAAAAAAATTGAACTTATTCTCAATTTTACATAAAAAAAAAAAGAATTTTTTTTTTTTTTTTTTTTTTTTTTTTTGTTGTTAAAAATGAAAAAAGTCGATAACTTTATTTTAAATTATCGCAGATCGATGGTTCAATCATTCGTTTTAAAGTTATAGGCGAGCTCTTTTGAAAGATACCCATTGCCATTATGAAAATTTACTCCCCTCGAGGGAGGACTTCCACCCAGGGGGGGAGGCGAGGCTCCTACATACACAACATTTTTTTCCCTGTTGACTGTCTCTGTTACAAAAAATATATATTCGTTTCATTCGGTTTAGTACATTCTATAGATGTTAAACTTTACTTACCTGCAATTTCTCCCGTAGACGTAATGTATTTGAATAATTTCAGTGTCCCTGTACACGAACCATTTGCTTCATCGCAACGAAAAGCTTAGTGTAGCATCCCTATATGATACACATTTAGAATACCGAGTTTGGAATTTCTGCTACTATTTGTTCTTGAGATATGCTGATAACAGACACACAGACAGACACACAGACCATTCGCTAAAAACATGATTTTTGTATTCAGGGGACCTCAGAACATGTAAATATAACAAAAACTCACGTTCGAAAATTTAACCTTAAAACAATACTTTCTCGACCCTATGGGTAAGAGAAAGTAAAACAAGTCCTTCCGGCTTATTTGAAAGGGTAGGTTGATTTCTTTTTTCTTATCAAGTAGACGTCATTTTGTTTCAAAATGGCGCCTGCAAATTATTAATGGACTTGGTAGAAATATTGATGTAGGCTATGCTGCACATATGGAGTTTTAAGCAAATCGGTTCATAAATACCTTTTACGTGAATATTAAATTTTCAAGTGGACGGCGCTTTGAAACAAAATGGTGGGTTAAGTTGACAAATACATCAAATGCATTTGTGAGATAAGTCTACTGTACGCATATAGTTCGAATTAATTTAAAATCTTAAAAGTCATCGAGTTGAAAAATTAAGTGGCTGGCACTTCGATCAAAATGGCAGAGAAAGTTGCTCATCTAAGATATCGTTGCAAATTTGAAATTTTTTTTTTTTTTTTTTTTTTGTAGAAATTCTTTTAAGGAGGCTTAGTAAGTTGATAAAATGTTAGTTTTCTGCATTTCTAGTTTGTTTTAGCATTAAAATAGCATAATTTTTAATTAAAAACGCATTAAAAAGATCCAATAACGCAGGTAATGGATTTCGCGCCAAATTTGACTTTTCTGGCGACTTTTGGCGAGAAAATACTTATTATCGATATACCAAAGATGGACGCAATAACTAGATTGGTTCACGTGAAATTTCTAGATTTTTGTTGTTTGAATAATAAATCCATTTTTCAACTTTGATTTGAATTGATTAAGTATTTCAAAAGTTACCGTGATAACAAATTTTCAAGTGGCCGCCAGTAGGAAACAATACAGTGGAACAAGTTGCCCAGCAAACACATCCAAGATATTTGAAGCATAGGTTCATTGTCCAACTGTGGTTCAAATCAGTGCCGTGTTTCAAAAGTCATTATTATGGTAAATTTTCAAGTGGCAGTATAAGTGGCTGCGACTTGGAAACAAAATGGCGAAACAACTTGCTCAGCGAAATCAAACATTATATTTGTATGATAAGTTCATTGTCCAGTTCTAGTTTAAATTAAATAAGTATTTCAAAAATTATCGTCATAAGAGATTTTCTGGTGGCACTACTTGGAAAAAAAAAGCGTAGTGAGATGCCCAGCAAACTTATCTGAGATATTTGAATGATAAATCCACTACCCAAATTTGATGCGAATTGATTCAGTATTACTAAAGTTACCATAATGATAAATTTTCAAGTGACGGCCACTTGGAAATAAAATTGCGGATCAAATCACCAAGTAAACTTATCCTAGATATTTGAACCATAAGTTCACTATTCAACTTTTATTTGAATCAGTTTAGTATTTTAAAAGTTATCATGATGGCATATTTTCAAGTGGGAGTGTGATTTTAAGAGGCTGCAACTTAGAAACAAGATGTCGGGACAAGTTGCCCAGAGAACAGATTCAAGATAATTATATGATAATATCACCATCTAAATTTGGTTCGATCTGGAGTATTATTTCAGAAGTTATCGTGATTTTAAATTTTCAAGTGGGAGCCTGATTTCAAGTGGCCCGCTTAGTAAAAAATATCCGGTACTTTCCAAAAGATGGCTGTTAAAATAAACTTGGTTGAGACCCTTATATGGTCTATGTATACATCGAAATTGAAACAAATTCGGAATACGCTTTTTACAATGGGAATATGAAATTTTCAAGTGGTCTCCACTTGAAAACAAAATGGCGAAGCAACGTGATTGGCAAACTCATCCAAAATTTTATATCACTGTCCAAATTTGGTTCGATTTGGAGCATTATTTCAGAAGTTATTATGGTTTTAAAGTTTCAAGTGGTAGCTTGATTTCAAGTGGCACCGCTTAACTTAAGATATCTGCCACTTTATTAAAAATGGCGGATATAGTTCATTAATCAATTTTATTGAGATTCTTATGTGGTCTCTATTTACATCAAAATTGAAACAAATTCGGAATACGCTTTTTACAATTTAAATTTTCAAGTGGTCTCCACTTAAAATAAAAATGGCGGAGCAACTTGGTTAGCAAACACATCTAAGATATTTATAACATAAGTTAAGACACTGTTAAAATTTGGTTCCATTTGGAGTAATATTTCGGAAGTTATCATGGTTTTAAATTTTCAAGTGGTAGCCTGATTTCAAGTGGTCCCGCTTAACTTAAGATATCCGCCACTTTATTAAAAATGGCGGATATAGTTCATTAATAAAGTTCTTTGAGACGCTTTTATAAACTATGTATACATCAAAATTAAAAAAAAAAAAAATTCGGAATACGCTTTTCACAATTTGAATTTGAAATTTTCAAGTGGTCTCCACTTGAAAATAAAATGGAGGAGCAACTTGGTTAACAAACTCATCTAAGATATTTATAAAATAAATTAAGACACTGTCGAAATTTGGTTCGATTTGGAGTATTATTTCGGAAGTTATAGTGATTTTAAATTTTCAAGTGGTAGCTTGATTTGAAGTGGTCCCGCTTAACTTAAAATATCAAGCCACTTTATTAAAAATGGCGGATAAACTTCATTAATAAACTTCATTGAGACCTTTATGTGGCCTGTATTTACATCAAAATTCAAGCAAAGCTTGCTTTAAATCTGCTTTTTCACATTGTGGGTTTGAAATTTTCAAGTGGCTGCCACTTGAAAACAAAAAGTCGGAGCAACTTCGTTAACGAAATCAGCCAAGATATTTATAAGATCAGTTCACTGTCCAAATTTCGCTCGATTTGGAGTATTATTTCGGGAATTATCGTGATGACAAAATTTTCATTATATATGTATATATATATATATATAGATAGATAGATAGATAAACGAAGTGATTGCAATAGGTCGATTTCGAAAGAAATCAACCTAAAAGATGAACACTTACAGAGTAAGTATACTAGATATATTTCAACCATGAACACAATAGAATACATTAAAACAAACCAAAAAAAGAAGCTGCTTGGTTACGCTGTAGAATATAGCTCGGCTCACGTATGCGCGAGCTCCTTCAATAAAAACAATCTGAACTGCGTCATACTAAATATACAGTTGAAACATATTATTCTTGAGATTACATTTTTACTTAACATAGCACAGAGAGCAGCTCTGCCCTCCTCTAGAACCAAACATCCGATACTACTATGGAAAAAAAAAAAAAAATCAAAGCAGTCTTTGGGGACTGCCGATAGAAGTGAAAACTAAGTAACTTGTGAATTGTATCGTCGAGCTATTAGATTATTATTTTCGAATTATTTTTGGTTTGTAAAGAAGTGTTTATGATCTGTATTATATGATTCGGCACAATATTTGTAGCTACCCACATTAAATGAACTAAGCCTTATATTAGGTAAAAATATTGATTACTTATGAAATTATTTTAATTAGTAGCTAAGATATAAAAGAAAACCGATTCAGAACACCTCAAAACGTGTAAATCAGGTGAAATCTCGAATTCCACTTTCGATAATATAAATTGGTAAAAAATATGTTTCTTCTCATGGAAAGCCTTCTCTGAGGATGACGCGAGTTTCATGATTTTTGTTCACCCAAAAGTGCTCAACGCGCCCAAAGAAGTTTTCACTTCAATTGGAAAACCTTCGCTGACGATGACGCGAGTTTCATGATTTTTGTTCACCCAAAAGTGCTCAACGCGCCTAAAGAAGTTTTCACTTCAAAAAAAGGCATCTGCCAATTAAAGTAGGCTACAGAGAATTATATACCCATATATACATACATAATTTTACACGAAAGGTGGCAGCAGTGTACAATTACAAAATTACGTTTTTGCATTTTCTTATGATTGTTATAGTTATAGAAAAAATACAGTTGATTTAATTTAATTAATATTTTCTGAGATATCTAGAAATTTTATAATGAATTGTTATTCGGTTTAAATGCGTATTATAGTAAGTTAAATTATTTGTATTACTTTCTTAGATATTTTTAATGTGCAACTTATCTTCGTAAACTGATGCTGATGACAGCTAAGCTCTTCTTGTAAAGGGAATGCAACATATACATATACAAACAAAAGGCTTAGTTTCTTCTAATAGTTCTGTCATCGGTAACTTTTTAATTTTCATTATTCCTTCAATTATTCATTTTATCTTTCAAATTTATTTGTTTTTCCATGCAAGATCGATCTCACCGTATAGTTTTTAGCGTAAAATAGTCATTATAATTTGAAGTCTTGCATTTTGATACCGACTAAAGAGATGTGTGGCCTTGAAGTTTGAGGAATTTTCAATTGTTTCAGTTTTTATAAAGTTTTTGCTGTTCCTTTTTTTAAAAATTCTAATATTGAATGGACACTCTTATTTATTATCAATGTGTAATTTCTCATTCGATTTTTATATCAGCTCAATATCTGAATGGATTTTGGGGAATAATATTTGAGTGAGTATTTTTTTTTTCATACTTTTATTAAAACTATTACACCTTATTTTAAGTAAATTGGAGTGTAAAGGTTGATATTTTTTATATACCAACTATGTAAAAAATACCAGAGCCGAGAATCGAACAAGGGCCCTCCGCATAACGCGCGGATGCTCTACCACTGAGCGACCCTGACTGATAACCAACTCGGCATTTCTCACATAATATTCGTTGGCAAAGTCACCGAGTCTGCAAACGCAGATATAACAGAAATTTCGTGGTTTATGGAGTTGTGCTACGATTATTATTGTCTCACCTGTTATATCTGCATTTGCAGACTCGGTGATTTTGCCAATGAATATTATTTTAGAAATGCCGAGCTGGTTATCAGCCAGGGTAGCTCAGTGGTAGAGCATACTTGCGTTATGCGGAGACCCGGGATTCGATTATCGGCTTTGTTATTTTTCACGTACTTGGTATATAAAAAATATCAACCTTTACACTCCAATTTATTGAAAATGAATATTCCTGGTTGATGAATTCATGAATAAAAATTTTCTAAATATTACACCCTATTTTTATTTTATTTTTATTTTATTTTTATTTTTGCGTTCTTCAATGATTGTTACAACATACATAGTGATCATGCCTAGTAAATAATATCATTTAACAACTGATATCATAATCTCAATCTCATATTGTTAATTCATTATGAAGGATATGTTTTCAATTAAAAAATATACGAATGAATTTAATTTTTATTTATCTGTACAATAGGACTATTATTTTCAGACAGCGATTTTAATGTTGTGAAAATTTGCAGAAGCCCACGTTGGATCAAGTGCATATATAATATATTACCCTCACACGCACACACACACACACATATATATATATATTATATCAGCCTTTAATTCGTTGTACCTTTCAACCGATCGCGAGAATTATTAGAACGGGAAAAAAAGTTGATACAACACTTCATTCCCCCACAAATAAAATAAAATAAAATAGCATTCGTTTTTTTTTTTTTTTTTTTTTTTTTTTTCCCCGACATGAAAGGAAATATATTTAATTTTATGTCGGAAAAATAAAATAAATTTGCAACAATTTTCTTTTATTTAAATTAAGTGATAAAACATTTTTTTTTTTTTTTTTTTAATTTTTAATTTTTTTTTTTTTTTTTTTTTTTTTACGCTTTTATATATTTAGAGCAATTAAAAAATGTTTTTTCCCCTTTTCCTTTTCGCATCCAGTTAAAAAATATTTTAAATAAAATTGAGAAAAATCATGCTTAAGAAAAAAAAAAAAAAAAAAAAAAGAGGAACAGTTTTAGTATAGGAAACCTTGGCGAAATTTGAGATTTGGAATCGAAGTAGCTCGGAATTTTTTTCGCAAAAATGTTTGATTGCGCAATTGCGATAGCTATTTCAATTTATCGCGAAATGACATTCAAAATTTAAAATCTTCGTGTTTTTTATTTTATTTATTTATTTTCAAATATCCTTTCACTTCTAAAGATTTTTAAAAAAGTTTATTTCGATGAAAGTCATAATATACTATAATAAAAGCTATATTATTTATTTATTTATTTATTTATTCTTTTTTAATAATTTTCAAAAATTTGAAAATACAACTGTGGTTTTTCTGCTTATCTTTTCCTTTTGCGTAAAATGCAAACGATAATTAATGAAAAATTTTTAACTACTTAACTGTGCTACTAGAAAATAATTCAAGTGTCACTCACACGACATTCCCATACCCTTCATTTCAATATTATAAAGATAGAATGCAGACTAAGTCGTAAGACCGATAAGATAAAATAACATTTTGCACGCCTGATGTTGAAGGACAATCCATCTAGTATTGCCAGAGAAAATTGAAAAAAAAAAAATGTCTATATCAAAAATAATTCTAATAAAATTATTACTCATTGTATATAACATGTAAATAATAGTGTTTTTTTTTTTTTTTTTGTACATTGTTTAATGGGTCTAACATACGAATCAGAAGTATATTGGATTTCTGTCAATTTATTTGTTAACTATCAAACCCGGGCGAAATATTCGCACTTTATTTCCTTTCTTATTTATCTTTAAAATTTGTAACTCATAAGTGTTTTTTCATTTCAACACCTAATTAAAATTTTAATTTACCAGAAGCCAAAATACTATTATAACCAAATTAATATTGTACAATAGTGAAACCAAAATCATTCAAAGAAAGGTTTCCAAATAAAATTCATTGTTCACGATCCAATTTTCATACTTCCACAGGCAGTATAGTTTTAATATAGGACTCCCACGACGCCTTTTAAATTTTTGTCATCATGTTGGCGATGACTTTTTATTATTATTATTATTATTATTATTATTGTTATTTTTTTTAATAAATAAATAAATAAATAAAATAAAATAATTCCTATTTTGATTATATTTTTACTTCCCGAACACTATAGTGAGGAAAGTATTTACTGTTATACTACTTCTCTAATTTGGAAATCATCTGCATTATCATGGAAGATAATATTTTAAATAATAATTTTAATAAATTATTTTTACTGAGTGAATTTGTATAGGAAAATGTAGAAGAAAGTCATGTGGTGGGCCACAACATACTAGTTAAAAGTGCGATAGCGTCTAAACGCCTGATTCAGTTGAGCTGAAAATTTATATGAATATTATAAATCACTGTTGCTCTGACTGCAAGCATTTTGGTGAATCTAGCATTTATAGGTTTTTTTACAGGGACACAACGAAAATTCTTTATCATTATGATCTATGGGCTCAATGTTCAGTAGCGTTAAATAAAACATCGTGTAACATATGGAGAAAAATACACAAACACTCTGTAATGGTTTTCTCTGTTTTGTTTGTTTAAAAATTCTTCTTTCTTTATTTTATCTAAAAAACTGTTAATTATTCAATGTTCGAAAAGTCGAGTGGAGTCACTCCAGATTTTTTGATTGTGTTTTTTAGTCAATTTATGACACAAAAGTTCATATTATGTATATATCTTTAAAATATTGCTAGGTTTAAAATGATGCTCGCAAAGATTTTGAAAAAACAACTGTTAAAAATACATTTTTTCGTAAAATAATCTCATCAGACAAATGCCGTCTTTTTTTTTTTCTTTTTTTTTGTTAGTCCACTGAACTAAGCCCGCGTGCTTAAATATTGTCCATGCATAAATATTATTATTATTTTTTTTATCCTCGCGTATCGTATCGTTCGGACAAATAATAATTGAAACTGGTCCACGTTAAAGAAATATTATATAGAGTGTATAGCTTATAGCAAATTTTAAATTTTTGCTTTTTGAACGCGTCAATAATTTTATTTTTAAATTCGACATTTATCTTCGTTTTTGGTACAGAACAAAACTAAACAAAATTCGTAAAATTACTAATGTTTTCAAATAATACACAAATTTTCAAAAGAAATAATCTACTTGTAATCTGATTTTACATGCTTTCAAGTATCACGTTACTTTTAAAATGATGTACTTTATTTATATACTAGTATATAACCCCGTCAAAAATGACGGAATGTGAAATCAGTTAAGGTAGTGAACCAACGAATGCTTTGCCAGTTTCGCTGGACACTATATTTAAAGAGGAGTAATGTGCAAGTGTAACCTGTCGGGACTAATATGCAAGTTGTACCTGACGGTAGAGATGAGACGGGCTCAGCCCGAGCCCGAGCCCGAGCCCGATCGGGCTCAAATCTTACGCAAGTCTTCGGTCTCCGGGCGGGCTCGGATTCAAGCTAAAAGTTCCATTTATTTTCTTCTTCACTAACTGGAAAATGTTTAAAAAAAAAAAAAAAAGGAATTTTATTCATTTTGAGAGCACCTTTAGTAATGCCATAATAGTTATGATAGGTTATAAATCACAAAATAATCTTACAAACCTTAGTAGCTTTGACTTTCCTTTTTCTAAATAGAACTTTTTTTTCAATGGGGTTGCATATTATGTCAGAGTGTTAAAAAGTAATCCTTCCTCCTTCGTTATATTAGGCCTCATTATATCACTTATTCGTATAAATTTTTTGTCCCCCGATAGGCGCGTTATAAACAATGGGCTGCACTATAAATATATATTATATAAATATATACATGTATACAGAGACACAGACATTATAAATCGTTATAATAACATTTATAGTTATTTAAATTGAGGATTGATAATAAGAAAATTAATTTGAAAATGAAAACGGTATTTAATTTTACTATTGTGTATGCGTTGCATAGCGTACCACTTTCAATATCGGGCTCGGGCTCTGATCACACAAAATTTTTCGGGCTCGGGCGAGCTCAGTTCAAAAATGTTTCGGGCCCGGGCGAGCTCGGATTGCCAAAATAGAGCCCGAACTCACCTCTACCTGACGGGACTAATGTGCAAGTTGCACCAAACAAACAAATTCTTTTAACGAAATACCTACTAACCCTGGACGATCGGTGTAATCTAACGTATCATATTATATATCGTATTTATCGTAATATAACTCAGTACTTATTTTTCGCTTCCTTCTTCGACTCGTTTTAATAAGTATTTTTTTTTATATACATAGGCAAATTTGATATTTTTCAATTTTTAATTTTTTGCGTGAAAACGTTTCATCTTATGCCCCCCCCCCCCCAAAAAAAAAAAAAAAAAAAAAAAAAAAAACTATATATATATAACAATAACTGGTAAATTTTTTTGGCAACAATCATAAATTTAAATGTCCAATTTTGAAATTATTTTCATATTTTAATTAATTCTAAAATATCTAATCAAAACTTCGTTACAAATCAGGTGCCAAATTAAAGGTACCATATTTGTAACGAAGTAACCGTAGGTACCTTATTTGTAACTTTATTTATTTTAACTAATTTGATAAATATGACGTCACAATCAAATGTTTGTTTATATCAGACTAGCAGGCTTTGCCCGCTTCGCTGGTCATTATATTGAAATGAATCCCCAAAACAGCATATCATTAATAATAATAAAATATCTTAAAAAAAAAAAAAAAAAAAATCATTGTAATCCGTCAATATCTAATTTTAAGTTGCCCAATGCCTTCGGCAGTCCCTTACCTGCTTCTTACCCCCCCTCCCTCGCGGTTACAGTTGAAAGTTTTTCAAAATCTCATCAAAGTGCATATTTCGCACACATAATTAACACCCACACACCAAAATTCGCCATTCTTAGGTAATTTGGACGGATTTAAGCTTCAAAATGTGGTTTTTGCCCCGCACGCCCCAAGAAGAAGGGGGGGGGGGTACATTTCCAAAATTACTTTATATTGCATGTTGCATACACATACCTAACCGACACATCAAAAAATTGAGATCATGAAATTATTTAAAGCTGAGTTATGCTTTAAAACTTTTTTTTTTAAATCTCTCCCCCCATTCTTAAAGGAGGGAATTTCGCAAAATCTCTTCATACTATGAGTTAGATACATATAATCGTCCCTTACATAAAAAATGTCCAACCTTAGATAATTTAGTGCAGCGTTACGCATGAATACATGTTTTTGCCCCCCATTCTCCAAAGGGCGGTAGGGTGGAATTTCATAAAATCCCTTTGTAGTGTGTGTTCAGTTCGATTTCCCCGTGTGTTGAGTACCCTTCTTTCAAAACCTTTTCCCTTCCCCCCCCCCCCCCCTTAAAAATCCAAAATCGCAGAAAGTAATTTTTTTGTACTCAAGTCTGGTCTTTCCATCTACAATTTCTTCACCGTTAAGAAATTTGGAGCCGAGATAAGCCTTCTGCCCCCCAAGGGAGACAGGGGGGGGGGGTATTTTGCAAAATTCCGTCTTAGTTGGGGGTCAGGCTCCGAAAAACAACCTGGTCACTAAAATTTGTGACTCTCTTTCCCACAGAATCGTCATGGCAGTGTTGAGTCAGTGAATCATTGAGTTTACTCTTTTATAAGTACAGATTTGTTTATATTTTTTATGGACTACTTGGCTTAAGGTTGCTGTCACAAAAATAGAGTCCTTGGCGAAAAATGTCCTATCTACTTCAGTATTAAAATTAAAAATATACCCAGGATTATCAACTAATAAAGCTCTTTAATAGAGATCTGAATTAGCTTTCATTTTCTTATTATTTAATTTTGATAATGACGTTATGTTGTCATGTGCCTAAGCAAATTTAATATTTATTATTTTTTTTATTATTATTCGCGTGAAATATTCTTTGGCAACAATTAAAAATTAAAATAAATTATTTTAAAGTTTTATTATAGAAGAAATATTTATATTATATACAGGGATGGAACACGGGCGCAGAATTCATACCGGAATTTGTTTAAGGAATTTCTCTACTTATGATATCGTTGATTTAAGAAGTAGAAAGTTTTCGTACATTGATAGTTGTATGAATTCTGCGCCCGTGTTCCATCCTTGTATATAGAAGATTAATTAAAAATTTACATTTTTTCCGGTATAAATAGAAGCCTATGTCTTATTCCAGACTATTATCTATCTCTGTACAAAATTTCATCCAGATCCGTTTAGTCGTTGTGGCGTGATTGAGTAACAAACATCCATCCAAACTTTCGCATTTATAATATTAGTATAGATTAGTTATCATGTGCATATGTTAGATTGAGTTATTTTGCTGTCAAATTGACAAAATTTTAATTTTAAATTTCAAAACTCTGTCGTTCTTGGCGCTTATTGTATTTAGTGATCAAAAACGTAATACGAAAATATGCCTGCCAGATGTATATTTTCGTAATATGCATTGTACGAAATATTGTTTCATATTATTCATTACTCTCTTAATATAAGTTGTTAAAATAACCATGATTTTTTAAAGGAATTAAATTATGTTCGTCAAATAATTCGTCGATATTTTTTTTTTCTGCTAAGGATGACCGATATCAAATCCATTCCGCTGCAACATATTAGTATCTTATATCAGATACTTTATTTAGACATTTGAAAACAAATTTTACTTCAAACTATGATAGAATATTTATCATTTTCCTTTTAATTAGTATATTAGTTGGATATTTATTGTGTAAATATCATCTTTTGAAATGAAATGTTTGTGTTTTCAATCGAATATGGAAATTTGCCATTTTTTTTCCTAGAGTTTTGAAATTAAAAATTCAAATTTTGTCAATTTTACAACAAAAATAACTTAATCTAACGCATGGACATAATAATTAATACATACCTATACCTAAATATGGGGATTAAAATCGGGAAATAATTTTCTTCGATTTTTAATAATTTTTTACAAAAAAATCCAATGGACGTTTAACATAGGAAATATTTTTCTTGCATCCATGAACGGCCAGTGACGTCATCACTTCGCTTGCGTATTAGCACTTTATCAATGTGTAAAAGAAATTTTTAATTAAAAATGACGTCAGTTTTTGTGAGATGCATAATTTTTTTTTATAATTTTTTATCGTTCACGTTTAGATAAATGTATTTATTTTCCTGTTGAAAAAAATAAATAAATTCGTTTTTTTTTTTTTTTTTTTTTTTTTTTTGGCAACAATTAAATTATGGATAAATTTAAAATGGCTAATTTTTTGCTATTATTAGCTTACAGAATTGCTATTTTATGCATAAAAATCGCAAAAACAATTTTTTTTTCGGAATAAAAGGTAGCCAACTTTTTAAGTTAGGGTATAAGCTATCTCCATAACACATTTTATCCAAATCCATCGAGCAGTTTTAGCGTGAAACTCAGTCAAATAAACGGACATTCACATTTATAATATATATAAGATAAGTACATTATCATGATTGCAAGAAAATGATGTAATAACTATTAGCCCATAGTTTTTATGATTGAATTTTATATTACATTTTAATTTTATCCTCCATGGGTATTTTAGAATTGCAATGGTAGTTATAAACTTTCGTCGAAATCTTTTTATATATTGAGATTAAGGGAAAAGTGTAAGCACAAAAAATGTTCAGTTTTGAAAGATCTTTCTAATGATGCAACATTTATGCAGATTAATTAATAAAATAAAAAATAAAAATACATAGCATTTCTAAGAAAAAAAAAAAAAAAGGCTACCAAAAGTCTCTGTTTTGAAGTGGTGTAAACCGGAATAGTTCCTGACAGAAGATGGTCATTATTATTATTAATAAAGTTTCGCAGAATTATTCGCCGCTTTTCATAATAGTTAAAATATGACAAAAAGTAGCTTTCCTCACATTACTACTAGTAAAATAATTTTTCTTGTACTTAAGAATTTAATATATCTGACATAAATTAGAATGATAAAAAGAAAATGATTAAACATTTTATTAAAATTATTATTATTATTTTGGTTACGTAAAATTTCATTTGTGCCTTTCAATATAGTAAATTACTTGTCAATCTCTCTTTGAACTATAAGTTTGACGCGTTTGGAATTTGTTGATCTAAGCACATGTATTAAATACCTCCTATGAATATTAATTTGAATAATTACAATTTATTGCCTGCTTTGAAATTTTATTCAAAAATATTAATGAGAGAAAATTTTTTAAAAATTCCCAAGCAGTTGTGACAACTGACCCTGAAACGTATTTTCAGTGTCAGCCGTCACAAGACGAAAACTCAGTGTTTAATTGCTAATAAAATGTAGTCATATGTTTTGTAGAATGATAATTCTGATATCATCAACTTAAAAAATATTGCGTCATATTTACGATAATGATTAAGTTTAAACGAATTTTAATTTATTTCTTGACATAGAGGAAAAAGCTATATATTTTGCATTGGTCTTTTTTTCTATCTGAATTCTAATGCTCCTAAATAATTTTAAAATTTTCAATATTCAATTAAAAATTATTAGAGCACGATTTTTAAATGCATTTCATCATAATTACAACTTAAACTTATTTTTCAACATACCTGAAAAAGGGTTCTTGGCTTCCATTCGCCTTTCTTTCCTTCTTTTGCCACACTAATTTTTCTAAATTCGTTTGAATTGCTCAGAAATGTCGATATGTTTTTAAGCTTTACTAGAGCATTCTTTTTAAAAATATTGCCTCATGTTTATACTAGAGATTATGCTTATACAAATTTAAAATTATTTTTCAGGATATCTAAAAAAGGTTTTTGTGATTTCCATTCGTCCAGCTTTCTAATGGCGCTATAACTTTCCTAAGTAAACTTGAATTTCTGAAAATTTTCAATACGTTATTATGAAACTGTATAGCTTGTTTATTAATGAAAAGAGTGTGCTTGGTATATTTTAAACAATACAAGGAAAAATGACAGAGTTAGGACATATTATGGTTAATGACTATTATCTTACTGTAATTGTATTGTTATACATTGTACGACCAAAATATTTAGACACATTTAATTTTTGGCATTTTTGTCGAATATCTAAAGAAATACTTTATGATATCTCTTGAAAATTCAGGATTGTAAAAAGCATTTTATACTACTTATACTTCAGTACAAAATTTGACATGAAGGGGAAAAAGAAAAAGACCAGTAACGTATTTTAAATAAAATAATGTTTTTCATCGACCGATAAAAAAATAATAATTTAAATTCATTCTTCAGTTGTTCAGAAAATGTTAACCAAACGAAACTATTCTGTGTTATAAAAGATTATAACAAAATTTTGCTTTATGAAGGAAAAAAAAAAAAAAAATACAGAAAAAGAGAAAGAGAAAAAAAAAAAAAAAGAGAGAGAGAAGAACTGCAAATATTTAACTTTTTTCTTTCTTTCTTTCTTTATTTTTATATAGCAAGGTGTATACTGGGATTATATTGAAAGCAAATGTATGGTAATAAATGCATTACATAATTATAAAACTTCAATTTTTATCTATAATGTGTTACAATTTTAAATATACTTTCTTTAACCAGTGCTATATAGTGGAAGCAATATTTTGAGTATTCAGAATATACTGTATAACAGAACTTATTACTTATGTTTTTACCATTTCTTAACTTTATACTGCATTATATTACATTTATTCTGAAGTTTATAATATTTTAAATGATGTTTATTTTTTAATTAATAATTTTAAATAAATAATTAACACATTCACTATTCTAACACGTGAAGTCCAAAAAAGCTATTTCCTGTTATTTAACTCGTATCTTGGATATTGTAAGCCTGTACATATTAATTTTTTAGAAGTATCACTGAAATTGAACTTGCTTAATATACTACTATTTGAGCTTATTTCTACTGCTTAGAAGTGTCTAACTTTTATTCAAGACATGTAGTAGAGTCTTCTTCAGCTTTTTTTTTTTTTTTAAGGTTAATATAAAAATAAAACGATGAATCAGTTTTTTCTTATAGAGGTATAAAAGAACAGGTAAAAAGATTATCATTTTTGTACCTATAGCTGCCTCGAAGGAAGAAAGATAAAATTAATGACTCAGGAAGTTAGCTATAATTATTACCAACTTTTGCCAGTGATAAGAATTCTTAAGTATTTATACTTGGATTTATTTATAGATTTTTAGTGAAACTAAAAATAAAAATAAGCTACAGAAATCCACCATTTATGTAGCTCTCTACCACAAATGACTTAAAAAAGTCGTTAAATAAACGTGTAAAACTAGAACTCCTACATAGACAGGCTGACGCATCCGCCATTTTCTATCCCACAAGACCGGCTGACTATTTATAATTGGTGGTTTTTCTGCAATAAATTGCACGAATAGCTCCAGAAAAGGGCACCGCCTGTTTATATTTTCTTCTAATCCAGAAAGAAGGAAAAAGTGGATTATAAATTGCAGATGTAACTCGTGGATACCCGGAGCAGAAGCACAACTTTGTAGCGTAAGATTTCCCTTATTTTCAAATTATTTCATTTTATGTTCAAAGTTGTTTGACAAATTTAATATGAATGTACAGTTTTTTTAAGTTATTGTTTTAAATTCTTTTAAAATTAACTTTAATATTGCATTTCTTTTAACGTGAAAAGTTGCAGTTTTGAGAATGTTGGCGATGTTCTTAAAATTGCCAACTTGTTTGTTTCCTGATAAGAAGTTCTAGTTCACTTGATCTGTATAGAAGTTTAAAGGCGATAACAACGCTAATCAGGTAACCTAGCTTTTACTACCACCAACACTTTCTCAGACGGGATAGAAAATGGCGGACACTGCGCCAGCTCTTATATAGGAGTCTTATGTAAAACACATAAACATTTGACGTCACTCACAAATATATGAATGTAGATATCATGGTTGTGGATGATAGACATATGGTATATATTTATTATTTTTATTTTTATAAAAAGAAAGCTAGTATTAGACTAATGCATATAAAACTAAATAATAATAATAATAATAATAATAATGTCTTTTGTATATAATATGCAATTTATGAATTAACGGATTACCTTGTATTAATGGAAGAATGTATTTTAAAGTTTTATACCTCTGTGCAATAATTAATTATCTTAACTTTTTAATATTTCACGTCATGCTATCAAATTGATGCTAATTGTGTAAATTCTTGGGTTTCAGTCATTTTAAAAATTTTCCATAACTTAAGAGTTCATAAGTAGCGCCACAATAAAATTTTATTATATATTATATCATGTTTAATAAATTTTAATTTAGTTATTCATGTACGTTTGTAATTAGATAAATAAATATTTAAGTTCGAAAGAATTAGAAAGTAAATAGTACATATATTAGTTAATTGTTCCAAACTCATTTACAGAAATATTACTTCTATCATATGTCGCTGTATAAAATTAACTTAAGAACTTGTAAAATTAGCTTTTAGGAAAAGTTATTTAAATAAAGATGAAAAAAGAAAAATGATAATGCTCAAAGGCAATTTCTTTTTTTCTTTCTTTTCTTTTTTCTTTTTCTTTTTTTTTTTTTTTTTTTTTTTTTTTTTCAAATTTACATAAAAAATGAACAGTCAAAATTTTAATTTTTTTGTCAAAAAAAAAAAAAAAAAAAAAAAAAAAAAGTTGACTTAATGATGCATTTAATCCAATTAAACATAAATAAATAAACCACTTATCCAAAATTTTGTTTAGGACATAATTTTAATTCTGTAGTTTCTTTCTTTTATAGTACATATTTGTATGAAATAATTTTAATGCATTTTACTCGTATGTCAATTTTTACTTGTAATAATATCAATATTTTAGAAAGTTTCTCAATTTCCTATAACTTCAGAAGAAACAGCATTTTTCATATTAATTATTAATAGTAAATATAAGAAACGTGATCTTCTGCCTTTTGTCAATATTCAGTGACAAAAGAATTATTTCTTCCATTGGTTTAAAATTACTGTAAAATTATACCATTTTGACTTTGTATAGGACTTTCTGCGTTTATTGATATTAGATTATAAAATGGTTTTCATTTTGGAATCTATTTCAGCTATATTCTGTTCATTATTGATTGCCTATTTTAATTCAATGCAACATATTTAGCAACTACGCCAAATGATATCATACAGTATCTCCTTTTTTAATAAGTACGAATCGAAACGTCTCAACTTTGAGATGATGGAAATTAATCAAATGCTTGATATTTTACACACTTTGAGATTGAAATATGTAGTAAGAATGGGATTTAACTATCACTATAATGGTCATTTTTGCTAATTATAGCTCATTAGACCGGAATCTACATATTATTTTCAATCCTGTTCTTACCCGTTAAGCCTGGGATTGAAATTAGAATTAAATAATATTCAGATAACCACCACTAATTGGAGTTTTTAGAACTTTTAATGTAATGAAGTACTGTTATTATTGTTGTTATTGTTATTTTTGAGTATTTCACCATGCTATTAACGCTTTTATTCCACCAAAAGCTGCAAAATGTTCCATTCCTCTTTTGTTGTTAGTTCGATTGATATTTGAAAATAAATCTGTTATTCTCATTAATATATTAATATTAATGAAGTAATAGGTTCCAAATCATTAACACTGTTAACTTTTATTTCGTGTTAAACAAAGTCCATCGTTATGTTTCTAATATTGGTTTTCTGATTTCTGAGATAACACTGCTCGGCATGAAAATTGCCTCTGACACCATTTCAGCATATTATTATGTAAAATGACCTCCTGAATCCGAATATGATGCCCATTTTGCTCTATCACCCACAATTGTTTAGGAATGGCCCCCTATTTTTATCATTTTTCGGGGATTTTATGGCTATAAATTTGCTTGTTAGGAGGAGGGGGGGGATTATTTTAACCGTTAAATATCTTCTGATGGGCTACAGAAACAAGGGAAATGATTTTTTTTTTTTTTTTTTTTTTTTTTTTTTTTGGTGGGGGGGGGGGGTGCGGAGGATTTGACACTGAAATTATGCATTACATTATCTTATATCTTTTTAATCTGTTATTAATGTTATTTTTTAAACTTTATATATATATATATATATATATATATATATTTGTTTTTAGGTGTTAAATTAATTATTTTTCATTCTTCAAATCAAATTCATGGTCATAAAATTATCGAAAAGGGAAAGAAATTGAGGGAGGGTGTGCTGTATCTAGAAAACGGTGGGTGACTGGGCAAAATGGGAGTCATATTCGGATTCAGGAGGTCATTTTACATAAGAATCAGCAAGAATGGTATCAGATCTCGAATTTTTTTTTTTTCAGAGCAGTGTAATTAACATGGCATTTATTAAAATCATTAAATAGTGGTGAATGCTCTTAGAGCTTATTTCTATAGTTCCTTTTATGAGAGCTGTTATTATTTTTAAATTTATTGGTGACTAAAGAAAAAAAGAAAAAGAAAGAAATTCATAGCAATATTTAAAATTTTTATTTCAAATCATGCAGTTTACATAAAAATGATAGTATATACAATATGATGATAATACACAATATTTGTTTACGATACATATAACATCAAAATTGGAAAAAAAAAAAAGTAGATTTGCTGAGTATTTTATAGTTTTAAAATGACAATTCTTAGTTTACAGAATTTTAATCGAAATAAAATAAAAATGCTGAACTAAATATAATTATTTAAAAAAATACATATTCAGTATTTATGATGATAGTTAGGAAACTGTTTCAGTTATGAATCCAAACCTATCATGAAATCGCTAACATTAATTTACCTAATAATACTGTTTTTCATTTTATACGACACAAAATCAGCTATAAAATTGTTTAATCAGTAATAACTCGAGCAAATTTATTTAAAGAAAAAAATAATAATAACAAAATAATGGGAATAAAAGGCACAAATATTTATTGCAGTTGCAAAATATTATGCAAGGAACATTAAAATTGATATCACATTATAAAGTCATATTTAAAAAAAAATTATTTTACAAAAGGAAACCAATAGATATTGTTAAAGTATGATGAATCAATTTTTACGCGTATTTTTCATATTTTTAAAATGATATGCAAACATTCAAAATATATAAATTCTTCCTAAATTAAAAAATGTATGTGTCGGTGGTTTCACATAATTGTTTCTTTATTTTACAAAAGTTAAATCTATCTACTTTAAGTTAAACAATTTTGCAATTGATTAACCATTATTCATTATTACAAAATATTAGAGAAAACGAAATGGGTGTACAGTATACACATATACAGATCATATTAATTTTTTCGTTTATTTGTTTATTGGTCTGACGAAAGTATTACTAGGTTTTCCATGAGAGAAATTGAGTGAATTTCTTTTAATTTATCGAAATTAATCACATAATCTCTTAAGTATTTCATAAACAAAGTCTAGTTTTCTTATTATGTTCAACTGTACACAATTCCTCTAAACATTTATATAATGTAGCTCTTTTGATATTTATTTCAAAAATATACGCAGAATCATTTACCGATTAAAAAAAGTGTATGAAAAAATGCTTATTTCTCATAAAATCATTTTTCATTTCGTACTTCTAAATGGTGCTTTCAAAAAATGACTTTTAATATTTTTTTTTTCTTTGTAATATAGGGCTACAAATTAGTTTAGTTGATGCTTGTCATTAAAAATCTTTAGATAACTAGTCAAGATAGTTATAAATTTTAAATGAAAGAAAACTATAAATGAATAATAGCAAACAAATCACATGAAATATTAATGTCCTTTTGCTATCATTAGATTGGACCTCAAACCTTCAAAATAAAACATCTCATTTAGGAGTAAAAAAATTATTTAAATAAAATATCGATGCTAACATTAAAACTAAGTCACCAATATAAAACAATAGCATAATTTAAATACACGAGAAATTCATTTATTTTCCAATCGCATAATAAAAGTCAATCGTATAATAAAAGTATTTTTTTTTTTAATCCTCCCTAACTAAACCACCTTAAAGCTAATGAAAGTGTTTATTCAAACATTAAAAATTTTAAAACTCTCAATATAATATTTACGCAAAAGGTATATGTAAAAAAAAAAAAAAAAAAAAAAAAAAAAAAAAAGTATAAAATATATTTACAGTCGGCAGTAAAAGCATTCAAGCACTAGCGAAAATTCCTATGTAAAAAAAAAAAAAAAAAAAAAAAAATACACTTAATGCAGTTTTGTTAAATATATCCATGTCGAATCCTGTTCTTAGTCTAAGAACAGGATTCGATAAGGATTCTTTTAACAAAACAATATTAAGTGCACTTTTTTATATAGGAATTTTTGCTAGTTCTCTGATACTTTTGCTGCCGACTGTACAATAGCACAAATTGTTATAGAAATTTTTAGCGTGCGTTTTTCTAGAAAATATTTTCATATATCAATACATTTTACTATAAACAAGGCCATATAGGCTTCATATACTCTAATCCAGAAAAGAATTTTTTTTTTTAGAAATGTTTTAAATTTAGTAGAAGAGTTGTGAAACTCACTTTCGGAAAACCGTTGTAAAGCTATCACTTTCGAAACTAATTTCTTACTTTAAATTACAGACTAACATTTTTTTTTCCTTTTCGTATTTATTGTTTTATTATTTGGTTGCTTTTGAAATAAAAAAAAAAATAAAAAAAAAAAATATTGAACAATTTAAAGCAGTAACAAATGAAAATCCTATCTCATTAATATGATAGGAACCTTCTCCATGATGCCTAATTATGGACAAAAATAGCAGCACTTTAATATTTATAAATAAGAAAGGATACAAATCATTTTATAAGTAATGTACATTCTATAGATTATTTTAAATCTAATACATGAAACAAAAACCTTTATAAATAAAACACCAATAATAATTTAACCGAATTTAGACATAAAGACAATAAGAAGCAATTCTTCAGCAGATCTTTGTCATTAATGACTTATAGACACTATAATACAAGTACTTGGACGATTTCGTCTTTAAAACAGAATAAATGATCAAAATACGTATAAAACTTAAATTTTACATAACAGTATATCACAAGTAACAACCACTTTGGCTATTCTTAGAGTCAACATAGTTTCACAAATTTAACATCAATGTTTCAATGGTTTTATTTTGTTGAACAAGGGCTCCAAAATCCATAATGATGAGCATACAATACACATCACAGCCAGCGTTGTGTAGAAATGATCATAAGAACCAACATTGTCTCTGAAATATCCTAAAACGAGGGGAAAAAAAAACATGATAAATATCTAACTTAAAATGAAGCAGAGAATACATAAATCGCATGGTATCCAATATACATGGCGTTAAATGAGAGACAGAATAAATTGTATTATCTGATCGTAGCCGCTTTCATTGCAGCACTCGTGCCTACTTTGTTCGCCTGACGAAGGGTCGTGTCTTTTTTCAATTCGAAACAATTGTTGCGAGTTCTAAAATTTTATGGCGTTTATTCAAATTTTTGTGCTTATTACTTTTAAACGCCAGTTCTGTTTTGCTTTTCATTATCATGTTTTTTCTGATGACTATCGTTCCTTAAATGTCCCAGATATTACAAAACATTAAAAACTGATTATAGAAAATGAAAGAGTCAGATAGCTTTACTATTACTTTGGTAAAAAAAATTCTCTATTTCCGTTTTCTTTTTCTTTTTCTTTTTTTTTTTTTTTTTTTAATACTGGATTTAACATTTTATAGAATGGTCCATGACCAAAACATTACAAAGAGAAATAAAAAGCCTCCCAAGAATTACATTTCCTTCATAACTATATTTATATACGAAGCTTATTAAGCTGTTTCTATACTTAAAAAAAGTTTTAAAAATTTTTAAACTAAATTGTGAAATTAGAAAATTAATTTAAAACACTCATCAACCCATATAAACGGAAAGCTTCAATGAATATTTCCACATATATTTAACAATATCAAATAAAATTCATGCCATTTAGCGACAGTCTTAAAACTATAAATTAATATTTAATTAAATGATATATTAATAAGAACTCATTAAAAAAATTTTTTTAGTGACAAAAAACATGACAAATAAATATCTTAAGTATTCCATCAAAAAAAGTAGTGTATGGACTATGTTAAAAATAAATAAATAAAATACTGATAAACTTCTGTATATAAAAGTTTATCAGTATTTTATTTATTTATTTTTGCAAACGTAATTTACATGGGGAAGGGGTAGATGGAACCCTATTTACATGGTACATCTTCTGCCGGAGACATGTTCAGGATGTCACTAGAATGCCCTATCTTTTCAGGATACCCATATATCCATGATCTGGGGAGAATATGTGATATATGGGTAGTTGTAGAAAAATTCAACCCTATACGGAACCTCTGTAATTTGCTAGTAATTAATCGATAGTATTTCTTACTTGAAAACGGCATTATGCGGAAAGTGTTGCCATTTTTTCAAGCAAATTTCTTTTTATAATATTCCAAACTAAGAAGATCATTGATATTTCGGAACCTGCAAGCTTGGTGTGATTTCTTCTTTCTTTTACTTAATTTACTTTTTTTGTCATGAAGCATTTTCATAGGTTGCCATGTGGTTTAAAATACTAATGATGAAAATAGCATGTACAATCTAGCATTTTAGTAGCGGAACTTAAAATACTATTACTATATATTATACAAGAAATGATAAGGGAAAAAGAAAAAGAAAACTGAAATATCGTTTGAAAAATAAAACACACACACACGCAATCTCTCTCTCACTCACACAAATACAAAAAAAAAAAAAAAAAAAAAAAACTCTGGAAGTGTATTTTAAAGAAAACTGTTTGTTGCATTACTTTTTGAGTTCTTTGCCACATGAATTATTTTATTGGTGGGCATTAAAAAATGTTGCTTTCTTAATTTTTTAAATGGCCTTTATCTATAAGAATTTCATATAAAGTAAAATAGCTTAATTTGAAGAAACGTTGCACTTGTTTTTAGTAATCTTAACATTATTTGTTTAATCAAGGTTGAAACGTTAAACACTTTATCGTCATTGAAAATAGCTACTCTACGTAGAGTCTGGACAGGCCTTCAACTTGTGATATGAATGACCTCTCGTATCTCTAAAGTACGTGGTTCTAATTATTTTCTCCTTTTAAATCAAAGGTCTACTACCTTAACATTTTAAAGTATTAATTATTCGCCTTAACATTTCCATTATAACGCAGGTTAATTAATTAATTTATTTATTTTTCTAAAATGTAATATTATCTAATCAATCGGACAAATTATTGATGACGGATATATATATATATATACATATTATAAAAGAAATAATCTGGTGTGTCACTCACACGACTTTCTCTTACCCTGCATTTGAACACTATAAAGATAGATTGCATACTAAGTCTTAAGATTAATAGCGTAAGATAATAAAATTCAATGTACTTTTAAAATAATCTAAAATAGATTTAAGAACACTTTTATTTTACATGTAATTCTTTGTGAGGGGGAGGGAGGGTTACTGCGCCCCTCAAACCCTGTTCAATTATAGTGCATACAATTATTTAAAAAAAAAAAAAAAAAAAAAAAATCAAAGCTGTTATTAATTTGCCTTCAAACTTACCAATCTTGATCAAATTTTTAAGTGGAAACCTAATACTGACTTTAAAATATTAAATTTGAATTTCTTGAAGTTAAGTAAGCTAATAACAGATACATACACAGATCGACAGCTAAAATTTGGACTTTCGTAATCAGGGAACCTCAAAACGTAACACTATACAAAAGATCAGAGTTGAAAATTCAAAAAATACTTTGTTTACAACAAGTGTATGAAAAATTAATTTTGCTTCCTGAGCAGTGGTCGTCGACATAGTAAAATATAGCAAAGCACTTCCTTCAATTACATTTAATAGAATAGAACGTTTAGCTTAATATTTGGTAGTCCTGTATATTGTCTTTAATCAATATGCACTATAAACAATATTATGTACTTAAATCCAGTCTTACTTGAAAAACATCTAACACAAAAGAAATTACAATTCCAGCAATTTCCAAGTATAGCAACAATATATCAAAATAGTTTGGGTAGCTCTGTAAACGAATGATGAGTGATTTCTATATCACAATCTACTCAAAATATGCTTTTATGCATGTAAAAAATTGTTCATTCCGTCTTGTTTAAGACAGCCTACCGATCTTGAAGTGTACTTACCTGCAATTTCCCCCATAGACGGAATGTATTTAAATTATCCTGTGTGGCCCTGTACACGAATCATTTCCTTGATCTCAGCGAAAAGTTTAGTGTAGCATTCCTATATGATACATATTTAGAATATCAAGTTTGGATTTTCTGCTGCTATTTGCTCTTGAGATATGCTGATAACAGACAGACACACAGACACACACAGACCAACCGCCAAAAACATGATCTTCTGATTCAGGGGACCTCAAACCGTGTAAAAATAACAAAAACTCAATTTTTAAAATTTGACCCAAAAACAATACTTTCTCTACCATATGGGTAAGAAAAAGTAAAAAGGAAAAAAGCTTTAACATTTAGTATTTAAAAAAAATATCAGAAAAAGATTAATACTATTCTGTTTGAAAACGCAGTTAGAGTATAGAAAAACCAGTGAAAGAAAACTTAATCTATATACTATAAGATACGCTGAAATTTTTCTTTACAACGTCAGTAGATTCTTTTCAATAACCTTTCATGTACCTTTAATTAACATTAATTTAACATAGCATAGCCTCTTAAACTAGATGCTTGTCGCGTGGCTCGGAAACTTGGCAACGGTTGAAGCGGTAGACAGCGCCACCTAATACAGATTGCGTGACTTTTTTATTCAACTGTCACCAATAATTTTAAGAAGTGATATATGATATATGTAATTGACGTTTCTTAGATTCTATTCGCCTTTTATGTATATCTTATCCCACTTTTAAAAATTTTTGGTGGCTGTTGAATAAAAAAGTCGCGCAATCTGTACCAGGTGGCGCTGTCTACCTCTTCGACTGTTATCAAGTTTACGAGCCACGCGACAGGCATCTAGTTTAGGAGGCTATGAACATAGTCTTTATAGCCTTTTATGATGACACCTCATGTTTTTACCTTAAAATCTTATGCTTTTTATAAAGATACCTTATATTTCTGCTTCAAAAGCCTACGCCTTTTATGAAGATACCTCATGTTTTCACTTTAAAATCTTACTCCTTTTATGAAGATACCTCATATTTTTATTTCAAAATCTTATGCCTTTTATGAAGGTACATCATGTTTTTACTTAAAATCTTACGCCTTTTATGAAGATGTCTCATGATTTCCCTTAAAAATCTTACACGTTAAGTTTTCTTTTGATGTGAAGTTTGAAACGATGAAAATATAGCTAAATATTATATTTAATCTCTTTCCGTTTTTTGAAAAAATATATATATATATAAAAAAGTGCTAATTTTTCTCTTTTTAAATAAATCTATTTAAAATAACAAAATGCACGTAAGAAAAGAAAGGAAAAAGAACTTGACGAAATCCGCTATTATTTCATTTTTGTTGATTAGTGCCTTTAATCATACCTCATGAATTATTAACCTTCATTTATTCTTATCTAAGAAGATCAGACAGAGCATTTGAAGAATGGAGGTTTATGTAATGGGTACGTCCATTTGTCTTAAGATTTAGTGTTAATCCAAATTATCAATCTTCGTTTCCTTTTCTGATCAAATTCTCATTTGAATCCTTTTCCTCCTCTCACTGAAATAGCTACAACTTTATTTTTTTTTTCTTATTATTTTATATTGTATGTAGTAGGATAAATCCTTTTCTCAACGGACCTTGAAGTTTTTTTATTTATTTATTTATTTTTTTTTTTTTTTTTTATTTGTCCAGAATTATTTCGCAATAGATATCAAATAAAATTTAACGCAATAAAGAAAAATCTTGCGTTTTGCATAAATAAAACAATAATTTGCGACTGTATTTGCATAATAGGCATGATGTAACAACATTCGACTTGGTTGGAAAATAAAAATCACATTTGATAATCAAAAAATATACTTCTACCAGTCCCCACCTATATCTCGTAATAAGTCCAGATATTTTTGTGCAGTCCTGTACATGAAAGCTATTTATACCATTTTTAATAGAAAATATCCTTTATTTTTCATCGAATTAGTATGTTAGTTTCGATATTTTAAGTGCAATGAACAGAGCTAATGTGTTTAAAAGAATAAAGAAACGTCTCTCGAAAGTCATAATGTATCCCAATTCTAAAACACAAGCCAAAAATATTATTTACAATTTCAACAGGAAACATGCCATAGTCAATACGTATAAAATATTATCAGTTTTAAGGCATTTTTTAAATAATGGAAATCAGGTGCCTAGATAAAGGACTACAACAATATAGGCACCCTATCGGAAATAAAAGCGCGCAATATCAAGCAGGTTGACAGACAGGTAAACCAAATTCCAAATTTTGCAATTTATGGCGACAACTAAAAAATTATTATTATTATTTTAATTATTATTTATCATTATTAAATTGTGTTTCAAAAAACTTCCCTTAATTGATGAATTAAATACATTGCAACAACTGTCTTAAATATTTGCATTTTTGTGTAGTTTTGTAAAATAATTGTAAACATTATAAGGATTATTTTCAGTGATATCGGTAATGTGATATGTCAGTTTTATTCCATTTGGAATAGTTTATAATAATTATAATATAAGGAATTTCTTCGCATGGATCGACGTATTGAAATGAATTAGATTTTTTTTCGTAAAGAATTTGTTTGGGCGAATACATAACTATCGTATATATGCAAGTAAAATTTCCCCAATAATTCTATTTCAAATTTGTTGAAAGATATATTTATTAAATTTAACACTTAATAAAATACCAAAATTTGCGATTAAGGGCCCGCTTCACTCATTGTCGCCGGAAGCCGAAGCTAATGTTATTCTGTGGAAAAATTTCTTTGCTTATTACTTATTAACTAATCCACAATTTTAATTTCTGTTTTCCCCTTAAGAAAATTCCCAACCGTTAAATTGACGCACGTTTTTTAAAAAATGTTTTTTTTTTAATTTTTAATATTTTATTTTGAAGCTGTAAAATACGAATTTTCAACATGTGAAATTTCTCATTTTGCAATTTCAAAACAAAATATTAAAAATTAAAAAAATGCGTTTTTAAAAAAGGTGCGTCAATTTAACAGTTGGGAATTTTCTGAATGTGAAAACAGAATTTAAAAATATGTATTAGTTAATTAGTTATACGTAACGAAAATTTCCCATAGAATAACATTGGCTCGGGCTTCCGGCGACCTTGAGTGAAGAGGGCCGTTAAGCATTGCGCATATGTTTATTTCAAAAAAGAAAGGAAGAAAAAAAAAAACTTCGTAATTTTATTTACAGTTAAAAAAATAGTCTTTAAAGAGGGTTCCAATAAAATTTCTGTTATAAATATACAATTCACTCGCGTTGAAATATCTTTAGAAATTAAATAAATTAAGATAATTTAAAACACACACACACACACACACACACACACACACACACACACACTAAAGTATCTCTTTTCTATTCTAATTGCTAAATATTGCGTTTATCTAAGCAATACTCAACCAACGCTTTGCACAAACGAACATTTTAATATTGCACTATACCCCTTTTCCACCTTCAAAAAATTATATGACAGTAACATCCGAAAAAACCTTACTTGAATGTCAGTGATGATGTGACATTGACCCGGAAAGAAAAAGATGCCATCAAAAATCGGTCAAGATCCTAGAAATCTAATTAGGTCTCGGTGTACGGAAGAAAAAGTGTTACTTTCAATCTTTTGCTTTTCCAAGGCATGTGCCAAGAATAGTAGTGGCAGTACAAAGTTGCGGAAATAATTAGATCGTATTTTCTAGTGGAACGTGTAACGAGTTCAGAAGCTGAATGAATTTTTAATGCGTTTAGATCAAATACATGCAACTCGAAAACTTTTTTAATTAGTTGAAAGAAGAATTTAAAGAAACGTATGACGGCAGCGAATTAAAATAAGAAAATATGACAAACGCTATTACGCTCATATTTTGATCTATTCGAGATTTAATTTACAGGATCATGCGCATCTAATGTGACATCGCTTTTTTTATGTAAATATTAGAAGCAAGTTTATTTCTGCCACGTTGTTTTAACTTTCTTCTATATTCAATAGAAAAAAAAAGTATTTGATTGATAAAACCTACCGGCTACCGGCTATCGATGGATTTGCACGTTTTGAAAAGTCCAGAACAAGATTTGTTTATCTTTAGAAAATGTTTGTCTGTGCGTGACAAAAATTTTGTGGCAGCTCTGGATTGAACTAATAGAACTAGATAGAACTAATGCATATATTTTCACATGAATTAATATGTAGTTGTGTTTAGGCATAAATAAATTAATATCAATTTCCGGTGCCTAACAGATGGCCCGTTCGTCTCGTATATGTATATATTTATAATATTAGGTCGTTGCAAAAGTTCGTGCGGACGTGGATCATTTTATTGCCTCCAAAGACGAAAGCTTCTATCTCCGTGGTATACATTTGTTACCCGAAAAATTCGCAAAGGTTGTAGAAAGTAATAGAGAGTATTTTGATTAAAAATTGTCATTTGATTTGGTGTATTTTTATGAAATGAAGCAATAAAAAACCGCACGAACTTTTGCAACGACCTAATTGAAGTAATCAACCAGGAAATTTTTTTGGTATATGAAGCACCGTCACTTAACCCTATGGAACGTTAACTTTAATGTGAGTATTTATCAAATAAATCTCTCCAAACCTTCAAAACTTTGGTTGAACTGTATATCTGTGTTAATTTTAAACAAAAGTCTTTTATTTATTTTTTTACCCAATTTTTATCAGAAAAAAAAAGTTTAAAAAATTCATTTTTACTTTCTGAACATACATATGTAAGGAAAGTATTGTAATTAGGAAAAAATTCGTTTTCGAAATTTTAGTTGTCTACTGCATTTCCACTGTTTTGTCCATTAAAGAAAAAAAAAAAAAAAAAGGTTTCACAGGCAAAAAGAGTGAACACAGAATGTTAAATATATCTTGATAGAATTGTTTGTTTAATTATGAGAAATAATATGCTAGTTCAATGCTACACGCTAACTATTATCAATAAGCACTAATATTTAATTAATAATAAACTCAAACAATAATAAAATCTCACCTATTAGCATTGGGAAAAGTAGTTGACCAACACCAACAAAGAAATGTCCTAAACCAACTGCAACGGCTAACCTCTCTAGTCCTAGGTATTCTCGCATCACAACAGGTATGTTTGTCATGACACATCCGTTGAAAATTCCCATAAAAATAGAAACGGTTAAGAAAAGCGCATGGGTTTGGCATAATGGTAAGGCCAGAAGTAAGCCTCCCATTGCACCAAAGCACAAAATTACGATGTATTTTCTCCTCACACACTTGAAGTCTGATAACCAACCAAGGCATACGGCACCGAACAGATCTCCTACTGAAAATGCTGACACCAGGAACACAGCATCTGTTTCAGCTATACCCCTGTCTTTGGCAAAATCAACGATGACAGTTAAATATGCAATGAAAATCACAACGTTGCAACCAAAAGTGATGCATATAGATAAATAAATTGGATTAGTGAGAATTTGAGCTGTATGACGGAATTGACCAAAAACACCATCTTCCCTCTGTTTCATTTTTTGAAAAAGGGTAATAGGAGTTGAAGCACCAAGAACTGTGCAACGAGGACTTGAAGCAGGTGCGTCGTTAGGAGCATTTGGAACAAGTTTGTAATCTCCATTTTGTTGACCGCCATTTAATGAACTTTTAGTACTTTCAGCGCTTGTAGCCGCATCATCTACACTAGATGGGATCAATATAATTTGATGTTTTGATAATTCTCCAGTAGTATCATTCTTGACAACTAGTGGCTCAGTAGCTGGAATATCATCCACTGTTGTGTTCTGCAATTAAAAAAAATATATTTTTTTAGTTTTTAAATAGTAAAATCTGTGTAAATTTAATTAAATATCAAAAGGATTCAATAAGAACATTTCTTAAAAGTTATTTGTTTGCAATTATCTAAAGTGAATATTTTGAAGATATTTTTCTCGTTTGTATTTTTTAAAATTATTAAATTATGTTATCTTAAAAATAAGAATACTAATACTTATACTAAAGATATACTATGTAGAATACAGTCGAACCTCGTTAACGTTAATCTAGAAGGGGATAAAAAAATTGTTCATGTCATCAATAGTTCATGTTATCGGTAACTGAGAACTAATCTTCGTTTTGACGGGAACTGTGGATATAGTTCATGTTAAAAGTAATTCATGTTAACAGTGTTCACGTTAACGAGGTTCGACTGTTATCCTAGACTGTCATCCTATGTTATCCGAGAAATAAGAATCCTCGGATCAATTTAAGAAATTGGGGGGAGGAAGGGAAAATTCTTTCTTTTTCATTTTCTTTTCTTTTCTTTTCTTTTTTTCCTTTCCTTCTTTTTTTTTTTGTCAGAAATACTGTGGATACATTACACGAAAACGTCGCAAACAATAAATTTACTATTTTCTTTTCCATGTGGAACAGATAACAATCATTTACGGCAAAAATAAATTGATTCTGATATCATTTTCACAAAAAACTTAAAATAATTTATTCATAAAATGCATAATTTTCAATTATTTCTCAAAATATCTAATATATCAAAAGTTCAAATCGTCAAAACAAAAAATTAAAGATCTGATTTTATTTGCAGACAAAGAATGTGGCAGCACTAGCATTGTTTGCAGATTACTTAGAGGGTTACTGCTCGCAAACTGGGAAGTTAATTATCGTCATTGACGTTTTTAATCAGTAAATTATTTACTTTAAAGGTAGAAAAAACAGATTCATGAGCAATATTCTCACAGTGATTGATCATTAAATAATTTTTAACCAAAATACGATTTCAATTTATTAATTCATCGATTATAAAGACCGAGATTCAAGAAAGCTTTGCACATATAAATAAGGACGAAAATGCATTTGACCAAGTCACTGTGCCGGAACAATCTGATTTAATCTATAACGATTATTAAAGAAACCATAAAGAAATTTTGTAAAATACGCAGATTTATACCATTTTACTTTGAAAGCAAATTACACAGGTCTACAAAAATAATGTTGGAAAATTTTGATATGATATTTTTAGTTGATACATATGTTTTTTTCTGGTGCAAAAAACGAAAATTAAGACAGTTTTTCTTGACCATGTATGGATTTTTGTCAATATGGGGTGTCTACCACACATTTTTGGTGGTTTCGAATATATTTCCACGATTAAGTATAATTAATCATGAAAACACACTATAAAAGTTATCATATAATTGTATTGATGATAGAGTCACGGAAAAAATTGTGTCGGCAGATGCCCTGTATTGGCAAAAATCTGTACTTGATAGAGCAAAAATGGCTTAGTTTCGGTTTCAACACATTATAAAACATAAAGTTCAGCCAAAATTATCAAATCGAAATTTTAGATGTAGACCTGTGTTATTTGTGTACTGTAAAAATAAATATATAAATAAAAATGTTAACTTTACTTTTATATATTGGATACGTTCTTAGTTTTTATAAGTTAAAAGCAGGTTTCTAAAAATAACAGGTTTCTGTCCATAAAACGTTCCTGATTTCTGGAATTCGATGGTGTTTTTAATAATATATTCGGTGGTTATAGCTTTATTCACGAAACATTATTAGTAAATATTGGGCACATTACCTGCACAGAATTTCCTAAGAAAGTACCGGAATCTCTTTTACGCAGTGTGATTTACAGATCTGTTAAAAAAGTACTTAAACAGAGTAGAAACATACATTCGGGAAGTTATATGTTCTTACTTATTAGCATGTTATTATAATATTAACAGGAAACTAACAATATTAATAAAGAATTAGCATTTTCTGAAATATTTTTGCAGTCTACATTGAAAACTTCGTCATATTGATATATAATTTCGTTTAAAGATAAAATTAAATAGTTTTTATTTCATAACTAAAAGTATTTTTCCATTGTTGAGGGCCACCTTTCTTCTCATGAAATTAAAAGGTGTAAATGGAAGTAATAGGTTGCGTGTAGACACTGTTCATAGTAGCAAAATGCAGCTTGCGACATCTATGTAAGAAAATAAATTCCTATTGGAGAGAGCATAGCCAGGAGGTTCGCTTCAGTTACATAGTGTACACAAATTACAAGTAAAATAGAGAGCTATTAAATAAATAAATAAAAAGCTTTGTGAGCAGTTATAAAACAATCCACGCTCGTTAACTTCGACGCAGCATTATTTTCTTGCATCTTCATACTAACTGAATAAATATAAATTAACATTTCCAGAATAACCATACAAAATATAAAATTAATCTTAAGGTTACATATGTACTTACTTCAGAGGTATTTTGCAATGATCCATTAGCAGGTTTTGCATCTATGAATGCCAATTTGCCTTTGATAATTTTTTTGTTTGTCGGATGTACCGTTGCAGTACGAGGAGATCTAGCCATAAATGCTGGTATGAGTCCATTGAGAATAATGGCGCCAAGAAGTAAAAATGATCCTTTGAATCCATACGCACCTAACAGGTACTCAATTAATGGTGGTAAGGCGAATGATCCAACTGAAGCTCCAGCATAAGCTATGCCAGTCGCTGTAGCTTTATGTTGCTTAAAATGCTGGTGAATCAAGACTGGATTAAGAGTGATAATTAAGCCGTTCCCAATACCTGTTAAGGAAAATTAACTGATTACAAAATTGAAATTCCTGTTAGTATACATATTATAGATCGAAACATATGATAATAATGTTAAAGCTTCCACCAATCTCCACATTTGTTACAAACTTGACCTGATGCTGCGTTTAAAAGCATTGCTTATTATGCAAAAGATTATGCAGATGTATATATATATATATATATATATATAAGAATATATACAGGGTGATTCAAAAGTCAGCGTACAAACTTTTAGGGATGGTAGGGCACATCTTAAGGATTGAAAACTGCATAGAAACTCATGGCCACAAACGTCATTTTAACCCTTTAAAAGCTGGATGTTTCGGGCTAGTGTGTACTAATAAATCCGCCTGTAGTGCAAATTTTAAAATCTTGTATGCTTTATTATTTCGCAAAATGGCAAAATTATACATAATGTTCAAATTAATGCAATCAGAGTGATAAAATACATCGATAAAAACATTATTTATTTATTTATGTAAACATTAGCAGGTAAAAACTCTTTTCTAAAAAAATTGTACACTGAGAAAAAAAAATATATTGCTTTCATCTAGAACGAATAGATGGACCTTTCTTTAAATCCCTAAACAAGAAATATAGATTTCCGAGCTATGAGTATAAGGCACGCCAATACACTGATAAAAAATTCTATAACTGACATCTAGAATCTAAATTTTGTCTCTAGAAAAAATAGTTCCATGTCATCCTTATAAATTTCTTATAAAAAATTTTCTAGTCCTCTTCGAAAGCGAATTCTAGAGACCTCTATTAGAATTTTTGAGCGTTTGCCTATACTATCGAGGACAAACCTATTTGAAAATATCTCCAAATAAATGTGAATACAAGAGGCGGGTTTCAGCAGATATAATCTTGGTTTATGACCCAATTCTAGAAAATCAAGCGAGAATTTCTTGTAATACAAGATTCAGAATAATCAGAATATTGTTTCACCATCTAGAAATGCGTAGATTAGAAATTCTCGACCATTTCGTCTATTCAGTTTATTGGCGTGCCTTATGCGCATAGCTTGTAAATCTATATTTCTAGTTTAACGATTTAGAAAATGATCATTTATTCATTCTAGATAAGGCGGTATATATTTTTTTTTCTCAGTGTAACATTCAAGAGCTATGCCCATACCCACTCAAAAACATCCGGTTCTTAAAGGGTTAAAATAATGTTTGCGATCATGGATTTCCATGTAATTTTCAATCCTTATGATGTGCCCTACCACCCCTAAAAGTTTGTACGTTAACTTTTCAATCACCCTGTATAATCATAGGGAGAACTGTAAGCAATTTCTGGTTAGTTCATCTATCATATGGTTCGAATTGTTATTTCCTTTTTTTAATGTACAGCCAATATTTGGAAAAGTAACGACCATGTGATGGAAGTATGAATAGAAAATTAAAGCTTATTTTACATACATAAAATTTTAAAATATTGTATTGCGCTTCGAAAAATTTTTCTAAATATTATACAACATTATTTTTCGAAACGACATTATATATTTAAAATTTTTCATTATATTAACCATGTTTATATAAAAATATAACTGAGTGAATGCTTCTAATAATTTATGTTAATATGTATACGAATACACTATTTCTTTCAGCAGTTGCGTCTGGACAAGTCTTTAAAGCAATGCACATTTGGGAGTAACTAATTTTTACAAAATTTAGACCTGAAATTTAATTTTTAATTATAGATGACATAATAGTTTTTTTTTTTTTTTTCATGATATTTCGTAGATTTTTAATTTATATATATAATCTGTTTTAATTCTGCACTAAATACTTTTACAAATATTAGTTAATTAAAAAAATTCAATAATATGGAATAAAATTTAAATATAAGTTCAACAATTTTCTTAAAAATTAAATTCTTCTATGTACATCAAATATTTCTTATAGAATGTATGAAAAGTAGATTTAATCAAATGTCTATGATAACAAAAAATGCCAATAAGAGACATATTATGACAGACTATCAGTACAGATTAATTACAGACTGTCAATAAGAAACATTTTATGAAAAAGAAAAAGAAAAATATTGTAGAGTTACATCATCAGGCCGAATGCTTTTTTATGTTGGTCAGTTGACATCCTAACGAAGTTCTGAAATCCTATACGGAGCGCTCTCTTTAAAGTCTAGCAACACTGTAAAAAAATTCAGTAACGTTAATCTTATACTTCGGATACGTTCCTGGTTTTAATAAGTTTGGAGCAGGCTTCTGGAAATAAAAGGTTTTCATCCACGAAACGTTCCTGATTTGAATGTAGTATTATTTTAAATGTATGTATATTTGATGGTTACTGATATTTTCAAGGAACATTACTGGTAAATATTAGGCACATTAGCTGCCCAACATTTCAGGATTTTTTTTTTTTTACAGTGAACTTTCGAACATTCCATAGATGATTTACTAGACCACAAGACAGTAAAAAAAATAGTTTTCACTGTATGCGATTTTTGGGCCTATGCCAGTGAATATTTGTTATTCGTATTCTTATTATTACTATTCTTATATTACTTTCGTCTGTGTACATAAGAAATCTAGTGTGTAACAATTACACAAAGTCCATTAGCCTCTGTTACACGCATTATATACACTTTTGGGATATAATGTGGTCAGAAGACTGACATAAAATTGACCTAGCAAATCAGACACCTAATAGTTTTCTTGCAAGAGAAAACTGAAGCAAATGTAGAAAGTTTACATAGCGAATAAAAAAAAAAAAAAAAAAAGAAAGAAATCGGCAGAGCCGTTTTTTTGAAACACCCTTTTTTCGTGATCTTAAATTGACCCATCTAATCAGGATAATTGTCCATTTACTGTAATAACCAAGTAATACATGCGGAAGGATATCTAAAAAGAGGTTTGCAAAGAAATCGTTTGTACCATTTTCACAAAAATTTGGAAAACTCATCTGTTGATCATAAAGCAACAATTACATACTAAAAGATATATGAAAGAGGATTAGTATACGGAGAGTTTGAAAAAAAATCCGTACAGCTGTTTTTAAAGAAACGCACTTGCGAGACCTCAAATTCACCTACTTATACAGATCGCCTATCAATTTTTCTGAATTAACCATCTAATACATATGAAAAGACATCCAACAGGATGCTTATATAGCAATTTGAAGCAAATCGTCAGAGCCGTTTTTAAGATACGGACTTACGATCTAACTTTCGGTTTCCAAAGTCACATTTCTGGTTTTCCAATTTTCACTAACATTTGGAAGAATCATCTGTATACCGTACTTCTGAAGTTTCGTCATCTGTTTTTATTAGTTTAGGAGATATGATAGTCAGAAGATTCCCCACACACATATATGCACATATACGCACTGACCAATTGCCGAAAACAACATTTTTAGATTCAGGTGACCTTAAAATATGCAAATCAAATAAAAACGCCATGTTGAAAATTTTGACTAAATACAATACTTCTATTATCTCCGGTAGCCTGGTAATGCAAGTAAAAAAAGTATTGAATTCGTAAGAATTTTCGACTTCTGATTTAAAGTGGATTTACATGTTTTGGGATATTCTGATAAGATCTGCCTATTTTTATAAAATATGTGCCTTTGTGTGTGTTTCTAAAATTTTTTAAACACTGTAGCTCAAGAAAAAAATGCACAGAATTCCACGAAACTTTATATTTGGGTGAACCGTGACATACATTTTTGCTTGTTATACATTGGCAGATATCGCCTAGCACGGGCTGCTACTATGTCGCAATTTTCTCTATTTACGAGAAAACTGTAGTATATAACCTAATAAATAGCTTATATAAAAAGACTATGTTGATTCAATTTGGCTCTGTATAGGCTAACAGATAATGCTGTTCAATGCACTCTTTATAATGTGCTTAGTACAATGTTAAAAATTTCTGTAAATTTAATGTAAAAATTTATCCAGAGTCTCTGTAAATTTACAGTAATTCTTAGTTAAAAGTGAATAATCGAGATTCACAATCTTTATTCTGTATTTTTACCTAATTTTATTATTTAATTTTTTAATTAAAATTAAAAATGACTATTTCTACTTTAGAAAAAGCATTTCATGTCCGAAATATATTCTCACCAAATAATTAATTAAATTAATATTAGTCATTAAAATGAATGTATAAAATAAGTTTTTTAACATCTCCGTTTATTTTTCTCTGTAATTTTACGTAAGACTTAAGATAATAGATTACACACACTGTTAAAAATTTCTGTAAATTTAATGTAAAAATTTATCCAGAGTCTCAGTAAATTTACAGTAATTCTTAGTTAAAAGTGAATAATCGAGATTCACAATCTTTATTCTGTATTTTTACCTAATTTTATTATTTAATTTTTTAATTAAAATTAAAAATGACTATTTCTACTTTAGAAAAAGCATTTCATGTCCGAAATATATTCTCACGAATAATTAATTAAATTAATATTAGTCATTAAAATGAATGTATAAAATAAGTTTTTTAACATCTCCGTTTATTTTTCTCTGTAATTTTACTTAAGACTTAAGATAATACATTACACACACTGTTAAACATTTCTGTAAATTTAATGTAAATATTAATCCAGAGTCTCTGTAAATTTACAGTAATTCTTAGAAGTGAATAATCGAGATTCACAATCTTTATTCTGTATTTTTACCTAATTTTATTATTTAATTTTTTAATTAAAATTAAAAATGACTGTTTCTACTTTAGAAAAAGCATTCCAAGTCCGAAATATATTCTCACCAATAATTAATTTAATTAATATTAGTCATAAACATGAATGTATAAAATAAGTTTTTTAACAACTCCGTTTATTTTTTTCTGTAATTTTACGTAAGACTTAAGATAATAGATTACACAGAATTTTCCGTTGAAATTTTTAACAATGCAGAGTTTTCTGTTGAAATTTTTAACAGTGTAGCTATATCTCAGATTCTCTATCATGAAATCACACCAAGCTTGATACGTAAGATGCTTATTCTGAAAATTTTTGCTCGCTAAATTTTAGTGCATATAACCTGGAAGGGCTCACTGTTAAAAAAATGCAACTTTGCTGGCAGAAATTCTCTGTAATTACAGAAAAATACGTTTTGTCAACGTAATTTTTACGTAATTTACAACTTTTTTCTCAAATTACAGAGAATTTCTGGCAGCAAAGTTGCATTTTTTTAACAGCGTGCTTTCTAATGTTATGTCGCATTTTAACGATTTCTTTAGCTATTGTTTTTTCACGATCGATATCTAGCGAATGTAATAGCGTGAAACTCAGCATCTAAAATGCATATTTATGTATGCTACAATAATTTTATAATGCTCTTATCACTTGAGCTCTTATCACCGCTGCTATTATTGGGATTTACCAAATGTCTATATTTCAGCATTTATTGGTCAAAATTGTACCAAACTGCATATTCAAACTATTTCTTGTAAAGAGAAATGCTGATTAAAATTTTGTCCATGTCAACAGGTAGGTGACACTGTTATGCAAAATGATAAAGAAGGAAGTTTTGTGATGTGCGCAGCATATTAGTTTTTTATTTGAAAAAATCTTAGTATGAAATGCCACAGACTTTTTTTTTTTTTTTTTTTTTTTTTTTTAAATCCAGAATTATAAATATTTAAAAAGGAAATATGGGACTTCACAAATTGGTATTTTCTATTTTAAATTTTTATAAAATTTTCAATTTTACAAAATAAACGTTTCTTTTATAGTTATTTTAAATATTACAGATCAACAATTTTAAAAAATGATCTTTTAACGAATTTAACGACGTTTTTTCTACACGTACATAGATCATGTCGAAACTACACTGTTAAACATTTCAACAGCAAACTCTGTGTAATGTATTATCTGAAGTCTTACATAAAATTACAGAGAAAAACAAACGGAGATGTTAAAAAACTTATTTTATACATTCATTTTAATAACTAATATGAATTTAATTAATTATTGGTGAGAATATATTTAGGAATTTGAACGGTTTTTCTAAAGTAGAAGCAGTCATTTTCAATTTTAATTAAAAAAATTAAATGATAAAATTAATTAAAAATACAGAATAAAGATTAAGAATCTCGATTATTCACTTTTAACTAAGATTTACTGTAAATTTACAGAGACTCTGGATAAATCTTTACATTAAATTTACAGAAATTTTTAACAGTGTAGTTTCATTTTTAAATTCTCTGTTTTCAAAAAGTACATGAAATATTTTCCTGAAAATTTAAAAAATGTAGACAAATACATTCTAATTTCAATCTAATCTTCGACATATATCCGTCGTTCATGTGTTTTTACAGGTTTCATACAAATTTTTTAATAATTTTTAAACAAAAATATTTTTTTCCTTTCTTCATTTTCTGTGGAATGGAATTCATTCAGAAAGGAAAAGAACCATTACAGTAGTACAGAAGTTGACCAAAAAGGGAGGAAGAGAAAAAGGGCGTTTCTACCAGACATAAAATTTGTCAAAATAGAAATTAATTAATCTACTTTATTTGAGGATATCAATTGTATTTTACTTTTCCCATTTCTTAGAAAATCGAGTTTTTAACAGTCTTTGAAATCGAAGAAGAGTTGGGATTCTTCGAAAAGAGTTCTTCGTTAGGGTTCTTCGTTTATTAGGTTCTTCGAAAAGCTGGTGATATTTTTTAATAGATGTATTAGAAGGTACCTGAATTGGTGAAGTAAACAAGAATTTAGAAAGTGACATTTTAACAGTGTTTTAGCTAAAAGAAAAGTATAAGTTTAATGTATTTGTTTGGGCCTTGTAGTCCTTTCAATATGAAATAAAGTAAAATTTATTTAAGCACTTGTGGAGTTCTAAATTCAGAAAGGTGAAAGATGTGCATTGAATACAGAGAGAATGCTTCCAATTGAAAAGTCGTTTAAAAATAAATCACTCAGAGACTTTATTTGGTTATACTATTAAGACCAAGAATTTAAAAGAGTTTCTTACTAATGCCAAATTTATAGAAAACGACCATATAGGAGTATTTAACATGTAATTCATAAAAATGTTACTTTTTTTTTTTTTTTTTTTTTTTTTCAACACTAAATATTAAATCCAGTATTTTAGTTCTGGCTAAAACTGGTTTTTCAAAAATTTGCATTGTAATATAAAATCTGAGAAAAGAACGAAACAAATAAACAAATAAACAAACAAACAAATCCACAGTATTGTATTTATATGTCCACATTTTTTTTAATAGTAAGTCTTACCTCTGAATAAACCAAAAAATATAATGAGATAAATCAAAGATGGTGTGAAGAAACATAGCGCTATGGATACCGCTGATATCAGAACTCCGCTCACTATGATGCTCCGTATGGTGAAATAATGTGTTAGGAATCCAGCCAGTGGACCTAAAATAAAGAAAACAATACTTCAATATTAATAATATGATATCAATTTTAGAGATATGATAGTTAATGGAATCTCATCAAGTTTTACAGATAAAAAAAGTATCACTCTAGTAAAATTGTTAGAAACTAACCTTTTACATTAAAATTAATATTAATTAAAGAGACCTTACTTGAAGTTTACAAGGTGGAAAGCCTTGAAAAAACAGGTAAAAGGCTTTCCACTATGTAAACTTCAAGTAAAGGATCTTTAATTAATTAATTTTAATGTAAATCGTGAATTTTTAATGTTTTAAATACTAACCTTTTAGTTTTTTTTTTTTTTTTTTTTCCCTAAAGCACATATTTTTCAATAAAAACACATTCAAACAATTTTGAAATTAAGCATCGGAAGTAGCAAAATAAAATGAACTGTAACAATGCAATTAACCCCTTAACTGTGGTATATATTTTAAAGACACTCCAATAGGACCCACATTTTTGTTTAATTAAAAAAAGAAAAAGAATTATATGAATAATATGTATGAGTGCATATTTCCAAATAAGTTATATATAGTTTGGTACTGGATGGTGGGGGCTTTCGTATACTGTAAAATATTAAGAGAAAATTACGCAAGGGGCGTGATCACTGCCCGAACTGGACTCGGGCAACGCAGGTAAGGGGTTAATAATTTCTAAAGTGAGTCTGTTTTAAAACTTGCTGTGTATTATTCATAGATATTAATATAAAATTTCAACTGAATGGATTTAAAAGTTGGGGATACACTGAAAAAAATATATAAACCGACTTCCTCTAGAATGAATGAGTGGCCAATTTCTAACTCCTTTAACTAGAAATATAACTTTCCGAGATATGCTCATAAGGCACGCCAAAACTGAATAGACGAAATGTTCGAGAATTTCTTCTTTACACATTTCTAGATGGTGAAACAATATTCTGAATATTCCGAATATTCTGAATCTTTTGTATTGCGAGAAATTCTCGCTTGATTTTCTTGAATTGGGTAATAAACCAAGATTATAGTTGCTGAAACCCGCCTCTTGTAGCCTCATTTATTTGCAGAAATTTTTAAATAACTTTGCCCTCAATAATATGGGCAAGCACACTAGAATTAGTAATAGGGGCTTCTAAAACAGGCCTGTCCAACCCAAAACACTTGGTGGGCCGCACTTGAAATCCATTTTATTTTTTCGGGCCGCACCGTATGCAGTGCTGCCAGATTGAGGGAAATTTTTATTTAACTCCCACCACTAAATTTTATTTGAAACGGTTTGGTAATTGTTTCGAAACATTTTTCACAGAAATCGTCTATGTAATTAGGTAACTGCTACAAGTAAAATTTAACGGCGGCTGTTGAATAAAAATTTCCCTCAAATCTGGCAGCACTGACCGTATGTGCAGTCATAAAAAAGCCCCCCCCCTCCTCATTTCCCGACTGATTTCGCCGTAAATTAGTGTAGAGACATGCGTCCGGTGCCGATCGATTAACAAAAAGGCCTAGTTTAGAACACTACATTTTTCTTAAGGGGTGTTTACATATTAAAACTAGCATCAATGTCATTTTTTTCAAAGGCAACCCCCTATTTCTACAAGCTTTTTCGATTATTTGGATCAAATCAGCCCAAAAAATGGTGTAGTTTATATGTTTCTCTCAGTTTTTCACAGAGTTACAATTTGTTAAAATATGGAGATGCTAATGTTAAATGAATGTAATAAACATTAATTCATATCTACCTGAAAAAATTATATATTATTATTATTATTATTATTATTTATTTATTTATTTTTTAAACGTTAGAATGAAGTAAGCTAAAATATATTCCATGCATATTTTTGATTATTTATTTATTTATTTATTTATTTTTTTTTTTTTTTTGAATTGTGAAAATAATTAATATTTATATTTCAAAAAAATTATGAGTTATGGCATACATTAATTTTTGCTCGAATAGAATGGGCATCATAAAAAAATATGGGTTTCTAAATTCACATGTCATTCCAAACATTAGTTTTCGAATTATTGTGATATTTCAATTTTTATTGTTCTTAGGGGGCTGTCACTTGTTATCATTTGTGTTATATATTACTTTAATAACAGGAGACTTGGCGTTGGAATAATAAAACCCGAATAAACAACTACGTCAGAAACGCCAAAGAAAAATATTGGAAATGCATACAGCTGTTTCGGTAGCCTAAAGTGTACCGTCTTCAGTGCAAAAAGGATGCACTGAAGACGGTACGCTTGGCTACCGAAACAGCTGTATGCATTTCCAATATTTTTCTTTGGCGTTTCTGACGTAGTTGTTTATTCGGGTTTTAATATATTACTTTGCTTACGCATGATTTAAAATAGTTATTCAAGTAAGTTTAAACGTGCACATAATTTCTCAATTAGCATTACTTTACTTTATTTTATATTTAAAATTGTTATACTTCTTTTCCGGTTATTATCTGAATGTATATAATACTCTTCTCTGTGATATCTTAATTTAATTTTCTAAAATATAAATATCTACCCTTGATCAATTTTTGGTTGTAACTTTATGAAGACTTAATATAAGGAATATAAACTATATCTTTTTCCGAACCGCCTTGACCTCAAAAATTTGAATATGCAGTCAAAAATGGGTGTTACTATTCAAAAAAAGAAACAAAAAAAAAAAAAAAAAAGAAGAAGAAGAAGAATAAGTTTGTGCAAGTTGTAATATGTAGATGACACCCTAAACAAAATTTAGCAATTGAATTTAAAACTGGATGTTATTACCAATCGTTAGGCATGAGCTGCTGGTCGGGGAAGGAAATTATTATTATTACTATTTTATGACCGTTCATATGCATATGTGCATATATGTTTGTGAGTATATGATTAATGTATTTATATACTTTTTTTTTTTCAGAGAAGGGCAGGGTGAAAATTCGGAGCAGAATATATTAATTTAAATATTTTCATTCATAAATTAACAATAGAATCGTGAAAAATTTGTGACTATATATGAAAACTATAATAAATTAAATGAAAAATGGATCTAATAATATTTCATTACCACAGTTCTTTGAAAACACAGTTCGTTACTATAATCTTTGAAAAGTATTTTCACTTCGAAAAGTCAGAACGTATTTATTAATTTTTGATCCGTTAACCAAAGTTGTTAAACTTTAAATATCGTTAGTCTCCTCGCGGGCCGCAATAAACTACGCGGTGGGTCGCATGCGGCCCGCGGGCCGCGGGTTGGCCACCCCTGTTCTAGAACTCGCTTTCCAAGGGGACTAGATTTTATAAGGATGACATGAAACTATTTTTTCTAGAGAAACAATTTAGATTCTAGATGTCAGTTACAGAATTTTTTCTCAGTGTATAAGAGATCGAAACATTCAAAATTTAAAGTGCATATTTTAACCAGTATCTAACAAGTCTGAAGGTATTTTATTTTTGATAGTAACTAAAATAATTGCAGTTCGATTATTAATGAAAAGACGTGCATTTGAAAATCATATCACGGCGAATTGCAAATTCAAATTCATTATAAATCTTTTCACGTCTGTTACGATCTATTATACCCTTGATCTCGATATACAATATATTTAAAATGAAATATTTCCTCTTTGTTTTTCCTCTTAATTCATAGTTAAATTTTATGTTGCCGGTTATAGTTAGGCATTTCTAAAATTTAAAATAATAAATTTAAAAATAATTTCACTCTTTTCCTTGAACACATGTTTTGCACAGGTGTTAGTCACGTGATCTCAAGGCATGCGAACAGCAACACTTATTAACATTACGTAAGATTACGTAATGTTTTTCACTGTTCAATAAAGATTCAGAATTAAAATGAAATTTGACTAAATTGACAGTTTATAAAAGTATGTGGTATCAGAACAAATGATTCGGTTTAGAAAACTGGATTCTATATAAAGTGTAAAGTAGGTCCCGCCGTCTGTAATTCAATATCTCTTTTTCTCCCAAAGCTACAGTGTAATATAATGATAATGTGCGCTGTTAAAAATAATAATTCAATGTTTCACCCAAGAAAAAAGGCAAATTAGAAAAATTTAGCTGTAATCAACTGTTTAAAATGTTTGGTGTTCTGTGTTTCACCATCGTAGTAGTGTTATTTGAATAGTAAGCACCATTTTAATGGTGCTTGTGTTTCAAATAGCGCTACTAAAATGATGAAACATAGAACACCAAATTTCTTAAAATGTTCATTACAGCTAAAATTTCTAATTCGCTCCATTTTTAACGCGAAATATTAAACGATTATTTTTAACAGTGTGCAAATTAAAAATAATAACTATAATTATAAGAGTTGTCTTAAAAACATTTCCTTTATAAAAATAGTAACAGCGACGCATCATTTTAGTAAAAATGTACATCAAAACTTTATATATATATATATATATAATTCACATCTATTAATATTTCATTTAAAAATAATCATAAGCTTTTTTTTTTTTTTTTTTTTTTTTTGTAAGTAATGTAGTAATGTATAATTTACACGTAAAGTAAGTAGAGATAAATCAGTTATTATTATTATTTTGAAACTTCGAATTAAAACGTTTTATTTGTCAGCATAGATTGTACGTCTAAAAATTTTATTAATTTAGTTGAAAATTGTTCATAGAGATACAGAATAAATATTACAAAAAATGATCGATGTCAATCTTTTAGCTTAATGCACAAGCCCAACTATTTTAAATTAACATCTACAAAATGGGAAAGGGACCTGCCTATTATCTTTTTATTCAATTTAGATTTTTTTTTTATTTTTTATTTATTTTTTTTAATGCAAAAAGAGACTGCAGCTAATACAGAAACACTCTGTTATGATGATCAAGAATACGCTTGTCAGAAAGAATGTACGGATGAATAACTGCGCTCTTCATGTATAAGTTTAAATGACCAAGATTTACAATAAATAATATTTAATGATCAATCACAACTGGAATTTTTATGCTTAAAACAAAATCACTAGTTACCGTAGCAACAATCAGCAGCTTGATCAACGTTTATCATCATGATATTTAGTGTTCAAGTACTAAGGGAACTTTTATGCTTAGAAAATATTTACCAGTTAATACAGCAACAATGAATAGTTTGATAAGTTTTGTCAATGTAGTACATTTAGTGGTCAAGTATTATTAATATTATTTTTTTTTTCACATAAAAAAAATCATCCGTTAATGTAGCAATATTAACGAATATGTTATGGATGCTTCACTACATCATAATAAATAATTAATATAAATAAATAAAACAGACCAAATTAGAAAATAAAAATAAATTTTTAGCTATATAGATAAAATGTATCTGAAAACTAAAAATGTCGCTAGTTGTTTAATTACTATACACTGAGAAAAAATTCTGTAACTGACATCTAGAATCTAAATTACGGCTCTAGAAAAAATAGTTCCATGCCATCTTTATAAAATCTAGTCCCCTTGGAAAGCGAGTTCTAAAAGCTCCTAATAGAATTCTAGAGCGTTTGCCTATATTATTGAGGCCAAAGTTATTTAAAAATTACTTACATTAATTGCAAATAAATGAGATTACAAGAGGCGGGTTTCAGCAACTATAATCCTGGTTTATGACCCAATTCTAGAAAATCAAGCTAGAATTTCTCGCAAAACAAAAGATTTAGAATATTCAGAATATTGTTTCACCATCAAGAAATGTGTAAACTAGAAATTCTCGATTATTTCGTCCATTCAGTTTATTGGCGTGCCTTATGCGCATAGCTCGGAAATCTATATTTCTAGTTAAGGGATTAGAAAATGGCCACTTATTCATTCTAGAGGAAGGCGATATATTTTTTTTCTCAGTGTAGTGTAATCATCCTACGTGAATTTCGTGGAGTTTGAAAAGTATGATGTTATTAGAATTATTGGGATAATAATGTTTTTTTAAGCTATCCTGCATAAAAAATGTATCTAATACAAATACAATGCAAACTAGATTCAACACTGAACATTTTATGGACATCTGCGCTCTAATAATATTGTATTTATATATAATGCTTTATTTATTTATTATTTTCAAAAATCATTACACAGTTTTAACTTACGATTTCATATACAGGATAAATAAGACATTTTCCTATCAAAAACTACTATTTTTTTAGGTTCTCTGGTTAATAAATTACATTGTACTGTATTCATATAAATTTTTAATAGGTTTGAAAAATAATTCATATTAATAGGATTTCATTTTTGAAAATAAATATCCACAATATCCATGCTAAATTTGACTAAGCGCATTATAAAACAAAAATATATATTGGTTTGCTTAAGTTATAATAATAAAAAATATAATGCGCTGTTCATGAAACCATGCGTATTTTGCGCCAATGTGCGTTTTAAAAATACCATAAAAGCGAGGCTTTAATTTAAATTTAAATTTAAACAAAAAAATCAAAATCATGAGCCATCCATAGATAACAAAATACTTTTTTTCACCATAAGAATAGCAATAACGGTAACGGTAATAAATATTCATCATTTGCCTGTGGCTACGAAATGAACGTTAATTCATGTTAATTCAAATCATAGCATTACCTTAATTCAATGAACGATGTTCAAATTTCCAAATCAGAATTCGCATCTTAACAGAAAGAAAAAGTCAGTTTACTACTATAATTAATGGAATACGAAAACTGTAAAAGATGCATAACACATACTATAAAAATGCATTTCAGACAATTTTCCCTTTTATTCCATAATGTGTCTGAATGTTTTTTTGTGGCCCATAAACTAATCTTTATTGCTAATCATGTTATATTCAATAACTAGCAGGCTACGCCCGCTTCGCTGGTCACTATTTTAAAATGAATTGCAACAATTAATGAATTCTCAAAATTGCATTAATTTTTATCATGTGATAAAAAAAAGAGAAAAAAAAAATTCTGATCGGGAAAAATGTCGCACCGGGCCCCACTGCTTTCGGCAGCGTATAGACCCGTGCGCTGCGCGCACGTATTCCTTCACCATCCTTATGACTTCTCAAAATTCCATGTTATTACTCATAAACTTTCATTCTTAAGAAAAGGAATTTAAAAATATATCATTTAGCATCGGGTAAAAACTCATACCGGGACCCCACTGCCTTCGGCAGCGCAGACCCATGCGCGCTGCGCGCGCACGTTTGAGGATGTACCTGCGCTGTATATTCAATAATGTACAGGAATTCGTTTATGTCCAGGAAAAAGATATTAAAAGATGCTTCGCAGAAATATCTCTCATAGATCGGAATGTATTCGAATTGTTTTGTGAGTCTTTGTACACACAGCAGTAAGACTATTTAATATAATTTTCAATAGAAACATTTTATAAGTAAACCTAGCTATATATTGATTTCGGACATTCTAAAATTATTTACGAAGTTAAGCGATAAATAAGCAGACGAACTAAATTTAACATTTTTCAACTTTTCAGGAAAGGGAAAAAAAAAAAAAAAAAAGCCGCATTTAAAAACTTAACGTTCCTCTTCACTTACCGTCGCCGGAAGCCCGAGCCAATGTTATTCTATGGGGAAATTTTCTTTACAAATAACTTATTAACTTATACAAGTTTTTAAATTCTGTTTTCACATTCAGAAAATTCTCAACTGTTAAATTGAAGCACCTTTTTTAAAAATGTATTTTTTTTTTTTTTTTTTTTTTATATTTTATTTTGATATTGCAAAATGAAAAAAATTCACATTGAAAATTCGTATTTTGCAGCTTCAAAATAAAATATATAAAATAAAAAAAATAATTTTTTAAAAAAGGTCCGTCAATTTAACCGCTGGGAATTTTCAGAATATGAAAACAGAATTTAAAAATATGTATTATTTAATAAGTTATTTGTAAAGAAAAATTTCTCATAGAATAACATTAGCTTCGGCTTCCGGCGGCGGTGAGTGAAACGGGCCCTTTAAATCCCAATGTGAAGCATTTGTATTATTATTTGTATTTGAACTGTTAGTTTTTTTTTTTTCTCAGGTTAAAGTTCACAAAAAAAATACTTAATTTACTATAAGATCCAGTTCTAATGGGGGAAGTAACCTTCAGATTATGTAATTGAAAAATAAAACTAGACAAATTTTGTCATGTCCAATGATGCAATTGAATATCTTCATAAATTACACATTTATTTATGAATGTTCATTATCATATCACCGATCTTTGTAAAATTACAAATAAAGAAAGAGATATCGTGTGGGAATTATTTACTGACTTTCAAGTACGAAGACCTTGAAGATATGGAAATAAACATTAACAAGAAGCTATCCGAAAATGATTTCTGAAATGTTTCTAGCAACTGAAGCAAAAGTTGATTTAAATCAAGTCGTATACATGGTGATAAAATCTAATCCTCATGCTTTTTTCAGAAGAAATTAAAGTATACAATAACAGAATAAATCTAAAACACACAATAGCGTATATATCTCAAGAAGTTTATTTTTTATTTTATTTTATTTTATACATCTAGATTTCAAGAGTGATTCATCTAATTTGCACACTCTGAACAATGCTGGCTAGAATATCTTTATAGAACAAAATTTCTCTTTATTTATTTATTTTTATTTTTTTGAAACATTTATCATATGACTGGATAAAAACGGACTAAACTGCTCGTGTAAAAAAACTCGTTATAATATACATTTTTAAGAGGAAAAAATTTTTTTAAAGTATATTTTTATTTTTTCGAAAATGATTTATTGAAAAATAAATCTAGAAGGACTCAACTTTCCGAACGTTAAGTAACACAGGTCGAAATGTAAAATTTTGATTAAACTAGTGATTGAACTAGTTATAATATACAGTTTGAAGAGGAAAAAAATTCTTAAAGTATATTTTTATTTTTTCAAAAATGATTTATTGAAAAAAAAAAATCTAGAAGGACTCTACTCGACTTTCCGAACGTTAAATAACACAAGTCGACATGTAAAATTTTGATTAAACTAGTGATTGAACTAGTTATAATATACAGTTTGAAGAGGAAAAAAATTCTTAAAGTATATTTTTATTTTTTCAAAAATGATTTATTGAAAAAAAAAATCTAGAAGGACTCTACTCGACTTTCCGAACGTTAAATAACACAAGTCGACATGTAAAATTTTGATTAAACTAGTGATTGAACTAGTTATAATATACAGTTTGAAGAGGAAAAAAATTCTTAAAGTATATTTTTATTTTTTCAAAAATGATTTATTGAAAAAAAAAATCTAGAAGGACTCTACTCGACTTTCCGAACGTTAAATAACACAAGTCGACATGTAAAATTTTGATTAAACTAGTGATTGAACTAGTTATAATATACAGTTTGAAGAGGAAAAAAATTCTTAAAGTATATTTTTATTTTTTTCAAAAATGATTTATTGAAAAAAAAAAATCTAGAAGGACTCTACTCGACTTTCCGAACGTTAAATAACACAAGTCGACATGTAAAATTTTGATTAAACTAGTGATTGAACTAGTTATAATATACAGTTTGAAGAGGAAAAAAATTCTTAAAGTATATTTTTATTTTTTCAAAAATGATTTATTGAAAAAAAAAAAAATCTAGAAGGACTCGACTTTCCGAACGTTAAATAACACAAGTCGACATGTAAAATTTTGATTAAACTAGTGATTGAACTAGTTATAATATACAGTTTGAAGAGGAAAAAAATTCTTAAAGTATATTTTTATTTTTTCCAAAATGATTTATTGAAAAAAAAAATCTAGAAGGACTCTACTCGACTTTCCGAACGTTAAATAACACAAGTCGACATGTAAAATTTTGATTAAACTAGTGATTGAACTAGTTATAATATACAGTTTGAAGAGGAAAAAAATTCTTAAAGTATATTTTTATTTTTTCAAAAATGATTTATTGAAAAAAAAAAATCTAGAAGGACTCTACTCGACTTTCCGAACGTTAAATAACACAAGTCGACATGTAAAATTTTGATTAAACTAGTGATTGAACTAGTTATAATATACAGTTTGAAGAGGAAAAAAATTCTTTAAGTATATTTTTATTTTTTCAAAAATGATTTATTGAAAAAAAAAAATCTAGAAGGACTCTACTCGACTTTCCGAACGTTAAATAACACAAGTCGACATGTAAAATTTTGATTAAACTAGTGATTGAACTAGTTATAATATACAGTTTGAAGAGGAAAAAAATTCTTAAAGTATATTTTTATTTTTTCAAAAATGATTTATTGAAAAAAAAAAAATCTAGAAGGACTCTACTCGACTTTCCGAACGTTAAATAACACAAGTCGACATGTAAAATTTTGATTAAACTAGTGATTGAACTAGTTATAATATACAGTTTGAAGAGGAAAAAAATTCTTAAAGTATATTTTTATTTTTTTCAAAAATGATTTATTGAAAAAAAAAATCTAGAAGGACTCTACTCGACTTTCCGAACGTTAAATAACACAAGTCGACATGTAAAATTTTGATTAAACTAGTGATTGAACTAGTTATAATATACAGTTTGAAGAGGAAAAAAATTCTTAAAGTATATTTTTATTTTTTCAAAAATGATTTATTGAAAAAAAAAATCTAGAAGGACTCGACTTTCCGAACGTTAAATAACACAAGTCGACATGTAAAATTTTGATTAAACTAGTGATTGAACTAGTTATAATATACAGTTTGAAGAGGAAAAAAATTCTTAAAGTATATTTTTATTTTTTCAAAAATGATTTATTGAAAAAAAAAATCTAGAAGGACTCTACTCGACTTTCCGAACGTTAAATAACACAAGTCGACATGTAAAATTTTGATTAAACTAGTGATTGAACTAGTTATAATATACAGTTTGAAGAGGAAAAAAATTCTTAAAGTATATTTTTATTTTTTCAAAAATGATTTATTGAAAAAAAAAAATCTAGAAGGACTCTACTCGACTTTCCGAACGTTAAATAACACAAGTCGACATGTAAAATTTTGATTAAACTAGTGATTGAACTAGTTATAATATACAGTTTGAAGAGGAAAAAAATTCTTAAAGTATATTTTTATTTTTTCAAAAATGATTTATTGAAGAAAAAAAAAATCTAGAAGGACTCTACTCGACTTTCCGAACGTTAAATAACACAAGTCGACATGTAAAATTTTGATTAAACTAGTGATTGAACTAGTTATAATATACAGTTTGAAGAGGAAAAAAATTCTTAAAGTATATTTTTATTTTTTTCAAAAATGATTTATTGAAAAAAAAAAGATCTAGAAGGACTCTACTCGACTTTCCGAACGTTAAATAACACAAGTCGACATGTAAAATTTTGATTAAACTAGTGATTGAACTAGTTATAATATACAGTTTGAAGAGGAAAAAAATTCTTAAAGTATATTTTTATTTTTTCAAAAATGATTTATTGAAAAAAAAAAAAAATCTAGAAGGACTCGACTTTCCGAACGTTAAATAACACAAGTCGACATGTAAAATTTTGATTAAACTAGTGATTGAACTAGTTATAATATACAGTTTGAAGAGGAAAAAAATTCTTAAAGTATATTTTTATTTTTTCAAAAATGATTTATTGAAAAAAAAAAAATCTAGAAGGACTCTACTCGACTTTCCGAACGTTAAATAACATAAGTCGACATGTAAAATTTTGATTAAACTAGTGATTGAACTAGTTATAATATACAGTTTGAAGAGGAAAAAAATTTTTAAAGTATATTTTTATTTTTTCAATAATGATTTATTGAAAAAAAAAATCTCGAAGGACTCTACTCGACTTTCCGAACGTTAAATAACACAGGTCGACATGTAAAATTTTGATTAAACTAGTCTTTGAACTAGTTATAATATACAGTTTGAAGAGGAAAACAAATTTAAAGTATATTTTTATTTTTTCAAAAATGATTTATTGAAAAAAAAAATCTAGAAGGACTCGGCTTTCCGAACGTTAAGTAACACAGGTCGACGTGTAAAATTTTGATTTTATAATTTTGGCTGATCTTTATATATTTTGGTGCGCTAAAACCGAAAATGAAGCCAGTTTTTCTCTATCACGTATAGATTTTCGTCAATACAGGGTGCCTGCCTATACAATTTTTTCCATTACTCATCCACCAATATAATTATATAGTAAGTTTTATAGTATGTTTCCATGATTAATTAATAATAGATGCCTATTGTTGTAATTGTGAAGCACTAGTGCGACTTAAAAACATACCAACCAACCAACCGATTGTTATGATGGTATATGTAAGAAATCGTGTCGGCAAACACCCTGTATTGGCAAAAATCTATACGTGATAGAGAAAAATGGGCTGTATTTTCGGTTTCAGCATATCAAAAAACATTAAGATCAGCTGAAATCATCAAATCAAATTTTGTCAATTTCATTTTTGTCGGTCTGTGTAATTAACAGTTGTATAAATAAATTAAAGCAAGAGAAGTCGTTAAATAAATAAAAGAGAAAATTATAATAGGGTGTTTCAGTATTTTTCTCTATATAGTATGTTGTTTATTTAACGCTGTTGCTCTTCGAATAATTTGAGCCCATAGATCATAATGACATAAATTTTCGTTTTGTCCCTGTAAAAATATATGAAGGCTAGATTCGCCAATATCTATACAGTTCAAGCCATGGTAACCTATAACATGTGTATAAATTTTCGGCTCAATTCGAGGAGGCATTTAGACGCTATCGTACTTTAAATAATTCGAGTAAACAGGACATAATGATAAAGGATTTTTCGTTGGGTTTCTATAAAAAAAAAAAAAAAAAAAAAAAAAAAAAAAACTGCAATTTCTAGATTCACCAAAATCTGTGCAGTTTCTTCAATGATGACCTATAACGTGTTCATAAATTTTCAGCTCAATCGAATAAGGCATTTAGACGCTATCGTTTTTTAAAAAATTTGGGCCCATAGGCCATAATGATAAAGAAATTTTCTTTGTGTCCCTGTAAAATAACTGTAAGCGCTAGATTCATCAAAGTCAATAAGGTTCATGCTATGGTGAATTATAAGATGCGTACCAACTTTCAGCTTATTCGAGTAAAGCATTTAGACGCTATCGTGTTCACTCATATATATATATATATACATACACACATCACCGTAAAATTGGCAAAAATGAACTCGGGGAACCTTAAAACCTATAGAAACACCAAAACCCGGAAGTTGTATTTTTGACATGATTACAATACTTTTCTTACATATATATATATATATATGTTCGGAAAATAAAAAATGAAATACCTAACTTAAAGAATGAAAATACCTCTATAAAAGTCAAAAGAACAAAAATGTTGCACTTTCTTTTTTATTTCATTTTATAATCAGACTATTAACAGTTGGATTTCTTAAAAGTTAAACATGTTCTTATCTTAAGAGTTCAAATTGTGTCGTAATATTTTAACTTTTTGTAAAATTTGCAATGTGATAAATGAATGTATTATTCATGTTGAAAAATATTTTCTGATTTTTTTTTTTTTCCCAATGCAGCAGGCGATTTACTGATATATTTACCAATAACTCTAACTCCCGGTTGAACACGAAATCTTGAAAAGCGTATAAAGTCAGGGTTGAACTTCTTAGCAAAGTTTGACACAAAGTTTGCCATCTAGCGACAATGATATTTTCAGATTTTTTAACTGAAAATGACCAATCATGAATTATATGAAAACTTTAGCCCTAGATGGCAATTTTTTTTGGAAAGCTATACTCTGCCTTTACGCGCTTTTTAAGTTTTCACATTGAACCGGGAGGTGAAGTTAACGGTGAATAAGGCCATTAGACATTATCCTAACGCCGTACAGAGATCAAAAGAATATCAAAATACAGGAATACAGATCTATGTAAAATACAAAATACGTCAAACACAAAATACAAATCGAACTCTGGAACTGAGTAAAGAATTAGAACATGAATTGTTCAAAAGGTCTCTGGCTTCCCAGTATCAGGTGTAGATGCAGTTCTTTGTAAGGGCTGAACACACGGGGAGGTGATAAGCATTTATCGCCACACCAGTGCGGCAGAGAGGGCAGACAGGGCTATCCACTATCCGAAGCCGGCAAAGATGGGCATATATTCAGTTATGTTTAGTCGAGAGACGAAAGGCAGCTACAGCACTGCTTCTTGGACAATCGGGGATATTAGAGATGGAATTTTTCCACGATTTTTCTTTCGTACGTTCTTTTAATAATGACATATGCGTTGTCTTAAGTGCTTGATTGATCATTGACGAGGCGGACTTATAGCTAACTAGGTTACATGGGGCCTGATTAACAAAACAACCTTTTTTGGCCAGCTCATCCGCCTTTTCGTTGCCACAATGGGATGGGATCCATTGTAAAACAATCTTTTTATTCTTTTCGTGCATCTTTCCTATTAAAGATCTGCATTGCATTACGGACATAGAGCTAGGAGGCTTGAGACCTTGAGAGTAGTCGCCAATGGGCAGAATCGCAGCTTGTGAATCTGTAAAAATAACAGCCTTGTTGGAAAGAGAAGAATGAGCATCCAAATGAGCCAGAGCTACTTTAATTTAACAGGGAGCAGCCCCAGCTCATTGCTCTTGGAGCGATGTTGAACGATTCAATGTTGAGACAAAGGGGACTGCTCCAAGGTTTATTGAAAACCAAAAGAAAAAAAAATAATACAAAGTTTCGCCAGGCTTGTAGCCCAAAACCGACAAAGGGCGAAAGAGGCTAAAATAAGATTATGTGCCGGGATTTCTCCCCGTGCGATAATGGGCGCTATGCTGGTTGAACATTTAAGTCCGGTTTCCATTTGCGCTCATTCCGCGGCTTCTATTCAGAATCCTTTGATCTGGTGAGCTCGGCTCACCAGAGCTCAAAGCCTTCGAACGGGCTGTTTCTAACCCCCTGCTGAGATAATTGTAGGGGCCCGGGGTAGTTATCTTTGTCAATTTTGCATGCTTTCCTTTGAGTTAACTGCGCGATCTGATAAGAAAGGGCTACAACTGATGACAAGACATTTGGCTCTTTGTGTCGGAAGCGTGATTAATGACGTTTTGAGCGTTGATCTTGAGCCCAAGTCGAAACTGGCCTTTAAATGTAATTGAAGAATTGGTTGATCTGGGTTGATTAAGGTCCATAGAGTTCATTTAAAGTTCATATGGAAGGCTTTGAAAAACTGTAGAAGATGAATACTGAAGAACAATTACCTGTTGCCGGGCAACGCCCCTCGCGACAAGGGACAATAAGTGTCGAAGATCATATACTCTAATTGCACTTGAAAACTTGGAAAACATTGTTCCATCAATGATGAGAGATTTTATTTTAAACTTGTTGAGATTTTTTTTTTTTTTTTTTTTTTTTTTTTTTCAAACCACTTTTCATTCATTTATTAAATTTGTTCAAGAATTTTCGAAATACGTGTTAATATATATTGATTTATTTTTAAAATATCGTATTAAAAATATTTCATAGGTTTTTCCTTTACCTGTGTTTTCGCGCCTGATGCAAGATAAATTAATCTAATAAATAGTAACACTCAAAAGGGGTAGAATTTTAACTAATATAAGCAAATTTACATAAATAATTTGAAATTAAATATATATATGTATATATTTCTTAAGAACTTTTCTTTTAAAATAAATTTGACAGAATTTAAGATATGATGTAATATTTTATATAATTTTATTAACGAAATAATAGATATTTATCTCCAATTTGAAACAAATAAACCATAGAATTTAACAATTCACGAGCTTATTCTTATTTTATTAAAATATTACGTTCTTTTACAAAACGAATTTTCTTTTAGGTACATTTTATTAAAGTTTTAATATTTCTCACTCTTGAACACTTTAACGTGGTTACAAGTCTGTGTACTCACTTAGTCGGGAAATGTTTTATTTAAAGCATTTACAACAATAGCAAAATAGTAGATATTCTTTCGTTTTCAAATCTACGTATGGTAAACAAAATTCCAAACCTGTTCTTTTCATGGTCAAAGGGAAACGTACTTAAAGAATTCAAATAACCCTCTAAATGACTTGCAATATTCCAGTTATAAATTTAAAATGATGTTGTAATTGGATGTTTTGAACTGGTCACCTACTCATTCTAATGTCATATTTATATGCAGTTTCGATTCTGAAATGTTTTTCTTTCCCTGCCAAAGCAAGAAAGGAAGAGAATGTATTAATGAAAATTATCATAATGTGACAAGAGACGCTGAATTTAGTTATTTTTGTTTTAAAATCTGTCACTTCTTAAATCACGTGCTCTCATGAAATCTATCATGTTTTAACCAGAAAGTCAATTTTAAAGGATATAAAGTAATTTTAGAGATGGGGAATCCTTCTTTTATGAAGAAAATAATACGAACTAATGTATAATTTCAAAATGCTCCACGCAAATTCTAAATTATTTTAAATCTCCAACATTTTTAATAAGTGTTTTTTGTATGTAACTGAAGAACACATCCGAGTATTTAATTTATTATATCACAGTTATAGGATCAGTTACACACAAAATGTGTAAGATTTGAAATTTTCATGAATTTTTGTCTTGAGGTTAAATTTGAGAGTTTGAAATAAAGGTTATAATTTCTTGATTTCAATACTGAGAAAAAAAAAATATATAGGATAAGTGCACCAGTGATTGACACTTTTAGAACAATCTCTGATGTTTTTAATGCTCTATTCATCGAAAAATATTTTTAGAAATCTTAAGTTAATACAAATGGCATGAAAGACATTCAGAACCACATATATGTTAAAATATATACATTTCACATTTCATAACATTTATTTTCTTTTATGAATTTTTATTTAACACCCATTCAATGTTCCAGTAATTGACACTGCTAGTTATTCATTTTACCAGTTATTAGCACCCTATGCTTCAGTGTTTGACATAAAATGTTAAAATTCTTATATGTAAAATATATGATATTATTATTTTTCTTATTTATTAATTATTTCGGGATAGATGTTAATTACTGGAGCATACCAATCACTGGAGCACCTACCCTATACTGCTTTCATCTAAAACGAATAAGTAGCCATTTTCTAAATCCCAAAATTAAAAATATAGATTTCCGAGTTATGCGTATAAGATAAATAAATAACCTGGGATAGACGAAATGATTGAGAATTTCTAGTTTACACTTTTCTAGATGGTGAAACAATATTATGAATTTTACGAATTTTCTCGTTGATTTCCCAGAATTGGGTTATAAAAAAAAAAATTATAGTTACTGAATCGCGCCTCTTGTGCTCCCATTTATTTACAGAGATTTTTGACTGAGATTGACTCCACCATATTATAAGGAAAACGGTCTAGAATTCTAATAGGGTTTTTAGAATTCGCTATCAAAGGGAACTAGAATTTATGAGGATGACATGGAACTATTTTTACTAAAGCCACACTTTAGAATCTAGATGCCAGCCACACAATTTTTTCTCAGTGAAATATAATTTCACGAATACCCAGTTTCGCGGCAAATACTCTTCTTAACATTCATACAAATATTTAAAAGGATTGGATGAAAACATATTCGCTTGGAGTAGTATAAATAACTGGTGACTCTCGAAATTTGGAAAACAATAAAATAAATTTAAAGTTTAAATTTTGTAAGATATTTTAAATAATGTTTGAGGAACAGTAGAACGATTATTTGAAAAGTATTATATAGCTTCATGTATTTTATAATAACTACCTGGATTATTTTAATTGCATCAATTTTGACAATTTTCATGTCCCTTGTCCCCTTAAAATTGCAGTGCAATGATTAGAACAAACTGCATTTTTACATAAGGATATATTTAAATCAAAGTCAATATAATTTTCCTCAAATTTTTTACTTGTTTCCGACGAAGGATATTATTACATTAAATTAAAATACTAACTAAATAACACATTTCTACATAATTTTCATGTCACATAATCATAAAAATTTAATTCAAAGGAGCTTTTTTAATATAAATTTGTTCTTTTAATTTACCCATGAAATTGGTATTATGAAATATTAATACCAAATAAAAACAGATATAGTTACAGTCAAAGTGAAAGTTAGTTTTTGAGAATGATTGGGTAAATTTTATTTAGAAAAACAATAAGTAAAAACACGCGGCTCGAATAGATTATCAGACACTTTCGCCTATTAAGCGATACAGTCATAATTAAATTGCGAGACAATTAGAGAATCATTGGTGATATAAAATGAAGAAAATGTGAAATAAATGTTATGATACAACAAAAAAATTGAAATCACCAAATGCACGTCTTTTTCAGCATTTTTTACGGAAAACCCATTTTTGGCGCCAGTACTAAAATCTGTAAGAGATAGACTTTGGTTTCATTTTCTTATTTTTTAAAAATAACTTTAATAATTTTTAAATTTATTTTCATGTAATTTATTTTTTTTAAAATGCTCTTGAACAAAAAAGACCTGATAAGATTGCTCGAGAAAAAAAATAGCCCCAACAAACTAGCAACCGGACAAAATACCTACAACAAAATAGCCCGAGAAAAATAATCCTATAAGACAAAATAGTCCTAAGGTAAAATAGCCCCGCCAAAACAGCCACGACAAAATAACCTCTGAAAAAATAGCTATAACAAAACACACCCAACAACAAAAAAAAAAAAAAGCCAGGAAAAAATAGACTCATCAAAACAGTCCCCACAAATTAACCGACAAATAGCTCCTACAAACTAGTCCATGGGCAAAATAGTCCCAACTAAACAGCTCAAACAAAATAGCTCCAGGACAAACTAGCCCTAGAACAAAATTCCCCCGACAAATTAGCCCTAGGACAATATACTTCCGTCAAAGAAGCCCAAGAACAAAATATCCACAAATCGAAATAGTCCCTACAAAATAGCCTCGACAAAACAACTCCGATAAAATAGTTCGACAAAATACTCCCCCCCCCCCCTCAAAAAAATAGCCCGAGGAAACTTGTTTCGACAAAATAGTTCCAGAAAATGTAGCCCCAGGACAAAACATCCACGGCAGAATAACCCCAGGACAAAACAGCCCTCAGGAAACTGCCCCGACGAAATATTCCTGAGACGAAATAGCTCGAGGACAAAAAATGCCAGAAAAAACAGCCCCGACTCGAGTCCTAAATTAATTTCTGTCCAGAAAATATTTTTTTCTTTTTTCCCTGAACTGTTGATATGTTATTGTTTCGATATAGAGAGTGCTACTGAAATATTCAGAAGAAGAATTTTAATCGGTAGAATTAAGAAGCAAATATATAGAGAAATTCTTTTTTCTCTGTCCTTTTTTTTTTTTTTTTTTTTTTTAAGTATTATTATACATTGAAAAAATAAGGAACCTTACTTAAGCTTCTGTTGTTCTGCCAAAGTTCTTTCGAGGACTTTGGCAAAACAACAGAATCTCTAGCCTCATCATCAGTCCAGCCCTCATCATCATTGGCTGGCTTGTGTGGCTTGCTTCGTTTTTCGAACTATTTCTCTTCGGTCCGGCGATTTATTAGGTGGTGCCATGATCGGCACAAACCCATCATTGGCTCGTTGCTATGTATTGAATCATTATTCGAACAAATTTCAACCGCTTCCCTATTCAGCGCGTAAGTATTATTGTTATAGTTGGCGATCTTCCTAGCGTTACCAAAATCAACAAAAATATCGTTGTTAAGGTTAGGCTTTCGCTAATGTTGTTGTACCTTTTCCGTATTTGATGTCTGCCTGATGTTCTTTAATACGCGTTTTTATTTTTATTTTAATCATTCCAATGTACCAGTATATAATATTAAAAAGCAGATAATTTTTTTTTTTCCCCAATTAATTCAAAATTTTTACTGATTTGTAATAGACGATATGACCTACCAGGTTTATAACCTTTAGATTGGTGATGGCGAAACTTTTTGAGAATTAGGTCAGATTTTTCCCCTCTCCTTTTTTAATACTAGCCTCTATAAGTATATCTGAATCAGTGGCATTACTTGAAAAGAAGCGCTGATATAAAAAAAAAAAAATTGGAAAACGCAGAAAATTTGCAACACTGGCTGCTCTTCTCTCCCCTTTTTTAATAGGAGGTCTAGAAGAGGGTTCTCACTTTTAAAATACTCTGTAAAGGTTTATTTCTCTTTCTTTATATTTCAAATTTTACGTATGAAAATGAAGAGCAAGAATAAAGGTTGGCACGGAAAATTTTATATCATTGAGGTGATACCATGAATTACTGTATCAACCTAGATACCATGGCTACTGACTTCTTGAACAGTGCGAGTTGGTGCATCCCGGATTTACAATGCAATTGATATGGGTACCAATGTCATGAGATATGCACAGGTGCAACTCCATGATAGAATATCATTTAATTCTGCTTAGAAACATTTTTCTTTAATAAATTCGATATTAGATATTTCTACTTTTTTTATTTTTTCATTTGTCTGTTCTCTCGGTCATTATATAAAATATAAGTTTGACCCGTTTTCATATTTAAAAAGTCTTCGTGGATCATTGCCTGCCCTGTAGATCATAGGTTCGCCATTACTGCTTTAGATATTTTTCAATATTTTAGAATAAAAAAAAAAAAAAAAAAAAAGTAGTCGTTGTTCAATAACTTTCAGTATTTAAAAAAATTATCACTAAATATCTTAATGAAATACAAGTTAAAACACAGTTTTACATAAGCATATACGTATATAATACCTCTTTTTTTTTTTTTTTAAATAAAAATATTCAAACTATTCCATTTACACAGTACGGTAATGTTATAGGACTTACAATATAAACTTAAAACTGGGTTTACATTTTAGATGATTCTGCCTGTGTGTCTGTGACGCCAACTCTCAACGCATTACAGTCCACTAAATTCTAAAATTTTCATCCAGAAATTTTTACCAGATATGTAACTAGTATTTAAATTATAACTTTAAAAATGCCTTAAAACAAATAGCGGTGTAACTCTCAAAAGAAATTTTTTTTCAAAAGAATTTTTTATTTAATACCTAATTTTTTTTTTTTTTCATTTTTTCCGCAGTTTATGAAAAATTATATACAAATTAACATTGTCCCTATCTCTAAATAACAACTCTTATTACCACCGAGATATAATTTACATGTACATAAAATAAGTATTTTACTTATAAAATTTTCCAAAAGGATTAGAAATTTAAAAAAGAAAAAAGAAAAAAAATCAATTCTACACTACACTAAAAATAAATTATCTATGGTAAAATGGCGCAATATTTTGAAATTTTATAAACAGATGTGTCTTTTTAAATTTTCGGTATAAAAAAGGAGAAAGGAAAGGAGCAATAATATTCAGTAAAATGAACAAAATTTGCAGCAGGCCAGGGGCTGCTGCAAATTTGTTCATCTTACTGAATATTAATTTGCAGCAAACCTTGGCCTGAAAATTAATTAAAAAGATGAAATTTCCAAGTGTCACGTTCATAATAGTAACACTATTAAAAATGTAAAAATTTTCAATATATATATATATATATATATATATATATATATATATTGTTCATAATTTAGTGAAATCGTGTAAGGTGCACAATAATTCGATGTGTGCAATTTTGATATCAGTTGAAGGGAATTTCCACCATTTTCCATAATGTATTTATGTTGTTGCACATACTATAAAGTAAGGAAATAGAAGAATTTATTAAATATCGTCCTAAAAGTTTTTGTGGTGTCAGCTGATGGCATCATTGTGTACCATTATTTTCGATACCGTAACATTTTTCATGAAGAAAAGCAAGTTTGCATAAAATACCATTACAAATATTAATATTATCATACATATTATTAAATATTATCGTTATATAATTTAGATTTCAGATAATAATTGAGAACCAAGTTTTGACCAGTGCGATTTTCGTCCGTATAAATAAAATCGCGGTTTCATTAATCCTTCAAATATTTTGCTATTTTTTAGCTATAAATATAATATTTTCTTTTCTTATTTTTATTGTATGTTTTCAGGAATCCCTACGTCATGTTTATTTTCAAAATAATGCAATTGAAAGGCGTACATTTACCAAATGACTAAAATTGAACTGAAACACATTTTGAACATATAACAACATATAAATATTTCTTCTTTCTTATAAGTAAATTCTTTTCAGTAATTATGAAAATAAATAAATAAATAAATAAAATTTTAAGAAATTTCCGCTGAATGGTCAATTACTGGTCAATTCCCTCTATATTGTTAAATCATAAAATCACTCTTTGATGAAATGTTAAAAGTCACTTTAAATCAGCCATTTTTAAAGACAACTACGCTTTGTATGTTTTAGCAATTTTAATTTTAATTAAATGCATGACTAACTTGTTTCATTGTCTTAAAATTAGCATGTTTGAAGGGGGAAAAAATACTTTACAAACAAGTATTTGATATGTTATTGAATAAACAAATCAAAATAATAATTATAGTAACATTCTCTTTCATCATCCGAAATCCTTCTAAAAATTCATACCTATCTACCTTGGACAAGGTGCGAAAGACCGTAAATAGTTATTTTTCATCACAAACTTAGTAAAAACATTATCTTGATGTGTAATCGTGTTCGTGTTCTTGTCAAAAATATGTTTGACTCAGTTAGAATTACTCATGCCAGACTCAGTCGTTTTGCCGATACTCTTAATTACCTGTCCATAAGATAGTTTTAAAATCATTTAAACTTTCAACGGTCTGATTGTCACACTTGAGTTGAAACCCAACTGAATGCGAAACGGTTGCTTTTTGAGAAAATTATGCATGATGAAAGATCGTTTTGAAAGAGCCTAAGTAGCATGGATTTATTTGCTTAAAGCTTTCACACAATATATTTATCCATTGAGACACGGGTAATTTGGTTTAGATGTGTCGAAAGATGAAGAAAGGTAAAATATACGACGTAGGAATGAGACTTGCTAATTTCTCACGGAATGCCAGCAATATAAGAGAGTCAAGGCTATATTCATTTTGCATTTTATTTCTTCTTAAATACTTAATATATAGCTTTTGCAATAAATCAATTTCTAAAAAAAATTCTCCGTCCGACCATTCAAGTGATAAAGTACAATTTAAGATTTCAACATTCGAAATATTAGAAGGCCTATATATTTCCAGGTATTTGCTTTAGACATAATTAGTTTTTTTTTTTTTTTTTTTTTATAATTAAATTTGTGCTTATAACCATATTAACATAATTAAATTTGTGCTTATAACAAACTGTTAACAAAATATTCTCCAAATTTTAAAGTATTTAACAAATTAAAAAAGAATTATGTTATGGTTAAGAATAGAGTTCTAATCTCTGTTATAAAAGAAAGTAAAACCTTCTGACATCCTGTTTTCGATGAATTTACACGTTTTGAGAGTTCCGGAACACGATTCGCCCATTTTTAAAAAAGTCTATCAGTGTATATGTGACAAAAATACTGTTGCATCGAATATATCTCGAATTAATGCACAAAATTTCATATAAATTTATACGTTAGTTGTACGTTGACATAAATTAGTGCTTATCATTTTTTAGTGAAGAATCGTCCAACAGGTGCCGTTGACCAACAGGACCCCAAAAGGTGCTGCAGAGAAGTTACATTGAAATCGTGCATACTTTTTTTTTAATAGCCATCATACATATAAAGACTTTCGCTTTTATACATCACAAAAACTGAAATATAGCTGTTCCATAAATGGGAGTTTCACCATCTGTACTATAACAACATTTCTGCAAATTCACATGTACACTCAAAGAATTTATAGAAGGATGGAATACTGAGATATCGAAGCGCATGCTTAACGGCCCTCTTCACTTACTGTCGCCGGAAGCCCGAGCTAATGTTATTCTATGAGGAAAATTTCTTTACAAATAACTTAACTAATACATATTTTTAAATTCTGTTTTCACATTCAGGAAATTCCCAACTGTTAAATTGACGGACCTTTTTTAAAAATGTATTTTTTTTTTTTTTTTTTTTTTTTTTAATTTTTAATATTTTATTTTGAAATTGCAAAATGAAACAAATTCACATATTGAAAATTTGTATTTTGCAGCTTCAAAATAAAATATAAAAAATTAAAAAAATAATTTTTTTAAAAAAGGTGCGTCAATTTAACAGCTGGGAATTTTCAGAATGTGAAAACAGAATTTAAAAATATGTATTAGTTAGTAAGTTATTTGTGAAGAAAAATTTCCCATAGAATAATATTAGCTTCGGCTTCCGGCGGTGGCGAGTGAAGAGGGCCCTTAATAGATTGTGTGCAGATGGCTGGCAGTGTGCCAACCTTCAAGGAAAATACGAGAGTTATAATTTTTAACTCCAGTGTTTAAAATTTTCACATTCCACCCTTCTATAAATTATTTGAGGGTATAGGTGAATCTGCAGAGATATTGTTATAGTACTGATGATGAAAGTTGGGCGAGCTTCGAAACGTTTACTTATATATTTTAAAAAAAATTTAAATGATTTTATATGTATTATTTTAATTAATTATTTTTGTCTTATATTAAAAAAAAAAAAAAAAAGGTTTTGTTTTAAATTACACTAAATACTTTTGCTCAAAAGAAGGATTTTATGAACACGTGTAGAAAACATAACATTGATTCAGATGGAATAACTCAGCTTATTTAATCTACTATAAAGAGTTTTTCTATAATTTATGTTGGCTGGAAGCAAACAGAGACAATTTCATATCTTATAGCTAAGCAGTGATACACTTAATACTCATGCTTATCGAACACTATTTTTGCTTCTTTGAACAAAGAAATACAGATGACACCTAAAATAAATAAATAAATAAATATATATAATGGGAGGAAGAGGGTTCTTTTCTATATTTAAAAAAAAAAAAAAAAAAAAAAAGACACTTAAAATGTTTTTAAAATGTCAAGAAATGTAGTTAATTTTGTTTTACGAATACTGTTTTACCATTTTTTTTTTATTTTCTTCAATATACATAAGAAGAAAGCATTGGATAAGTAAAAATTTTAGAAATCTGTTTTCGATGGATGAAATTGATGTCCGTATCATGATTTGACCCTTTTCAGAGACTATCCGTTTGTCTGTTTTTTGGACGCTGTCTCTCACGGACCAATGAACGAAATTTAACCAAACTTGATATTTAGTTGGACTTTGACCTAATCTGGTACATATTAAAATTAGAGCATCAATCGCTCAACAAGTGGCGCCGTCATCCCATTTTTTCATAATTTTTAACATGTCAATATAGGACCAAATTTCATATAAATTTACATAATGAGAATTTTTTTTAACTTCTCAATATTAAATATATATACAGTTCCCGCCGCTTCTTAAAATCACATTCGTTCTCAGCCAAAGGGATTTTATTAAGCGGCTGATTTTTATATCCGGCGAACGTTCCTGCACTTAAGGAAAATGTATTACTTCCCAGAATTTGTAAAGAAACTTAAAAAGGTAACGAATAATGGATTTAGTAAACAATATTAATTAATTTTTGATAGATAATTAATTAGTTGTTCCTTCAATATAAGTAAATTAAACACATTTCAAGTTCCCATACGCATTCCTTTGCGGGAAATCCTCATATTACTTTACCAGAAGTTCATGCGCTGTCCATACAAATTTAAAATCTTTCAGTGTAAGCCTCATGAGTTAAAGTAATTTCAAAATAAGAACTAGAAATTGCTTTTTAATAATTAGGGAAAAGAAACCTACCATTTTAAATCAAATTAGTAACTTTCTTCTGCGTTTCGAAGAACACGTTCCTTGAAATTGTTACGGAGATTAGTTATGGGGCGTGTTTAATTTGTAACTGTGCTGCAAGCGTAAAACCTTCGACAATAAGAGATAACGGAGGGTTTGTTGTGCTTTAATTTTTGTTTTACAATTAAAAAATAAATAAATAAAGTAAATAAAAATTTTTTTTTAGTGTCCATAAGTGATATTTTTGGCTGCTGAGGCGATATTTTTGAGTTTATCAACCGTCGATGCTGATTTTATTAAGCGGCAATTTAAAAGTAGTTTGTATTGATTTGATTCCGGTCCTGGCAAATTGATTAGATTAAGCGGCTGATTTTATTAACAAGTGAATTTATTAAGCGGCGGTTACTGTATATCTATCTATCTATATATATATATATATATTTCTTTTTTCCAACTTCTCGTAATCAGTATCGTGTTTCCAAAATCAGCTACCGCAATTTCGGAAACGGTTTTCAACAAAATGCAATAAATAATGATAACAATAATAATGATAATAATAAAGCTATTTTTATAATGAATTTAGTCTAAAAATTTTAAGATAAAAAAAACTTTCTATATACCATGTTTTAAATTTTCTGATGAATCATAGAGCACAACTTTTTATAATTTTTTAACGTTCACCTTTAATTAAATGTATTTATTTTTATGTCGAAAGAAAATGAACGCGTAATTTTTTTTTTTTTTTTTTTTTGGCAACAATTAAATTATAGCTAATATTTTTTTTTTTAATGCTATTAGGATGTTATTATTTTCATATTTTAATTAATTATAAGAAAACTAATCAAAAATTCGAAAATCGGACTTCGAAGTATAGTGTTGTCACCGGGTTCTGAGCTACTGTGAAAGTTTCAAATGTCTAGCTAGTAGGGAAGTTAGTTAAAATTCGATTACAAGATTTGTGTCGGACAAGCAAACAAACAAACAAGAATAGAAGTTAATAAAAACATGGTAAAATAAAATTTACTTTTCTCCCCCTTCGTATCATCCAACTGAACTGGAAGAAGTAACAGATTTGGGAGAGGGCCTGTGGGGTTTCTAAGCCCCAAATTTAATATAAGAATATTCGTTGTAAACATATATTTTGAAAGGGGAGGGATGCCTGTGATGGGCAAAAATGGAAGCCGTTTTTTAGATTCAGCACTCTCTAAAACTTAAAGTTTACAAAAAGCATTTCATGCAGCTGACAAAATGTATTTTCAATGAAAATGAGCTTTTCAATTACACCTGAAAGTACATTAGAATCTGGTTTCTCTTTAACAATATTTTTTGTATGATTAAAAAAAAAAAAATTATCCCAAAATTTATATCATAAGTGTTTGTTTTTTCCCCCTCACTGAGTATTTAAAAGTTGTTTTAAACCGTTAGCGCCCAGTGTCCTCATTTGAGGACAGCTAATAAAACGGCACGTATATTTTTTGTGGCTTCTTGGAATGATTTATGCTTTTTAGTGACAGTTTATAGCGTCACTCTAAATGATCCCTGAAAGTTTTATGTGCCTACTATTAATTATTATTTCATAATTTGGATAGTCATTCTATGATTTTTCATTCGTCGCACATATATTTGCTTTTTGCGCAGGTATACTAACTTAAATCAAGTTGAATAATAATATATGTTATAAAACTTTACTTTCGAGATCTTTGTCAACATATAATAGGAAATTAATCTGTTATTTCAAAGTTTTTCTATATCGAAGTTTTATCGCTAGAACACTAAACGTCAATAAATGAGGATAGGCTTTAAATTTAAAACTATCAGAAGAATTGTTTAAGTTAACACATTTTACTGTCAGCTGTCTATATTAATTTAGAAGTGAAATAATCAGCTAATAATATTTTGCAAAACTAAATTCGAGCGTTAACGAGTTAATCCATCTTTAAGGTTAAATAAAGGTTATTATTAAGGTAGTAATTAATAATTAAATGAGGTAATTAAATTGCAATAACCCTAAAAAGTATATTTTAACTTTTACAAAAATGTATGCAATTTCATTTTATCTTTGCCATAAGATAATGTCTACACAGATTAAGAATCAAACAAACTGACAGCTAAGAAATTAACACAAGTACAGTCGGACACCACATAGATTGTATGATTTTCCAATTTCTCACACCTCAAAACGTGTGAAAACGTCAAAATATCTAAGTCGAAAATATTCACGAATATCTAAGTTACTCATATTTAGTATAATGGGGAACTAAAATGAAACGTTTCAAACGTCACACGCAGATAGATGTTTAACACAATGATTCGCAAGTTACTGGAACGCTGGATGAATTCCAAACATGTCGTAACAGCAGTTCAAATGAAACGACAAAAAATATGCGTAAAATTTTAAAACAATTTACCGTTACCGACAGTCATTTTCACTAATTTACAGTTTACAATTTCAGTATATAAGTTAGAGTAATGAGAGATATTCAAAAATGTTTAGATGTAATTAATACACTAACATTAATTTAAACTTATATCGTTCAGTAACATTAATGAATATTTTCATTTGTTTGTCTATCTGTCTGTCCTATTGTTCTTTATCTGTTTATACATACTGCTCTTTCAATACGCTACTGCTTTTAAACCATTTTAATTCAAAGCACATTTGAGCCTATAGTGAAACTCCACAGTAAAGTATTATATAATTATAAGTAATAATTTCCGATAACAGCATTGTAATCAGCAACATGAAAAACAAGTTTCCATATTACGGGATACCACGAACAAGAGAAGCACACATACATAGGCAGAAAGTGAAAATGAAGAATTAAATTCAAATGTACATTTGCAACTGTTTAAGATAAATCTGCGTTAAAATTTCAAAAAGAAAAAAAAAAAAAGAAGAAGAAGAAGAGAAAAACCAAGAAAATTAAAATAGGCGTCACTCATGAATTATGTATAGAAAGAAATAGTGTCATTGCGGGCAAAACTATTAAAATTTGCAAGAGACGTATTTTTTTTTGTCTTTGTTTTTCAGTTGCTTTAACTGCATTTCCCCCCCCCCTCTAAGTTTTGCATCTAAAAATGTGACTCAGTTTTTACAGGGTTTGACCTGGCAAAAAAGTTTCTTTAGTATTTTAGCTTTTCCAAAAATTAATTTAATTCTTTTAGATACTGTTGATTTCTTTTTTGTGAATTGGTTTTGATTTACTGTTGATTTTCTTTTTTAATATGTTAAGTTTATTTTGTATTCTACGCCGCCTCGGTGTCATTCATTGAGTTTAATTATATTTTAATAATAACAGTAATAATAGTAATAGTATCACTACTACTACTACTAATAATAAAAATAATAATGTTCGTTATAATTATGTCTCATAAACTAGAGCTGCTAGGACAAATGAATGTCATTTTCGGAACCAATAGCACCAAAATACTGAAAATCAGTTCGAAAATTTCAGGCACCACGAAAAAAAGATTTTTTTATATATATTTTTTTTATATATTTTTAATTTATATTTATTTATTTATTTACTTGTGTAATGTATCGTTATTTAAAATGTTTAAAGAGCCGGAGCATAATGACTCCATTATTTAATTTATTTATTTTTAATCTGGCTACACTTTCCAACGATGTTGAAAAATGTTTATGAATTTCGCTTGTCTGTCTGTCAAATTTTCGCAAATATTTTTAGTATGCCTTAGAACTAATATGATTAATCTAGAATTATGATTATGATTAAACTAATGCTCTAGGAATTATCAATAGTAGCCATTGGCTACCAGAGTCATAAAAAATGGTAGCCAGTTTTGCACTTTTGTTAGCCACATTTATATACACAGCTAATCAAAAAATTTCTCCCTTCTTATTCTTTTTAAAGTTGATTCCCGAAATATGTGATATTTTTGCGGCTTATTACCGAAAAACGTGTTTATTTCGTTTCTAATGTATAGTATAATTCGCACTTTTTTCAAACGATTTTCCAAAATACGCGATAATTTTGCGACCTATTATTAAAGTATAAAATCTTATCGCTGCTAATGGCCAAAATTTACTCTTAATAATGCAAATTTTTCCGGTGTAAGCGATTATTTTATCACTAGTGGATAGAGTTCACAATTTTTCAAAGTTTTTTTTTTTTTTTTTTTTTTTCAAAAAATAAGCATTAATTTTGAAACCTATTATTGAAACAAAGAATCATTTTGGTGCTAATTGACAAAATTTACAGTTTAAAACGCAACTAATTGCGGAAATTTGCGATTATTTCGTCACTAATACTTCAGAATACGAGATTATTTCATTATTTATCCATAAATTTAGCTTTTTTTTTATAAGTTATTTTTCAAAATACCCAAGAATTTTGCTGCGTATTTATAAAAATACTGAACCATTTTGCCTCTGATTGTCGAATTTTACATGTAATAACGCATCTAAATGCAGAAATTCGAGATTCTTTCGTCGCAAATCGATAAATTCATGCTTTTTCAAAGCTATTTGCTGAAATACGCAATGATTTGCAGCCCGTTGTTGACGAACAGAACCATTTTACCGCTAATTCTTAGAATGTAACACTGTTAAAAAAAAAAAAAAAAAAAAAAACTGTTAAAAGTACAGGAAAAATCTGGCAGCTGGGGCGCAAGTATTTCTCCGTGAAATATACAGGACAAAACTGTATTTTTTTCCCGTGAATATTGCAAAAAGTTGTCGAAATAAGTGATATTTCGTTGTTAATTGATAAAATTCGCGCTTTTTCAAAGCTATTTTTCGAGATATCTTTCGAAAATTTTGTAGCTTAGTACTGAAATGCGAATTTTTCGCTGTTATTTGTCAAAATGTACTTTTACTATACCAAGTAACTGACGAAATTTGGAAATTTTTAGTCACTAATTGATAAATTTCACGGTTTTTTCCCCCCAAAGCTATTACCCGAAATACCCGATACTTTTGCACCCTATTAATGAAATACGCAAACATGTCTCTGCTAATAGTAAAAATTTATGTTTACTCGCTCAAATAATTGCAGAAATAGGCTGTTAATTTCGCCACAAATCGATAAAATTCAATCTTTTTACTAAACAATATCCACCGAAATATGCGATAATTTTGCGGCCTAGTTATTAAAATAAAGAATCATTTCAGACCTAATTGTTAAAAACTGAGAACACAAATAATTGACAAAATATGCAATTAGATTGTCGGTAATCGATAAAATTCAAGATTCTTTAAAGCTATTTTGCGAAACAGGCGACAATTCCGCGGCTTATTACTAAAATGCGTAATCATTTCAATATTCAAAAATAAATTCACAACTAATTGCAATTAATTTCTATAATAGGCTATTATTTTGCCGTTAATCGGTAAATTGTACGCTTTCTTTTAATTTTCATACCTTCTTAGATGGATAATTATCGGTAGAGATAAGTGTTAAAAGTGAAACGATTGTTTCAATGCGCTCTTTCAGATGGATCTTTTGAAATGGTGATTACTTTCAAAATACGAAAAAAAAAAATAATAATAATAACTTTCAGAGGAGCCTAATTTCGTATTTTGTTATATCTTACCGTAGTTATCGTTCTCCGTAATAACTAAGACGATTCCATAGTTCTTGGCAGGTATGGCATTTTATCCAATGTTTTATTATTATTTACTTACTATTTTTAATAAATAACTTATAACATGGTCGCCACTTTTGGCGACTAGAGTTTAAATTTTTGGTAACAATTTACAGTGTAATGGTCACCCATTGTCGACTGGCGACCGCTAATCTAGAATTTTACTTACAACTTACATGCATATCGTTAATCGGAATGCCTTAATATATTTCCTATTCAAAATGACATAAATAGCCTTGCTATTTTGGGAACAAAGGCATACAAAATAAACTTAACATATTAAAAGAGAGGAGTTTGTTTAAAGCATATTTCAATATCTTTATACAACACAAAACATAATATTATATATTATATTAGCATATATATATATAAATAAATAAACAAACAAATAAATAAATAAATATATATATATATATATATATATATTATATAAGAAACTTTTAAAACAAGTATTTATATATATGAAATAAAAATTTGAAGATTAGAAAAACCAATAGGAGATTTACAAACCAATGCGCAAAATTGCTGCAAAAGGAAATGTAAAACTTGAATATAGAAATAATTTAACAAATGAAATGAAATAAAACCCCAAAACACACAGAAGTCTTCATCAAGGAGGCCCTTCCGTGTAAAAGTTAAAGAGAAGTTTCTGAAAGGATAGTAGCAATTAGCCAATAACCATCCTTAGCCCCCAACTTCTCACCAAACAGAAAACCATCTTTAACAGAATAGAAATCTAACAGATCTGAAACAGATCGAAAGACGAAAACACGGAAACATTCGGTTATAAGTTAAGACGTGACAGTTAATTTGCAAGGATTTTAAGAGCTATTTTTAAAACACAATCATTATTGCATAAAATGCTAATTCTTTTAAACTGTGTGAACATATGAAAGGTACAAAATATTTGTAAAGAAATCCTACAGTCCAGGTCGTTAACTAAAAGGTTCAAAGCCATTTAAAAAAAAAAAGGGGGGGGGGACAAATTCAAAATTTATTATAACGATACGTAAAACAGAGAAATCTAGCGCTGAAAGCTGCTTAGCTAAACAATGTTTTTTAAATAAGAATTTTTTTAAAAGCAAATATATGTACGATACAAAATTATATAAAATTAAAGATTATTATAATATAACGTAAATTTTATATCATTTTGTATCGTACATATATTTGCTTTTTAAAAAATTCTTATTTAAAAAACATTGTTTAGCTAAGCAGCTTTTAGCGCTAGCTTTCTCTGTTTTACGTTATATTATAATAATCTTTAATTTTATATCATTTTGTATCGTACATATATTTGCTTTTAAAAAAATTCTTATATATTACATATATATATATATATATATATATTAGCATTAGGATTAACACGGCTACAGAACATTTCAGATAAGTACACTTTGGCATATAAATGAAAAATTGTAACATTTACCAACAATATTAAATAGCTTACTATAAACAATGAAACAGTAAGTACAATTAAAGTTTGTTTCATAATCTAAGCGAGCATCATGATTTTCTTTCTCGTTTTTAATTATTAACGCAAGCAAAATTTTAAATAAAAATCAGATACTCACACAAAATATTAAATTACCACATGTAACAAAACATTGGAAAATTAATGGTTTTAATTATTGAAAAGCATAAGTAAGTTTAAAAACAGTTTGATTCAACTAAAATATTGTAATATATATAAATATATATATATATTATTTAACGGAACACTCTGAAATTTTTTGAGACACCATAAAATTACGTCAGTATTTCCCTGAACTCAGACATTAAAAATAGTTCTCTATGTCATGCCATATTTTCGGTAAATTTTTATAAATCTCGTGAAGAACATTCATTGTTTACTGGATTAAAACATCTGTCAGCTGGATCAAGCATAAGAAGAGCAAGCACAGACATTAGGAAAATAAATCAGTTCCTTATTTAAATATTTTGCCTATGGCAATAAAATATTAAGTTTGGTTTAAAAAAATATTTCTTCCGTAAAATGATATTTATTATATGACATTTTTTATAAAGTTCACTAAAATTAAATATATATATATATATATATATATATATATATATATATATATATATATATATCATTTTATCTTTATTTCTCATGTCATACTAAAATAATGAACCTTTAAGGAAAAAATGAGCTTCGAAATTTTCAAAAATCGACAAATAAAGTCTTTTACGTGAATCTCAAGGGGAATAAAAAATCTGTTCATGTTATCAGTAGTTCATGCTATCACTAACTCAGAAAATGCTCTTCATTTTGACGGGGATTGTGGAAACAGTTCATGTTATTCACGTCAAACGTGTTCACGTTAACGAGGTTCGACTGCATTGAAAATAGATTGATTTAAATATATTGAAAACATTACAGCTTTTGCAGAGTAAGTTTTACAGATAGGTGTAAAATCTTTGATTAATTTTTTCTCAAAACCGGTATCTTTAAAAATTTCATACAGAATACTGATAGATATTCAAATTAATCTATGTATAAATGTATCGATTTTAATTTCAATATTTATTTAGATATATCTATCTAGTGTAACATATCTACTCCTTTTACTTTATTTCTTTTTTTTTTTTTAATTTTTTTTTTTTTTTTTTTTTTTAAGATATAAACAAAGCTTGAGTTTGTAAAAATCTGAAATCCCCATGAAACTCCAGCATTAAAAAAAAAAATAAAATAAAATAAAAGAAAAGAAAAGAAAACTCTTTAGAATATTGACATTTCAAATAACACACAAAGTAATACACTACTATATCCAGAATATATTTTTCAACAATATTAATGTAACATTGAGAGAGACAGAAAAAAAATTAGTTAGCGTGAAACATTAAAAAAAATCTAGCTTTGTTATTTTTTTTATTATTATTATTATTTAAATAGCTTTAATACACTTAACATTGTCCCCTTAAAAGAAATCTTTCAGTTTAACTAAATAATCAATAATTCATGAGATACGCTTCATAATAAGTAGAAAGACTGTTTATTAAAGTATCATAAAGTATCAGTTTGAATAGTTTTTTTTTTTTTTTTTTTTTTTTTTTTTTCCCTTTAACTTAATCATATTCATCTTGATTCCTCAATATTGAAGCAATTATCCCTCTTCAAGAAATTACTTTTCATTTAAAGATAAGCGTCATAAGATAACAGATCAACTTTGTAAATCTCTTTTTGATGAAAGCATACTTTCTGTTTCTACCAACAATGATTGTTATCTTAAGCGAACACAGGTTATTGACTTGTGACTTTTCATTCATAAAAATTTGACATTGATGGCATGATAAATTACATTAGAGAGAGAATATCAATTAGTAGACAAAAATCATTACAAGGTCGAGTATCGTGTTACTTTATATAACTTTCTCTATTCAGCCTGATTTGAACTGAACGTTATTGTCAAGATTGGTCATAGTGATAATTTTTTTTTTTTTTTTTTAATTATTTGACACGTGGTTTTATAAAATAGGTCCATCGAAGAGTAGGTGTTCTTTTATGCAAAAATGTTTTTTACGCAATGTAAGTTCTAGATTTTTATATATGATTTCGTTTGTTGATTACTAAAATGTGTTTTTAGGTTATGAACATAAATTTATGCTGTGGCACATGAGCACATGACAAATTATTTTGCTAATGATGATTCTATATTTGGGTTATTTGCACTTTTTTTTTTTTTTTTTTTTACTTTTGAATGAAACTTATAAATCCTGAATTAAAAGTGCAAGAGTTTCCGTCTCAAGAAGGAACTCTTACACCACTATATTTTATTAAGGGGACATATCACCCTTAGAATTTCAAAAAACATCGATTTAATTATAGGGGATCCGGACATATTATCGCGGGACAAAATATCGCTGGACAAAATATCGCCGGACAAAATATCGCGTCGAAAAAATAATATCATCTATTTGAAAATTTGTATTTCTGTAACATATGATCTCTGGTGAAGGCCACAGGGCCTTAAAAATTAATATTAATTAATTAAAATAAATAAACAAATACATTATAGAATGGGATTTTATTATTTTATCTATATTTAATTTTAAGTTATTTTATCATTTGCTTTTCAGCATTCAAAATACATTTTTAAAATATTGTACATTACTGCTGACATCAAAGCTGAACCCTGTTCATAAACCTTAATTATAAATTTTAAACCAGATAAGCACGATTAAATTCTTTATGACTAATCTTTAAAAAAAAGTTAATAAACGTAGACTTTAAACTCTTTTAAGCAATATTTATAACAATTTTTGTGGTGAGTTTGCGTGTATGCCAGTGCTCTGACTAAGGTATGTGCTGTCATGAAATTTGATACACCATTATTAATAATTACCAATTCTATGCTTTCCATTCATTTATGTAGGCGATATTTTGTCCCCAACCCTAATTATAGTCTTTTTTAAAGTAAATTATTGTTAACAAAGCTTCCTTGGGCATGTCTAATTGTTACCTATATTATGTATTTTGGAATATAATTTAAATTCTGTGGTGAATTAGTTAATAATTTATGTGTTAATAATAAATGTGTTTTTTTCACCTTGCGCGCAGGATATCTTTGAAACTATTTAACATTTTTTTCTTGAATTTTTCACAGATTATGTAACGTATCAGATCCTTCAAACTGAACCTAAATTTGTATCCCCCCCCCCCCTATTTTTCATACAGGTTATACTTCAGATTTTATCAAAAAATAAATTATCTTCAAATGTTTTTTTTTTTTTTTTTTTTTTTTGGGTTAATATATGTTTAACCTAAATTTGAACAAATTTAGGTTCAGTTTGAAGGATCTGATTTGTTACATAATCTGTGTAAATTTCAAGAAAAAAATATTAAATAGTTTCAGAGAGATCCTGCGCGCAAAGTGAAAAAAAAAACACATTTATTATTAAGACATAAATTATTAAATAATTCGCCACAGAATTTAAATTATATTCCAAAATGCATAATAAGCTTATAGATAACAATTAGACATGATAAATGAAGATTAGTTAACAACAGTTTACTTAAAAAAAAGACTATAATTAAATCGATGTTTTTTTTGAAGTTCTAAGGGCCGTATGTCCCCTTAATAACTTCTATCATATTTGTACAGTATTATTATTATTATAAAAATTATTTATTTATTTATCTATTTAGATTGAATATGATAAAAATTATTCATATAAAATAGTCGTGTAAGAGATGAAAACCCTTGCACCGTTGTCCTAAATTATTTTTGTTTTTCAACCGTCATTCCAAATATTTTCTTTTAAAATTGAACATTTGCTTAAAATTATAAATGTCACTAAAATTTATCGTAGTATCAAAAAATATACATAAAAGAGGGCGAGAAGAATTATTCTTAAAAAAAAAAAAAAAAAATGTTAATTATTTAGAAAGTATATAAATTTTGATAACGTTGACAATAGCAGTCTAAGCAGGTATCTAATATTAATTTAAGTTCCTTACTTTAAATGCTTAAAAATATTCATCACAACTTTCCTCTTCACATCACTACATAATAATTGGATAAACCTACTTAATTTCCATTGATATTTAAGGATTGTGATAATAATATATATAATTTGTTTTGTATTTATTAATATTTACTTTTTATACTTTTTTAAAATTGTTTTTGTAATACATTTTTATGCATTTTTTTTATCTATGGTAAATGTATGTAATAATAATTTTAAAAAAAGTAATAATAATAATAAAATTATAATTTCTTTCACACTGATTGCATTTTTACTTGCAAATCTTTACTTTTGAGAGATAAGTTGAAATAATTATTAACATGTCAGTCAGTGGCAATTTAGAAATGATAAAAAAATACACATTCTGGTACTACATACTGTATAAACATATAATTGCTGACATATAATCAAAATTGTAAATAATATTAATATTTTTCCTCATTTTTTTTTCTCGATTTCCTTCACTTTCTTCGTAACGGATTCCCTATTTTTTACAGGCAAACAAATTATTTTTAAGTAATAGAATTTTTTTAATAATTGAACTGCATCTAAGTATATGCAATTAAAAAACTAATTAGTTAATTTTGATAACATAGAAAGAGCATCTATTTTGGGGGCAGTAATAAAATTTTCAAAAGAAATTGAAAATGAGGAGTTAACAAAATTAAATGATAATTATTTATATAATCACAATAAATTAAAGTAAAAAATAGAAAAAAAAAAACCTTCATAAACTTCAAAAATAATAAAAAACATGCAAAAATTATTTCTCGATGAAATACCTCAATAAAATAAAGAAAGAAAGAAAAAATAAACAAGCACGAGTGCAGTCCGGAAGTAATGCTTAGTAATAATTGAAGTGCCTAACAATAACTCAATACAAATTTCAGTAAAATAAATATTTTGAAATATTGTTTTTGAAATACAATAACTACAAATAGAAACTTTGAAAGTAAAAACTATAAATAGCAAACGCACAACATTTTTCGTAGTGCTTTTACGCTACATTCTTTTTTTTTTTTTTTTTTAATGACCAAGGGGGATAGCGTTAGCTTACAAACGGTTTCATTTATCGTTTCTCAACTTTACTAAGTAGATGCATTTATTTTGCTACAATATCTATTTAATTATTAAGCAGTTCATTCTTCTAATCGATTATACGTTAATTGGATTTCATTATGAACCATTAAATTAAACTGTTTTTATTATTTGAAAAAAAAAAGGCCATAGCACGACTTTACCCAGAGAATACAAATAAATAAAAATGCAAGCTAAATAAAACAATTCGACAATGTATTTATTTTTGATGTTACGAAACGGATTAGATTGCGTTGGGAAAATAACATGCAATCAAGCTTGCTAAAAATCATTAATCATGTACTTAATTAAAAAAAAAAATAGCAACTTTAATGCATAATGTTTCAAAAATTTGCATTCCAATCAAATCTTATTTATAAACAGTCATGATTAACTTTGCAAAGCGGTAAAAACTTGATTACAGAGGGAAAGAATGTTTCTCAACTGTCATCGGAACAGTTACGAATTAATTTTTTTTTTTTTTTACTTTTAGAGATTTCTACAGTTGAATAATTGACTTTTTAACTAAGTAGCTCAATACATAATTCAATTTTACTACAATGATGCACATTGATGTTTGTTTCTCTTCGTTCATTTTGTTTGTGCATAAAGGCTACTTGTTAATGCCATCTAAATGCATTTTCAAAAAGGCGAGTAGTGAGAACTCAAAAAAGAAAAAAATTTATTACCATAAAACTTGAGAATCGAAACGTCAAAATTTAAGTCCCTAGTATGTAAATTGTTAAATTTAAGGTTAAATAAATCAAGGATCACGAGGCAGATTAAAAGACAGAAAGAAAGGTTTGATCATTCGATAAATCCGTTCCTTTGGTTTACTTAAGGTCCTAATGAAGAAAGATCAAGAAAAATAAAGAGAAATATCGTTTTTTTTTTTTTTTTTTTTTCTCCCTCTGAACAAGAACTCTTTTACAATTTTCACTTTCTCTTTCAAACGAAAAACATTGCTGTTGAGATTGGTCCATGAGCATCTTTTCTCGGGTTTTTTTTAAATCAAATGTATGAAAAAAATCACCAGATGTTGAAAGTGTGCAAAAAAGCATGCAATTTAGAATTTACTGTTTAGAATTTACTGTACCTCTGCACTTTAGAATGTAGAAAACGGGGGAAAAAAGTCAAAAAATCCATAGAAAACAGCGTGGAACGAAAACGTAAAATCTCACAATCACAAATGAGTGTGGGGAAAAAATAAGGCAAACACTGGAAGTAATATAAGGTCAAAATTAGGCTGACCATATGTCCTCAAATCTCGAGGACAAAACTTCCTTCGTCCCCTAAAAATTACAACACATTTGGGGACGCCGGTTATAAAATTATTAATGTTTTATCAGAGTAATTTATTATATGTATAATAAATAAGATGAAATAAGTTCTTTTAGGTGCTTCATACATAAAAACTACTAAAATTTTACAATTTAAGGTGATTTAATTATTTTTTGTCTTCAAATTCAATGAAAAAAATATGGTCACTCTATTCAAAATAGACTAGAGAAAGTAGTTGAAGCTCGGGAGGGGAAAGAGCTTGGGGCCCTGAAGGTATCATCGAGGCTTAGCTACGTCTCGCCCAATATTAATACAGCCTAATAATAATATAATATAATAAATGGTATTGGCAATACAGTTTTTTCGGCGTCTTTTTTTTTTTCTTTTCCTTATGCTATATAAAGAATACATTTTAAAATTTATCGCCGAAAAAATGAATTTAGCTTAGTAAGTACTGTATTAATCCGTAAACATCAATTTTCTGGCTGGGCTTCTTTCTTCAACAAGTCATACATTTTTACATAGCATTTTTTAAAAACAACTATTTTTAATGTACAGAAACACCATATACCGTCTCATTAATATTCACTAATTGAAAAAAAAAAAAAATATTATGAGGCATTCAATTAAAATTCACATATAAAAACAAGTTAAAATAAACGTTATAAAATGTATCTAAATTTCTTCATCTCTATATTAGCAAAATACAAATATACATACACATTCAAATAAATTATTGTAGAAAACTATTATAGTAAAACAGATCCTTGTGGTGCTAATTCGCATGCTGCATTATCTGTACATGGTTGACTAGCAGTATGCCAACATCCAAGAATTTCTTTTTTCTCCATTCTGTATTTGAGGGGTCTCCCTGATGATAGCCTCAATGCTTTTTGGGTTAATTATCTTTAGCGTTATTTTTATGCTTAATTTTTTATTTGGGTTTATTTATCTTATAATTGGTGCATTTTATTGTGCATTTAATGTGTAAACTCTGATTTAATTTTGCTTAATTTTTGTTTTTTTAACCTTTTGATATTTTTTCCTCTTCAGATATATATATATACGTATAAGTTTGCTTTATATAAAACCGTGCATATTTAAAAGCAAGTGACACGTAAAACTTAAGCATAGTACTGTATGATTTTCAAAATTATGAATTTCTAATAACAAAAAGAAAAAGAAATAGACAATAAATAAACAACAAAAAAAAAAAAAAAGTGAAACTAAAATTCATCCTATCACGTAACATAGTGTTTTTTATTTCTTATTCTTACGTTCAGCTCGAACTATTATGTCATTACTCTAACTTAAATATAATACTTGAAATGAAGGAAAAAATAAAAAATAAATAAAAATCTATTCTCTCTCTCGTCACGACTTTAACAAGTGAGCCGAGAAGAGAGAAATAAAATAAATATTACCCTCATTAAACTTGAGCTCATTTTATCATTGACCTGTGAACTACCGTAAAATCTTTGAATGAAATAGGGAAATTGAAAGAACTGGCCTGAGTAGTGAAAGGAAAATGAACTCGAAACACTTTATGCATGTGATGTCACGGTCAGATACACTTTCTCGAGTCGAGACCGTTTTTATAAAAGCGCTAGGCGCGCGGTGCGAGCGAGAAGAACTATAGTTTTAATCTCATTTGAGATTTGAGACGTGCAGAAATACTAACTTAACTAACGAGCAGTTAATGCAAATATTATAATAAGGATGTGTTAATTTTTTTCAAAATGTTTAGCAACCAGCAGATATGTGGAAAATTTAAATAAAAAATTGAAAGAAAAAATGTTTTAAAAAGATAATTTGGACATTTTTATGAGTTAAAATACTAAAAGGAATATAGACATAGGAAAATGTATTGCATTTTGATCGATGTAAAATGCAAGAAGGAACTACAGTATGAGAACGAGCTTTTTCTAACACACACACACACACACACACACACACATATATATTAATCATGGCATAATATTCCAAATTTTATGCATGAACAAACTCATACTCACATAATAGGGAAAGACTTATTAATATCGCAAACATCCCCCCCCCCCCGCATTCCTCTTAGTTTCTGTAACTCTTAGAAAGTGAACTAGACTTTGCTCATCAACCATTCCTTTGTTATGAACCAGATTTTTGCTCGGGTAACTTCAAGTTATTTTTAAAAACATAGAAAATAATCTGGTGTGTCACTCACATGACTTTCTCTTACCCTGAAATTTAATACTATAAATACAGGTTGGAAATTAAGAGGTTAAGATAACGAGTTCTGTTATGAACGAGTTCTGTTATGTTTAAACAATTCAAATTAGGCTTTGGAAGAGTTTTATATGATAAGTAATTCTGTGTGAGGGGGGGGGGGGTATCGCCCCCCTCAACCCCCCGTTTCTTTACTGCACCTACATTTATATAGAATTTAAATCTGTTATTAAAATTAAAAATTCACTTAAAATTATTCAAACAATTTTCACACGCAGCATTCCTTGAAACTTATCAATCTTGATCAAACTTTTCCAGCAACAAACTTATATTAATTTAAAAAAACAACAACATTTAGATCTCCTAAAATTATTCGTTTTTAATTTACTCTGAGAAACACAGCCAAAGATCAAACGTTAAAAAACTTGACTTCAGTAATCAGGAAGCCTCAAAACGTGTAAGTATGCAAAAAACAAGCGATGAATATTTAGCTTAAAAACATACATTGTATACCAGTATACCACATGCATATGAGAATTTATTTCAATTCCTGAGCAGCTTTCCTGGACATAGTAAAATATCATATCAAAGCACTTCCACTAACAATAAAAAAGAATGTTATCGCTTAAATATTGGCAGTCCTGTATGTCTTAGACAGGACTACAAATCTTAGTCCTGTATATCTTAATTAGATAAGTATTTTATCGATTTTTAGTTCATTAAGAATTTTAGCATTCGAACTTAGTTTGTAATTTAATGTTTCTTGGCACAATGTAAGAATGATTACTATGTTGCTAAGCAAAATATTGAGAATACTGACTATATTTCGACTATATATTAACTATATTTTTATTATATTATTTCACCAGAATTTTTTTTATCAGTCTCGCTTGCATTTAAATAAAAGAAGGTGGATTTATTTAAACCCCCTCCCCTATTTTCGTGCGCTTAAGATCGCAAGCATTAGGTAAAACCATAGACTCATGTATCTTTTACACTTGTTGAATCTGGCAACAATCTTTCCTTTTAGCATTCTCAAATACTGATCAGATCCCTAAAATGCTATTTGATAATTTGACGAAAATATCAAGCATACTTATTCAGTGAATTACAGCAAGCATATCTGTAAACAGATAGATGAACTTATATGTTTATCAGATAAATAAACAGACATATTAGAATCATTTAAAAAAATGAAGAATAAAAAATAAATAAATAATTTTACTATCATTCTCAAAGCAAATTTCATTTATTTTTAAAACAAATTTACCTTATCACTTTCAATGTACTATTTATTATTGTCAATATATTATCGGGACAGCCATAGTTAGGTAATAGCTTTATTATATAAACAGTTTATAAACTTTGACCTAAGATAATTTCGAATCAGTTTTAAAAATCCTTCACCTTTATACATGTCTAAAAAAAAAGCTAGATTGCTGCTACATTACCAGCTATCAAAAAAATATCGAAGAAACGTGTGTTCGTCCCTGAAGATTTTAAAGTAACTTCAAAGATTTAAGTGCATTGATAAAAAAATTATTTCATGCGAAGATTTTTTTTTTTTTTTTTTTAAGTCTCAACTAACACGTGTTCACATTATGTAGTCTGCAATGAGAAATATTTTTAATTTATATATATCAATAAACAATTGATGCAAAGTTTAAATTAAAAAGTGCAAGAGGATAGGCGATTGTACAGATAAGAGTTGCTTTGAAATTACAAAAGCAATGAAAAACTGATGAAGAATGTATAAACAAACACAATAAAATTACGCAAACAGGCAACAATTGTCTCAACATAAAATAATTAATCATAACCCTTTATCAAGCAAAAAAAAAAAAAAAGAAGGAAAAGGAAAAGCACGAGTGCAGCGCAAAATCAACAATGCTATGAAACATTATGCACGGTATTGAAGAAATAAAAAAGTTTATCTGTATATCCATGTCTTCATTATAATTTGATTTGTCTATGGTGGGATTTGACTATATTTTCTAAGTATTAAATGGAAGTAGCACAAGAAATAATGTATATCAAGTATTATCAAATATGGATTAATAATAAATTTGAATTGCAGATAAATATTCTGAACTGCATTGAAACAAGTTGAAAATATAATGCATGCCGCGAATATTGATCTTAGGAAAATATATATTTACAAAGAATCCTTATTCCTTAGAAACAATAACAGGCACTTGTAAAGCATTTAATAGCCATGCCGTAATGGCAGGTTAAAAGAGATCTTATTTGTTCTTCATTATTATATACTAGCTAACATTTCTGTATAGCTCATAAAAATATTAAAAGTATTTATTTATTTTAAATAAATAATTTAGTTATAATAAAATGTAATAAATAAATGAAACATACATTAATTACTGTATTTAGATTATACTGATTCTAAGACACCCATTGTTTTTTAAGAATTAAATAAAAACATAATTTAAAGTATAATTTTCCGCTTTTAGTGTATATCCTATTTCGAAAAAATTAAAATAAATGAGGTAAATTTAATATAATATAAAGTAAATGAATTTTTTTCTATAGGAAAAATCTTTGCTCAGACTGATGGAGATAATTTATTTAAAAGAAAGCTTGATATAAAGCTTGATTAATCAACCGTTCTAAATAGAAGTGGGATGCAAACAGTTAAGATGAAAAGTCGAATTATCAAAAAATTCCTTTCTGATGTTGAATTTTTCTTTTAATACTAAAACTCGTTTATCGTTAAAAAGAAAATTCCTCAAGCTACAAGAAAAGGGGTAATTTATAGAGAAAAATAAGAATTGGATTTTATGGATTTTTAAAAAATTCGGCTGTTGAAATCTTTGTTCGTCATCAGGGACAAGCAAAATGTGTCCCTTTTTTAAACATTTTGTATTTTTAAAATCTATAATAAAAATTTAGTTTCATTAGTCTCCTAGTTTTATTAATTATATTAAGTTTAAAATCGAAATACCATATAATTCAATATAAATCCAAATTTTACTCAAACACACAATGAAAGATTGGTTATATAAAACTAAAGCCACTCTGGTACATTTTATAATGATAAACGGTTTTTGTCCTTGCAATTAAAATATCTTTTGTTTAAATTTATTTAAATTAACTACTTCATTAGGCTCTTAAAATTATTCCTAGGCAGTAAATTTAAATTTAAAATATCACAAATACAATTTGAAAACATCGATTCTTTAAATTGCTTGGATTAAAAAAAGAAAGAAAGAAAATTATGAAGTATTATTTTTTTAAATGTTATGATAATCTGAATAACAATCTTTGAAAAACTTCTGTATATATATATATATTCTTGAAGGTTCATGTTATGATTTTATTTTTTCTTGAAGGTTAAAGTTATGTTTTTATTTTTTTCTGGAAAATATTTCAAAAATTCAGGATAAATTCTGTCTTTATTTCAATTATTTCATTTCCAGGTAATTTTTTCTTGTAGGTTCGTGCTATCATTTGATATTTTGCTAAAATGCTTATCAGATCCAGAAAACCTACATTTCTTTGCTCAGTGCTATGGGGATAGCACTTGAAAACGTCTTATAGCATTTTGAGCTTTTCAGTTAAAATTCAATCTTATTTTGCTTTGGTCCGAAATTCTTTTGCCCATCTCAGAATAAAATGGTTCTTTTCATTAATAAAAGTTCGATTATTTCCCCTTAAAATACTATCCTGATACCCTTCTTTTATTCAGCATCAAAATACAGGGTCCTATATTATATTTCATCAGGTATTGTAGTCTAATAAATTAAAATAAGTAATATTATTAATCTTAAAAATTAAATCAATTTAAGATAACTAGTTACATTGTTTGGCTTGTATACGTTTCTGTGGTGATTTATTTGACTGACTATTCTTCGTTCACAATCTTTTCTATTATTATCAAATGGATTATATATATATATATATATATATATATATATATATTATAATTTAATTAATTTTTAAAACGCAGCGAAAACCAGAGTAACAGAAGATTTAATGCCACTGAATACCAGATAGACCAATAAGAATTAATTTTTACCCAAATTAAATTATCGTGTGATGACTTTTGATCAATTATGAAAACAATTAAATCGACTAGCTCTAATAAATTTGATTTTTATTAATTTAAATTCTCAACAAACTTACCGTAACTTTATGTATATATACACAATTAGTTTAGAAATTGCAATTGCAAAATGTCGAAAGCGCACGAACGAGATATATTTTACTAATAACCTATTTTAATGATTTGAATTCTGATCTCAAAAACCTAAAAAAGGAAAGTTATATAAATAAACGTACCACAGGATAATATCAGACTTTTCTTCTGCCCTTTTACATGCTATTGAAGAAATTCGAGGAAGGTTATCGCGGAGACAGGAAACATCGCAATATTTTTATCCATATCTGCAGGATCATATGATATATATTTAGAGAAATAAGTGTTTCAATGTTTCAGAGAATTTTACTAACTACAGATTTTACTTCGATTAGTGAATCTCAGATAATTAGTAGCCTGATTTTGAAATACTAAGTAAATGTTCAAAACATAAGTATTCTTCGTTTTTCTAGTAAAAACATAAACTTGAAAATAATCTTGAATTATGTGGAACATGACCTAAAAGAACAGATTTAGCTGTTATTTATTAAGATGAAAAACCCGTCCGATTAAGTACGAATAAATAGATACTTCAACACAAACAAGAAATTTTAGTAAATAAATTTTTGATGCCGCAAAATGCCGCAAAAAAAAAAAAAAAAAAAAAAGGAAAATGTTTTTTATGTATAAAAATAAAATTGAAAATTTATCTTTTGCTAAATATTGATGTTTAATTATACTATCCTCCCCACATTTTAAAGTCAGTTATTTTATTTTTTCTGATAATCCATATATATATATATATATATATATATATATATATATATATATATATATATATATATATTAGAAACCTTTTTATTCCGTTTTATCAAACTATTTTAAGTTAAATTAAAACAAATAATTTAAAAATCTTATGATTTTTCTGAAAAGAATAATATTAAAAGGTATGTTTTGCATATTAAAATGTTTAATTAGTAAATATTTAACTAATAAATATCGCTGTGCACTTTTTTTAATTAAAAAAAGCCATTAGTAATAGTTGTAATATCAAATAATAATTGGGGAAATCAGGAAAAAATACCAGAAATTTCACCGAGAAAAAGTATTTCTATGTAAAGATATTATATAACTTGTTTCGGGGATGACCAGTCCTCCCATTATATATATATATATATATATATATTAAATAGGTTTAGCAGTCATATGAAATTCATATTTTTATTTTATTTTATGATTTTCACTATCAGAAAAACTAAAATTCCGGTATTAAAAATAATGGAATTCAGGTAAATTACCTGAACACTTGTAACACATTCCTGTAATGAACAATTAAACAGTTATTTGTAATGTAAGACATGCTAACATTTGAATACAATTTTTACATAAATTAACATAAAGAGAAACGGATGAATGGATGCGAAGATCTCCGGAGAGGAAAGTTCATCAGTTTTCTACAACAACAGTAGAATTATTTTTGTCTACCCGATATTTTTACGCTAATTAAATATATAAAACAAATTCGGAAGAGTCAAAAGAAAATTGCTATTCTTTCTTTAATTCTTCCTTTAATTCTTTCTTTACTTTTTTACTTTTTTTTTTTTTTTTTTTTTTTTTGAGTAATTTAAAATATTAGTAATAATAAACCAAAGTGCAATTTATGTAAATGTTTTTGAATATGGTATTAAAGAAAAACAAATTGCCTTTCCTGCCAATTATTTCAGCAACAAAATTTAATTAGTTAATATAAAATAAATGTCTCAAAATTAATTAAATAAATAAAAATAAAAACTTCTTACCATAATTAATTAATCATCACTGACTACATAATTTTATTTTACAATTAACTTTGTTAATTTAATATTGCAGCTTTCATAAGTTCAATTTTTTTTTTCTTTTATATGCGATAAAAGTTAATCACATTGTTACTTTTCCTGTTTTTAAACTGGAATGGAAATACCATTTCATTAGATTTTAGCATGCATATTTAAATTTTCTCTTTATTTTTATTTTTCAATTTAACAAAATTAATTACATAAAGTATAAGTTCATTTTTTTGGTAAATTTTCAGTTGAAAAGAATGTTCTTTTTACTTTCCGAACATACATATATAAGGAAAGTATTGTAATCATGACAAAAAATCGATTTTGAGATTTTAGTGTATGTATACGTTTTGAGGTTCCCCAAATTATTATTATTTTTATTTTTATAGTGATTATTCATACAACTGAAACCGTTAATTACTTGATGTTCGGAAAGTCGACTGGAGTCACCCCAGATTTTTTCTTTTGACTTAATATAATTTTTAAATGGAACTATGACATATATTTTCCGTCAAGAAAAATAAAAGTAAAAAACACAGCAAAGGAAAGAAAATAAATGCCTTTTTAATAAGTTATGAAACGGAAAATTTCATTTCGAAAACTTGTGAATGTAATATCTTTTCTCTCAATCATATATATAATTTAGCACACAGAGAATTATATGTAATAATAATAATAATAAATAAATAAATAAATAAATAAATAAATAAATTCTATTAATTTAAAAATCATTTTTATTTTTATTTATTTATTTATTTATTTATTTTTTTTATTTAACTATTGTTTAGAAAAAAAAAAAAAATCTAACATTTATAAAAAATTTAATATTTTAAACAATTATTCAACCTGTCTTTCACATTAATAATAATAATAAAATGTATTATAAAAGTTTATTTTCAAGAATTTATGCAGTAGTGAGAAGTAATGAGAAGCATCATTTATTTAATTCATTATATAAATCATTAATTTAATGTTCATTAAAATTAATTCAAAATTAAGAAAATTACATAAAAATTATAGAAATTTACATTAAAATTAAATAAAAGAAATGAAAGAAAGAAAAGAAACATAGATTCGCTAACTCATTCAGAGTTAAACACATTTTAAGCGATAATAATAGTAAAAAAAAAAAAAAAAAAAAAAAAAATCTTGATAGATATAAATTAAAATTCGAAATATATATATTTAACATCGGAAGCAGAAAAAAATTATTAAATGTACATTTGTAAATGTTTAATAATAATAACACTCACTAATAGACTCTAGCTTGGAATAAAACAATATTTTATTTGATTATGCTATGCGAAATTTTGGATTTTAGTGTTTTGGAAAAAATAAGCAATAATGCTGACAGTATTTTAGCAAGTATAAATTGAATTTCTATTTACATGCATAACATTTTTCTTTTTGAAAAGAGAAAATTCCATTAAATGTCTGATTATTAAATGTCTAATAAAATTAATTTTTTTATAGATTTTTGTTTGAATAATAATACACTTTAATCAATTACACTTCACAAAATTTGGCATTTTAATTTTTTGTAAAATGCATCATTATATTTTATATATGTATACATAATAACATAAATTAAAAGGTCGACCATTGCTTTAATAATTTTATAATGAAAAGGAAAAACTCCATCAAATAAGACATTTATTTATGGACTTTATGACAGAATAATATTACATTTTATTTCATTATAATGTTTGTAGACTACATTATTTTGGATACTTAAGAAACAGAGAACTCACCTAAAAGGCACATTAGGGACCCACACAGACTCAGAGGCCATATTGCTTGTTCTCTGCTAATATTAAACACCTGAACTACAGATACATAAATAATGCCTGCAGACCTATGCAGTCCCACTGTTAGGAAACTGAGCCAGAAGCATGCAAATGCTATGCACCATGAATATAAAGGTTCCCTTTTGCGTTCCACCGTAGACCCCTGACTTTCCATTTCTGTTTGTTTCAGCGTTTGATTTCGCTTCTGACTGCCGCAAAAACTTCGTCTGCTCGAATTATAGCGGAACTAGCGCCACCCGCCGGTATTTTTTTTCTTCCTGGCGAAGGACTCTTCTTGCATGTCGTAAACTACGTACGGATTTAGTTATGCACGCATGTTGTTGTTGATATCGGTGGGTTTTTGTTTTATGTTTTTTCACCAATTTATTGCAGTCCGTTTATATATCCTTGAAAAATTCTAGATTTAATGATTATGTAAACAGAGACTCGATAAGTGTCGAGTGCTCCATTTTAAAAATCTCCCTGAGAGAAATGTTAGTTTGATATTTGTGGATTACCATCATCTGCGGTGTCTTAATTGGTTTTTCAGTGCGATTCGCCATGTAAATTATGAATTTAAATATTATTTAATTATCCACTCATTTATTGTTTTAAAATGCTTATTTGATAAATTGTTGAAACAATTTGTATGTTTCAATTTTAAATTAAAATAATGGATTTTTTATATTTTAGATAATGTTCCATACATTTTAAACAACGCTTTTAAAATGTGATTCCCCGCTAAAAAATTTCATCCGAATTAATTATAGAAACTACGGCTTTTTCAGTCTGTCATCAAATCATTCGCAAACAACAGTAGATACAGTTGGAAATATAAAAGGGATTATATCCTCTCTCGAGGACAGGAGCATTTTTTCAGAATTAATGTACAAAAATTTGAAGTACAGTCGGTAACAAAAGTATCCGAGCACTAGCAAAAATTCCTATATAAAAAAAGGTAGAGTTAATACTGTTTTGTTAAATAAATCCTTGTCGAATCATGTTCTTAGACTGACTAAGAACATGACTCGACAAGGATTTATTTAACAAAGTAGCATTTTGTGGACTTTTTTTACATAGGAATTTTTGCTAGTGTTCGGATACTTTTGTTACCGACTGTAACTTCACTCTAACTTCCAAATATTCGTATTTACCAGGCGCTTAAACCACTTTGAATAACTGCTCATTTCATTTAATATACGAAGATGCATCTTATAATAGGGTGTATGATTAATTCTCACTAAGTTCATATATTTCCACAATAGACATTTACATATAAAGTATCCAAATTTTTCATGTGTCTCTGTAAAAGAACTACAAATGGTAAACACACCATTACCAATAACAAACATGTTGTAACAAAATTTTAAAACATTTATCAATTTTATTCTTTTTTTAAATAGTTAAATCCACTTCAAAAAATCAGCCCCCCATGCAGGACGCAATGTGTTTAACCTCTTTCGTGCTTCTCTGTCAAAGAATTATAAGTAATACGCTCGACATTTCCCAAATTTTTACAAAGCAATGCAACAAGTATCAATATTTTTCTGTTTTTAAATATTTAACAGTATTAAAAGGGATTTCAAAAAATTGAGTTCACAAACCGTAATGTTTAAAAATTCTGTTTTGTATCCTTATTAAAGAACTTTAAGTCTTACACTCATAAAAAATACATACAGTTCGTGTGACTTGCTTCCTACAACATACCTACCTGTTGTAGGTTTTGAACTCAATCTGATAAAGCGTTTAGAGTTATCGCATTCACTCACATGCACGCACTGTAAAAATAGAATCAAATTTAGAATATATCAAAACCAACATACAAACCAAAATCTCACAGTCGGATTTTTTTATTTATTTATTTTTATTTATTTTTTATTTTTTTTTTCATGATTATAACAACTTTCCACCCACGCCATTAATTTAACGTAGCATATGCTCAGAAAGTAAAAATGCATAATTTGTATAGAAAAAAAAAAAAATAGTTCTGCAAATAATCATAACATCCAAATCCCATTGGATCTGTTTTTGCTCTAGAGCCTTACACTTGGAATGCGATTGGTGTAGCATTGTTATGAATATTTTTCAGCTTGCGTCGTTCCAATACGGTTTTAGTTCTTTCTAATTAGGCTTGGAAAAAAAAAAAAAGACCTGTTATTTTACAGAAAATTTCAGGCCCCAAAGTTGCCAGTAAATATCGATATACTATTGAAAAAATACGTTGCTAAAAATTTTCAGTAACCGACCAATTTAGAAAATATTCGTGCGTAACAGAATTTTTCCATAAGTCTTGTGGAGACTGAACTCCAGACTCAACCTGTAAATCGTTTTCTTGCATGGTCAAAGGTGTGCAGTGATAATTCAATAAGAACTCAAATTTTAACCTTTAACTTTTCTTTTAAGAGAAAAGGGAGCACTAAGATATGGACTTAACTTTTGAAATTAGCTCAACTGAACTATAATACGACTACTAATCAGATCTAAGTGAAGTTAATCTCACCACATGAGTGCCCCGTGGCCATCCACTCGAATATCCTTAAGTGAAACTCTATAATCATACTTCCAAACTTTAATTGTAAGAGCACACTTTAATGATAATACAAAAGCACACGCTTACTTAATTTGGAAGTCAATTTACAGCAAATAGATATTGAAACGATTCACTTCATCTTCCCTCAAATACTCATCCTAGAATTACTTAAATTCAACTGACCTCCACTTTCGCAACTTCTTTTTTAAACCTGTTCACGACTTCACAAACTAAGGGGTACATACAACTGAAACACTTCCAGTTGCAAAGCCGTTTGCAAGCGTTCCAAATGTATGACTGCAGTCGGCAGTAAAAGTATCCGAGCACTAGCAAAAATTCCTATGTGAAAAAAGCACACTTAACACTGTTTTGTTAAATAAATACTTGTCGATTCATGGTCTTAGACTGACTAAGAACAGGATTCGATAAGAATATATTTAACAAAACTGCATTAAGTATACTTTTTATACATAGGAATTTTCGCTAGTGCTCGGATACTTTTGGTGTCGACTGTATTTGCAAAAAACTTGCAAAATTTACGTCATCGAAATTGCAAGCGTTCCGTTTGTATGTAACCCTAATTCCAAATAGCTAGTAACATTTTACACCAATCCTCTTTTAACTCATCTGGACACTTCTATGTTCAACCATAAATACAGACATAAGACATAGATTGATCATCGAGGGGGAAAAAGTGATTCTTTTTTACTCGATGAAAGGCACTCTAATGGGTGTCTTTCTCCGAGTAAAAACACACAGGAATACACACGGATAATTTAGCAAATAAAATTTATGTACTAAAGGTGAAGGGAAAACTCCAGATACAGTTTCAAATCCATTTTTCTTTCTTTCTTTTCTTTTTTTTTTTTTTTTTTTTTGCTATATCTATTAATTTAGTTAATATTCAAAGTTAAACTCTTTTTATATACTAAAATTAACGTTTTTTACCTACGCCGCTGCTAACTGTGTTTAAAAGAATTTTGAAAAATCCATATTACTTACTAATATAAAATTTTAAAAAATATCAAACTTTTAAAAAAAGTATTCCACTAAATATCAAAATAGAATTTAAACCTTAATAATAACAAAGCATCTGATTATAAAAATTATATTTTTTGTATTTTAGTCAAATATAATTTACTTATGAAAACTTATCCCATTTCTTTTCATATATTTATTAGAACAATTAGAAGCCACGCAATATTTTGACATTTTTAAAATTCATCAACGTTCTATTTTATTATTATTTCTGAGTTTTACACTCCCTAATGGCTGATGCCAAAAATTTTTTTCGGCATCAAAAATCTTTGCTTGTTAACATGGGGATGATATATCTATAGGAATTACTATATCTATGTGTTCAACCTGATACAGTCGGCAGCAAAATTATTGAAGCACACATCCACACGTTTCATATATATATTTCTTTTTAGTTTGATCGCTAATTTTTATCAACAACTTACTTTTTTATAAACTGTATAAGACTAAGATCATAAGTCAATAAATATTTACTTAAGAAAACAGTATTAGATGCCCACTTTTTAGCAGGAATAATTGCTTGTGCTTCAATAATTTTGCTACCGACTGTATTTTAACCAACACATCGCCACTTAATCCTGGATCTCACTACTGACCTTCACTTTCCCAACTCAATACTTCTAACTCGACTCCAGACTATAACCGAAACCACCACCAACACTAGATCTGACTGTCGACCTTCATTGTCCCAACTCGACACATCTCATACCTTACAGCCTTACTGTAAAAAAAAAAAAAAAAAAAAAAAACTTCTTTTAACTAAAATTCTCCTGCTCTTCCACATGGTTGGGTGAGGGAGAATTTCTCACCCTTCCTCAATAACACAGTGAGATTTTTAAAAACTATGTGAGATTTCTGAAAATTAAGTGATATCTCAAATAAACTTTGAATGCACAGGTCGACCTTTGTTTCAGGTTCGAAACTTTGTAGTCCTTTTTAGTTATAGGTCTTTTACATGGACACAGGTCTTTTGAATATATAAGGGGGAGGGGGGAGAATAGACCAAGAACTTGCATATACTTGAGCACATTCGGGCCCAGTTTGCTTGTCACATGTTTTTTCTATCATAGGATAAATATAAATCTGAAAAGAATCTATTAAAAGAAGCTTTTAATGTTTTTTAATCGATTCTTGAAAAATAAAAAAGTGCACGAATTTCTTTCAATATTAAAATTTTTAAGTGAGAAAATGCAAAATATGCGAGATTCTCGCGGTCTCGTGCTCTAATGTAAACCTTGCCACCCGGGATCAAAAAATAGAACCAGAGTAGGCAAAGGTCTCACAGCGGCGGAATAACTTTTCACTCTTTTACCTTCCTGTTAAACAGAAAAGATTTCGTACTCACCAGACAAAATCTGTAATCACTGATCATTTTATCCAGTCCCCCCCCCCCTCAAAAAAAAAAAAAAGATTTTTGACAAAATAAGATGGAATTTTATGGGTTTTTTTTTTTTTTTTTTTTTTTTTGTAGTTTTAGAAAATAGAAATTTTCTACGAGAAAGTTACAGAAGTTTTCTGTTCATTAACAGAATTTTAGAGTACATTTTTTATCTACATATTTTTTATCATAAAAAGTAAAACTGATATTATTCATAAGATAATAACATTTCTTCTGCGTGACTGCATTAAAATATAATATTATTTTCTTTCATTCCCGATCTCGGGCCTAATTTAGGCTTAGATGAGCCAAATTTTAGAAATTTTTGGGCTGAATTTCGGATCGACAAAAATTACATAGTTGTTTTAATGTTGAATTTTTTTTTAGTCGAGCTGAAGTCGATTTACACTGACATATACCTTATTCTCAAAAGTCTACCGTTTAATAACTCCAAGTTTGTTTTTTTCTACTTATATGGAATAATGGCATACAAGTAATTGAAATTACACTTTTTATAGTTGAGAAAATGTTAGTATCGGTTCAGTAAAGTTTTAAAAACATTTTATATCACAAATTTAGAAATTTTTTCTAATTATTTTCTTCATACAAAATAGAATAAAATGAAATAAAATAAAATAAATTGGTTGCTCAATAATGTTATATTTTATGAAGCATTTCATTTTCAAAACTTGTACACATTTATTTCACTACGTCATTAATGCTAACAGGCTTTAGTATCTGCTTCGCTAATCCCATGATTTAAATAAATTTTCGAAATGATTGAATCCCCATTTTATAGGTATATATCACTTTTTAAATCAAGCCTTAAAAATAAATAAATAAATAAATAAATAAATAAAATAAAATAAAACGACTGAAATCTTCCAAAATGACTACATATAATTTTGGACTTTTCTAACCCGTCCCACTGCCGCTAATTGTATTTTGTTGCTCAGCTAATCGGCGCTGCAGTAGGCGAACATTTTTTAGCACTTATTATTTTACAATTATCATTTTGTGATTTGTAATTTAAAGTTAATTATCCTAAATTTTTTTGTATCACCAAATATTTTTTATATCATTTAAGTTTTACGTGTTAAACTCATAAGCCAGATTATGTTGAATCGTACATTTACTAACTTTAATTCTGTGATCATGATCAATCACAGAAAATTAAGCTTTTTAAGCTTCTTTAGCGATTATTAAGCTTTTTTTATTATTATAAAGTTTTTATTTGTGTTTTCTATTTATGTCCTTGGAGTATTTAAACCTATATCCATTTTTCATCTCTTCTTCTTTCAGAATTAAATAAAAGAAGACTTGACGATTCTAAAAGATAATTTTCTTTATTGTCAATATAAGTCATTTTGATTTTTTAAGTTTGTCAAAGAGAAATTACAAACACCTATATCAGAGTTATTTTAAAACGCTGGTGCTTGAAAAATTGTCTTTTAAAAGTTAGAAATAAAATTAATAAATGTTTAATATATGTGAAATAAAACGTAATAAAATTCGTAATAAAATTCGTAATAAAATTTTTCAACCTATTTCTAAAATTTCTTCCGAAATTATAAATCTGCAGATATTGTTTCTGAACTTTAAAAACTTTATATGTTGTAACGATTCCGTAACATTTTTCTCTTTTGGAATTGAATACTTTACTCATTAAAGTTACATATATATAGCTTTTTGGATTGTTACATTTAACTGTTATAAATTTTTATAAATATTTTGAATGCATTATTACACACGTCTACTCATTTCTTGATATTTGATGCTGCAACTGAATTCTCAGATTAATTATTAAAGACATTATTACCAGAGCATAAAAATATTTTCGTACAAGGTGTGAGCAAAAAAAAAAAAAAAAAATAATAATAATAATGATGATAGACAATAAAAAATTATTTTAAATCAGTTATGAATGTTTATCAAAATAATTACTAATATTGTTGAATATAATTTAAATAAATTTCATAATTTTTATTTAAAGACAAAGTTCTGACTATATATTAGATTAGTATCCTACTGCAACCCATAGTCAAATACTCGAAAATGTATTTTTTGACTTTGTAAAAATCAACCAAACTGCTAATAATGGAAGTTATCTGTGCATTTACGTAATAAATTTGTATCAACTGTTTTAAAGCATTAAAACTTTTTATTTCTCATTTAAGTAAATGATATTCGTATTTTCATTTTCTCATTCATCATTCCTGAAAATCCTGGGATTTTTGAAAATTGTAATGTTGTGATATCTTAAATAGTTATAGTCTAGATCTAGACTGAAAGCTCTGTTTCAGTTGAACTTTTTTTTCTGTCCTGATCGTATAAAACTTAAATTTCTCTTTCAAAAATGAAAATGTTCCTGATAACAAAACTGGGTGGAATAATTTAGCTTTATACGTTAAGTATTTTCAAGTTTAATTTATATAATAAAATTTTGCAACAATTATCAATGGCTTTGGAAACTGCATTCATGAACTATTTGTTAAGGTTTATTGTCTTGACTGAGTGTTAGATTAAACTTAAATAAACATGTGTTTTATCTAGTGTAATCACACATTTCTCTTTCTTATCAGCTATGTGATTTTTCTCATAGTTTCCTAAACTCTTTGCCTTCCCGAGTGCTACATTGAGCTTTAAATAAACTTTTGCTTCATCCAGTGTTGTCAGAAAATTTCATTTATTATCGGTTATTTTACTGCTCATAACAATCCCTCCCTTTTTTACAATTAGTTTTTCCTTCATCAATGCATCTGGGCGAAAGCATTTATTTTTCTTTTGCACTTCAAAATATTTATAAATAATTGTACAGCTTAAAAAAAAAAAAAAAAAAAAAAAACCACGACACTCCCAACTAATTTTGCCGTAAATTATCGTAGAAACATGCGGCTGGTGCCGATCAATTTTTAATAACGTCTAGTTTTTAACGGTATAGTTAGACTTTGCTTAAGCAGCCATCTACATATTGATACTGGCATCAACTGGCAATTTTTTTCAATGGTAACCCCCCATTTTTGACTTTTTTTTTTTTTGTTTGTTTGTTTGTTTTATTTGAATCAAATCATCCCTCAGAATGGTACAGATTATATATTTCTCACAATTTTTCATAGAGTTATAATAAACTGTCAAAATATGGGGATGCTCATGCTAAATGAATGTGACAAACATTAATTCATATCTTCCCAAAAAATTATTATATTCAAATTCTATATATATATATATATATATGCGTTAAAATGAAGTGACCTAAACATATTCCATGCATTTTTTATTACAAAACATTTTTTTAATTATGAAAACTATTAACAACTTCATATTCGAAATAATTATTAATTATGATCTATATTAATTTTTGCACGAATATAGAATAAGGATCGTCCGAAACATGGGCTTCCAAGTTTACAGCTCATTATTGTCCTTAATTTTCGAGTTATCGAAAAATTTCTTTTCATATTGACATTAGGAGGGCATCACATGTTATCATTTGTATCATCAATAAGTAAATGTCTGTATATAATCTGGAGGAAAATTTTTTATTTCACTTTTATGTTATTCTTATTGTTTTCTAAGGAACGTATGGATATTTACTGTTTTACTAATTATCTTATTTTTGTCAAATTACCGCAAAACAGGCGAGAATTGTGAGAGAATTCCAAAAGAAAGCAAGCCCTCTCTTCTGTATCACTGCAAATATATACATATGTATATATATAAAATTTTCAATAAAAAGTAATAAAAAGGTGTAAGAGTTTAAGATAAGTGGGCGTGGTTAACAAAAAGAAATACAACAACAAATATTAAATTATCAAAAAAATATTTGTAAAAATAACACTTCATGTGAAAAATATATATTGCTAAAAGTATATATATACCGGGTGATTCAAAATAGATGTTACAGTGATTATCTCGTAAACTAAGAAAGATAGAAACAAACTTCCAATTACAAAATTGGTGCAAATTAAGAGTAGATTTCAGATATGTCATTTTTTTTTGTAAAAGGGGCTGTATACATATTAAATAAGAAATTTAATTTTTATACGGCCCCTCCTATCATATGACTTATATTTAGAAAAATATTCTCCTCGCTCTAAAAATCAAAAAAAAAAAAAAAAAACATCTCTCTAAGTCAAAATCTCGCTGAGTTATTGCAATTTGAAAATTCTAGAATTTTTCGCCAAGTCCTAAGGGGTTGTATCAAAAGTGAGAAATTGTAATTACTATTGCTTTTGTAATAAGACACACGTTGATCAGCGTTTTGGGGGGGGGGGGGGGAAGAAAAAGAAATCATTCAGGGAAAGACGGCTATTTTAATCTGTTATGTCTTCTTTTCCCTAGTGAATACACAAGAGAATACTCATTGATAATTTAACAAATAAAATATATGAATAATTTATGTACTGAAAGGGAATTTTCAAATTCATTTTTCTTTCTTTATACATTCTCTTACTCATATACACGGTGTAGACAAAGAATTGTTTTTGAGTCAAATTTCCGAAAATTAGCTTTTGTTATATTTGCACGTTTTCAGATCCTCTGAATTCAAAAATCATGTTTTTAGTGGTTGGTCTCTCTCTCTCTCTCTCTTGGTGTGTGTGTGTGTGTGTGTTATTAGAATATCTCAAGAACAAATAGTAGCAGAAAATCCAATTCGATATTCTAAATCCGTATCATATTGCGGTGCTACACTAAAGTATTCGTTACGATCAGACAATTGTTTGTTTACAGGGTCATCCAAAAGAATTCAAATACATTACGTCTGTGAGCGAAATTTCTCATGTGTACAGTGTGACATGTACAGACTGCCTTAAACAAAATGAAAAGAGCAAATTTTTTATACGCATAAAAGCATGTAGATAGCATGTAGAAAGCATGTTTTATGTAGATTCTGGTATAGCAACCATTCATCATTCATTTACAGAGTTACACAGCGTATTTCGATATATTGGAGCTATACTTGGGAATTGCTGGAAGTGTATTTCATTTTGTCTTACTTGTTTTACATATAACACTAAATTTACGTACACAAAGTCATGTGTATATAGTTTATAGACAATATACAGGGCTACCCAAAATTAAGGTAAACATTTCTTTATTATTATTAAATGTAATTGGTGTAAGTGTTTGCTGCATTTTTTTTTCTTTTTTCGAAGAACACTGCTGACACAGAACGCAAAATTAATTTCTCATACCCATTCTGTAAACAAAGTAGCTTTTGGAGAGCGAATTTTTTTTCTGTATAATATCACATTTTGAGGCCTCCTGAATACGAAAGGTAAATTTTTATTCGTTGATCTGTATATATATATGAATTATCAGCATAATTTAACAACAAATAATCTGGTGTGCCACTCACACGACTTTCTATTACCCTGAAATTTAATACCATAAATACAGGTTGGAAATTAAGAGGTAACATAAAGAGTACTGTTATGTAAACCTACGTTAAAATAATTCAAATTAGGCTTCGGAAGAGTTTTAATGATAATCAGTTCTGTGTGAGGGGGGAACTCCGGAAATTATTCGTTTCCTGAAATTATTCGACGCAGGCAATAATCAAACATTAAAAAATATGGCTTTGGTAATAAGGAAGCCTTAACACGTGTAAATACACAAAACTCAAGCGATGCATATTTAGCTTAAAAACATACATTATTTATCATAAATCTATGAGGAATTCATTTCCATTCCTGAGCAGCTTTCCTGGACATGGTAAAATATTATAGTAAAGCACTTTCACTAACAATAAAAAAGAATATTATAGCTTAAATATTTGCAACCCTGTATATCTTTTGAAGAATATGTACAAACCACAAAGTGCACCTAAATATAAACCTATAGTAATAATATACGGCACAACCTAAAATGCACTTCCATCAATTTTCAGCTATTGTCGCATTATAATCTAGTTATTTTGTGTAGCCCTGTAAATGAACAGTGAATGATTTCCCTGCCATATTCTACATGAGGCATGTTTTTATGCATATAAAAAATATAATTTTCATTTCATTTGGTTTAGTATAGGTGTTAAACTCTACTTACCTGCAATTTTCCCCATATACATAATGTATTTGAATATTCTTGAGTGTCTCTGTACACGAACCATTTGCTTCATCTCAATGAAAAGCTTAGTGGAGCATCCCTATATGATACATATTTAAAATACCAAGTTTGGAAAGTCTGCTGCTATTTGTTCTTGAGATAAACTGATAACAGACAGATACACACACAGACCAACCGCTAAAAACACGATTTTCATATTCAGGGAACCTCAAAACGTCTAAATATAACAAAAACTCACTTTCGAAAATTTGGCCCAAAAACAATACTTTCTCTACCTTATGGGTATGAGAAAGTAATAAGTACAGGAAATGCGAATTTGGTACTTTGGATTCCATAACTAATTGCCACTTGAAAAGTTGATGAAGGTTTGCAAGTTTCAAGGAAATTGATAACAGACTTGATTTTTGTTTTGATAAGTATAGGCACTATAATTAAACGGGGGTTGAGAAGGGCAGTAACCCCCTGGCATAAAATTATACATCTGCACCATATCAAATTCTATACAAAACATTATTTTAGAATATTAACAATAAATATGAATTTCCTTGTGATTTTTACAGCATAAAGTAATTTAAATGTATTCATAAGCATATCTGTCCCAAACCGCAATACATTGGCATTTTTTGTGCCTTCCTGTACATAAACCAAGTGTAAAGAATTAATTAATGCCATTTTAAATAGGGAATATCATATAGTAAACCTGAATAACATTATATCATTTCTGAAAATTTCTGAAAATATTTACAGACGCTGGGGGCGGGCAGACGGACAGATAGACAGTCAAACAAAAAAAAAAAAAAAAAAAAAAAAGCAGATTGAAATCTTATTCACAGTTAAAAATTGTTAGAAAATGTTTAATGTAAACGAAAATACAATTCCAGCAAATGTCCAATAATAACCCTTAACGTAACTGAATATTTTTGCGTGCCCTGTAAATCTAATGTTAATCGAACTGTACAGTATAGAAAGCATTCTTTTGTGCATATGAATAACATATTTCAATTTCATTAAGATTTATGCAAAGTAATTAAATTTTGGTTTATAGAAATATCCTCACATGGAACGCAATGCTTTGGAATACTTTCGGGTGTCCCTGTATACAAACCAGTGATGGTGTTTACTCCATTTTCTATAGAAAATATTCGATAGAAAACTACAATAACGTATTTCAATTTTATTAATATATGCATAAATTAAAGGTATTAAAATATGGTTTATAAAAATACCTCTCATAGAACACAATGCTTTGGAATACTTTCGGGCGTCCCTGTGCACAAGCTAGCAGATGTATTCACTCCATTTTCAATAAGGAACATCCGATAGTGAGCTAAAATAACATATATCAGTTTCAGGAAATTCTATGAATATTAACGGGAGTTAGAGCGCAGACACACAGAAAGACGGATGGACAGACAGACAAATCGAAGTCATTAACACTTTTCAATCTTGCTGGAATTGTTAAAGAGCCGAAGTCATTAAATTTATCAACCATAATAGAAAGTGGTAAAAATAAAGCGCGAAAATTTCACACGGTATTGCTAGTCTTTTAGTCTTTTCCCTCTCTTAACGTGTTTTAATTTGCAGGTGACCCCTAAGAAATTTAACTATTAAATTTTTTAACAATACGAAATAATGTAAATTTACATTAAATTCTTAAAATTGTTGATTTCACGTGTTTGAACGATTTTAGTTGCTATTTTAAAAAAAAGGATCTTTTTTTAATTTTTCTCAACTCATAGATAACCCCCTAAAGTGAGCTTGTTGGCGTTGAAAAATAGATGCCAAAATTGAAAAAAAAGTGGTGTAAGTCATCATTTTCAAATTGCAATAACTCAGCGAGATTTTGACTTAGAGAGATCATTTTTTTTTATTTTGCTTGTTAGAGCGAGGAGAATATTTTTCTAAATATAAATCACATGATAGGAGGGACCGTATAAAAATTAAATTTCGTATTTAATATGTATACAGCCCCTTTGATAAAAAAATGCCATATCTGAAATCTACTCTTAATTTGCTCTAATTTTGTAATTTTAAGTATGTTTCTATCTTTCTTAGTTTACGAGATAATTGCTGTAACATCTATTTTGAATCACCCGGTATATAATATATAGTAAAAGTATATAAGTATATAAGTTTATTTACATACTTATATATGTGGTAGATCGGCATCCTGTTTCTCTCCCCTTACTTGGCTTTCCCATGACTCAGAACCCTAGCTATTTGATTTCTCTTTGCCGTTCCTGAAATCCAAGGCAGTTTAGTTTCTGTTTGCTGATCATGTGACGGAGCGCCAGCGCTTGAGAGGAAATACGTGCTCATGACGTGAATGACGTCTTTCCGGAACGCGCGCCTGCTAACAGCATCGGAAGAGAGAAAGTTCAGAGAGTACAGTTGACGGCCGATTGAGAAGGCACATTTTGACGAAGGTTTAGACGATGTGTACGAGTGCCGGAGCTTGGTATTTTTTACGAACTTTGTGTTTCGACGTAACAGAAAAGCGAACTAATAAGTGACATGTCTGTACCGCAAGTTGTTCTAATTGAACTATGCAATGAACATTCGATAGTTAATTCTAAATGCTTATTAGCATTCCTGTATATATGTAAATAACTTGATCTTTTATTAAATTAATAATTAGTAAATAAGTATTAGTTTTTGTTTAACGCCTACAAAAGTGTGCCGTCCCACATATATATATATATATATATATATATATATATATATATATGTATATATATATATAATAAAGATGATCTATTAAGCATAGTAGAAGCCAAGCAACAGATACAAGATCACTGAAACACCAATGACCAAATAGATTTAAAAAAAAAAAAATATCAGTGGATGAAATACACTAATGTAAAGAAACCAGATCTATTAATTAACAGCCTGCAAAACAAACGAATCAATAAAGTAACACAACAAATCTTAACTTAAAACCATAAACTTATCAAAATTAATGAAAAAACAACCCAAGAAACACAAGATAGGAAGAAGGAGCCAGGCGGCAAGACTTGTGACTTGCCTGTGGGGTTAAACTAGTTTCACGCCGGCAACACTCACCCAGCCTGCCACGACCAGAACAGGAACCATATGGATTTAAAAAAGCAAAATTTCAAAGCAGATGAACAACAATGAAACCACGAAGCAACAATGAAGTTCACCGATTGATCACATTGTGTTTAACAGTATAATTGGAACATTAAATATAGTTGACAACTCAAAAAGGAAGAAACTAAAATTTTATTGGAAAAAGAAAGTTTGCATAGCAATACAAAGCAAATGCAACAAGCCTTCTACTTTTTTTTAAATTTAATTTCGCAAACCCACCCAACCATCCAGCCTTACAACACCACCCCACCTCCGTAATCAAACATCTGCCCACCCAACCGCCACCTTTTTTATTGTCTTTTATTATTTTATAATTTTTTGTTGATATACACAAAAGTGTACACAGCTTTTTTTTTTTTTTTTTTTTTGTACTGACAGAGACATGGTTAAGGATATAAAATACAAAATACAAAGTTTTTAGGAAAACCCATTTTAGCAGTGGCTGTGATCAGTTTATTAATATTCTTGTTTTTAAACTTTGCAGAGCATAAATTATTAATTCGAAATAAATGGTTAATGATGATGTTTCTAAATACCGAAAGATGCAGACATGAATTAAAATGTGTAAATAAGTTTACTTTAAAACTAAAATCTTGCCGTTTGTCATAGATATCTGTGTAAATTTTATTACCATCGATGATTATTTTGAGATCTAAAAAGTTAATTAATTGATTAGTTAGAGTATTTTGAGTTAGCTTTAAATTAGGTGGATAATTGAAGGAAAAGTCATTTTGTGAGTGCTTGTTGAGATAAAATACAATAATATCATCGATGTAACGATAAAATCGAACATCATCATTGCAAATTTGCTTTTCATAATAATAAAGATCTGCCAAAATACTGGAGCTACAACCTCCTTGTGGGATGCCTAATTGTTACAAATAGATATCGTTGTTGTGGAAGATATAATTATTATGGATAACAAAGTTAAGAAGAGTTTTAACTTTTTCTGCTTTAAAATTGTGAGGAAGATTAATTTGAGCTTTATATTCTTGAAAAAGACTGTAAATGATATTACTAAGATCTGATAACTGAATATTATTGAAAAGATCTTGAAAGTCAAAAGTCATAATATTGTCTATTGAATCGAGCGATTTGATGTATTGATTTAATTGAAAGCTATTTTTAAGACAGTGTAAATTATCAACTTTGCAAGTACAATTGTATATTTGTTTTAGAATATCCAGTAGAGCTTTATTAGCATTGTTGTTATAAGTGTTACACCCAACAGTGACAGTGCGAAATTTAATTGGAGATTTGTGAAACTTAGGTATGAGAACTATATAAGGATAATTAAAGTTATTGAAGGGAAGTTGAAGTAGTTTATAGTAATTATGTATTTTCTGTTATTAATAATAAGGTTATTATTAGTTAAACTGAAGATGTTACTATTAGTGACTGAAGAGTTTAAAATAGAGAGATAATAGGATTTACAAATAATGGCATAATTATTAGGTAATTTGTCAACATAAGTCATCACAAAATCATCCTGTAGTGATTTGATTGAGTTAAGAAGTACAGATTTTTTAAATAACACCAGATTTGAAGAATTGATAAATAATGCATTTTTAATTTTTTGTAACACTAAAACTTTCCATTGAGTGAAGTAGGCAATAGGTTTATTATGAGTAATAGATATTTTATAAATAAATAAATCTAGGTCATAAGAAAACTGTTGTAAGATTTGTGGAATGCTAGTTTTAACTGAAAGTCTAAATTTGGTGCCAAATTTCATGAATTTTTTTAATTGATAATTATCAATAATATTGAGATTACCAGTGATAATGTGTCCATGGTCTCTGTCAATAAATTTTGAGAATGAAGGATCATTGCATTTACAGGTTACAGTGTTAGTAAAAGAGGTAGACTTAGATACAGAATTATAATTGAATATCTTTCTGCCAAGAGGAAGAGGATATTTGAAGGTACGAGATAGATTTAAATCTTTAATCGGAAACAAACATTCTTTGTCATTAATGATAGACGTAATGTTAATACTGTTCAATATTTGATTTGTAAAAGTCACAAATAATTGAGTATTTGTTTTAAATTTGTTGGGCTTTTTATTAATTTTTAAATTAAATTGTTTGATTTTGTACATTATAATATCATAAAAAATGTCTGAAAAATGTTTATTATAGGATTGGCTTTGAAAGACATTCAGAAAGTTTATTAAGTATTTTTTTTTTTAATTGCAAAAACAAATTTTCGAATAATGAACCAGTTATAGTTAGATAAGTAATTAGTCTGTAGATCTCAAATGAGTTTAATAATGTCACTTTTAGAAAAAATTAAATCTGTTTTTTTACTACCTCGTTTAGTTCTAGAAGTTTTATTGTTAATTTTGTGATTGAGTTGTGCATAAACAGTCGAATAATCATGTAGAGGGTTGATGTTAGAATAAGCTTTAATAGTTTTATTAAAGTATTCGGAATTTAGGCCGTATGGATAAATTGTATTGTAATATTGCATAATTTTTTATTCAAGAAATAGACGCTCACTTTTATTTTTCTGAATTTTGACAATCTCTATGGTACACGAATTAAAATTATGTGATTTGAAGTGTTGTAATTCTATAGTTGATTTAGAAGGTGCAGCTGAAGATGAAAGGTTTTTAGAATCAAAGCGATGCTGATTAATACGTAGATGTAGAGGAGTGGAAGTTTCACCAATATAACTGAGTTTACAAAGACCACAACTGATTTTATAAATAACATTGTATGCCTGACAAAATGGAAGTATTTTGCACATTCGTATTTTACACTATATGTGACCCTGGTATGCAAAAACGCCAATAGCATTTACCACTTCGATTGCTGAAGACAAAATTTAAATGATTCAATCACGAATATGAATATTCGTTTTGTTTTATATACTGTAAAGTTTAAAAAAAAAGGGTACATATGCGGGGCTTACTTTACTATATATAGGAACACAATCGAATGTGGATATATTCAATCTTTACTCTTAAATATTAAATTACCTATCTTAGTTCCCCCCTCCCTAATTTTTTGTTTTAACCCTGTTTAATTTTCTGTTTTTGAATATTCTAGTGTTCGAACACTTCAAGTTAAATATGATGTTATAGAAAATGCGGTAAGGTGGGGCTTAGTGTTTGAAATATCAATATACATTCGATATACGTTTAAGAGTTTTATTTTATTTATTTTTTTACTTTCTTCTGTATTCAATAGAAAAAAGTATTGAATTCGTAAAAATTTTCAATTTCCAGTTTTCGATGTATTTACACGTTTTGAGAGGTCCAGAACATGATTTTATCATTTAAAAAAAAATTATGTTTGTGTGTGACAAAAATTTTGTTTCGACTGTATCTCAGGAACTACTTCAGAGGATTGCATACAAATCTATATGTACATGCACCTTGACCAAAATTAGTTCCTATCAACTTCTGGTGTCTGTCAATTGATCAACAGAAGGCGCTGCTATACAGCGATTTCCACAATTTTAAGGAAGGCTATATGTTTCAGGAACTACTGTATAAATTTCCATTTAAATTTATGTGTAGATGCATTTTGACTTGTGTAAGTGCCTATTATGTTTTTATATCAATTGTTAAACAGATGGCGTTGCTATACAGTGATTTTTACAATTTAAGGGAAGGCAATATTTCAGGAACTAGTGCACAGAATTGCATATAATTTTATAAGTAGATACACCTTAACATATATTTGTGCCTGTAAACTTTTCTTGTCAATCTATCAACAGGTGGCGCTGCTATACTGCGATGATCTCAATTTAAGGACAAGCTATATCTCATGTTCTATTGCGTATAATCAAACAAAACTTGAGAAGGCCAATACGAGACATTATGTTGATTCAATATGGATGCATGTCGATCAATAGACGGCGCTGCTATACTGCAAATTTACCCGAGAGCGGGAAGATAATATCTCAATTTCTATAGCGTATCACTGTATGAAACTTGTAATGTAAGATAACCATTATATATTTTATTTCATATTTAAAATTTTTGTCCTTTTTTATCCAGTTTGTATCTTAAAGAATAGTTTACTTTATATGCGAGATCATAATTTATTTTTTCTAAATATATCTTTTGCGCATACGTTGAAAGCTTCATATGTAGAAGTTGAAAGTTAACTCCTCAGTGAAGAAAAAAATACAGGTAATTTTCAAGTAATAGCAAAGCTGATATTTGAGATCTGAATACTATTCAAAGGACATTTTTATTTTTATTTGTTTAATTATATCAATTTTTAGTTTATTTTGGCTTGATTTCTTGCTCTACAGAATTTTTTTTTTCTTTTCTACATTGAAGCTCATTAGATCGGAATTTACGGCTTAGTCTAACATTTTAGTAGACTTTATAAGTGCATATGCAATTTTTAGGCAGCATCCAAAAGCGATTGGTTTTGTACTTTCTCTTTAAAAACGAATCTACAGAATTCGGAAAACTTCTTTTTCTATAATTAAAAACAAATATATTTTAAAGTTCATCACAGGTGTGAAATATATCGGAGATAAGATATTGATATATCTGTATCCTTTAAAAATGCAAATTAATAATGCTAATAAATTCAAACTTCTCAATAATAATTATTTGATGTCACCCCTTCACTTATTTAATAATTTATCATTTAACAATTTCAAAATTTGTCATCGAAATAAATACATTAAAATTATTTACTGCATATTCTTTATATGTACCTATTCTATTCAATTATAATTAAATTATTAATAACTTTTGGATGGTCTTATATATCGTGGAATTTCGTTGGTAACTTAATTTTTTATTAGACAAAATACATTTCATTTCATATCTGAAATTATATTGAGGACACAGAAATTTTGGCATTGCGTAGAAATTCTTATCAAGTGTATTTGAGCCTATTCCTATGCAAATTTCACGTACTTTCTTTGGCATAAAAACCGGTGCCAGATTTCACATTGATCATAATATCTATGTTTTGAAAAAAATTTTACCACAAACGCTACTTCAATAAGTTAGTTTTGTCCTTCGATTTTTGATAAATGTGTATTTGGCATCCCACAAGTCAATTTGACGATATATTACTCAAATCTTGGTAATGAATGCAATCTAAAATTCATTTTTCAACATGTGTCTTTGGAGCTAATAACATCAATTAACTATCCATGACGCCATCCTCAAATTACAACATTAACTGTCTCAAACAAATTAATCTTGAAAAGTCAAAAGCTGATTCATGTTTTCCTAAATAAGCTTTTACTTTATATTAACAAGTTGAGCGCCACGCGAATTTTTAAGGAAATCCCAATGAGGCCACGCTCCTGCTTAGAACAGCGTTATGTTTACCGTGTTTCAATAAAATCCATTAAAATGACTTAATCATATAATCCTGTAATAAATAAAAATTAAGTAAATTTTAATTCAGTAATTACTTAAAACGATGTAATTGTTTTTAGTTTTATATCATATTTGACACTGTCAGCCACCGGTGGTTGACGCGGTCTAAGCGGAAAGTTCAGTGTCAGCCACCGATGGCTGACATGGCACTCGACGTGTTAGGAGTCCTGTTCCAACATCCGTTGAGAACAGACGCATTTTTCTGAAGCTCCGCGCTGCGCCATCTAGCGGCGTAAGCATAACCAGTTGTACTAGAGTGCAAGCGCTACTGTGACCTAAAGAGCCTTTTTCAAGGCTAATATCCGAGGGGATCACTAGTCTTCACTCGTGAAGAAAAGCTTTTCTATTGTGCATCACATTTCATTAAAACTTAGTAAAACTTAGTTCTTTTACTTAAAATGGCTGAAAATAGCCAAACATCTACGTTGATTAACAAACCAGTCACGTGCCCCTACTTCAGATATGTGGATCTTCGGAGCCTGTCTACTGATGGAGCAGAGGCAGAGATGGTTAAGCTACGTGCTGTTATAGCATGCAATGATGCAGCCATCTATAAATTAAGACGAAAAGAGCTGGATGAAGCTGCTTCAACCAAGCTCTCCGCACACGTACAAGAAAGATCCCTTGCTTGGCAAGCCGCTTCACTTCTTTCACAGGTGAGCGGCATTAGTTTATATTTCACACCACCACCACCACCTCCTCCTATTGATAATTGCAAAAAGGGCGATAATAAGGATAGAGATAGTGAAAATAGTAATTCTAAATTCAGTTATGACTTAAATTCTCAGGAAAATTCGGTGAGCGTAAGTCCCGGTAAAGTGGCGCCATCTTCCGACATGGAAGTCGTCGAAAACTTTATCCAGGTCAAGCGCTTACACTCTCAACAGGTTGGCAGCAACCCTGATTCTGATGGGGAGGGGAATTGGGAAACTGTTTAATATAGGAAGAAAAAGGCAAAATCAATTGCAGGGTTGCTACAGCACCTGGAAAACAGGGAAAACCTGGAAAACGCAGGGAATTTGAAAATCTATTAAAAAACAGGGTAAACTCAGGGAATTCTCAAAATTTATTGCAAAAACAGGGAAAATTCAGGGAATTTTGAAATTTTTTCGAAAAACATTTGAAAATCTTTTCATAATAGAATCTTTTTGAAATTTTTAATGCTTTATAATGAATCAATTATGTTTTTCCCCCCAACTATAGTAAGTTAATAAAATTAATATACTCTAATTGACTTGTAAAATGTTAGATTCTAATGCTGTATGATTGCGTGCCATCTATTTTACTTCTAAAAAGGTTGGTTGTTGGTTGTAGGATTTAAGGCCGATTGACTCCTGATGTGTCCTAGGCCTAGGGGGGGAATGCCCTCCGTGGGGGTCTTTCTAAGGGGTCCTAGCCCGTATTTACGCGAGTTTCGGAGGAAACCACGGAAAACTCCGAACGGCTAGGTCGATGAGCGCGACCTGGGATCGAACCCGGCACCTCCCATCTACCAGCTTTGAGCGCAGAACCGCTCGGCCGCTGGTGGGCCTACTTCTAAAAAGGACAGGGAAAACTCAGGGAATTTTTTTTTCCTGATTTGTGTAGCAACCCTGAATTGTTATTAAAAATACTCAGGCTAGCACCTCTAATTCAGATAATAGTAACGTCAATAATGTAAATAAAGCTAAATCCAGCAGAATTCCTGCTTTCTATATCCTACCGCCGCCCCATTGGCAGACTCTGCTGTCCGGCATGAGGAACCTAGTTCCGAAGCTGGCCAGCAAAGCCCAGGGGCGTTTCTTAAAATTAAAGGTCGAGAATGAGGAAGAATATCGAAAAATACAGGCTTACCTCATTCAAGAGAATATAAAATTCAAATCTTTCTTATTGGATTCGGAAAAAAGTCTGAAGGCGGTGATTCGGGGACTCCCCATCAACACTCGTCCTTCAGACATCGTTCAAAATCTAGAAATCGAAGGTTTTATGGGGGTCACTGTGACTCAGATATTCAGAGGACCTGTGTCCAAAAAATTCTTATGCCACTGTTTCATGTGGCAGTGCCAAAAACTCAAGTTGAGGTTGAGATAGATGCCATATTTTCGATCATTCAACTGATGGGAACAGAAGTCACGGTCGAAGCTTACCGGGGCAACAAAGGACCCTCACAGTGCTTCAACTGTCAGTGCTAGTTCCACTCCGCAAGATCTTGCAATTTTCCGCCCCGGTGCGTTAAATGCGCTGGGGATCACATGAGCAAGAATTGCGGAAAGGACTTTGGTGATCCTTGCAGGTGTGTGCACTGTGGTGGCGCCCACCCGGCAAACTATCGACTCCGAAATTTCCGGTCCAAAATTCTAATAAAAAGAACGCTAAACCCAAGCGTAAGCCCCAGTTACAGGTCACAGGGGCTCCCATAGCCAAAAATTTCACAAGTAAGAAAGTTCAACCTTCCCAATCTTTTGCGGGAATTGCTATCGGTCGTAGCGAGCCCGAAGCTCCTCCCCCTTCTAAAATCTCCCACATAAATTCCCTCGGTCCCAGAAGACGCCAGTTCAGCCACCGAGTTTCTAAATTACGTCATGGTCCTGGAAAGGAATCATGACAAGAAAAATATAGTTAAAGCCTGGAAAATGGCACTTCCACAAATTCGTGCGGCGTCCACGAACTTAGATCGCGCTTTCATCTTGTACGAGAGTTTAATATCTCTCGAGTAATTTTGTTAGGGAATTTCCACCCTTTATTTAGGCTTAACTTTAACATTCGACCCTAGTGGAACGTTGAATTCTTTCTCTGTTGGTATATGGAACGCCAATGGCCTCCATTGTAAGGCGGCTGAGTTCCGCCATTGGGTTTATAGTAATAAGTTTGATATTATTTTTGTCTGTGAGACCAAATTCTCCCAGGGTTCTACTGTTAAGGTGGCCAATTATATGTTATACAATGCTGACAGGCCATATAATGGCACCTCTTCCGGCGGCACTGCTATTTATTTAAAGTACGGCTTCAATGCTACTCTCATTAAAGTCCAAAATCTAAATTCCATTGAAGTCACGCCAATTGTTTTGGAATTCCCCACTATTCAAAAATTACTTGTTGCAGCAGTTTATATCCCTCCTCATCGCGAAAGGAATGACCTGCTCATGCGAGATTTATCCCGGCTCACTAATATTTATTCAAATTTTATTATTGCGGGTGATTTTAATGCTAAACACTTGTCTTGGAACTGACCTTCTAATGATGCTAGAGGGAATATCATCAGGAGATGGGTGGATCAAAATCATGCACAAATTCTTGCTCCCCCTGAGACCACCTTCACTAGAAGTAATAATATTTTAGATCTTGCTATCACCCGCAATTTTCCATATAGTTACAGCATTCAAACGCTGAATGATCTCAACTCTGATCACTTACCTTTGGAAATCTGTTTTCGGACGAATAACTACAATTTAGATTTACCGGCGGCCTTCACCACCAGGTGGAGCCACTTTACGGAGATATTAGCCGATTCTGAGCTCCCTTCACCTCTTCCATCTAACAAACTCGAAGCCGAGAGATCAATTAGCATGCTTGAAAATTCCATTCAAGATGCCTTTCAGCAAAGCTCGGCTCCGAGAAAGAGGACTAGTCTATTCTTCCGATTACCAGATGAAATCAGACAATTGATCAGAGAAAAAAATCATGCTCGCAGGAATTGGCAGGTTCATAGGCTCCCCTATTTTAAACGCTTGTACAATGTACTTGCACGGAGGGCTAAAGCTGCAATTCATGAGTACTCAAAAACGCATTTCAACAACTTTGTCGAGAGTTTATCGACGACCGACAACACCATTTGGAAGACTACTTCACGTATTCGTAGGCCAAAAACAAACATTCCGGCTCTAAACAGCCCAACTGGAATGGCAGTGACTAATTCTGAAAAGGCTGAAGCTCTCGCTCACAGTCTTAGAAGTCAGTTCACACCTCAAAATGATGTTTTTAATCCAAGAATCACTTCGATTGTTAATAACAGTGTTCAAAATTTATTAAGCAAAAATTCCATTAATACTCTTAACTTGGCTACTCCCTCTGAGGTAGTTGAGTATATTTCTAAACTGAAAAAAAATAAATCCCCTGGCGAGGACCGAATAACAACTAATATGCTTATTAACCTTCCCTCCAACTTTATTTTTTATATCACCTTAATTATTAATCGCATGCTAATACTCAATATTTTTCCAGACTGTTGGAAAAAGTGTTTAATCGTTTCTCTGCCGAAAGGTGGCGACACTGATCCGCACCTTCCTCAAAGCTATAGACCTGTTTCTCTTCTCTCTTGCATGTCTAAAATCTATGAATATATCCTCGTTAATCGTCTGAATGATTTTACAAACTCTCATGATGTGATTAGGCCTGAACAATTCGGGTTTCGTCCACGTCATTCAACACAACAACAGTTGTGGAGAGTGTGTGAATTTATCCACGACGGCTTCCAATCTGGAGGTGTAACGGGGGTTATATTTCTAGATGTTCAAAAATCTTTCGATAAGGTCTGGCATGCCTTATTCATAAACTAATATTTATTGGTCTTCCTGACCAACTAACTAAAATAATTTATGACTATCTTAGCAATAGATCTTTTTCCGTTAAAGTCGGAAACTCTATCTCTAACCCTTCACCTATTTTAAGTTCTGTTCCTCAAGGTTCTCTGCTGGGGCCATTCCTCTTCAACATATACGCCAATGATCTTCCGCGTGATGTTGACGTCACTTTAGCGACTTTCGCTGACGACACTGCCATTTGCTGTAAACGAAACACTCCAAACGCTTCGTTTGAAGTACTTCAAAATTATCTCAATAAATATTCGATCTGGTTACGGAAATGGAGAATCAAAGTAAACAGTTGCAAAAGTGCCGCCATATTTTTCACCAATAAAAACTATGACACCTCCACTAACTTTCTCTTAAATAATGAACCCATACCCTGGGAGACATGTTATAAATACTTAGGAGTTTATATTGATTCCAAATTAACGTGGTCTCGTCACATTTCAGAATCTCTGGGTAAAGCCAAACGAGCCACGCATTCCCTTCATTCTCTTTTAGCTTTTAATAGCCGCCTGTCCATAAAAAATAAATTATTACTATATAAATCCATGATCCGTCCTATCCTAACCTACGGGTGTATGATATACGGATCTGCTTCTAAAACCAACTTGGATAAAATTCAAAAGTTTCAAAACAAGCTATTGCGCAGGTTTTTGAAAGCTACTCGCTACGTCCGCAATGATACTATTCATCAGGATCTCCGAATTAAGCCTATTTATGCTCAATTTCGGAAACTTGCATTGAAGTTTCACAGATCCATTCCTACTGTTGGAAATCTTCTGTTATTCACAGATACGACGCTAGAGTCGGTCGTGGTAAAAAAAACGGCCTCTGGCTATTTTAGTCAGAGGGGATGATTTTCTCCCCGTCTCTAAAAACCGTAGAAGTAAAACTTCCGGAGTCACCTAACTTAGTATTTCAATCCAAAATTCTATTTCCCCTAGATTGAACGAAATGTTCATCTAGCCTTGGCTAACCCTAGTATCAGGCTTATCTACTGAACTTTGTCAGTCGCGAGCTTTGAACCTTCTTACTAGTGAAAATGTTACTTCTTTTTTAATTATTTTTTTATCAAAATTTCCTAATTGCTGTATATTTTTTTATTATTTGGCTTATTTTTAAATTTTTTATTAATTTTATTGTCTTGTAGTGTAGGGATCTGAGGTCTCCTCTCATTGGCCGATTTCCTGGCCTCTGATTGGCTCTTAGTTTGAGGACAAAATCCTCTCGTTTTCAGCTTTTTACTTTCAGTGAGGATCGTGGGTTTTTTTGTAGGCTTCTGATTGGTCAACGGACTTAGCTCGGAACTTAGGTTCTGGCTAGGCACCGAGATTCTTGAAGATGTTCTATAATTAACTTCACTATTTATTCTCCTGAATTTCAATTACTTTTTGATAGGGGAAAAAAATTGTATGGCCCCCTTATTGCGGGACTCTGATTATTATTAGCGGTTTCCTGTGCCCCTTTGGACGCCCTGCTCAACTCTTAATTCCTTTTCGCCGTCCAGACCGTCTCGTCAACGCACGTAACAGTTTCACTGTTACACTTAGGTTTTTTCAAGGAGTTATTTATTTATTATTTATTTTAATTATTTTAATATATATATATATATTTTTTTAACTCCTGGTGCTTCACTCTGATTGGTCTCTGCTCACGCGGAGATTTATTCAGAGATCAAAATTCTAAATTCATCCCTTTGGCTTTTAATTATTTGATGGAAAATTATTTTTATGTTTTTCTCATTTTTCGTTGGAGGTAAGCATTGGTTGCGACCAAATGCAGGTACTCAGAAGCACATCGTTGACTTGACTCGACGTGTTAATAGCTTTCTCTTTCAGCAGGATGTGGATCACACCGGACCTCCACTCCGCGGTAACTTAATAAAATTCCTTTATTATTAAGAGCTTACGATCTTCTAATATATATATATATATCAATACATTATAAAATGTTTATACGATTCAACGAACATGTACAAGTGGAAGATGCTGTATAATCTATGTGAACCACATGGTTTTTATTTCTTGTTTTATGGTAAGAAAGAGTTATCTGGTGTTTCATAAAAACTCAGCAACAACTCTTTTAACAAATTTATTATGATTTTTATATGATTTAACAGACGTAATGTTGGAAGTTACTGAATATTTAAAACTTTAATTTAGAAATCATTCTGTTTACTCTTGAAAAGATACGAAACAAGGCAGCTAACAAATGTGTTATCGCGTTTCAGTTGCATGAAGGTTCTAAAACAGCATGAATTCTTTTGAAGGTAAGATTATCTTTAGTTGAAAAGATTGCACTCACTGAAACTGCATATATTATGAGAAGCTTATTAAATGATACATATGTTACTGATAATAATCATTTCTTCTTTATTTATACCATTTGTTGATCGAAATCATCAATTTATTTATAATATATTTACATTATATTTGCATTTTATAAGTGCATGACGGTAAAATATCACAGACAAAACTTTTTTTAACACATTGACTGCTGATCTCGTGCCAGCGGATGACAACCTTATATAACTGGCAATTAACGCGCTAATGAAATAAACAACTTTTTTTTTTTTTTTTTTACCTTATATTATGGAAACGTCAAGTGGATATAATAAAATTTCTAATAAAATAATCCATGTTGTATTGAATTCATGAAATATATTATTTCAAATGCAGGGAAACAGGATGATTAAAAAAAAAATATTAATTTCTTTGTTTTGTCATTACCTAGTTGAGCAATATTTATGTCTGATAAAATTAATCGAGAAATAATGAATTTTTTTTTCTTCAAAATAAGTGTGAAACATATATTTATGCGATTATTACATTTATGCGATTATATTATAATATAATCATGTACGATTATTTTATAATAGCATTAAGCGTTACATTGTAATAAAATTAGATTTAAAAAAAATATTCTTTTTTCATCTTTTATTATATATTTTTCATCAGTTCTTTTGTACAAATCCAAATAGAAAGTTACGAAACAACCACTTTTATTTTTTTTTATTTTATTTACTATCACTTCCCACAAGAAAATATAGTAGAATTTATGCTTTTTACGAGAGGAAATTTGGATAAAAATAAATACATACAAACAAGTGTAAATTGAAAGCAATATGTATATAAAAAGCTGAATTAAAATTAACAAATTGTATTCATAAATTTTAATCATTCATTCATTTAATTCATTAGCAAAGTAATCCGCAAGTATTATTAAGTAAACTTTTTCTAATATATCTTAAATGTAGACTTAACTTCACTGTTTTCAAACAAAAAATTAATCAATAAGTAAAGCTTAAACTTTGAATGAACTGCAATACAGAAATGTAGTTTTGCAGTTCACTTCAACCTACAATAAGAATGTTAAGTAAATTGTCAACGGTAGTAAAAATAAATCTAAAAATAAATCAAGTATTATATGAGCAAAAGGGGTTGATAAAAAAAAAGAGGTAATATAAATACAGATAATTCAAAACAATAAAGTGAACTGCTATTTAAACAGTTTATTTGAAAAAAAGAAGGGAAAAAAGCTGCAAAAAACGCAAAAACACGTTGACGTTTTTTTAAATTTATAATTAAATTTATTTTGTCCAGTAGCTGAGAAAAATAAATTTGTTTTATATTCTGAAAATATTTTTAGCTTCCTTGATATCTGAAACTTTAGTTAGGTTAGTTAGTGGAACAAGTTGGACTACCATTAAGAGCCACTAACGAACTTTGATGTCTGAAAGGTAAAGATATAAAAAAATTTATCTATTCTGTGCGATATATTGAAAAGTCTCAGTGCGTATGCATTTTGAAAAGGTTTCAAAATATAATTTTAAATTGAGTACAGACTTAAACACCTGCCAGTTGTTATTCTAATCCGTCCAGTCTTTTTTACCTGGTATCCGGGGAAAATAACATAAGTACAAGCAGACACATGCAAATCTCTGCACCAAGAAAGTATTCTGAGGGTATTTTTGGCTTCTTTGATGTTTGAAACGCAAAGACATTGCAAAAGTTTTCATTCTGTATGATTTATTGACAAAATTAATTAATTAATTAATATTACTAAATAAGTCTTATTGCGAATGCGCACAATTTTTTTGCTCATACTTCTAAATTTAATTAAAATTTTGAAATGGTCGATCGATATATTTTAATGCAGGTACTGGTATAAACTCCTGCTATAATTGTCATTCAATTCCATGCAGTCGTTTTCTTGTAATACTTGGACAAAAAATAAATATATGAATAAATGAAAGGAAAAGACAATCACAGACATGCGCACACAGCAAGTTACACCCAGAAAATTTTTTGACTTCATATTTGGGTTATTTGACGTCTGGAACAAGAAGATAATGCAATTTTTTTATTATGGGCGATTTACTGACAAAAAACTTATTTATTAATATAGATTTACTTTCTTCTTTGACGCATAACTCTCATATTAAAACAAAAATAATAACAAACATATGGCTATCAAATATAAATGACATGTAGGGGAATGTCTGCGGTTGTGAGCACAGTTTTGATTTTGCCTTACAACTTTTGATAGAGTAATATTATGCAAACATACCAATGGAGAGCTAGAACCCTTAGCTAACATTTGATAAAGTAACTATATCGATTCCGCCAATTAGAAAAAAAATTATCACAAGTTTTGTGAAGTGGTCATTTTTTGCGAAAAAAAAAAAAAAAAAAATGTGTACCCGGTTGTGAACACACTTGAAATATACGCTAAAAATGAGAATATATTAAGAAAAACCACCATAAATACAGAAAAGAACAAAATTAATTCATTTTGTAACAATTCAGTGGCTAAAATAACAACAGAAAATAGCCTTCTTTCCAATTTTATTCGTCATCTTCTTCGTCCTCCAAATCAGAAGTGTAATTGCTTGAAAGTAAAATAATATGCATGCATATTGGCACACTTGAAATGCACTAGACGATCACACTCGTTGCATTTGATTGAGTTGGCTCTTGTAAGTGGTGCTTCAAACAGATGATGCAGAAATCGACATCATTATCTGATTGTGGATGTTCCTATTTTCAGCGCGCTTGCCGGGCAGTTTGACAGGTGGAATTGCCTTGCTTTTTCTGTGCTTTTTTTGGAGGGACACAGATGCTGCGAGGAAATTTATATTAACAGGCAGTCGATTTTATCGATTACTTATCTACTAAGCAGTCTTAAATTGCTTTAACCAGCGCATTAAAATCCATTTCTTTTGGATCGGTTGACTCATCCGTGGTTGACATGTCTAAAAATGCCCAAAAATATATAAAAACACTAATAAAATGTGTTATATTGACATAAACGACTATATTTGACAATTTGCAAGTCAAACACACACTTTAAAGGAAAAAAAAATAGTGTGCCTACAACCGTTTACATGAAGGCGCCCACAACCGGAAGCGTATCTCCGAAATGTTGGCGCATACAGGTCAACCTGGCGAATTTTTGTAGCTCGCGCCAAAACCCTCTCTGTCGCAAAGCAACCCTTCTTTCCACTTCATTCATGATTCGTTAAGGATTCGAGCAATCTTTTTTTTTTTTTTTTTTTTTTCCCAAGAGAATAAACTATTAAAAATGTGTCAGTGGAGTTTTAGTATCGTAATTCTTAAATAATATATTTAATGCAAAAATTTATTAGAAATCCTCCACCCTTTAAATTTAATTTAGCAAGATTAATGAAGAAATAAAATTGTAATATTCTAATTTTAAAGCTTTTAAAATTGTTCATGAAATACATTTATTTATTTATTTATTTATTTTACTTTCTCTTACCAACATATATGGTAGAGAAAGTATTGTTTTGGGGTCAAATTTTCGAAATTGAATTTTTGTTATATATACACGTTTTGAGGCTCCCTGAATCATAATTGTTAAAAATGTGTCAATGGAGTCTTTGTATCGTTATTACTTCCATTACCCTACTACCGTAGGTAATGGAAGTATTGTATTCGGTCTGTTACTTCCATTACCCTACTACCGTAGGTAATGGAAGTATTGTATTCGGTCTGAAAATTCGATATCGGGTTTTCACCTGATTTACACGTTTTAAGGTCCCCTGAGTCCAAAAAAGTGGTTTTTGGCAATTGGTCAGTGTGTATGTATGTATGTGTGTGTGTGTGTGAGTATGTATGTGGAGAATCTTCTGGTTATTATAGCTCAGAAACTAATAAAGATAGAGCTACAAAACTTTAGAATTGAAATACGTCTGGTCTACAGATGAATTTTCCAAATTTTGGTGAAAATTGAAAAACCGGAAGTGGGACATCGGAAACCGGAAGTGGGACCGTAAAACCGTATCTCAAAAACGGCTCTAACGATTTTCTTCAAACTTGCTACATAAACACTCTATTAGATGTCCTTTCGAATGATATAGTTGGTTAGTTCAGGAAAATTGATAGGCGTCCTGTATAAATAGCTCAATTTCAGGCCTCGCAAAGGCGTTCCTTTAAAAACGGTTGTACGGATTTTTTTCAAACTCGCCATTTTAACTCACTTTTAAATATGCTTTTGTATGTAATTATTGTTTTCCGGTCAATAATTCAGTTTAACCGGAAGTGAGACATCGGAAACCGGAAGTGGGACCGTAAGTCCATATCTCAAAAACTGCTCTAACGATTTTCTTCAAATTTGCTATATAAACACTCTATCAGATATCCTTTCGAATGATATAGTTGGTTAGTTCAGGAAAATTGATAGGCGTCCTGTATAAATAGCTCAATTTCAGGTCTCCCAAGGGCGTTCCTTTAAAAACAGCTGTACGGATTTTTTTCAAACTCGCCATATTAACTCACTTTTAAATATCCTTTTGTATGTAATTATTGTTTTCCGGTCAATAATTGATTTTTTGTAAAAGTTGGTATCTCAAAAACGGCTCTAACGATTTTCTCTTTAGTTCACTTTTATGTTTTCTGATCGCATTATCTCTCAAAAATGCATATAATATGTGTAATAGTGGGTAATGGAAGTCGTGTGGTTGTTTCACACCAGATTTTTTTTAGATAATATAATTTAATGCCAAAATTTATTAGAAAACCCTTTAAATTTATTTTATCAAGATTAATGAAGAAGTATATTTGTAATATTATGATTTTAAAGCTTTTAAAATTATCCTTGAAATACATTTATTTTATTTTATTTTATTCTGTTTTATTATTATTTTTATTATTATTATTATTATTTACTTTCTCTTCATCAAATAAAATTGTTTCTAAACCTATTTTAGATTATTTAAAAAGTACATTAAACTTTACATTCTTACGCTATTGATCTTAAGCTTTAATGTGCAATCTGTCATTATAATATTGAAAAGCTGGGTGAAAAAGAAAGTCGTGTGAGTGACACACCAGATTGTCATTATTATGATCATTATTTAGTTTATTTTACCCATATATTGTAAGAAAAGTTTTATTTTTGATTCAGATTTTCGAAATTGAGTTTTTGCTACATTTGCTTAAATATCATGAAACAAAAAATTAGGTTTTTAGCGGTTGCCTGAATGTGTGTGTCTGTGTGTTTGTTATCACCATACCTCAAGAATAGATATTGGGACTCGGATGAAATATTAAGTAATTCGTGCGCAGTGACTAAGAAAAGAATTCAAATTCATTAAGTCTATGTGTGAATTTTCTGGTAAATAAAATTTAATATTTTTGGATGAAACAAAAAAAAAAAAAAAAAAAAATTGAACATTTATTTTATGTATGCATGAAAGAATGTTTCGTATACAATGTAGAATGTATATCCTTTATTAGAAGTTTACACAGAACCCCACAAAAGAATTCAGATATATTCATACAATGGAATTGCTGAAAGGTCATTTCATGTCGTGCTATGTGTTTTAAATTCTGTGCTAAATTAGTACACTATATTGTGTTTGTAAAATATATAGTAAATATACAGGTCTACCCCAAATTAAATAAAAGCATTTCTTTTTATAAATAAAAATCAATGTAATAAATGCAATTAAAGTTTAATTAATTTAAAATTATTCTCTTATTCTAATTTACTTTATCTTATCCGTAAAAGGTCGCGAAAGTATTGTTTTCGGATCACGTTTTCGAAATTGAATTTTTGTTACATTTATATGTTTTGAGGTTTCCTGAATCCAAAAATTATGTTTTTAGTGGTTGGTTTATGTGACTTGTCTGTGTGTATTACAGATATTGAGTTTGTAAAATGGATGCATCAGTTTTTAAATATCACTTATGTCATTGAAAAGGACAATATTGCTTTGGAACAATGTAAGTTGTAAACTTCACATGTTATTCAAAATTTACGTTTTCTTTTTAACATGGCAAAATAGAGCAAAATTTCGTTTAAACGTCCATTATGCCAATATTTTGTCGTAAACATGTCAGACTAATATTTTAAAATATATTTTTTAATACACTTCATTAAATATGAACATTTTAATTTGAAACTTTAGTAATTAAATATTGTGTTTCCTTCATTTGACAAATTAGGCCAATACTTCCCACGAACTTGCAATATGGGGATCAGTTGTGTTGGAAATTAATGTACGAAAACAATCCTAATAAAATTAGTCATTTAATTACGATAAATCAAATTTATCGAATCGGATAGAGGGTAGCCTATGAGGTGCGGCATTTCAGTCTGCGACTGTGTTGAGTGTTCTATCATACTCATTCGTTTTAATATGAATACATTTCGCTCTCAATAGAAATTAGTAACAATAAATATAGGATGAAATTGGTTATGCGCATCATTATTACTTTGATTTGTATAACATATTAAGTTAGATTGTTTATGATTACTGAAAAACAAATAGAATAGCATTAATAAAATGTTTAACGTTTTATTTTATAACTTTGTATGTTGGGGTTGGGGGGGTGGGTAAAGAATGAGAAATGGACATGTCCGAGGAGGAAATTATACTTAGAAAATTTTATGAATTTCAACCATAAAATTTAACACGAAATATCTATTTTATTATGATTAAGATGCTCTTTAAAAATACATAATAGATAAATATAAGGTGATAATTTATGAAAATTCAAGCACTGCATCGTAAGAGAGATATTTTATAAAGTCATACATTTTAAAAATTTAAATACAAAATGACAATAAAAATAGTTGAAATGTAAAATGGCGTACTACTGATTTGGACTTATGAACATTTTTCATGCATTTTACTAAGAATTTGTAATTTGTTTGAACAATTTTTACAAACTTTTTGGCCTTATACATGAAATCGGATCTCAATGCTAATATATTACCATTATTATTATCTACTTCTCTATTCGGATAACTATTTCTTAATTTCAAGATATGTTTCGTTTTGCGATTTAAATCCTACATTAATAATCAGAAGAAAAAAAACTAATAACAAAAAAAGAAAGAAAAACGCCGGATGTTTATTTATACAGGTTAAGCGGCGTGAAGTTTCTCTTTGCACTTCCAGATTTGGCGAAAATCGCATTCTCTGGCGAAAAATTGTGAATTTGTTCTGCGTGCGCCAACAGTTCGGAGATACGCCAACCGGAAATGGCAAACATTTTTACACTAACGTTTTTGAATTAATTCTCTTCGATTTATTGCATTCTAAAAATATTCACAAATTACTTTTGTGTTTCCTTTTTTTTTTTTTTTTTTTTTTTTTTTTCAGATTTATTTATTTATTTCGATGCTTGCACTTACTAAGCAAATGTGTCTGTTCTCTTCGGCGTTAGCACAAAAACAAAATACTGTCACAATACAAGTTTGACATTACTCAAATCCACCATATTTGCTTTCTGTTAAAAGATATGGTGGGGTACCCATAACAGGAGATATTCCCCTACTTACTAATGCAGGCAAAAATAAAATGACAATTAAATCCAAAATATGATAATTAGAAATAGACAATCTTGTTTTAAATTTTGTTAAGAGCTCAAAGCATAATTAGGAATTCTGGGAATTCTTGAGTCGTTAACAATGTTCTGCGATAACAAGTGAAGCAGTCTAAACAGAATCTAGAGAAACCGAACCGACACCTAATCAACAACATCTTCTGGGTCATAATACATTTACATAATTTTCAAATTTTGATTTGATAAATCATTTCATATCTTCTACGAAAGAATATTCTAACGAAATGTTAATATATCGTCGGCAGCAAAATTATTGAAGCACACATCCACATTCTTCGTATGTATATATATATATATATATATATATATATATATATATATATATATATATACGAAGTTTAAGTTTGATCACTAATTTTTATCATCAGCTTACTTTTTCATAAACAGTATAAGACTAAGATCATGACTCGACAAATATTTACTTAACAAAACAGTATTAGGTCTAGGTGCATATCTTTTACACGGGAATTATTGCTAGTGCTTCAATAATTTTGCTGCCGACTGTAATTAGCATTATATTAAACCTCCATTGTATTTATCTGAGGTATTTTTGAACGTCTACACTTTTTCAAACTATTAATAAAATAGAGCTTCTTCTACTAGAAAATTCAGATATATGAAATTTTACGTTTTAAATTAAAAAAGTTTGGTACTTATCAGAATGTATTATACATTTAAAATACATTGTATATTAATATATTTGTATTATAGATAAAAATGTATAGATTTGATATTCAATATGGAATTTTAGTCTAAATATCAGGAAAGATCAAACAAATCTTAAAATCTTTTACGTTTGCAAAACACAAGCCGTATGTCACAAACGCAACGTTTTGTATTTCAAGAAAACTTTTTTAAATTCAGTACCTTTAATTAAAAAAAAAAAAAAAATCATAATAACTTTTACGAAATGTTTTAAGTCCATTGCTGTTTAAAAATAGAACTATTTTTTTTTTTTTTTTTTTTTTACAGAATATGTATTTTAATACTTATTTATAGCTGACTGAATTACTTCATGTTTTTTTTATGCAATCAATATTTTTCTTGATTAAAAATCAATTTTTGCAAAAATTGTGTTGTTTTGAATTAAGTTATATTTAACACTAATCTTTTTATGAATACTTTTATATATATATATAAATGCAAATATATCTTATCAAGAGGTTTAGATTTGTATAAATTTAAAAGTGTTATTTATCTACACCGTAAAATGTTTTTGTAAATTTCTTGAAATTTTTATCCAGAGTATCTGTGAATTTACAATAATTCTCAGTTAAAAATAAATAATCGAGATTCTCAATCTTTATTTTGTATTTTTATTTTAATTATTTAATTTATCAATATATGTATATATATATATATAATAAATGTCTTTACATTAGAAAAGCATTCTAATTCACAAATATATCTTCAACAACAATTAACCGTTTTAATATTAGCGATTAATATACTTATATAACGTAGATCTCCATTTATTTTTCTTTGTAACTTTACATAAGATTTAAGTAAAATGTTTCCAATAGATTTTATGTTGAAATTTTTTACAGAGCATTTGGCAATACGCAGAGTTTTACATGCCATTTGTATTGCAAACAAATGAGAGAATTGTTCTGCAAAAATTGAGTTAAAATTTTGCTGTGTGGTTTGTCATAATAGAAAAGTTAAAGCACCTTAGTTTGTACATGCTTAATGAAGAATGTGCGTTTGAGAAACAACCATAAGATATAGAAAATATTTTTTAGTTAGACAATTTTTACTTACTTTTTAGTAATCCATTGTTAATTGTTTTCTACATTTTTTCTTTTTCTTTTCTCTTTCTGTTTTTGAGACTTGGCATTGGCCATAATAAAATAATTACCTTTAAAAATTATTATTATCGTCTTGAAAAAGAAAATAGTGATTTTTTCAATATTAGTTACGGATTAGAGCGTATTAGTCACGGTCGTTACGTTGCGAATTAAGGTAACATAGTGTATTTGACTCTCAAGTTTTTCTTTCTTTTTTTTCCCCCCTTTGGAATGATATTATAATATAAATGTGTGCTTAAAATAATAAGAAGAAATCTGGTAGAAATTACATGTATATACCTAAATGCAAGCATAGTAATAAATGATTTGATTAGGTTTTTGTCGAAAGAAAACATCTCCTAATTACAGGATGTTTGGAGCATTGTTTATATCACACACAAAAACGAATAAAGTTTGAATAACTGATACCACACATCTTGTGAATAAGATGTACGTATATATATATATATATATATATATATATATATATACATATAAGGGATAAAAATAAATAGTTTTAAATTATTAAAAAACCCAAATTCACGATTTTGGCTTGTTAAACACTTCCACGCTACAGCCCTCCTCCGAAATTACAGAGGAGTGATAGCTTTCCGAACAACGAACGCCGCGCCGGGAGGCGTAAGATCCCGGATGGCGATCACAGAAGTTTCCGGAGATAGTCCAAGCCTTGCCATGTCGCCCCAATTTTGCCATGTTGAAGAAAATAAAGCAGTTTCGTTGAATATTTCCTAGTATTTATAGTGTGCCTGACGGACAGCTCGCCATCGTACACCCCGATGTTACACATATATCTATACTAATATATAAATGCGAAAGTTTGGATGGATGGATGGATGGATGGATGGATGTTTGTTACTCAATCACGCCACAACGGCTAAATGGATCTGGATGAAATTTGGTACAGAGATAGAGAATAGTCTGGAATAGAACATAGGCTACTATTTATACCGGAAATTTGATTAGATTTTTTAAAATTAATTAAAATATGGAAATAATAAACTGGTAATTGCCTTTATAGAAGCCATTTAAATTTTTAATTGTTGCCAAAAAACGTTTACGAGATATTTTTATTTATTTATTTATTGTTTTCAACATAAAATGAAATATGCTTTCACGCGAAAAATAAAAAATTACTAAATGTTAAATTGGTCGATGAGAAAATGACACTTTATAATTTTAAAATAAAATAGTAATATTACAAATCTAACATATTTCTTCTGAATTTTATTTCATAGCATTTTTTCATATACCTCAAATTCAGATTTTTTTTTTTAGTACGTCGGATGAAACACGCTTGGCATAAAAGCTAATTCTGGACAATTTTTTTTAATTTTGATGCTGAAGTAGATCGGACATTTTTCGCCGAGGAAAAGATAGAAAGAAATACGCAAGCGAAGTGATGACGTTACTGGCCGTTCGTGGATGCAAGAAAAATATTTCCTATGTTAAACGCCCATTGGATCTTTTGTAAAAAATTATTAAAAATCGAGGAAAATTATTTCCCGATTTTAATCCTCATATTTAGGTATAGATATGCATTAGTTATCATGTCCATGCGTTGGCTTAAGTTATTTTTGTTGTAAAATTGACAAAATTTGAATTTTTAATTTCAAAACTCTAGACAAAAAAATGGCAAACTTCCATATTCGATTGAATACAAAAATTTCATTTCAAAAGATGATATTAACACAATAAATATCCAACTAATATACTAATTAAAAGGAAAATGATAAATATTCTATCATAATTTGAAGTCAAATTTGTTTTCAAATGTCTAAATAAAGTATCTGATATAAGATACTAATATGTTGCAGCGGAATAGATTTGATATCAGTCATCCTTGGCAGAAAAAAAAATATCACCAATTTATCTGGCGAACATAATTTATTCCTTTCAAAAATCACGGTTATTTTAACAACTTATATTAAGAGAGTAATGAATGATATGAAACAATATTTCGTACAATGCATATTACGAAGTTATACATCTGGCATGTTTATTTTCGTATTACGTTTTTGACCCCAAATACAATAAGCGCCAAGAACGACAGAGTTTTGAAATTTAAAATTAAAATTTTGTCAATTTGACAGCAAAATAACTCAATCTAACACATGCACATGATAACTAATACATATATATAAACCCAAGTATGGGGATTAAAATCGGGAAATAATTTTCTTCGATTTTTAATAATTTGTTACAAAAAATCCAATGGGCGATTAACATAGGAAATCATTTTCTTGCATCCACGGACGGTTAGTGACGTCACACTTCGCTTGCGTATAGGAACAATAATCGCATAAATTATATTTTGGTCTAAAACGGCAACAAAAATTCAAATGTCGCCGGCATGAAGACTGTCCCATGATCAAGTTTACATATTAATTAATTTATTTATTTTTCTATATACCAATTACTATTACTAAACATGAAGTATAATATAACCCCAAAATAATAATAATAATAATAATAATAATAATAATTGTCTCATGCGATAGAAGGAGCTGATCATAGCATATTTTAAATATTATATGTGGCTTGAAATTGCTGTCATTTTATGGTTGATCGATTAAATCAAATAAATATAGGAAATAACTTGAGAGCAAATATTATGTACATCACGTATAATGTTGTTCATATGTAACTGGGATTCAGATATAAAAGAGCTACTTCAAATTTTTCGATACTGTCCGTATCGAAACTGTCATATATGATAAGCACCCACATGGAAGCCCACGGGTAAACCATTGTCGCAGGCAATAGGGACAGTCACCGGAGATTGCAAGGACGAACAAGTCGCTGCCGAAGCCAGCGGGAACTCAAAGCGAGCTTTTGACCGATTTCAGTTTTTTTTTTTTTTTTTTTTTCATAAGGCTATATAGAAAAGAGTTTGCCAGCAAAGCGGGCAAAGCTGACCAAAATTGTTTAAAAACTAAAATATTATTCAACAATTCGCCGGGAGATGAAAAAAAAAAAAAAAAATCATTTCTTTGTTTAAAAAAAAAAAAAAAACTTAAAAATTTGAAACTCATAAATATTATATGAATTTCATCACATAATTAAAACTTTAGTTCACCAGACACCAAATTATTATTAGAACCAGATTAATATTGTGCAATAGTGAACTAAAATCATACAAAGAAAGGTTTCGAAATACAATTCATAATTGAGGACCCATTTTTTATACTTCCACAACGCAGTACTCTTTTAGTACAGGATCCCTATGAACGAATTTTAAATTTTTATCGCCATGCTGGCGATAACTTTTTATTTATTTATTTTGGCATTTTATTTTGGCTTTCAATGAGTTACAAATTTTTTTGAGTATACTTTATCAGACTCTGTTTTGCACAGCGCCACAATGACAAGGTTTCATTACATTACATATTATGATCAAACACTCAGTTCCCACACATACACATCAAAATTTTCACGTGAACGAAGTCGCGGGTAACAGCTAGTATATATATATATATATATTGTAACGTTTCCGGGATACGATCACGATTCACTTGAAGGCACATTACATGTTATTAAACGTAGAAACACACGAAATGAACTCTATAATTGCATAGACATAAACAAATTGAAAATTTTATACCCTTGCCTTATTTTACGAGTCTAAAAACACTCAAAAAAAAAGAAAATGTTCTCATTTTCAGCTCACGAGCCGGAAAATCACCAGTTCACACCCAAGCATCCGGTGACTCCCTTCCTCAATTCTACACTGCCGGTTCTTAGGTTCACAACTCGTGCGCTATATGAGGCTCTGGCTATATACATATATATATTAAAAACAAAATTATATCCCTATGAATATATGTGGTAGCCTCATAAAAATTTATACAGATAATAAGAAAAGTCCTCATAATCACTTGCTACTGCCAAAACGTATTTAAAACGTCACTTTTTAAAGGGTAATCTGAAACATTTTGACTCTATTTTAATTTTTACTGGTCCCTTTTTCCTATTCAGGATACAACTTTTGCTGAAATATATGAGGTGTAATTTCTTTATTCTACCAAAGTTTCAAGATGATCACAAAAGAACTTTTCTAGATATTTGACAAAACGTCTAAATTCGAAAGTGTCCAAATACTTATTGGTAGATAGTGTATAAATTCTTTGATCGTATATATATATATATGTAAGTTTCCAAAAATGTTGTTTTAATACTGATTATTAATCTCGGGTGAGTTTTGAAACGTCTATTTATATTTTAAATTGATTTGTCACATATATTTTAATTAAAATTTTATTGTCTCATAACAAAAAAAGATTTTATTTTTATTTATTACCTTTTATTTCTTGTTACAATTTATTAAAGACAAAAGATGTTTATATCAACAAATCTCTTATTTAAATAACACTTGTTAAATCAAACAGAAAGCTATAAATTTTAATTTGAAACAAAGATCAAAATGTCATCCATTATTAATGAGATTAGCATACTAAAGAGTTAAGTTTACCATAGATCCTTGAAAAATGATTATCGTATAATCGTATTAAAATAGTCCATAGTGAGCTTAAAAGTCCGCAGTAATCATGAAATGTGACGATAACTAAATAATAATAATAAGAAGAAGAAAAATATTTTATCTTAAGGCAGTTATATATAAAAATATTTTTTTTTTTTTTTACTATATATTATACGACGAATTTCGATCGATTAAAAATATTATTCTCGTATGAGAAAAGAAATAGCAGTCCTTATACATGTTTCCCAGTCGATAAAATTATGTTTGTTGATTGTAAAAGATCTCGAACATGTTATTCTCTTCGCGCAGTAACCTGCAACTTCTTAAGAAAATCTGAAGAATCCATCGTTATTTACTGAAGCATTGATGGGTCTAACACTGTTGCTTCAACAAATAACCATTTATGAACATAATTATTTATATTTAAAATACCAAACAAGGTTTTTAACTTTTCAATAAATGTGGACTGTAAGAAAATTCTGTTAAAAAACAGAAAACTTCTGTAACTTCCCTATTGAAAATTTCCATTTCCTAAAGCTACAAAAATTCACTACCAATTTACGTCTCAGTCTGTAAACAGTCACATTTTTCTGTAAAACGGATAAAATCTGCATCAATGGTTACAGATTTTATTTGGTAGGTACATTATATATATATATATATATATATATATATATATATATATATATATATATATATATATAGATACAGAAATATTGGTATCAAAATAGAGCTGTGAGGTACAGTCGTTTCGTGGCTCTATCAAGAATGGGACGGCCGGAGAATTTTAGTTAATGCACGTTCTTTTTTACAGAGTAATCTATGGAAAAAATCTGTTATGTAAGAATATTTTCTGTATTTACAGTGTGCTATATGCCTTGTTCCACAATAATGACGTTTTTATAAACTGTAAGTTATACATTGACCATTTTCTATAAAATGTCATACCCATCACAAAATTCAAAAAAATAAAAATAAAAATAAATAAATAAATAATAAAAATACAAAATACAAATAAAATACAAAATACAAAATACAAAATACAAAATAAATAAAAAAATTCTGTAGTAGAATTGTTTTGCTATTACTTTAGAATATAATTTTGAAAGCTAAAGTATTATAGTAAAGCAGTAGCAGAACAATTTAATTTTCAAAAATTAATTTTTAAAATTGTGTGACAGGTTGTAGAAAATGCTCCATATATGTATGCTCAGGATTCATACGGATCGAACTATTTTCTTTTACTCTTTTATCACTCATCTCAGACATTAAACTTTTCTTAAATTTATAAACTTGTTTCATGATAAAAATTGTTTTTCAAATTTATGGTTAGAAAAAAATAGGTACCATAATACTCTGTATGTATATGTCGGCCACTTTTCAAATAAAAATACACCCCGCGACAAAAAGATAGGTACAAAGGGTTTTTTCTTTGATTTTTCATAAAATAACATTATCTAAGTTGTGTTTATCATCTATTATTATCATGAAATAACACTATTCCCGGACTAATTTTTGTTTTAAGACTAATTTAGAAAAATTTATAGGCTAAATTTTTTCTAATTTAAGACTACACATCGCGACAAAAAGATGGGAACAAAGTGTTTTTTTTTTTTTTTTTTTTTTTTTGAATATGATTATTTTGAATATGAATATTTTGAATATGTTTCAAATATTTAATATGTTTTTGATATGATAATATTTTGTTATGATAATAAATGATCAGCACAATTTAGATAATGTTATTTTATGAAAAATTGAAAAAAAACTCTCTGTTCCTATCTTTTTGTCGTGGAGTGTCGTCTTAAATTAGAAAAATTTTAGTCTTAAAACTTTTCTAAATTAGTCTTAAAACAAAAATTAGTCCGGGAATAGTATTATTTTATGATAATAACAAATGATAAGCACAATTTAGATAATGTTACTTTATGAAAAATCAAAGAAAAAAACCCTTTGTACCTATCGTTTTGTCGCGGGGTGTACTATGGCTTATCTCAGAAAGTACTATGTAACCTAACAATATTGTTACGAAAATGTAGACTCTCATGTGTGAAGAAAGTAGTTTGTAAAGAAATAGGCTAATCGATTAATGCACTTTATTCAGAGTAACTTTCCGAAATAGCACGACAAAACTGTGATTTCAATTAATATTTCAGAAGCAGTCGCTCGCATCACAAAAGTTACTATTCGAGAAATGTTCTCTAAAAAGTCAAAGAAAATAGTTACTTGTTCCACAAGAGTACAGCAAACAGCGTTAAGTACTCCGCAAAGCAGAAATTTCGCTGATTCACGAATAAACATAAATCGCTTGGAACACAGTCCCCAAACGCAGTCACTTAGATTAGCTCTCTGAACACAATGAACTATAAGAGTCAACCTACCCTTTAATTATACTCTTGACGATGGAGTTTGGCGGTGGTTTTGTGCTAGAATCCAGTGGAAAATTCCGAACTCGGCTTCTATACAACCTAGAGCTTCGGAACACGGGAACCCTAATACCATTTTCGAGAAATTTGGTCACCAAGTCGCAAAATTTTTCGCCAAGTTGAGGTCGACCTTATTGGAAGTGAATGAAATGCCATTATTTTCCTTTTGACTATAAATTTACATTTACTGCAATAGCCCATTTGAAGCAGAAAAGATGTTTATTCCGTTGCAACAAGATATTGAAAGTTTTAAATCATTGCCTATTTTTAAGAAAGTTTGAGGGTTAGTGGAACGGAATATATCAATTTTCAAACTCAACTGATAATAATTCCTGAACTGTTCAAGGAAGTTAAAGCAGAACTATACGTTGTAAACTGGAAAAGAAAAAGAAAATCGAGTATTTACTGAGAAAAAAATATACCGCTCTCATCTAGAAGAATAAGTAATCGTTTTCTGAATCCCTAAACTAGAAATATCGGTTTCCGAGTCAGGTGTGTAATGTAAACCAATAACCTGGATAGACAAAATGATCGAGAATTTCTAGTCTGTACTTTTCTAGATGGTTAAACAATATTATGAATATTATGAATTCTTTGTATTGCGAGAAAATCTCTCTTAATTTGCTAGAATTAGGTCATAAAACAAAATTATAGTTGCTAAACTCGCCTCTTGTGTTTGCATTCATTTGCGGAAATCTTTTAATAAGTTTGATCACGATAATATAAGAAAATGCTCTAGAATTCTACTACGGGTTTTAGAACTCGCTAGCAAAGGGAATTAAAACTTATAAGGATGGCATGGAACTAATTTTTACTAGAGCTACAATTTTGTTTCTTGATGTCTTAAATATTTCTTAAATATTTATATTTTAAATATCAATTAAACGACGCCAAAAATCTTTCTAAAAGTGTGCAAAAGCTGTTTGCGTTTTCAATTTACAAATTAGACATTGCACAATATTACATTCCAAATTCTAAATATAGTTTTGAAAATGAAATTTAGAAAATCTACGAATAAAATTAATATCAATCATTTTCAAATTTGCATGTTTGAAATGCTTTTATCACACCAACAAGGTTATTTAAAAATAATTGTCGTCAAGATTGTATACCATTCTGTACAAATAATCCTAATTTATAATTCGATTACTATTATTAACAACTGACATGCGACGTATTTTAAACTAAAAATTAAATTGACATCTGATTTGAATTCGCGCCACGTTTCTTCACTTTCGAATACAACAGTTCAATTAAAAATAATTTGAAGGTAAACTTCTTACCAACATTTCTCCTGATTAATAAAAAAAAAAACATTTTAATGAATGTGCCTTTTAAACTTACAATTTTAAGTTTAAAATATACAGCGCAATTAAATTAAGAAAGGTAGAACTAGAATTTTTACAATAGATAATGTAATAGAAGTGAAATGTCGTAATCTAAATAACTGTGAAAAGGAAAATGTAGTATGTAATGATTTTATTATGTATATATGTAAGTTTTTAAAAAAATCTGGAGTGACTCCACTCGACTTTCTGAGCATTGAGTAATTAATAGTTTTGTAGATAAAGTAGAAAGAGGAGTTGTTAAACAAACAAAAGAGAGAAAACCATAATAGAGTGAGTATTTTTCTCCATATATTACACGATGTTTTATTGAACGCTACTGAACATTGAGCCCATAGATCATAATGATAAAGAAATTTTCGTTGTGTCCCTGTGAAAACCTATAAATGCTAGATTCACCAAAATGCTTATAGTTAGTGCAACAGTCATTTGTAATATTCATGTAAATTTTCAGCTCAATTGAATAAAGCGTTTAGATGCTATCGCACTTTTAAAAATTTGGTCCCGTAGGCCATAATGATAAAGAATTTTTCTTTGTGTCCCTGTAAAAAAACTGTAAGTGCTAAATTCACCAATGCTAAATTCAGCTATAAAATGTGTAAAAATTTGTTGATCAAATTAATAAGGCGTTTAGACGATATTGCACTTTTAAAAATTTGGTCCCATAGGCCATAATGATAACAAATTTTTCTTTGTGTCCCTGTAAAAAAACTACAATAGCTAGATTCACCGAAATCTATAGGGTTCGTACTATGGTGACTTACAATATAAGTACCAACTTTCAGCTTATTCGAACAAAGCGTTTTACCCTTTTCATTTATGATTTAGTCACGAGTGTAGTTAGAGAACTAACAGCAAATTGAAAAAGAAATAACACTTATTTAAAAAAAAAAAAAAAAAAAAAAAATGCCCTTTTCTTGATGCACTAAAAAGAACAAAATAACTTTTTCAGCTCAGTACCGCCGATCTGAATACTTGCATTTTACTACTTTTCCAATAAAATTACACCTCAAACGAAGAAAAGAGCGGCTCAAAACATTTTATACCAAAATTTCGTGAAAATTTTGAATTATTATGGATTTATGAAAATATGAGCTGAAATTAGCTAGATTGGAAATTTTGGTATAAAATGGTTTCAGTATTCAGATCGACGGTACTGAGCTGAAAAGTTATTTTGTTCTTTTTAGTGCATTAAAAAAAGGGCATTTTACTTTTTTTTTTTTTTTTTTTTTTTTTAAATAAGTGTTATTTTTTATTTTTGTAATATTTTATAATTTATATATTTTTTATGCGCTACCTAGATTAAAATCACTGTTGCTAAATTACACTTCTTGGCGAAAAATGTTCGGTGTACTTCAACGCAAAAATTTAAAAAATCGCCCAGGAGGATCTATAAATAAAACTGATTTTAGTACAACATATATTAGCGTAGTAAACTATATTAGCGTTCTATCAATGAGTAAAAAAAAATTTTAAGTGATAATGGCGCCAATTTTTGTGAGATGCTTATTATTATTTATATATATATATATATAATTTTTTATTGATCATGTTTAGATAAATGTATTTATTTTCGTGTCGGGGAAGAAAAAAAAAAAAAAAGAACTCGTAAATATTTTTGGCAACAATTAAGTTATGGATAAAATTTAAATGGCTAATTTTTTGCTATTATTAGCCTTTTATTTTCATATTTTTATTAATTAAAAGAAAACTAATCAAAAATTCAAAAAAACTGACTGCGTTAAATTGTAGTGTCAGACATGATTAATATTTTAGTGAAAACCCGAAGTCTTTAGGTGGTCTGATTGCTGAGATATAAGCAAAAAGATGTGACACATTCGGACAAACGCCGGTGACATACAGAGTGGGTATAAAAAAAGGTCTTTATAAAATCGCAAACATTTTGGTATATCCTGCATTATGAAAAAAACAAAAAAAAGAACTATAAACAATTTTATTAACATAGTTTATAAACTTATCGTTAAAAATCTATTTATATGGGGTATTTTATGTCGAATTTTCAACTAAAGAAAAAATAAAGAAAATTATCGTCAAAAGAAATCTAAATTTTAAATATTTTTTTGCATTGTACATAAGCAATTAAGAGATTTTTCTTCTATCAGGTATTTAATGCCACTTATGAGTGTTGCTGTAACTAAATATTTGCAATGCACGAATACATTTGTTAATTGATGCAAATAAATTGTTTTTCTAATTAAATCTTTCTAATTATTCATAGCAACTGCAATGCAAACTGCATAATTTTTTCACAAAATACATTTTTATTTGAAGTTATAAACTTTATTTAAGAAACGACGTAATACCCACGAGCTAATAGCAATTCAGTAACTTACAAATAAATAAATAAATAAATAAATATCAATACCATCTTGATTTAAAACTAAGTATTTAAGATAATCTAAAAGTTAATATTCATACAAAAATCCCTTATCATAACAAAGAATTAACTCTACAAGAAGACATTTTAATGCGATGATGTTTAGAGATCTGAATAGGAAAATTAGTCTGTAACAGCTCGTCTGTGTTTCTGTCTGTGTGTTTGTTATCAGCATAATTCAAAAGCTGATATTATAAAGAAATCAAAATTCGGTATTCTAAATCTGCATTAGATGGTGAAGTTATTTGAAACTTTTTAATAAAATTAAATAAACTAGCAAACCCATACGAAATTTTCGCAGTTTCTTTCTTTCTTTTTATTTATTTATTTATTTTTTTCTACTTTTAAAATTTGAAAGTTATAAATCTTACACAAATTTCGCCATCCAATTAAAATTTTAATTCGCCAGAAGCCAAATAATTATTAATTTTTGTGGGATGATTACGGTAATGATAGTTAAACCAAACCGTTCAAAGAAAAGTTTCAAAATAAAATTCATGTTTGACGACTCAGTTTTCATATTTCCTCTGACAAGAGAGCTTTAATAAAGGACCCCTATGGCTACTTTTAATTTTTGTCGCCAAGTTGGCGAGATCCCTTTTATTTTATTTCATTTTATTATTCATTCATTTAGGCATAATTTTTTTTTATTAAAAACACTTAGTACCTATTTCGATTATACTTTTTATTATTGCGTCTTTCAGTCAATTTATGAAAAAGTTCATATTTTGTTTATATCTTTAAAGTACTGCTGGGTTTATATTGGCACTTGCACGGATTGTAAAGATGCAACTTTTAAAAATAAATTTTTCTATAAAATGATCTAATCAAGCAAATGTCTGTTTTTTTTTTTTTTTTTTTTTTTTTTTTTTTTTTTTATTAGATCACTGAACTGAGTCCGCGGGCTTAAATATTGCTTGTATATTATTTTTATTCTCGCGTATTTTATTGTCACTATCGTATCGTTTCCTCAAAATATAATCGTATTTGGTCCAGAGAAATATTATATAGATAAGCCTGTGACGAACGAAATGTCGTCGCCATGCTCATTTAACCTTTGATTGAAGCTGAAACTTAATTACTTAATTAAATTTATGAAGTAATTACAAAGTCAGATTTATAAAATAAATGAGCTTTATTAAGAGCTTAAACAGAAGGTGGGCGTTGGACTATCATTTCATATAATATCTCTATAAATTTAATAGGGCAGCGTTCATAATTACTTTTAACTTTACATAATTAACCACAAATAATTTTAACTACTCCATTTAACTTCATTAACCCTCACGGCTCAGTAACCTTTCGATAGCGGGAGGATTCTCTTACACCACTTTCTACTCGACTTACTATCTCCTGCTATAGCCGCTAACAACTAACTTTCTACTCACTTACTTCCAACTAACCTTCTACTAACTCCCCTCCAACTAACTCCCTACTATTATATCCAAAAACAATCTTCCTTCTCCTTTTATACAAGTTACCTTCCAAAATATTAACATATCGTGAATTACAGTTTCATTTGTCATTTATCATAGGAACTAACTCTATTAGTCGACTGAATCCTAAATTCTTCACATTCATGTTCTACTCGTAAAGTGCGAATTTTAATTGTAGCATTACGCTAACTTTGCTATACCTCACAAGCCGCATGCAAGAATTTGGTGTTTTGCTTTTCAAAGTTTTAAAATATTAATAAATATACCAAAATTCCTTATCATAACAAATAATTAACATTATTAAAAAAGAAGGCATTTTATTTAAACTGATCCTTTTAATCCGATACAATATTTGAATGTCTCAGCGTCATTTTTTAATTTACACACCTTTTTTGTTCCCTTGTATTTTTTACTTTATCTTACTCATATATGGCACATATGGTAGAGTATTGTTTTGAGACCAAGTTTTCCAAATTGAGATTTCGATATATTAACACGTTTTGCGGCGGTCCTGTGAAGGCAAATCTACGGTCTGCGTGTCAATCTGTGGGTTTGTTATGAGCATAATGCAGATGCCAGGAAGAAGACCAATCTCGATGTCCCAAATCTGAATTATAATTATATAAGATCAGTGTAAATTTGAAGGTACAACTTAAAACTCTCTATTAAAATAGTGCAAATGGTTCGCATATAGGGACATACAAAATCATTCAAATACATTACGTCTATGACCGAAATTTAATGTTGATACAGTTTAACATATTTAAACTGCACTAAACAAAATAAAATTGACATTAAAAAAAAATATATATATTATTAATTTTGTAAAAAAGTATATTTCATATAAAAGATCGTACGAAAAATAATCATTCTTTTTTTACAAGCGCGCATAAAGGAATTCCGATATATTAGTGATATCTCTGGAAATGACACGAAATGTGTCTCAAGTTGTGTTATGCTTTTTTTTTTTTTTTTTTTTTTGCGCGCGCGTGTGTATGTGTGATGTACTAAATTTAAATGCATTGTTTTGTACATATAAAATTTATAGATATTATACAGAGCTACTCAAAATTAGTTCAAAAATTTTTCAGAAACAGTCTGGTCGGCAATTCTCTAAAAAAAAACATTACATTAATAAAAGTCATTGTATGTATGTATCTAAACATTTTAAAGTGACGTTTTCGTCAAAATTTTGTGCATGTGATTTAAATATTTGTTTTTGAATACATCAAAAGGACACAGTGTCTTAATATTATGCGGGTACGTCTTACATTTCTTCACAAACTACAAACCGATTTCAACTAAAATGGAAATTGTGACTGTTTATTACCAGGGATGAAATACTCAGGAAGTTTGAAATTTCTAGCGCCATACGCAATTTGACGGGATGAGCTAAAACACTCTCGCAAATCCTATATTTTGTACGATTTCTATAGTGATAATGAAGCTAGAAACTTAAAATTTGATATGTAGGTTACTTTTAATGAATACATTTTCCATAAGCAGAAGCTCTTAAAAATCCGAATTCAAAAAGAGGTGCGGTAATTTAGCAAAGTTTTAAAATGATGCTTTCATCAAAATTTTATGCATGTGATTTAAAAATTTTGCCGTAAATATGAAAAAAAAAAAAAAAAAAAAAAAAAAAACGTAGTGTATTAATATAATTAAAATCAAAATGATTTTTTAAAACATGTTAGAATGACGGCACTTTTAGAAAATCTTCCAAATAAAGTACTATCAGCATTGAAAATGACGCTATTTTCAAGAAATCATTCGATGGGAACTTGCATTTTAATAGAGAAAACTGCTATGCTTTACTGAAATTTTTGCGGGGCTTTTATTTACTGGAAATAGAATAAGTAATAAAAATAGTAATATTAACTCCGAATTTTATTGTGATACCAGAAGAATTTTGCATGTTATTATTATTATTATTATTAGTATTATTATGAGCAACAATTTTTTCTAGAGTGTTGCCATTCCAGGATAATGTTTTAGAAATAAATTATTTCAAAAAGAATTCATTTGTAGCAAAAGACAACTTTTCATATTTTCAAGACTTATTGATAAAATAAAGGAATTAAAAATTGAGACTTATTATTGCAGAAATGATTCATATTAATATAGTAACCAGCGATGCGGGCAAACCCAGCTTGTTTAAAATAAATTTAAAAACGTAGTAAGCTTTAAATGTTTTATGAAATTAAAAATAGTCAAACGGGGTTTGAAAGCACACATAGAAAACTTTGTCAAACAAAATTATTTCTAAAACTATTTTGAAAGATTGTTCAGTTGTTTAAAATGTGATAGAAACGTTGAAAACTATAATAACATGTTTATAGTAATGCAGGGTAAAAGAAAGTATTGTGAGTGCAACACCTCATTAATTAAATTATTATTATTGTTGAAATGAATTATTAAGGAAATATTTGCGAAAACCCATTAATGTTTTGTAATAAATTAAATATGCTATAATAAATTTTATGTTTGTGATATATATGTTTTTCTTTTTAATAATCAGTCATAGTAAAACATAGTATTTTTTAACGCTTTTCAATAAAATTAAAAAATGTTTTTATAACTCCGGTTTATCTAATCGTCTGTCTTTCCGTCAGTCAATCTGCACTCTAATATCTGTAAATATTTTCAGAATTTCTTCAGGATGATATGTTTTTTTGTAGCGTGTTTCCAACTGAAAATTTTATAATTACCTCTAAAGGTTTGTGTACAGGAGTCCACAAAACTATTCCAAATCATTGCAATCTTTTCTACAAAATCTGTGTTAATATCTTTATATTAGGATGGTAGGAAAATTCCTTGTTAATATGGTAAAATCATAAAATTTCAAACTCTTTTGGCGACTTTTTAAGCCACTTTCGGTATCGATCTAGCGTGGAAATACGTCAATCTGAAACGATATAACGATTTTCTATCGAATAGCATATTAGTTTTGAATTTTGAATAATTTCTAAAAATCGAAAAATTAGCCCCCCCCCCCCTTCCCCTTAAAATTATAGTTTAATATATTTTTTTCCTGATGCGATCAAACGATGCAATTTGTCGATAAAATCCGATCTAATAATTCTACGTCGATTGACATAAGTTTTTTTTCTTTTAATCTAAGTGTGTGTGTGTGTTGGGGGTAACTCTACAGTTTGAGGAAAGTATGATAATATTTAAAATTTTCCGGTATCGATCAAACGTGGAAATACGCCAATTTGAAACGATCTAACGATTTTCTATGGAATGACATATTAGTTTTGATTTTTGAATAATTTCTAAAAATCGAGAAGTTAGCCCCTCCTAAAATTATTATTTAATATCTTTTTTTTCTTGAAGCGATCAAACGGTGCAATTAGGTGATCAAATCCGATCAAACGAATGACATTAGTGAAATTTTGAATTTCTTTCGAAGGGGGGGGGGGGGGGACTAACATATAGATCGTAGGAAAATTCCATGTTTTAATAGGGTACAGTCGTAAAATTCAGACTTTTTAGGCGACTTTTTAAGCCACTTCCTGTATCGATCAAGCGTGGAAATACGTCAATCTGGAACGATCTAACGATTTTCTATCGAATGACATATTGGTTTTGATTTTTGAATAATTTCTGAAAATCGAGAATTTTGCTCCACTAAAATTATTTTTTAATATTTTTTTTTTTTTTCCTGATGCAATCAAACGGTGCTATTAGGCGGTCAAATCCGATCAAACGAATGACATTAGTGAACTTTTGAATTTCTTTCGAGGGGGGGGGCTAACTTCCTTGATATAAAAGTGTATAATTTAACTGTTAAAAACACATTTTTTATTTAAAATCGTAAAGCATTCGATCTTTTTTTTTTTTTTTAAAAAAGTTACTGCTTTAGGCAATAACAGTTTGATAAATTAGGTCTTACCTGACCGAGATTTTGTAAGCAAACGTGTTTTTTGGCAAAAAGAGTTTTCTAAAGAAAACATCGCGACACAAATCTACGTCAATTCAGATAGCAACATTTGTTTTTCTCAAACGTTCTCGTGAGAATGTTAACATAATTGCAACGTACAAAATTTTCGTCTTGGAAAATATTCAATGGTCAACGGAAATTAACAATGGATGTTTATAATTCCATTATTTGCATCTTACAAGATCGCGGATTTTAATCTGCTGATTACAAGAATATTTGAAAGAACGCATGATTCTTAAAATTCAAGCGAACCACAATTTTCAAAATAGTATAATCAACGAAAAAAGCTGTGTGTTCTCTAACCTCTAACATGCAAGAATAAATCTTATGAGTAACATAAAATAAAAATAAAACATATATTTTCTTTCTTTTTTTCTTTTTCTTTCTTCTTCGCGAAAAAGAGTATTCGTGCAGCTCACAGAGAGCCATGTACGAAACCACAAGAAACATTTATTAACAGAAGCGAATACATCTTATTATTGTTCAGGATGGAAAACTGCACTTTAAAATTTTCACCATCATGATTGAATAAGAAACAGACAACTTTATTTCATCAGCTTAAAAAATAAAATAAAATAGAAATAGAAATACGCACTAACCAAATGAATAGGGGCATATCTTTTCTTTTTAAGCTAAATATGTTAATAATAATTTGAGTTATTTTAAAGATTGATTTAATTTTACATTTACACATAATATTTATAAGAATGATACCATTATGAAAAGTTAAATAAATAATTCAATGTATATTTTTCTCTGCATTTTCTTTGCCAAGATCATTTATTATATAGTCGCAATCATTATTAAAATAAAGTAATAAATGTTAATTTTGTTATGTTTTGTGCAATACACAGATATTAAAATATGCTTTATAGAAATATCTTTCATAAAACATAAAGTATTGAAAATTGGAATATTATTTGATGTCCTCGTACACAAACCACTTGTGCTATTTACATCACTTTCAATAAGAAAGATGTTAAGAAGAACATGAATAATATATGGTAAGTATATCCATTCAGGGAATTCCAAACGTATTTACGAAGATTAGAACGCAAACAGACAGACAAATCGAATTCATAAACACTTTTTAACTTCGTTGGAAAGTGCTAAAAACTAAATGTATAGTGACTTGCTAGAATGTAATCTATATTTAAAAGGCATGATTGATTCAAATTCGATTGAAAGACAGTTTATATGATTAAATATTTTAAGAGTTCCTTGCATAGTAATAAATAGAAAAATATTATCAAGAACAAAATAATTATCTATCGAATTACAAGCGTAATGAAAATATTGCAATTATATCTATATAAATCACATACTTTTTCTTTGCAAAATTACTTATTGTAATGTTCTTAAATTGCTATAAAAATGATAGCATTTTGACATCTTAGAAGAGTTTAATAAAGATGTTTTTAAGCAAAACGTATGAAAGAAAACTATAGCAGTAATTTACTTTTTACCAAATTTTTTCAACCTATAAAATGAACGAAGAATTTTATCGCAATTAAATAAAGTACTCAATTAAAAACTAGAATGTTGTAGCAATTACAATTTTTATTTATATAACAGCGCCATCTGTCAATATGCACAAAAATTTAATCGTAGCTTTTGACTATAAAGGTTTTACACATGGAATTTGGTGCAATATTTATTAACAGATACTGAGATGATGCTGTATGAAAAACCACAGAAAGTGAATAATAGCAGCGCTACTTGCCGTCTGATTTACATCAAAATTTAGTCAGTATTCATTTTTATATTGCTTATATCACATATCAAGTTTGGCACATTTATGGTAACTGAGATATAGCCTTCATATTCACGGAGTAAATTACAGCCGAGCAGCGCCACATGTCGGCAAATCTACAACAAAATTGAATCAGCATAATTTTTAATAATGATCCTCTCTTTACTAAGTGTTGTGCAGCTATATAGAATAGAACCTCCGATATAGCATTCCCAGTCACAAGGAAAATTAGCAGCGCCATTTATCAGCAGAGCTACACTTTAATTTAATCAGCAAAATGTTTCCTAACGGCTCTCTCACGTACTAAGTGTTGTGCAACTATGTACAATAGAACCTGGGACACAGCACTCCCATTCACGAGAAAAATTGCAGCATAGCAGCGCCTGGCTATAAAGCCAAAGAAGAATAGAAGACTATGTTTCATTTTTTAGGAATCTCGACTTTGAATTTTACATTAAAATTAGAATATCTATAATTAAGAATTTCAAATAAGATTAACGATTTAAATTCCTAAATCTGAATTTATTAAAATTTCATTTAGATAATATCAATAAAGCATGCATTACATTCAATGAGAATAAATTTAATCTACTCACCCCTCTGCCAGAATCCGGTACGAGTTAAAGACAAAGTAGACTCACACACAAACTTAGTTGGCACCGGCAATTTTCTTTTTATTATATCTCCACTGCGATTGTGGCTCAAACGAAAATTGCCATTGCTCAAACGCGCTTAAACGACGCTCAATCCTATGGTGTATTCAGTTTTTTATTTACTAAAGGTCGGGTTGCCAACTTCACATTTCTGTTGGCACAAAAATTTGTTTTAAGTACACCTTTTTTACATTTGTGGCTCAAACAAAAATTTTCATCGCTCAAACGCACTCAAATGACGCTCAATCCTATGGTGCATTCAGTTTTTCATTTACTAAAGGTCGGGGTGCCAACTTCACATTTCTGTTGGCACAAAAATTTGTTTTAAGTACACCTTTTTTACATTTGTGGCTCAAACGAAAATTTTCATCGCTCAAACGCGCCCAAACGACGCTCAATCCTATGGTGTATTCAGTTTTTCATTTACTAAATGTCGGGGTGCAAACTTCACACTTTCGTTGTAGGTTTCGGCAATTTTCTTTTTATTATATCCTTGCTGCAATTGTGGCTCAAACGAAAATTTTCATCGTTCAAACGCGCTCAAACGACGCTTAGTCCTATGGTGTATTCAGTTTTTCATTTACTAAAGGTCGGGGTGCCAACTTCACATTTCTGTTGGCACAAAAATTTGTTTTAAGTACACCTTTTTTACATTTGTGGCTCAAACAAAAATTTCCATCGCTCAAACGCGCTCAAACGACGCTCAATCCTATGGTGTATTCAGTTTTTCATTTACTAAAGATCGGGGTGCCAACTTCACAGACCTCTTAGTAGACTAGTACCCTAATAGCACAGTGACCAGAATGTGTAGTCGAAATCGACTACAAAAACCAGTCACGCGAAGTTAAAGATTAGTCACATCTAAGCCATTGCGAAGTCGATATGTCAGCTTTTTAGACGGTCACAAGTGACGTGGATATGCCGTCACTTTGTGACGCGTATATGACTGAAGGCTCAAAATGACCAGAATGTGTAGTCGAAATGGACCACAAAAGCGAGTCACATGACGTCGAAAATTAGTCACATCTAAGTCATTGCGAAGTCGATATGTCCGCTTTTTAGACGGTCACAAGTGACGTGGATATGTCGCCATCCTGTGACTCGTATATGACTGAAGACTCAGAGTGACTAGAATATGTAACCGAAATCGACTACACAAGCCGGTCACATAATGTCGAAATTCCGTCACATTCAAGTCACTGTGAAGTCATGTCCGGTTTTTAGACGGTCACAAATGACGTGGACATGTCGTCGCCGAGTGACGAGTACATGACTAAAGGCTTAGAACTGTCGCAAAGTGACTATTTTATTAAGTCACTTTTTTTTTATATATATAATAATTTTTTCGAGATTATCTTTATTAGCAGTTTTTCTCTGATATATTTTGAGGCGAAGATGTTATATGAAAGCAAATAAAAATGCATAAATCGCTAATCTTTTTTTTTTTTTTTCTTTTATTATTATTATTATTTTTTTTTTTTTAATACTTACCAGGGGTTATACTGTCTTCCATTTTTAATACAATTATTTTTTCACAATAAAATTTGCTTTAATTAATCGAGGAATTTCTAAAATTAAATAAAGGAAAATTATTATAAAAAATAATGACGTTAAAAACGTAGGACTTTATGACACCTGCATATCTGCATCTGAATACATATCACTTTTTCTCTAATGATAAATGTTAAAATTACTATTCGAAATTAATAGCAATGAAAACATGAAACTGTGCAATCTCTGCAATTAAACACCATATCACGTGCTGTTATCACAAATAAAGCAGAACTATAATTTTTACACAAATGTCGAAATAAATAAAGGATGTGCTGAAATATTTTAAAATCATTTGGCCTCGTGATTTTCTGTATATGTTTTCCAGCGTAAGATTTTGCATAATCATTGTCTTAATAAAAAGTATAGGTCTAATTTGAATAACTTTTAAGCAATAAGAACAATAAATAGTTCGAAATATAAAACTTTGCAGAAAATTTAATGAAAGATAATATTCGAAAATGATAAAAATTCATAATTCAACAGTCATTTGACTCATTTAATAAAAAATTGTGGAAAACTTTTTAAGGTGTTACATGGGCTTCAAAAGTTAAAAAAAAAAAAAAAAAAAAAAATTCTATTTTTTTTTTTTTTTTTTTTTTTTTTTTTTTAATACAATAAAATTCTAAAATAAAATAAAATAAAATAAAATAAAATAAAATAAAATATTTTAACATAAAATATTAATAAATAATTATTTTTAAATGTAAATAAAAGTTTTTATTCAAAATTTTCAGCATATAAAAGGGCAACATATAAATAATATTTAATAAAATTTTTATTGAATAATTTTGAAAATTCAGCAAGAGGGTCCTGGTTTTGAGAGATTCTTAAAAAAATGACAGACACAATTCACAAAAACTAATGCACCAATCTTATTGAAATTTTTCGTACATATTCAAAATAAAATTTTAAACGGTGGATTTTTCTTTCTAATTTTACAAGTCTATACGTGAAGTAAAATGTACTGATAATTGTACTGTTTTTGCATACAACTCTGGCAAAAATTCAAGTTTCATATTTATTTAAATCCTTCATTCGAACACTAGTCAATTCTATTTTGAAGAAGTGTGCAAAATTTCAGTAAAATCGGTGCATTAGTTTTTAAGAAATTGTGTCTGCCGCTTTTCTGAAGGTTCTCCAGAAATCAGAATCCCCGGCTGAAATTTCCAAAATTTTTAATGAAAATTATGAATAAAAATTTTATTATTGTATTTTCAAAAAAGAAAAATATGTGCTTTCTTTTAACTATCGAATCCGTGTAACGCCTTAAAGATACATTCCGAGAAAATTTCAAGCCATGTTTATTTATTTTCGTAATATATGAGTTAAGATGTAGCGTTTTTTCAATTACATTTTTTCTTTAATTGGAAATTAATAAAGTGACTTCATATATATATATATATATATATATGAAGCAGGGCGCGAAATTTCCGCTCGCCAGCTCGCCATTGGCGAGTGGAATTTTTACTGTGGCGAGTAAAAATTTGGTCAAGTTATAAAAAGAATTCATACACGATACGGTGGCAAAAAACATTCTTATAAATTTAAGTATAGCAAAATCTTGCCATTTTATAACCGCATATTTAACCTCTCTTTTTTAGACTCTCGGTGAGCCGTGTCTGTGTGTGCGTTGGCCGAGATCGCCCCGGCCTGGAAAAAGAAAGATGCATAGTGCATACATAAAAGTTTTGATCTCTTCGGCAGTTTTGTTTCTCGCATTGTTATTTCTTCAAGCAGTGTGAGAATTTTCGAGCAGAGAGTTTCTTTCCCCGTCGCTCACTATCCGGGAGAGGAGGGGAAAGTTTGCCTATGCGATATTGTCTCATGAAAATGAGCTCGAGCCCTTTTTAAGATACTGCCTGTGTTTATTTTGTCGAATAATGATCAAAACACAGTTCATATTTTTCAGTTTTTTTTACTGAAACGCCAATGATTTGCGCTTGTAATGATTTGTAAACAACGATTTTATGGAAAAACCTATTCCGAAATGGCTATTTCAAATGGCAACTATGAACGAGTTATACACATACAGTGCTGCCACATATCCTAAAACTAATGGCCATATCACACGAGAGACATTCGTTCAGCATTTTAGTAAACACAGCATTATACCCAACATACTCAGCCTGATTTTGTTCAAGGACAGCAAGTTTTCGGATGATCAACTTTTACGAAACCGTTTAGAAAAAGCTGAGTATGTTGAGCGTGCTGATTAAAATTGACCAATAGCAGGAATAAACAGAATTTTTTCCTGGAATACCTTTAGAGAAGGGAATACGCTATCAATTCATCACGCTGTCAATTCGGGAGAACCCTACGGACAGCTGACCGGTTTCTCGTTCGTTCAGCATAGTGAACATGTTACGTATAATGTTGTGATGAGTATATATGCTCCTATGTGATATGGCCATAACAGTGAGGACGCGTTCAAAATGTTGGAGGGGTGACACCTTGACTGACAGTTTGAAATTTGGGAAACATCCAGTAAATCCGAGCTCTGTGTGTTATTGCACATTTCTCTGAGTCAGATGACTGTCACCCCTATTTTAGCATTGGACTCGTTGAGTTAGCACTTGCGCAGATGCTCCCATGGTTTCATGAAAAAAGATCGAAGAATACATTCCGTCTGATTACAAAAACAAAATGGACAATAAACTCATTTCTAATATAAAAAGTTTTAAGTAAATAAATAGATAAACAAGGAAGCTTAATATTTCATAATAAAACGATTTTCACAGGATATTCTTCGACAAAGAATTTTTTCTTCTTTTTTACTATCCTTATACTTTGTATAAGGAAGTATAGTAATCCCGATTTGCGAAATGGATTTTGTATTTCACATTGCTCGAAAACGAATGATCACTGAATGTTGCCAATTTATACATGTGACTGTCATGATGTCTAGTTACACACCAGCAAGTGTCGTCTTAACACGAGATCTCATTTTAGAGATATAAGCGACTTTACACGATTTTTAGTGACGTCTGTATGTGTGTGTGTGTGTATTTCGCATAATTAAAAAACGGTTGGACGTAGAAAGTTGCGAATTGGTACATAGGTTTCTTATAACATCTAGTTGTGTACCTCCCTTTTTGGAGTTTATATTATTTTCCGTTTTGGAGACATTTAGGAAAATTAGGTTCATAATGACCAAAAATACAAAAGTTTTGGCCATTATCAAAAAACGGTAATAACTCAAAAACGGTTTGGGCAAATATTGCAATCGATTTTTAACTGACTTCCCGACATCTGAAACTTTTAGAAAAGTTCAGAACACGTTGACAATGTATTTTTTAAATATTTTTAGCCAACTGTTTCGGATATCTGCTGCCTTCAGCAGCGTTTATATGATTCAAGAGAAAATTTATTTAACTAACTTCCCGACCAGCTAGACATTTGAAACTTTCAGAATAGTTCAGAACACGGTGAAAATGCATTTTTAAAAAATATTTTTAACCAACTGTTTTGGATCTCTGCTGTCTTCGGCAGCTTTATCAGTACAAATCTTGCAATCGATTTTTAACTGACTTCCCGACTAGCTACACATTTGAAATTTTCAGAGAAGCTCCGAACAATGCATTTTTAAAATATTTTTAGCAAATTGTTTCGGAGTCACTGCCATTTATGTGATTCAACAGAAAATTTTTTAACTAACTTCCCTACCAGCTAGACATTTGAAACTTTCAGAATAGTTCAAAACACGGTGACAATGCATTTTTTTAATACTATTAGCCAACTGTTTCGGATCCCTGCTGCCTTCGGTAGCGTTACCAGTACAAATCTTGCAATCGATTTTTAACTGATTTCCCGACTAGCTGGAATTTTGAAATTTTCAGAAAAGCTCAGAACACGGTGACAATGCATCTTTTAAATATTTTTTGCCAACTGTCTTCGGTCAAATGACAATTCTTTTTAACAAAATGACTCTTTGCATTTATGTTATTAGATATTTTAATCTTTTTCAAATCTCAAATACAATACGTTATAATGATTTTTAATTAGAGATGATTATTAAACATGATGATATACGACACACTTTTAATATTAGTAAAATCCTAAGTATTTGTAAAAGCTTTTCAAATAGTTAGGAAAAAATAAAAACCCAAAATACGTAAAAAAGAAGAAAAAAAATGGCAACCCTATTTTGTGGCGAGTAAATTTTTTTTTCGGCGAGTGAATCTGAGTTGAAATTTCGGGCCCTGTATGAAGTATATTTCTTTTAATTACATAGGTCTACAAAAAATGATGAAGGCAACATTTGATTTGATAATTGCAACTTTTACATATAAACTTTGGTGTACCGAAAATATTGCTAGTTTTTCTCTGCCACGTATAGATTTTTGCCAATACAAGGTGTCTACCGACACAGTTTCTTCACTTTCAGTAGTTTCTAGTATATTTCCATGTTTATAATTAATCACGGAAACACACCATAAAAGGTACTACATAATTATATTGGTGGAAGAGTCACCGAAGAAATTGTGTCGGCAGACACCCTGTATTGACAAAAATGTGTACGTGATAGAGAAAAACTGGCTTCAATTTTGGTTTCAGAACACAAAAATGTATAAAAATCAGCCAAAATTATCAAATGGAAATTTTAGATGTAGACTTGTGTTATTATTTAGATTTATATCACATTTTGCTAAGTATTTAGATTACAAACATATAATTTGACAAAAATTAAAAATATTTATTCGTAACTATAATTTTTTAAATAACGATATTAATAATATAATCGAAGATAAATTTTGTGGGATTGCATATTCTCAAGCCTTTTTTGGAATAAAGTCCTTGATTATTTAGGAAATTGTCCAAAATGCCTTTTTAGGTTAGAAGTTTTGTATTTATTATTATTGTATTTTTCTTCAAAAGGACTTCATTAAAAGTTAACATAGAATTATTAGAAATAATTTCTCATGTTTTATTTTAAACAAGTTGAAAAAACTGAATGAAATTACTTTTGAAAAAATAATGAACTTTTTGTTATTTACCTATTTTACCAATACCATTAAATTAACCATTAAATTAAAAAATTTAAATATTCAAATTCGTTATTTGCTTTTGATTTCTTTTCAGTTTAAAAATGAATTGCTTTGCAATAACACTTTTATTAAGTTCTTTTCATAATATTTGTTTACATTTTACTCCTGAAAAAGTAATGTTACAAAGAGACTGAAAAAAAACCCACTATATTTAAAATTTCGAATAAAATAAAATACTTAAAGCACAGTTAAAATAAACCAAAGTGAAGAAACCTAATAATATTTAATTCTGAAAATTTTGTGTCATTGGCATTCCATCACAGTAACATTTTACTTATGATTTTCGCACAATTATACAATTAACCATTTTTCTTTTTCTTTGAAAAAGAAAAAACTTTTCAGCAATTTTTTTTTAATTCAATTTTTTAATAAGTTATTTAGATAATGGACAATATTCCTGTGACGTCACCGTAGGTAAAATCGCCGAACACGTGGCCGATATTTTGTAAACAAATTAGATTTAAGATGCCATTTTATTGTTACGCATAACATTTTTCTAAATATTTCTGCAGTGAAACTTAATAATAATGTTCAAACAAGAACAAAAGAGAAATGTAAACAACTGAATCGAATGATAAAGTTAAGACTATTCCATATCGTAAAATTGCAGAACATTTTATGTATATACACACACACACATATATATATAATGAATAAAAGATTAATAAGAACATTTTATACACACACACACACATATATATAGACATCAAAGCTTAAATAATTAGAATTTCAATCACTTTAATAAAGGAATTTATTAAATGGAACATCCATTTAAATTTGTTAACATCGCCACAGTTCACATGGCAACTTTTAATATTACATATGTTGATTAATATTAAAGTATATTACTAAAACTGGATTAAAAACAAAACAAAGGTATCACTATATCACTCTTACTTCAGCTTCATATAATCTGTAACTCTTAGAAATAACATTGCAAGATAAAAATTTGCAAGCCACAATGCTTTGTTATGGTAGAGTTGTGGATTGTTTCCCTACCCAGCTGATATTCTTGTAGCCTCGAACCCAAAGTGGGAATATGGTCCAACCATTTTTCTTTTTCTTTGAAAAAAAAAAAAAAAAAAACTTTTCACCATTTTTTTTTTTTTAATTTAATTTTTTAATAAGTTATTTAGATAATTTCTTGCTCAACTCCTCAACTGCCTTGGACGTATATACACGTTTTTCCCGAAGTACGATCCGATTTTTTGCCGTAGCATTTTACTGCTACCAGTAAAACTACCGACACGGTTTGACAGTGCAATAAAATAAACCTGAACATGATCTTGACAGTGTTTTCGAAAGATTCACTCATTTCAGAATTGAAACAGAATGGTGGCACTTTGCAAATATCGTAAATTTTCTCCGGCAGGTAAAGGGTTAATATTTTTATTAGTTCCAAATAAGTAAAAAAGAAGTAAATTTCAGCTTTATATATATATATAGAAGAAGCAAAATGCTGTATAGAAGTTAAAGATATTTTTATATGTATAATATAAATTAAGTGATAAAAAAGATTATGTTTTTTAAATAAATGAATAATTTCAGTAATAAGTAACATTTAATCATATAATTGAGTAAGATAATAATAATAATAATTTATTATTTGAATAATATCCTTTTTATTTAGTTATTTTGTGTATTTTAAATTTGTTAATATTATTATGATCATCCCCCTCCCCCCGTAGACTTCCCATTGTAAGGCACAGTGAAATCTTATAATAATCATATCTATATGTAGCAAAGACTTATTTTTACATACGTTTAAAAGTCTTAATTATTCAAAGTATTAGAGAAATAATTTGCGTAAAAAAAGAACAATAGCAGGCAATTTTTATAACTATCAAAAATGTCATTACAAGAAAGAGTGTTGAGAACCAAATTGATAAATAATAAATTAAACTATAATACAACTTTATTAAACATATAGAAAGGCATTAAAAATATTATAAACTACAGAAAACTGAAGAAACAGTAATGTACTACACAATCGAAAACATGAATTAAATAAATTTAATTACAGTTTTAACCGTATGTTGAGATGACTGGTATTTAATGCCATCCTTTATTTGAACTTCAGATCTCCTAATAAGATTTAATTCCAAATAACCACCTAGAAAAAAGAATATTTCACGTTAGTGCATCAAAAGTCATAAACAATTCTCATCAGTAATTAAGTTATGTAAAGAAATATTTAACAAGAATAGCATGAGTCACTGAAATTCCGACTGACAATGTAAAAAAAAATGACTTTGTATCCTGTTAAGTATAGAAAAAATCTATAAGTATAACGTTTATGTAAATCTTTACGGTTTTGAAGTTGTAATCTATAACATACATTTCAATTCATATCCTAGTGAAATGTAGGTCCATGAACGGCCGAGTGGTTCCGTGCTTAAAGCTGGTAGATGGGAAGTGCCAGGTTCGATTCCAGGTCGCGCTCATCGACCCAGCAGTTCAGAGTTTTCCATGAATTTCTCCGAAACTGGCGTAAATACGGGTTAGGACACCTTAGAAAGCCCCCCATGGAGGACATTCCACCTATAGGCTTAGGACGCTAGCGTAGTCAATCGATCTCAAACCTTACAATTAACTAACATAATCAAATGTAGAACTTGAGTCGTTAACTCACCTTAAATAATTAAAGTTTATAATCCGTAAGAATGTTTTTTATGTATCTCCGTGAAAGGTCTATAAGTCCTACACTCTATGCACATTAAAATTTGTAAAAACCGTGCGACGATGACCTACAACTTACCTACAAACTTTTAGCTCAATCGGATATATAGTTTAGACGCTATCGTACTTTAAATAATTTGAATCTATAGACTTAATAAAAAAAAAAGTTGTTCACCGGTAAAAAATAATTTCAGAAAAAGTTGTACACTCATCAAAATCTTATACAGTTCCTAGCAGTGGCGGATCCAGAACTTGACTTTTGGGGGGGGGGGGGGCTAAGATTTTTCAAAGTGCTATTTTAGACCAATAAAAAATTTGCAATTGCAATATTCAATTATGAATGTCAGTGTTTTATAGAGGTTGAAATTCGAAACAAATTTGAAGCTGCATTTGAGAGCCCAAAGCCACTATCCCTAAATCCGTTACTACTTGAACATGTTTTGTCATCGGAGTAATACATGCATGCAGCATTCTAGCTCAATCGGTAGGAAGTGACGGAAAATTCAATTCTTTTATTTGACCAACACTCATAAATAAACAACATAACAATTTAAATAAAAGCGTGTAAATACAAACTCAGTAGTCCTCAAAACGTACAGATGTACAAAAATCTCATAGTTCATTTTTTTTTTTTTTTTTTAATTGCAATACTTTTCTTACTTAATCTATGTTCGGAAGTAGAAAAATTTATGCTTTGGTCATTTTTATTTTCCGAACACATACTATGTACGGAAAATATTGTAATCATGAAAAAATTCGACTATGAAATTTTGATACATCTATACATTCCGAATTCTTTTTTGCTATTTTTATGATGATGTATGTCTGTGCTGGTGTGAGTGAACACGGGAACATCTAAATGCTTCATTCAATTACACTGACAATTTATAGGTGTGTTATAGGTCACCATTGCACGACCTGTATAGATTTTGATGAGTATATCACTCATAGTTCTTTTATAGGAACAAAGAAAATACCATTATCATTATGGCCTATGGATTCAAATTATTTGAAGTGCGATACCATCTAAATGACTTATACATTTGAGCTAAAAGTTGGTAGGTATGTTGTAGGACATATATGACGTCCTACCGTGATTAATTATATGAAGTTCGTTAAATTATTTAAGATACTAAAATTGATAAATGTTTTAGAGTTTGGTGCAGAATGAAATTGTTTGCGTAAAATTTATACTCCTTCATAATGACGTACAAAACAATATGGAGATAATCCCATCCGTTGTACAAATATTCGAACTAAAGGAGAAATAGTCAAAAATTCTGTTACACTTTTCACTTTTGGTTATTTACTGAATTATTCAATGATTCAAATTTGTTTAACATTTAATCGCATGGAAACTACTAAATATTTGTAAAATTATGTGAAACGACTCCATTTTATTATTATTATTATAATAATCATTTACATTATTATATAGAAACTAAATTTACAAATTTAATCTTGATTTATCTTGATTTCTGTTCTTTATAAATAACTTTTCACTCTATTCCATATACACATTTTAATATCGAATATATTAAAAAATAAAAAATAATCATAAAAAAACAAAAATATCTTAATTACGAGGGTGAATCAAATATAAACGAGACTTTTGGACCTGCGCGCGCAATAGTGATGGAAGAACGTTCCGCTGTTATTGGCTGTTAGGTTGGTTTGTCAGGAGGGGGGGAAGCACGTGACTCATCATCATAGACTCGCTCAGTGTCCATCGTTACGATGTCCGAGCAGGAGGTACCTCCCTCTATTGCGCAACGTATTGTTATCAAGTTTTTAGCTGCAGAAGGTGTAAAACCGGCCGAAATCTTGAGAAGATTGACTGCACAGTTCGGGAAAGAGACGCTGTCGCGAGCTAGAGTGTTTGCTTGGCATAAACAGTTCGTGGAGGGCCGTGAACGTGTTGAAAATGAGAGCCATGACCGCAGACCCCGCACCAGCATTACAGCGGGCAACATCGACAGTGTTCGTCAACTTGTTGAAGGTGATAGGCGTCTAACAACTTCGGATATTGCAATTAAGGTTGGAATAATGAAAAGTGAGATGAGAAAAGTGATTCTCCTCCATGACAATGCTCGCCCCCATACAGCAGCCCTGACCGTACAAAAATTGGAGCAACTGGGTTGGGAGACACTGGAACACCCTCCATACAGTCCAGACCTGTCTCCCTGCGACTTCCATGTCTTTGGTCCTCTCAAGGAAGCTTTGGGAGGGCAAAAATTCCACAGCGATAATGAAGTTGAAGCATATGTGCGCAATTGGCTACAAACACGACCTGACTCTTTTTACCTGGAAGGAATTAAAAAATTACCTATACGCTGGGAAAAATGTGTTTCTAAATCAGGAGATTATGTAGGAAAATAAACTATGATTGTTTGTGCGTTTAAAATCAAAATAAATATTTTAAAAAATAAGTCTCGTTTATATTTGATTCACCCTCGTAAATTTGGTAATTATTTAATCTTAAATTATTTAGTTATTATTATTTTTTTTTAAAGAAAATATATAATGAAATATATAAATGAAATGAAATAGGTAAAATACAACGTTAAAAAAATAAATAAAAGTATCCTGCTTAGAACGGAGATTTGAGCAGACACGAATCAAGCACTTTACCTCAGCACGTATCTCTTCTTTTGCTTCCACCCCCCCCCCCCCCCTCGCCCCGATTAAAAAAAAAAAACTAAAAATTACAGATGTTCCACAAAATTTGTATCTTATCCTATATTTTTTAATCCTGCTATTGAATTTAAGATTGGTTTCGCTTCAATCGGAATTTTAGAGATTCGTTCTTTACTTGAAAGCGCTCAAACAGTAGCAACAATTTAAAGTATACAATTAATGTAAAGAGAAAGTTTTTTTTTTTTTTTTTTTTTTTTTTTTTTGTGAATACTTTTATCTACAATCATAGCGCAAAAATATATTTATAACGGGCCTTCGAACATCCATGTTTTCATCAGGATTCGAAACCTGTATCTTGTAATTGGAAGCCGGAAGGTTAACCATTCGTCCACCAGGTTGAGCAATCTTATCCGGTATTCAAGCTCTAATTATTAATTTTCCTTTGAATTGTAGTTTGTAAAATAAATAAATAAACAAATAAATAAACTAACAGACCCACCAATGGTGCAGTTTTACTCCCCAACTGCTACATTTGAATATTTATATAAATTTAATAAATACTTGAAATTAGACAATAATCCATCTATTCAATTAAAATTACATAAAATTAATTGTGTCTAGTAAAAATATTGTATGTAAATATCATAAATTGAAAATATTTCCTAACAGTTATTTCAGCTAGAAATAATAAATAGCACGATTCTTTGTCAAGCTAACAATATAGGCACGAGTGTGAAAAAAAAACAAAGTGAAACGCACACACACACACAAACAGTTACTTGAAGATAATAAAGAAAACTAAAATTTAATATAAATATTAATGCGACGAGAATTACAAAAAAGAAAGAAAGAAAGAAAGAAAAACAAAAAGAAAAGAAAGGAAAATTTCAAATAAATAAATAAAAATGGTTGTAGGAAACGCGAAAAATTTCAATAAATGAAAAGCGATGATTAAGAAAAGTAGTTTTTTTTTTTTTTTTTTTTTTTTTTTTTTTTTTGTAGGTAACTTATGGTGTTTACATACAAATTATTTTATTTATTACTTTTTAACGTTAGTCCTCCGATGCACTTTTTACTTGCTCTCTATGACTAGTAATTTATTATTATTATTATTTTGTTATATTACTTTTTTTGTTCAGATATATACTACCGCCTTCGGCCACCAGCTGGTTCACGACCCTTCAAAAATCTATTATAGCAAACTCTCGGTCGGTGCCGTCTACGACACCTTTCCTATTTTCCTGGAAAACAAAAATAACAATAAAACTAATATGATGTGGCCATCACAAAACTTTCTTCGATATTTTCCTACACAAATTTACTTAGTACAAATATATATATATATATATATATATATTTTAACTATCATTCATTAAAATTATTTTCCATGATGAAGCTAGACGATTTTTTTTTAATCGAAATATAACAAACACTAAGTGAACAAAGAAAATCGGTTTTATGTTCAACAATGATATCTGAAACAATGTGTTTTTTCTTTTCTTCTTCTTTCTTTTTTTTTTTTTTTTTTTTTTTTTTTTTTGGGGGGGGGGGTTAAAAATGAAAAAAAAAAATCGATAATTTTGTTTTAAATTATCAAAGATCACTGATTCAACCTTTTCATTTGAAAGGGATTGACGAGTTTTCTGAAAGCTACTCACTTTGTAAATTTCTCCCCCCCCCACCTCCTTACGAGTCCACTTACGACTCCAAACCAAACATTTTTTTTTTTTTTTCGAGGTTGAATATTACTTATATAAAGAGCACTTTTCAATATCATAATGATTCGTTAAAAATAATTCTTATTGTGCATGTGCACATTTATAGGTCTTATTGTTCTGTTTTATACCGTCATGTTAAAAGTTTAAAAAAATCGGGATGGCAACATCTCCTGATGGACGATTTTCCGCAGAAGTTGATAGGTACTAATTTATGTCAATATGCAACTACAATCAATTTGTATGACATTCTGTGCAGTAGTTCTTGAAGTACAGCTGCAATAAGAAATTTTCTCTCACATACACACACACACAAACAGACAGACAGACATTTTCTAAAAATGGCCAAATCATGTTCTAGATGTCTCAAAACATCTGAATGCATCGAAAATCCGAAGTCTAAAATTCTTATAAAATCAATACTTTCTTCATTTGAATATAGAAGAAAGTAATAAATGCTAAGCAGCACCATTAAACATTGTTTGTATGACAATTTGTATAACAATTTGTATGACATTCTGTGCAGTAGTTCTAAGTAATAAATGCTAAGCAGCACCATTAAACATTGTTTGTATGACAATTTGTATAACAATTTGTATGACATTCTGTGCAGTAGTTCTTGAAGTACAGCTAGATGTCTCAAGTTCTAGATGTCTCGTTCGTTGTCTAGTTATAGATGTCTCAAAACATCTGAATGCATCGAAAATCCGAAGTCTAAAATTCTTATAAAATCAATACTTTCTTCATTTGAATATAGAAGAAAGTAATAAATGCTAAGCAGCACCATTAAACATTGTTTGTATGATATTTTGTATAACAATTTGTATGACATTCTGTGCAGTAGTTCTTGAAGTACAGCTGCAATAAGAAATTTTCTCTCACATACACACACACACAAACAGACAGACAGACATTTTCTAAAAATGGCCAAATCATGTTCTAGATGTCTCAAAACATCTGAATGCATCGAAAATCCGAAGTCTAAAATTCTTATAAAATCAATACTTTCTTCATTTGAATATAGAAGAAAGTAATAAATGCTAAGCAGCACCATTAAACATTGTGTTATAAATGGTGTAGATTTTACGATGATCTAGAAATTACCAAGCTAAAAGAAAAAAGAAATACATGAACACTTTTAATATTAAAATTTAAGCCTTAAATGCATGAAATTTTATTTTTAATAAATAAAATTTTGAATCAACCGGGAAATGGGTGTAGTTAATAGGGGAAAAAAACACAGGATTCATTTTAGGATCAGTGAATTTATGAAGAACTCTGATTTTGCATGTTGATGTATTTTTATATCACAAAAAAAGCTACATTTTTTATATAAATTTATCAGTATCATAGATATAGTAATAAGACACAGATTGATCAGCGAAAGGGAAAAACTGATTCCATTTTTCTCGGGAAGAGTCACTCTAATCGCTGTCTTTCCCTGAGTAAATTACACACAGGGATACACACGGATAATTTAGTAAATAAAATTTATCAATAATTTATTTACTAAAGGGGAATGAAAAACTCCAGATACAGTTTCAAATTCATTTTTCTATTTTTCAATACCTTCTAATGGTTGATTTTAAAACTTTTTTTCGGCGTCAAAAATATTTGCTCCATAACAGGGAGATGATAGATCTATATATATTACTATATCTATAATCAGTACATGCTAAAATATAAATATTATTCGTTACAAACAATTTTTCCTGTATTATTTTTTATCTAAATAATCGTTATTCGTCACACCCTCCGAAATGAAATTGTAACGTCAATAGCGAAAATTATCACAGATAAAGAAAGTGTCTAAGATTCTAGTTATGTTCGGAAACGATAAAACAGTTTTGGTAAAAAAAAAAAAAAAAGCACTATGTAAAGGTTGCCAGGTTGCCACATAAAAAGACATGAGGTTTTAAACATAGATGCAGATCTACACCGCTCTGCATTTAAGGGTTAGAAGATCACTCTCTTAATCTCTATATCCTATAAGAAAATGCTTGCTACATCACTCACACTAACTACCTTTTTTCTTCACAATAAATCAAACTTAATAAACATATTTTTTAATGCACCACATTAATTAAAATCAAATATTTAAATCAAATTGGAGTGTAAAGGTTGATATTTTTATTTATTACCAACTATGCGAAAAATACCAGAGCCGGGAATCGAACCCGGGCACCTCCGCTTAACGCCCGGATGCTCTACCACTGAGCTACCCTGGCTGACAACCAGCTAGGCACTTCTCGCATAATATTCGTTGGCAATGTCACCGAGTCTGCAAACGCAGATATATCAGGTGAGACAATAATAACGTGCGTTAAGCGGAGGTGCCCTGGTTCGATTCCTGGCAATGGTATTTTTCGCATAGTTGGTAATAAATAAAAATATCAACCTTTACACTCTAATTTGATTTAAATAAATATTCATGGTTGATGAATTCATGAATAAAATTTTCTAAATTAAAATCAAATATTTTTGTGTTTTTATTTATTTACCAGTAAATTGAATATAATCATTATAAGACTAATAGTATACAACAACATTGGCTAAACTTGGAAAATAAATAAATAAATGAAAATGTAGACTCAATATTTTCAATAGGGTAAATAAAAATAAAAACAAAAAATAAAAGAAACTAAGTTACTAACTTTTATCATGGATTAACGGATCGATTGTATAAAGATTGGGTTTAATTCGTATTGTATAATTTAAGTTATTTTGCATTAATATATTTTATACTGCAAAAATGTAAAGACATAAATTAAGTCAGTAAGAAGCTGCAAAATTTTAATATTTAAATACATTTTTACGAAATAAATAATTTCATATTAGATTGTTAAATTTCATTATGTAAAAATAAGTTTACCTTAGTGTAAATAACTTTTGATTTTACATTGCATAATAATACGTATTTATCATTCGCATGCATACTGTATAAGAAAAATTTAATCGTTAATTAGTACGCTTCTCTAAAAAATCATATATTTCCAAATTTATAAAATCGCAATAAAATAGTAATTAAACAAGTCAAGTATTTTAATATGCAGAATATAAAATTCCTTATAAAATTACATATTTATGGAAATAGTTAAAATAATATATACATCTTAAAAAATGGAAGAAGTATAAAAAGCACTAACCTTTATTTCTGAAATCAAATCACAAAGTGATTAGATTAGATTTTTCCATGTGCTTAACAAAAAACCAATGAAAATAAAATAAGTATAGAAGCCATAATTACTTGTCTGGCATCTGGAAGAAATAATTGACGCCAGTTGCTCAAGCAGAAGGTTCCAGAGGGAATTAAATGAGCACGATGAAATCAATATAATATATTGCTCATTATAAATTTCCTAAACAATCATTAAAAATGAAATATTAAAGTTTTAGATTGAACTCTTCATGAAATTTGACAGACATGCACAAAATATCATCATTAATTAAGCTGCAGATGAAAGCAATTTTATATAATTGGTAGACTTAATAAATCTTTCATAAAAGAATTAGACGAATAAAAGAATTTCTAACAGTATACATTTTACATAAATCCGAAATTAAAAAGAGGAGCAGTGATTTAAAAAAGTTTTAAAATTACGCTTTCATCAAAATTTTATGCATGTGATTTAAATATTTTACCGTAAATATGCAAAAAGGACGTAGTGTATTAATATAATTAAAATCAAAATATTTTTTTAAAACATGTTAGAATGACGGCACTTAAGAAAATCTTCCCAATGAAGTACAGGGTTAGCAAGAAATAAGTTGCCCACTTCAGAGGGCTCTAAAATCCGTCCTATTGGTCCAAATGACATAAAATTTAAACTACAGATAATTCAAATGTTGTACTTGACATTTATTAAATTAAAAAAATTGGTACAAAATTCCGCCGGTAGGTGGCGCTGTAATACACATAGCCATATTTACTATGCTTTAAAAATATGCGTGAAAAATAAAGTAACATTAATAAACCTGCTTAATATGATACCCTTCATGTTCAACAATGTGCTGTAATCGCATAATCCTATTTTCAACAGCTGACCGGAGTAATTCTGCCGGAATATCTAAAACATGGTGCCGAATACTGTCCTTCAGATCAGGCAGAATTGATGGCCTTTGACGGTAGATATTGTCCTTTATCCAAAGAATAATGCTAATAGGCATGCGCTGAAACACAAATGCTGTTTCTGATTTTGAATATAAGCAAATAAATACCATTTGTGTTGTAGCGCCATCTATCGGCAGAATTTTGTATTTTTTTTTTTTTTTTTTAATTTAATAAATGTCAAACGCATCATTTGAATTATCTGTAGTTGAAATTTTACTTCATTTGGACAAATAGGACGGATTCTGGAGCCCTCTGAAGTGGGCAACTTATTTCTTGCTAACCCTGTACTATCAGCATTGAAAATGACGTCATTTTTAAGAAATCATTCGATGGGAAACTTGCATTTTGATAGAGAAAACTGCTACGCTTTACTGCGATTTTTGCGGGGCTTTTATTTACTAGGAATAGAATAAGTAGTAAAAATAGTAATATTAACTTCAAATTTTATTGTGATACCAGAAGGATTTTGCATGTTATTATTATTATTATTATTATTATTATTACTATTATTGTTATTATTATTATTATTATTATTATTATTGTTGTTATTATTATTTTGAGCAACAATTTTTATAGAGTGTTGCCATTCCAGGATTGCGTTTTAGAAATAAATTATTTCAAAAAGAATTCATTTGTAGCAAAAGATAACTTTTCATATTTTCAAGACTAATTAATAAAATAAAGGAATTAAAAATTGAGGCTTATTATTGTAGAAATGATTCATATAAATGTAGTAACCAGCGATGCGGGCAAACCCAGCTTGTTTAAAATAAATTAAAAAACTTAATAAGCTTTAAATAGTTTATGAAAGTAAAAATATTCAAACGGGGTTTGAAAGCACACATAGAAAATTTTGTCAAACAAAATTATTTCTAAAACTATTTTGAAAGGTTGTTCAATTGTTTAAAATGTGATAGAAACGTTGAAAACTATAATAACATGTTTATAGTAATGCAAGGTAAAAGAAAGTATTGTGAGTGCAACACCACATTAATTAAATTATTATTTTTGTTGTAATGAATTATTAAGGAAATATTTGCAAAAACCCATTAATGTTTTGAAATAAATTAAATATGTTATAATAAATTTTATGTTTGTGATATGTTTTTCTTTTGAATAATCAGTCATAATAAAACATAGTATTTTTTAACGCTCTTCAACAAAATTGAAAAATGTTTTAATAACTTCGGTTTATCTAATCGTCTATCTCTCCGTCATTCAATCTGCACTCTAACGTCTGTAAATATTTTTAGAATTTCTTTAGGGTGATATGTTTTTAATAGCGTGTTCCCTACTGAAAATGGTGTAATTACCTCTAACGGTTTGTGTACAGGAGTCCATAAAACTATTCCAAATCATTGCAATCTTTTCTACAAAATCTGTGTTAATATCTTTATATTGTACATGAGATAACGAGACTAACATACATTAGGTATGATTAGCATTAATAATTAGCTACACAAAACATTCAGAAACATTGTCAGACGAAAATGAAAATAGTTCAAAAGACATTTTCGACTGTGTTAGATTTTTTTTTTTTTTTTTTTTTTTTTTTTTTTACATTTTTCAGGTTGAAAAGTGTTAATGATTTCAATTTGACTGTTTTCCTGCCCGTACTCTAATTACTTTTTAAATATTCTTAGAATATCTTGAAACTGACATAGGTTATTCAAGTTCACTATGGCTTGTGCCCTATTCAAAATTGTATAAATAGTACAATTAGATCGTGTACAGAGAAAAACAAAAGAATTCCAATGCATTCTATTCTATGAGAGGTACTTACAAAAAACATACTTTAGCAACTTTGTACTGCAGAAAACATATTGAAATTGACATTTATTATTTTCCTGCATAAAAACATATTATCAGTATAATGTGGTATGATTAGCATTAAGATTTATAGGACCAAAAAAAAAAATCAGTTACATTAAGGGCTATTATTTGAAATTACTGGAAGTCCATTTTTAGTTGTGTTTATTTATTTTTATATTTCCCAATATTTTTATGAACGATCATGTCTTCAGTTAGTCTTTCTGTCTGCCTGTCTGCGCTTTAAATTCCATTAATGTTCATAGAATGTCTTTAAATTAATATGGTATTCAAGTCAACCATTACGTGTTCTCTATGGAAAATTTCATGAGTATCGTAACTTTTTTCAGTACATAGACTCACAGAAATTTGTATTGTATTACGCCCTGTAAGACTTTTTTAATGCATATTTTGTCATTCCTGTGCTGCACAGAACATAGCATAATTAATGTATATTATTAAAATTCATAAAGCCATTTTACCTGTAAAACAAGATATAATTAACGTAACTGATTGGTTACAGGACCCAGCAAAGTTTTTGATGTGTTTATGAGATATAAGAGAAAATTAGACGATGTAAATTTTTAAGGCTATGAGGATCTTTTAATAGAACGCACCTTATGCAAAATTAGAACGATATAGTATTTCTTTTGTTGCTTTTTTTTTTTTTTAATTAAGCTATAATGCCACTCTTTCAATTCCTTATTGCATAATTAAAAATAAATACATTTTTGTAGCCTAGTTGTTTTCCCACAATACGCAGAGCTACACAAACACAGTCTATTGTAAGGTTTTTCTTTAAAATAAATAAATAAATAAATAAAGATATAAAAATAAATATTTTTTTAAGCCTAGTTGTTTTCCCAGAATAAACAGAGCTACACAAACACAGCCTATTGTAAGGTTTTTCTTTAAAATAAATAAATAAAGATATAAAAATAAATTTTAAAACATTTATTCCTTCCTAATTAAAAACGAAATTTTTTATGGTGTAATCATATACATAAATATATAGAAGATTAAATGATGTGCTGGTTAACAAGTAAGTTACAGTTGGAAAGTAATTATAATGTATACGAGCCGCATGATTTTTTCTTTCTTATTTTAAATATAAATTAGTAAGGTTTAGTTTACAAGTTTTATTTTGATGTAGTTATATTTTTTAAGAAAGCCTGTAAAAGGATGAAGAAAAAATATTTAATATTTAATTTAGACATATTTCTAAAAATCCACCTGCCAGTTTTAAGTAATTAAGTGCGCTCTTAATGAAACCATAAGTGTGTTTCATTAAGAACGCAATATATATATTTTTTTTTTTCTTGTAATATGATTAACTTAAAATTTAGAATTCAGATTTAGAAGGAAATATAATACAGAAATTTAATTTCTCTTTGACTATGATTCAGTATAGTTACGTAACTTTCTATTGAATCTACAGACAAATTTTTCTTGCTTAAAAAGAAAACTTTCTTTTGACAAAGAGCGGATTTTTTCCATTTCAAAAGAGAGAGAGGGGTAAAAAAGTATTTGAGGAAACTTGCTTTCTCATTCTTCGTTATTATATTTCTGACAGATTTTTTTTCTTTTTCTTTTTCTTTATTTATTTGAAAAGAAAACAAAAATAAAATAAAATTAGATAAAATAAAATATTAGTGGACGTTGATAAGATATTGGCTTTTAGCGTTCGGACAGTTTGGATGTTGTTGGTAACAGAAAGTTGGCTTTATTCCAGAAGGATTTCCTCACTTCCCCAAACATTTTTTGAGAGCTGGCAGTCTTCACAGAATGGCGACTTCAGATTTCAATCTCAAGAAGAAAAGTTCTGTATGCTTTAAACGTAATTTGCTAGTCGCCTTAGCCGCTTTTTGGGTTAATTTCTGTCTGCTAGGGGTCCTCCGATCTAATGCTGTCATATTTAGCGGACTTGTTGATGTCTTTGGGATAAACCGGCAACACGCAGCATGGCCTTCTGGGATATTTGGATTTTTCATGAGCATCACAGGTATAGTTCTGTATATTAATTCTTTATGCTATAATAATAATTGCTATAATTTTCTCAACATTATTAGAGGACGACTCATGCACCTACATGCTATTAGAAAGAATCCCTTCCAAATTCAGTTGATGAAATGTGTGAATGTTAAATTTTCTAAACTGCGTACCGAAACATTGAATCATGGATATCTTTAAAACCAAACGTGCGCGTGTGTGTATATGCACAGAAATCATGAGTGGTCACCGGGTTTGCGAAATGACTAACCAATAACGAACGTTCTTTAGACTAAACTTCTTCCCAGAACATCTTCAGGATGTACTAGGGAGGTTTTTTAATATTTTTACATACCTGGTTCGGCAGAAGATACGCTATATGCGATTGCAATTTTAGTACAACATGAATTTCAAATATGTACATCTATCCCATAAAGTATACAGTGGCTGAACTTATTATTACATTTCTTTTTTACTTTGATATTTTCTCTCTCTATATATATTATTTTTTTAAGGAAATACTGGACAAAATAGCCTTGAACATTAGACATAAAAAGAACATTTTGAGACTCACATTTTTAAGCAACGATTTAGTCATCAGTGCAATTAGGGACCAACCACAAATTGAAAAATAACTAAGATAGTATAGATTACACTGTATATAAAAAAAAACTACAAATGACTTGTAACTTTAAAACATGATTTCACCTACTGTTAACAATGTTTAAAGGATTTTTTGTAAGATTAGCACGGATATTTAAATAGGTATAAAAGTTTTTATAAAATTAATAATTTGGGAATTTTTTTGCTTATAATAAAAATGGGAAAGCAAAAACTTGTCAAAAAAAAAAAAAAATATATATATATATATATCTGTCTAAATATTCGTGGTAGTTTTACAAACATATTGTAAAAAATAAGTGAAATCATATGTTAAAGATAGAAGTTATTTATATTCTTATGAGACGTGGTAATCCAAAATATTTTCGCTTTTCTACAATTTGTGGTTGATTCCTTAATTACATTGGTGACTAAATCATTACTGGTAAGTGTGAATCTCAGAATGGTCTTTTCATGTCTGAAGTTCAAGGCTATTTCTTCCACTATTTCCTGAGAAAATTGAAAACAATGTAAAAACTTTTTTTTTTTTTTTTTCATAATATGATAATTTACTGTTTGTTAAAAAATTATGCTAATTAAGTTGCTCCCTGTGTGGCTTTCAACTAAATTATACTATGTTAATTGTACCTTAATTGCACTATGTTCCAGTCAGGAACATTTATAAATGTGAACATTTATAGATGTGACAACATAACTCTGTGCTTAAAAATGCCTGAAATGAGGAAAATAAACTAATTTTACATAAATATTACACTACATTTTCTAGCCTTAGAAAAAATAATTAAGAAAAAAAAGAAAAGTATACATCTAATGTAAGTATTTTTTCTCTTAGAAAGTAAATAAAACTTTAAAATGATTTCTTGTATCCAGGCTCAATTAAAGAAAAATGTATTTTTATGCTCAAACCTATTTCTCTAACAAGATTGGATACTAAACACATTACTAATTCAGAAATGAAAAGAAAATTAATATTTTGGGATTTTTTTTTTCAGCACTTATTTTTAAAGTATGTATTATATATCATTTAAGGAGTAAATAGACTTTTCAATCTAGAAACGTTAGAGTACGAGAGGTTTTTTTTTTTTTTTTTTTTTTTTTTTTTTTTAATATTAAATAAGAATAGAAAATTTCCCCTAAATTTCTTTTTAAAATTTTTAAAAAGTCCTTTAAAAATATTCTATTTTAATACTACAATCCCATTTCTTAGTGTGTCTAGATGGCGAAAATTTTCAGATAAAATCTTACCTTCTAGTATATTAATAATTTTTTTAAAAAAATAACGTTATTTTAGAGTAATGACCTTTTTAATGTGTGTATGTGTATATAGTTTGTTCTGTTTACAAATGCTTATCGCATTCACTAAAGTAAAAATCAATTTTCTAATTACAAATGTTCATCATCATTAATATAAAAAATGTAATAATAGAAATTTATTCTTTACGTTAAACATGTATCAACTAGGGCTTCGATTTTTAAGTATATATCAAACCGATGCAAGAATTAATAGATAAATCATTAAATAAATTTTTCGAACTTCTAAATTTTCTTTTTTTTAACTCATCTGTCGCTGTCTGTTTTATGTTAGTAGAGACTGTATTTAAAAGAGAGAGCTGCTGGACGATTTCCTGGGGTATTAAAAACTAAGGTGAGCTAAATAATGCAAGTAACATTTTATAATTTCTTTAATAATATCATCATTCGTAGGCATTCTATAAAAATATTTGAAACCGCCTAGGCTATTAAAACTACCTATGGTGTGTCAAAATTTCGCTTATTGCACAAACAAATTTTTGGTCATTCCACAAATTATCATTTAAAATACCCTCAATTTTGCAAGAGAAACATTGAACATTTTACTCTAATTATTTCCTTATTTATTTACGTTAAAACGTTATTATAACTTCCTTTAAAAAAGAAAAAAAAAATATATATATATATATATATATATAGATATATATATTTACGCTGATCATTTGTTTTCTGTGCTGACATATATTTAATGAAAATATTAAATAATATTAACACATACTAAGTACATTTATCTTTTAACAGATCGTTTTTGCTTATCAAATGATATTTTTATGATTATGTGTTTATCATATCTATTAATGTTTCTTCTTCTTTTTCTTCGTTATTATTATTAATATTATGATTATATATTGAGCTAGCTTTCCGAAAGCTGAACACGATTTGGAAAAGGTTAGGCTTTCTGTAACGATTGTTATTTTTATGATTTATAACAACTGTATTATGTTATTTATGAAAGAAGTGAAAATTGTTGTTCAACAAAGCAATAACAAATCAATAGAAAGTAAATTATAAATATATATTATAAGATATATAAATATAAAAAGTTAAAATTACTACTTGAGAAAAGTGTGTAAAAATTAATGAAGCATAACATTTCTCTTCCACATTATAGCGATAAAAGTAAGCACATCATCGTGCTGTTTTGTTTGTTTATCCAACCAACGAACGCGTGTTGTAAAGTTGCCAAATGTGCCAATTTGTCTCAAAGAAAAACAAAAATAAATAAATAAAAATATTTTTTTATTTTCTAATATTAAAACAATTTGGATAAAACTTGTTTCCCCAAAAATGTGATATAATTAACTGTAAAGCAGTTGTAGTTATTTGCGAAGAAAAATTTAACTAATTTAGAAAGCAATCCTTAAATATTACATATCCTTAAATATAATGCGATAAAGGTAGAACAGTTATATTAGGAATTGGGAAAGAAACTGAAAGCATTTTGCATTTTTCATTAGCTTGAGAAAAAAAGTATAGTTGTATAACGTAAAAATGTTACACAATACTTGATTAAAAAAGTTTATAGACATATACATATCATAATTACACTTAGGATTATTAGGTATTTACTTTCAAAAATTAAACATCGTGTATTTATTATTAAAAAAAAAAAAAAAAAAAAAAAAAAAAAAGTTAATTTTATATTTATTTAGATTGCATTATAACATTTTAGTCTTATACTAACCATTATTTATAATTGACTTTGCTAATTTTCGGTACTTGACATTATTCCACATGATTGCCTACAAATTAAACGTTAATCTATCTGTAAATTTGTTTTAATATTCAGTAATTTTTTTTCTTTCAAAAGCATTTGATTATCTATAACTAAAAATTTGTTTTTATTTATTTATTTATTTTCATTACATTTTAATGTTAATGAATTTAAATTTCTATGTTTATTCTTACGGGGTGCTTTTTGTTTCCTTTTTTTGCCTAAACTTTAAGTAAATAGTTTTTAAAATTCTCTTTACATTTGTATTTTATTGCATTAGAAAAAAAAAAAAAAAAAAAAAAGGCAATGAATACAGGGTGATCATTTTAAAGAGTACCCGTTCCTTTTTCTTATTACCCTTAATATGATGGATGTTGCAACAATTCTAACACTGAAGTATAATTGTTTGAACCCTGTTTAAGTGTGGGAGACAATTTCCAACACTATTGTACTGTTACAACTTTAGTTGTGATTGTGAGGTAAAACAGAAATGGAGACGCACAATATTATTTAATCCTGTGATAATTTTATTTAGGAAAAACAAAATTTAATTCAAATTTTTTACATTATCATTCCTACATTGCATTTACATTACCATTATCATTTTTACCTTATCATTTCATAAGGTTTTCCAGAGAAGTCCTGTAAAAATCGATGAATTAAAACATATCAAAATTTAAGAATAACACCAACAATGCTACGAAGTGTGTCAAAAAACTTGGTTCGACGTATTCGTGTTTGCATTCAAAATGGTGGTGACCATTTTCAACATTTCTGTAAGAAATGATAATGTAAAAAAAATTAATTAAATTTTGTTTTTCATAAATAAAGTTATCACAGGGTTAAGTAACTTTGTGCTTCTCTATTTCTGTTTTACCTCACAAATAAAGTTGTAACAGTCCAAAAGTGTTAGAAATTGTCTCCCACTCTTAAACAGGGTTCAAACAATTATACTTCAGTGTTAGAATAGTTGCCACATCTGTCAGATTTAAGGGTAATAAGAAAAACCAACGGGTACTCTTTTAAACTGATCACCCTGTATATATATAATATATATCAGGACTAGAAATTAACAGTAGTCCGTTGGTCCGGGACCACAAAAATATTGATTAAATTCTAGTGGTACACCGGACCAGTGAATTTTTTTTCTCTAACACTGCCTGTAAATCTCTCACAGAATAGTACAGTCGGTAACAAAAGTCTCCGAACACTAGCAAAAATTCCTATATAAAAAAAGTACACTTAATACAGTTTTGTTAAATAAATCCTTGTCGAATCTTGTTCTTAGTCAACAAGGATTCAACAAGGATTTATTTAACAAAACAGTATTAACTATACTTTTTTTACATAGGAATTTTTGCTAGTGTTCGGAGACTTTTGTTACTGACTGTATGTTATAAAAATAATAAGTGTATTGTAATTGTCAATATCACCTATTCTCTGTAATTTTTCATTTAACATTATAAACTTTTTTTTTTACTTTTAAACATAATATAATACTTTATGGTAAATATGTGACATTATGATCATTTATTGAAGCATAAATTTTTGATTTATACAAGGCTTCGTTTATATTAATGTACAAATATTATTATCATACTTGCCATGTAAATATTTTTTTCTTTTACAAATTTTTAAATACCTTTAAAATATAATAGAACTGGTGAACGGACCAGTGAAAGTATGTGCGGACCAGTAACGTAAATTTCTTAATTTCTTATATATATAATGTAAGATCTATTATTTCTACTTAGAATACTATCCTATAATAATACTTCTTTTCTACAGCATCACATTGCACAGTCCTTTTTTATGTTTTAAACAGGTAATATAATCTAATAAATTAAAGTAAGTAATATTATTAATCCTAAAAAATTAAATCAATTTAAGGTAAATAGTCACTTTGTTGGCATATGTATGTCTCTGTGGTGATTTATTTGACTGACTATTCTTCGTTCTCATTTTTTACTTTCTTCTATATGTAATATAGAGAAAGTATTGGATTCGCGAAAATTTTCGACCTCCGTTTTTTGACGGATCTACACGTTTTGGGATGTCCTGAACACGAATTGATAGTTTTTAAAAAATGTCTGTCTGTCTGTCTGTGTGTCTGTCTGTCTGTCTGTGTGTCTGTATCATTTTTTTGTGGACGCTGTATCTCACGAACCAATGAATGAAATTTAACCAAACTTGGTATTTAGTTGCACCCTGACATGAACTGGTGCCCATTAGATTTGGGGATCAATAGCTCAACAGGTGGCGTTGTGATCGCATTTTATGCAAATTTTTAACATGGCAGCATAGGACAAAATTCCGTATAAATGAGCATAAAGAGAGTTAATTTAAACTTGTGATTGTAAAATTAATATGAATTATTGATAATAGTAGTAGTTAACTAGGAAAAAAAATTTGTGCATGGGGGGCATCGGTTCCCCCCCTGGGGGGTAAGTACCCCCCCGGGAGGGTTAAATTTTGAAGATGGGTATCATTCGAAAGATCTCGTCAATACCTTTAAAACGAATGGTTGAACCATAAATCTGTGATAATTTAAAACAAAGTTATCGAATTTTTTTACTTTTAACAAAAAAAAACTTAGAAAAAAATCGTATTTTTTTTTTTTTTTTTTTTTTTTTTTTTTTAACGAAATTTTACCAAACTTGGTATTTAGTTGGTCCCCGACATAAACTGGTGCTGATTATATTTGGGGATGAATAGCTCAACAGGAGGCGCTGTGATAGCATTTTATCTAAATTTTTAACATGGCAGAATAGGACAAAAATTCGTATAAATGTGCATAATAAGAGTTATTTTACACTTGTGATTGTAAAATTAATATGAATTATTGATAATAGCAGTACGTAACTAGGAAAAAAATTTTGTGCATGGGGGGGCATCGCTTCCCCCCCTGGGGGGGAAGTACCCCCCCGTGGGGGGTAAATTTTGAAGATGGATATCATTCGAAAGATCTCGTCAATACCTTTAAAACGAATGGTTGAACTATAAATCTGTGATAATTTAAAACAAAGTTATCGATTTTTTTTACTTTTAACCAAAAAAAAAAAAAACTTAGAAAAAAATTCGCATTTTTTTTTTTTTTTTTTTTTTTTTAATATTGTTACTGATTGAATATGTATAGGAAAATATAGAAGAAAGTCTTGTGGTGGCCACAACATACTAGTTCTTTTTTATCAAATAAATTATAAATTATATATATACATAATAAAAAGTTATTAAATAGTTGTTAAAATATTTCAATTTTTAAAATTAAGAAAACCTTCAGAACAAGCAATTAATATAATTAAACCCAAAGCCACAATGAATATGATAAAATATATATGTCTATCACAAACTTTACGTATATGTCTACTCCCGAATTTCTGTATATGTTAACCCCCAATGTATAAGGATAAAATTTCAGGGGGGGGGGGGACATTTTTAAGTCGACATCCGACTTCTAAAGAAAATTTTCTTTAATAAAATTAAACGTTCGCATGTAAATAATCATTCAAAAAACAAATACCGTGATTTAGTGTATATAAGCCGCACTGCCGCAGTTTGTTAAAATGCAGCTAAAAAAAATATACTCTTAGATAAGCCGCAGCGGAAGGTAAGCCGCGGCTTATGCAAGCATTGTTACGATTATGTGACAGATAAATAAGGAAAAAAGATATCAGTCTTATGGCATCTACGCAAGTTAATAAAAATAATAAATTATTAATTAAAAATGAAAATAATAAATTATTAAAAAAAATAATTTGGTATAAAGAAAATGAATTCTAACTATACTAACGATGCAAAAAAAAAAAAAAAAAAAACTAGTTGGCATAGGTGTGTTAAGATGAATTTCGGTTTCCTACAAAAACTGTATTTCTTAAATGTTAATATTTTAAATTTTTGCTATTATTTTAAATTTTAATATTTTATTTTCATCTTCTGTAATATTTCATTTTCATCTTTATTCAAAACTTTTATATTATTACAAGAATTTAAATTTCACTGGAACTGTTTCTTTTTTTACTTTATTCAGAAACTTGTTTATTTTTACAAAAACTATATTTTTCAGACCCTTTTCTCAGAAAACTATATTATTTAAAATTTATCAATTATAAAAGAAAAAGTTAAATGTTACACGAACGGTTTAAATTTTTACTTAAAAACTTAGATATACTCTTTTAAAAGTTTATAAAAACTCAAGTTTTTCCTGCCTTAGCTGTAGGTAGCGGCACTTAAGAATTTTCTAATTTTTTTTCTCTTCTCGGAAAGCAAGATATTTTGGGGTAGACTGACTTTTCCAGATGTTGTTGAATGATGTTTACTGGGCTTCCCCTAACTTTCTGGAGAAACACTTTGTGTGATCTCTTTTCCCGGGAAACTGAGCGGTTGATGACTCGAAAAATGCTATCTGGCCTGTGAAATGCCAGAGTTCAGATAGGGAGACGAGAAACTTTAAACTTTTTATGTTTCTGAGGACTGCATAAAGCCGTATTTATGATACGGGGATGTCAGAAAATCTGTCGAATTCAAAGAGTTTATGACACGGGTATGTCTGAAAATCTGTCAAGTTCAAAAAGTCTAGGTCTGGAATTTTGTGGGTTGACGGAGAAATCCCCAGATGTTTTTTTTCTGTCAGGGGCATCTGGCGGAATTCTTTTATTTTTTTTTATTGTATAGGGGTGAGAAAGGCTCCTCCTTGAGGCAGCCTAGTGGGCCTATCATAGCGTGGGGGTAATCACGAAGAGGTGTAGGTTTTTGAAAAAATTGGATTTCCATTGGACAATGAATAATTGTAGGAATACATTTTGGCAACAAGTGAGAATTGAGTTCCTTTTACTTTCGATGTGAAGACTCCATCCAGGACGGAGATGTAGAAAAATTTTCCTTATAAGGAGAAGGGGGCCTCCGGGCTCCCGGAGATGAGTTTTTGAGCTGGAGAACTTCATACGTAAAGGTTCGTTTTCTTGGCGCTCTCGCAGCATCACCGAAGGCAGGACTGAACGGTAGCGGGCCCTGACTCACTCCAGTGGCGGCGACTTGCAAGTTATGACGGTGAATCTCGACATCGGTAATGACATTTGAGGCCAGCGGCTATATCCAGTCAAAGGTTGGACCTTAATTGATTATGTTGACAAAACAAAAGGCTTTGCCGACCACCCCAATCAGTGAAGACCTTTTTATAGGTGGGAGATTGGGGCGGCATTAAGGCCATCGTCCGTTTTTGTTTTTAGTAGCATCCGTCTTTTTTTTTCATTCGTTCAAGAGGAGCAGAAATGACCCACGAGTGGAAAAATGAGGTCATTGTAGCAATATTCTACGAAATTAAATCCGTCCTTGAAAAGATAAGTTTGAATGAGACAACTAATGCCCTGGTACTACGCCCCAGCCGACCTTCAACGGCGTGAGGAAGGACTTCGCCCGGCAGCATACTCATACTAGTCCCAGTGTTCAATTTTGAAAGCCACGATTCCTGATAGCCAGACTCCTGTTTAGTCTAAAAGAATAACAGCCACAACTCGAGAAGGCCTTAATTGTAAGTTGTTAAAGCTTTTTTTTTGATTTATTTAGTGTTTGCATTTTAACAAAAAAAAAAAGGGTTTTAAATGATAAAGTGTTCGAAAGTGTATGAAACTCTTGGTTTCTTATGTTTATTTTTTTTCATACGAAGTTGTCGTATGTTATATTGTGTTAAAAGAACGTAATATTTTTCCTGATTATTTATATATTTCTTATGTTTTGTTTGTTTAGTGTAGGATAATGAGATCAAATAAATATTATTGTTTGTATTTTAAGAGAACTTAGTTTTTTTATAGATTCTGTTGTTATTTTTTTTTACTATTTTTTAATTTATATAATAGTATGTTTAAGTTGGAGTTTCCAGGAGGAAGCCATCCTTTAAATACCTAAATTTTTTATTATTGGAGGAGGTTCTCTAATTCATTAGAGAATTCTAGGGTAGAAAAATTATGTTATTCAGCCGAAACTAGAGATTACTAATAAAAGAAAAATCTTATTGTTTAGGAAGTACGTAAGATGATAATATTTGGGCAAAAATTAAAGTCTCCAATGATGTACAGTGATGACAGTATACCTTTATTATTCTGGAGTAGGATGAATTTATTAATGAGAATTTATAGATACACATATTGAGTTAGAGCTGGTTAACTCTGTTATACCTTTTAATAACCATGCTTTAATATAGAATAAATGTAGTTTGAATCTATGTGTCTTCTAAAAATAGATCGAATTTTAATATTAGGAAAGTCTAATGACAAGGACTATATTAATATTAAAAGTTGTAGGAACGTTTTTTTCAAATGAAATCATTAAATAAATTCGTAACTGGACACCTTCAGTTAGCTACTTTAACCTTCTGACTGGGAATTGTGAAAAAAAAAAATAAATAAATAAAAATAAAAAAATAAAATAAAATAAATTGAAGTTAAATAAGTTGTATAATCCAATCTTGTGACTTAGATATTAGGATTTAAAATCTGGTCAATAAACGATTCCCAAAGAGGGTTGAGGTGGTAAGTTTCCCTTCCAGGTGGATCCTGATAGAAGAAATAAATAAAATGTTTTTTTTCTTGTTCATGTATTTGTGGTGTCTGTGTACTGAAAGGTCCAGTTGTATTGGAAGATTTAGGTATAAAATTTGTCTACATTGAGGTATATGATTTAATAATATAGTAACATAAAAGTAACATCGCTGTCATCATTGTCCTTCATTTTACTTGGGTTTCTTATGGGTACACAACGCAGGTTTTTTTATTTTTTTATTTAAAGTAAATTATATTTCATTTGTGAGAGCTAAATCGTAAGGTGAAGTAACGATTTTAAATCTTCTTTGACACTATACGTTTTTTTTTATTAAAGAAAAAAGTCTGGTGCTTTCTTGTAAATTTTTAGTAAACAATTCTGACAGGATATCAAAAGTTTGATTGTTATAAAAGTTGCATTTAGCATTTTATAAGAAAACCAGAGAAAAACTCTGGATTTGTTTTTTTTTTATCTTTTGGCCTTATTTTAGAAACTTGTTAGATATATATAAGAGGTGACTGGTAAAGATAATAGGTTCAAACTAAATTTAGACATGAGTTTTTTTTTGTTTAATTCTTTATTTTATTTTATAATCTTTTATACAAAAAAAAATCTGTAGATTATAGAATCTTAATATTTAGTAATTTAATATATTTTATTTGAAGTTAGATTTCTTATTAATAGAGTTAAAATTCCAGGCAGAATTGAATTTACTAATTTAGAAGCAGATTGATAGTTTATATCATTCATAAAGTGTAAATAGTTTTGTTTAAAGAAAGCATCAACTTTAAGAAAAGTAAAGAGAAAAGGCCAGTATATCAATTAAAGTAACTGAGTAGGATTAGGAAAATTTATATGTGTAAAAGATAAAAAGATTAAATTCAAAAAAACAATGTGGTGAAAAGTAAAAAGTACAGTGCAAAAGGTAAAAATATCATAACATAATAACTGCAAATTTAAAAATAATGGTGAGAAAAACTAACCATGTTATCTCACTAAAATAACTGGCGCCGTGAGTACAGGATCTCACATAATTGTTATTGCGGAATAGAAAAGAGTCTTTTAATTGTGATGCTTAATATTTTTAATTTGCAGTATAGTATGTATCAAAATTATGTATGAAAATCCTCTTTGGGGAAAATAATTTTTTTTTTTCATTGTTTTATTCTTTGAAATTATTTTTCTTTTATTATTGTGTTTTGTGCTTTTATTGATTTTTTTATAGAAGTATATTTATACCCAAGGTATTAATTCTTTCTAACAATATAATTAATTGTGGTATTGCCCTCTCCTTGCATGTGAAGTTTCCCCTCAAGGGAAGGATATATTTTTTTTCTTTCTCTCTCTCTCGTTATATATTTTATTTTTATTTTTATTTACTTAGCCCCCATATATATATAATCCAAAATTAATGATAACAAAATTTTTTTCAGTCTGTTTTTATTTTAAAATTTTACAAAAATAAAGGGGGTAAACACGATTTGATAATTTATACTCAGTAAACTTTTTAAATGCTAAGCTTTTACTAAACTATCTTTAATTATATGCGTAATTTAGAAATTTTCTAAACTTTTATTTCAAAAAAAAAAAAAAAAAAAAAAAAAAAAAGAATTAAAGGGGGTGGATAAATTTTTTTTTGATAACATCTGGCTAAAATAAAATTAGAATAAATAGATTGTACTGATAAATTACTAAAATGTCCAGTAGTAAAGAAACGCAAGTGGATTCAGAGCTGGGAGGTAGTGTACTCCAAAATGAGTCCCTCTTCTCACAAGGTCAAAATTCGAGTGCTGCACTGGCAGTGGGGGTGGAAAACGCGCAGTGCCAGAGAAGAGCACTCCTCTTGGATAATCTCTCTTTCATCCCAGTTTTTACAGGGAGAGACCCCTCTTTTTCTGTCGGCGAATTCTTTGCAAAATTTCACGAGTTTGCTCGTTTCCTAGGATGGAAACAGGAAGAGCTTTTCTTCGCTGCTACTCAGCGCTTGGCAGGGGCAGCCCAGCAGCTGTACAGGGACCACAAGATGCATGTTAAAGATTTCGGCGATTTAGAAAAATTATTGAGAGATAGGTTCGGGGCAAAGGAGGATTTGCACAAAGTGATACACGATTTTTGGTCCTTTGTACAGTTACCCGACATGTCGGTGGCAGATTTTATGGCTAAGGCAAAAGTTAGGGCTAGAAGGGCTCTAGAGGCGCAGAAAATCCCCCTCGAAAATTTAGCGCAAACTGAAAGAGAGTGGCTTCTTGCTCTTTTACTAAAGAACCTGAGGCCAGAAATTAGAAAAGGAGTGATTGCTAGGTCCCCTACTACGGTTGAAGAAGTCGAACGCATTGCGCTCGCAGAAGAGGAAGCTTTTCTCTCGGTTAGCCCCCAGCAAGTCTCTAGCTCAAGCGGCTATGGGGCTGAGATGGCCTGTGCGGCCCAAGTAGCGACCCAGGATGGGTCAGCAGCTCCTCACCAGACTCTAGCGAATCTTATTGCTGATTTATCAGTACAAGTGTCACAGCTATCCTCAAAAGTCCAAAGCCTTGAGAGTGGGAGAGATGAACGACCACCTCCAAAATCTAAAAAAGATATTGTGTGTTATTATTGTGGTAGGGCCGGCCATTATAAGAGAGAATGTTTAAAGAGACAAAAAGATGTTCAACAGAGTAGGAACTCAGCCCAAAATTCTCAAAATTATACTTTCAGAAGCGGTTATCGTTCCCAGGGTCGGGGAGGTGCCCAAGTAGGCACTGAGAGATTACAAAATAACACCCACCATGAAAATAAACCTTTAAACTAGAGGGGATCTCACCTAGGGAGGTAGAGGCTTGGGATCTGGCACCTTCAACACAAATACCTCAAAATACTGAATATTTCTATTCAGGTTGGAACAAATCTTTTGTAAATAAACTGCCTATATTATCCTTTTTTTATAAAGGTGAACATCATAATGTGTTAATTGATTCTGGGTGTTCCTGCAATTTGATAGCTAGTAATATTGTAAAAAATATTAGGGGAATAAGTAAACAGATTTGTTCAACAAATCTCAGAACACTTTTAGGCGGTGAAGTTACCTTAGGAAATAAGGCAGAGCTAGAGTTTAAATTGGGAAAAACGGAATTTTCTGACATTTTTGCTATATGTGATGGCTCTCTATCTCCAAGTTTTCAAGTTATTTTAGGGATACCTTGGCTTAATAAATACAATATTAAAGTAGATTTCAAAAACAAAACACTTACTGGAGATAATTTTGAAATTTTGTTTGGGTCTCAGCAAGACCAGTCTGTTAATTTTGGCACTGCAATGCTCAACCCCATCCCTATATATGCAAAAACAAAAAAAATTATTCCTTCTCTCTCAGAATCAGTAATTCCTGTAAAAGTAAGAAACATGAACAATTCTAGTTCCAAAAATGTGTTTATTTACCCTCATAAATTTATCTCTGATTCCATTGTTTTTAGTCATACAGTTTGCTTAAATAACCCGGATAAGTTGTATGTAAAGGTTTTAAATCTAACAGAACAGCCTTTTCATTTAAATAAAAATTGTCAACTTGGATATTTAGAGGAAATTAGGGAGGAAGAGCCAAAGCCCCAAGTAAACTTTGGGGAAGTGACAGAAATTGGAGAGTTGGAAAATATTAATTTGCAATGGGACACCGAGTTTAAATTAGATCACTTAGATGAAAATTTAAAAGAGCAGGTACAAAAATTTTTACAAAAGAACTCGGATGTTTTTGCTGCCTCAGTACTTGATTTACCAGGGTGTGACACTGTTATGCACAACATAAATTTAAGTGATGACACCCCTGTTAGGAGTTCTCCCTATAGAGTCCCCTACAACTTAAGAGAGGAGATGAATAAACAAATAAATACACTCATCGAAGCAAAAATTCTTGTGCCATCTAATTCTCCATATGCATCCCCATTATTTTAGTTAAGAAGGCGGACGGTTCATTTAGGCTAGCATGTGATTTCAGGAAATTAAATAAGAAAATAGTTAGCGACAGTTACCCCATCCCTAACATCTCTGAAACTATAGATTCTTTGGCAGGCTCCAAATATTTCTCCACTTTAGATCTTACTAGTGGATTTTTTCAGCAAAAGATACCTGAAAATCAGCAGCATATTACAGCAATTGTGACGCACGATAAGCTATTGCAATGGACCAGAAGTCCATTCGGTTTAAAATCTTCCCCCGCAGCTTTCCAAAGATTAATGAATTTTATTCTAAGTGACTTACAGCATTTAAACATTCTAATTTATATAGATGACATCTGCGTCGCTTCTAAAGACATAAAATCCCATTTTGAAAAATTAAATTTAGTTTTTGATAGGTTAAGAACCCATAATTTACGTTTAAAGCCCTCCAAGTGCCATTTTTTTAAATCTCAAATAACATTTCTTGGGTTTAACATTAAAAATGGTGAAATTTTTCCTGCTAACAAAAATGTTGAGATAATAAGTAAAATTAAGCGACCTGTAAACAGAAAACAAGTTAGATCTTTTCTGGGATCTGTGGGATTTTACAGAAGGCATATAAGTGATTATTCGAAAAGAACAATAAACTTAACTAATTTGACAAAAGAAAAGACTAAATTTCAATGGACAGACAAAGCTGAACGAGAATTTTTAGATATGAAAAATGAAATTGCTAAAATTCCTTCTTTGTTACTTCCCGACATGAAAAAAGATTTTATTTTGTATACAGACAGTTCAGCAGAAGCCATGGGGGCAGTTTTATGTCAGTATGACAACTCAGGTTTTCCACACCCTGTAGCATTTGCTAGTAGAAAATTAAAAGAGGTTGAGAAAAAGTATTCGGCCACGGAGAGAGAACTGTTGGCCCTAGTTTGGGCAACTCAGTATTTCAAATGTTACATTTTCCATCGAAAATTCATTATTTACACTGACCACGCGGCCCTCACGTATGCTTTAAAACTTAGAGACCCCACATCTCGAATTGCTAGATGGTTATGTGCTTTAAGCGAATTTGAATTTGTCGCCAAACATATAAAAGGAAAGTGTAATTCCGTAGCAGATTTTTTGTCGAGGTTTATTGACCATGATCTACAAGTTGAGAATAACCCTAACATAGACTGTAATGTACTGGAAAATGTCAATCGAGAAATTCACACCTTAAGTAATGTAGAATTTTTAGAGGAAATCAGGCGCGCTCAAAGTCAAGATAAATTTTGTAAATATGTTAGTGCTAGATTGTGTAAAGGCTTACCGATTGCGCCTAAAAATTATAAATTTTCAGTAAATAATGAAGTTATTGTATGCGAAAAAATTAACCCAATTCACAAAAAGGAAAAAGGTGAGAGAATTGTTTTGCCTAAAGCGCTTGTGCCAAAGGTTTTTCATATGACACACGAATCTCCAGTAGCATGTCATGCTGGTTTTTACAAAACATTTTTTAGGATAAAAAATAATTATTTCTGGAAAGGGATGTATTCAGACGTTAAAAGATTAGTGGCTTCCTGTCAATCTTGCTTAGAGTTTAGAGCACACAAACCTAAAAAATTAGCTGAGCTCCAGAGATTAGAAATTCCAAATAAACCGTTTGATACCATACACTCTGATATCTGTGGTCCTTATCCCATTACTGAAAAGGGAAATAAATATATTGTATGTTATGTTGACAGTTTTAGTAAATGGCCAGAAGCCTATGCAGTACAAAACATCACCTCTGATACTTTGGCAGAAACCTTGGCCGACTTTATTTCAAGACATGGGGCGCCCACAAAAATAATTACTGATAAAGGTAAAAATTACATGAGTGAAGCAATAACACAGGTATACAGTAAACTGCAAATTACTCACCGACACACTTCCAGTTACCACCCACAAAGTAACGCACAAGTTGAGAGACAGCATGCAACAATGAATAATGCACTCGCTCATTTAGTAAATAACAATCACAATGACTGGGATGATAAATTAAAATTTGTACTTTTAGCTATGAGGTCAGGTATACATTCTACAATTAATGAAACACCTTTTTTTGTAACATACGGTAGAGATATTCAACTTCCTTATAATATTTTCTGTCAAAAGGAACCAATTAATTATAATGACTGCCCTTCATACTGTGAACGACTAATTCCCTCCCTAAAACTTACATTCTCACAAATTAGAGCATTATTAGAAAAATCAGCTGAAAGGCAAGAAATGTATAGAAAAAAGACTGCTATTGATAAACATTTGAAAATAGGAGATCTTGTGATGCTATATACTCCAGCTATTAAACCAGGCCTTTGTAAAAAATTTAACAAGAAGAACTCAGGTCCTTTTCGCGTGATTAGAAAAATAGGTTTTGTAAATTATGAGATACAGGAAGTCAAAAATCCAAACAATATTCAAATTGTGCATGTTGACAGATTATCTAAAATAATAAGCAAACCCGTGTTCCCTGTCTTAGATAGTATAGAGAATGAACTAACAGAAAACATTACAACACCACAGGTACAAGTTAATGGAGACCTACATCCAGTAGTGGTGGATATGTGGGAAAAGTATAGGTTAGCAAGAAAAGAAAAGAGAAGAAAACGATTTCTCTTAGATTTTGTTGGTCCACCAGAAAGTGACTCTCAAAGTATTCACAGTTCTCAGGATCAGCCAGGTTTTAACACAGTTTGCGAGTTAAATTCCTCTCATAGGACACTGGATGGGCAGGTGACAGGTTCGATTCCCAGCCATACTCTACCTTCCCAGGTGTTTAACCCTCAAGACTGCTCGCCTACTGTTAGCGAAGCAGAGAACGAGGAAGTACCGGGTTCAAATCCCATATACTCTTTACCCTCTCAAGTGATTAAGCAAAAATCAGTCTCTCCTACGGTCAGTGAATCGGAGCAGGATTTTTCGCATTTGGTAGGCCAGTCAAAAGTGAAAAGGTCGAGAGATAATTCAAAAACTGCGTCAAAAATCCCCACTCACCGATATTCACTGAGAAGCAGAAAGTAAATTTTGTATATATAAATTGTTGTAAATACGCATTTCGTTTGATTTTTTTTGCATTCCTATAAATATATTAGCTTATGTAAACTCGTAAGTTTGAAATCTGCATTTTTCAAGCGTGAAACATTTTGTTAATGTCAATTTTTTTTTACGCACTTCTATGTTTGAAAAATGCGAGTTGCATTTTTCTCTTTCTGTGGTTTGGTGTTTTGTTCAAATGACCAAAAAATTTTTTAGGTTAGTTCAAATAATCACACGGTTTCGTGCATTCTTGTGTGCGAATTCACCACAGGAAAGAATTTTTTGGGTTTCTCATTACTAAAGCTGCGTTTTCTTTCTGTATCATTTGTTTACGCTGCCCTGTCCTAGGTTAGGCTATGTTGTATGTATATACTAAAATTACCTTATATGTAAATTTCTAAAATACTGGGATCTCATTACAATTTTTTTTATGTGGGCTGGAGTTTATCACAGGCACTGCATGATTATTGATTTTTTAGGACTATAAGGTCAGAAGTGGATAGTGTGTTTTTCAAAATTCAGTTAGTTTCTGAGTTAGGAAAAAAGGAAGAGTATCTCTTGTCTATATATACATCTATTAGAGGTGTATAACTTTTCATAAAATGTAAACAATCTCTCTCTAGAAGAAATTTTTTTTTGTTTTAAAGCTTATACAGGTGTTCTTAGAGAGAGAGCGAGAAAAGAGAAAAGATTTTCTTGCCTTGGATTGTTTATCCTATATATAATGGACTTTTGCTTGGTATATTGGTTTTTCGGGTGTAATCCCATTGCAAGGAGAGGCTAAGCAACCGCCATGGTTTATTCAAAATTTTTTTTTGGATGTCACTAGGTATTTGTTTATATTTAACTACTAATATGTGTTACTTATTTCTGTGTATTTATATACCTACCAACTTATATCATCTATTATTCCTTATGTTTTATCATTTATTATTTGTATATTAATGTTATGTTTATATTTAATTATATGTAATCTTATGCCCACCGGTGGGCCAAAACAAATCTATGTAGCATCATTATACATGTATCTTGTGATGTCCATTTATTTTCTTATTCTTATTATTGTTATTATCGCATAATCTGTAAAAGGCTTTTTCCGGTTGTGGCTCTGTCCTACGAATTAGATTACTAACCCTTATTTGTCTAGGAAAAGTTCAATCCCAAAAATGTCTAGTCCGTTGTTCGTAAAGCGGGTAATTTAGTTGTTTTCGGAAATGTTTACATCACCGCTTCAGCAAGAGTTGGAGTGAGAGGACTCATCAACTGGAGGGAAAAATGTTCTCATCGGTTCATCAGACGGAGTGATTGACAGCCGTTGGCTCAGGAGAGGAGAAACTGCGTAGGGTTCTTCGCGGTTTGATTGATTGGTACCGTGGAAGGATGAGGAGAGAAAAAACTCGTCTGAGATAGATCTCCCATAGAGGAAGGGATAAAACAGCTGTGTTTTGTTTACATCGCTACGGGGTAGATATCGTGGCTTTCGCTTCTTGTTTTTCGTTCCGGATTACTTTATATATCACTCAAAAAAAAAAAAAAAAAAAAAAAAAAACTAATTTAGACATTATGTGAGGAATATACTTATTAAAAGAGGCTACTTGTAGTATTTTGAATGCAATTATAATTTCGGGAACTTAGCCTTTTGTAGTGAAGGACTAGAATTCTCAGGTACCCGGCCGGATTTGAGTTTTCTAGTAAGATGAGTGTTCGTTTGCTCCAGGCGGCGTAGGGATCGGCGTTTGATTTATACTTTCGTCTGGGACACTTTAACATTCTCTTCTTTTCCTTCAGAAAAATTTAGGGATTTTTGCACACTTACAAAAAAAAAATAAATAAATTTATTTTTTTTTTTAACATAAAAGGGAGGGTGATTGTTAAGATGAATTTCGGTTTCCTACAAAAACTGTATTTCTTAAATGTTAATATTTTAAATTTTTGCTATTATTTTAAATTTTAATATTTTATTTTCATCTTCTGTAATATTTCATTTTCATCTTTATTCAAAACTTTTATATTATTACAAGAATTTAAATTTCACTGGAACTGTTTCTTTTTTTACTTTATTCAGAAACTTGTTTATTTTTACAAAAACTATATTTTTCAGACCCTTTTCTCAGAAAACTATATTATTTAAAATTTATCAATTATAAAAGAAAAAGTTAAATGTTACACGAACGGTTTAAATTTTTACTTAAAAACTTAGATATACTCTTTTAAAAGTTTATAAAAACTCAAGTTTTTCCTGCCTTAGCTGTAGGTAGCGGCACTTAAGAATTTTCTAATTTTTTTTCTCTTCTCGGAAAGCAAGATGTTTTGGGGTAGACTGACTTTTCCAGATGTTGTTGAATGATGTTTACTGGGCTTCCCCTAACTTTCTGGAGAAACACTTTGTGTGATCTCTTTTCCCGGGAAACTGAGCGGTTGATGACTCGAAAAATGCTATCTGGCCTGTGAAATGCCAGAGTTCAGATAGGGAGACGAGAAACTTTAAACTTTTTATGTTTCTGAGGACTGCATAAAGCCGTATTTATGATACGGGGATGTCAGAAAATCTGTCGAATTCAAAGAGTTTATGACACGGGTATGTCTGAAAATCTGTCAAGTTCAAAAAGTCTAGGTCTGGAATTTTGTGGGTTGACGGAGAAATCCCCAGATGTTTTTTTTCTGTCAGGGGCATCTGGCGGAATTCTTTTATTTTTTTTTATTGTATAGGGGTGAGAAAGGCTCCTCCTTGAGGCAGCCTAGTGGGCCTATCATAGCGTGGGGGTAATCACGAAGAGGTGTAGGTTTTTGAAAAAATTGGATTTCCATTGGACAATGAATAATTGTAGGAATACATTTTGGCAACAAGTGAGAATTGAGTTCCTTTTACTTTCGATGTGAAGACTCCATCCAGGACGGAGATGTAGAAAAATTTTCCTTATAAGGAGAAGGGGGCCTCCGGGCTCCCGGAGATGAGTTTTTGAGCTGGAGAACTTCATACGTAAAGGTTCGTTTTCTTGGCGCTCTCGCAGCATCACCGAAGGCAGGACTGAACGGTAGCGGGCCCTGACTCACTCCAGTGGCGGCGACTTGCAAGTTATGACGGTGAATCTCGACATCGGTAATGACATTTGAGGCCAGCGGCTATATCCAGTCAAAGGTTGGACCTTAATTGATTATGTTGACAAAACAAAAGGCTTTGCCGACCACCCCAATCAGTGAAGACCTTTTTATAGGTGGGAGATTGGGGCGGCATTAAGGCCATCGTCCGTTTTTGTTTTTAGTAGCATCCGTCTTTTTTTTTCATTCGTTCAAGAGGAGCAGAAATGACCCACGAGTGGAAAAATGAGGTCATTGTAGCAATATTCTACGAAATTAAATCCGTCCTTGAAAAGATAAGTTTGAATGAGACAACTAATGCCCTGGTACTACGCCCCAGCCGACCTTCAACGGCGTGAGGAAGGACTTCGCCCGGCAGCATACTCATACTAGTCCCAGTGTTCAATTTTGAAAGCCACGATTCCTGATAGCCAGACTCCTGTTTAGTCTAAAAGAATAACAGCCACAACTCGAGAAGGCCTTAATTGTAAGTTGTTAAAGCTTTTTTTTTGATTTATTTAGTGTTTGCATTTTAACAAAAAAAAAAAGGGTTTTAAATGATAAAGTGTTCGAAAGTGTATGAAACTCTTGGTTTCTTATGTTTATTTTTTTTCATACGAAGTTGTCGTATGTTATATTGTGTTAAAAGAACGTAATATTTTTCCTGATTATTTATATATTTCTTATGTTTTGTTTGTTTAGTGTAGGATAATGAGATCAAATAAATATTATTGTTTGTATTTTAAGAGAACTTAGTTTTTTTATAGATTCTGTTGTTATTTTTTTTTACTATTTTTTAATTTATATAATAGTATGTTTAAGTTGGAGTTTCCAGGAGGAAGCCATCCTTTAAATACCTAAATTTTTTATTATTGGAGGAGGTTCTCTAATTCATTAGAGAATTCTAGGGTAGAAAAATTATGTTATTCAGCCGAAACTAGAGATTACTAATAAAAGAAAAATCTTATTGTTTAGAAAGTACGTAAGATGATAATATTTGGGCAAAAATTAAAGTCTCCAATGATGTACAGTGATGACAGTATACCTTTATTATTCTGGAGTAGGATGAATTTATTAATGAGAATTTATAGATACACATATTGAGTTAGAGCTGGTTAACTCTGTTATACCTTTTAATAACCATGCTTTAATATAGAATAAATGTAGTTTGAATCTATGTGTCTTCTAAAAATAGATCGAATTTTAATATTAGGAAAGTCTAATGACAAGGACTATATTAATATTAAAAGTTGTAGGAACATTTTTTTCAAATGAAATCATTAAATAAATTCGTAACTGGACACCTTCAGTTAGCTACTTTAACCTTCTGACTGGGAATTGTGAAAAAAAAAAAATAAATAAATAAAAATAAAAAAATAAAATAAAATAAATTGAAGTTAAATAAGTTGTATAATCCAATCTTGTGACTTAGATATTAGGATTTAAAATCTGGTCAATAAACGATTCCCAAAGAGGGTTGAGGTGGTAAGTTTCCCTTCCAGGTGGATCCTGATAGAAGAAATAAATAAAATGTTTTTTTTCTTGTTCATGTATTTGTGGTGTCTGTGTACTGAAAGGTCCAGTTGTATTGGAAGATTTAGGTATAAAATTTGTCTACATTGAGGTATATGATTTAATAATATAGTAACATAAAAGTAACATCGCTGTCATCATTGTCCTTCATTTTACTTGGGTTTCTTATGGGTACACAACGCAGGTTTTTTTATTTTTTTATTTAAAGTAAATTATATTTCATTTGTGAGAGCTAAATCGTAAGGTGAAGTAACGATTTTAAATCTTCTTTGACACTATACGTTTTTTTTTATTAAAGAAAAAAGTCTGGTGCTTTCTTGTAAATTTTTAGTAAACAATTCTGACAGGATATCAAAAGTTTGATTGTTATAAAAGTTGCATTTAGCATTTTATAAGAAAACCAGAGAAAAACTCTGGATTTGTTTTTTTTTTTATCTTTTGGCCTTATTTTAGAAACTTGTTAGATATATATAAGAGGTGACTGGTAAAGATAATAGGTTCAAACTAAATTTAGACATGAGTTTTTTTTTGTTTAATTCTTTATTTTATTTTATAATCTTTTATACAAAAAAAAATCTGTAGATTATAGAATCTTAATATTTAGTAATTTAATATATTTTATTTGAAGTTAGATTTCTTATTAATAGAGTTAAAATTCCAGGCAGAATTGAATTTACTAATTTAGAAGCAGATTGATAGTTTATATCATTCATAAAGTGTAAATAGTTTTGTTTAAAGAAAGCATCAACTTTAAGAAAAGTAAAGAGAAAAGGCCAGTATATCAATTAAAGTAACTGAGTAGGATTAGGAAAATTTATATGTGTAAAAGATAAAAAGATTAAATTCAAAAAAACAATGTGGTGAAAAGTAAAAAGTACAGTGCAAAAGGTAAAAATATCATAACATAATAACTGGCAAATTTAAAAATAATGGTGAGAAAAACTAACCAAGTTATATCAATAAAATAGGTGGATTCTGCTCAGTTCCCCATCATATTTATGTTCTCATAAATTTCTAGTGAGAGATATATTATAATCATGTTGAAAAAAAAAAAAGAATTTGACCAAAGCTTGATACAGTGACAGAAGGAAATCCCCGCCTAATAGGCTATCCATACCGTTCACTTCTATATATTTTAATTATTATAATCTATTAATTTATTTTATCAGGGTCAATTCCGTTGTTTAGTTTTCATGCTACTATTTCCAATGCAATAATCCTCAAAATTCATATTTATATGAAAAATTTACAATTTCGCTATGTTGGTAAAATCGTAAACTACGAATAATTTACGAAATTTTCCTATTAGAATATTTGCATTTAATCATGTTCAAAGAAATATCATAAATGTAATATTGAAGTTGTCTAAAGTATTTATGATCCTCAAAATGAAAGTTTATGCTCAATTTTGCCTTATTCTGACATGTTGAGTAAATCGTAAATTCCAAATAACTTACGAATTTTTTAACTTGCAAAAATCATAGTCTATGATATTCATGCCAGTATCCTAAATAATATTTCGAAAGTGGTTTGACATCTTTATGATGAAAATATCCCTCAAGATTGTGTTTATGTGAAATTTTGCTCTATTCTGCCATGTTAAGAAATTCGTAAATTTCCAATAACTTACGAAATTTTTATATTGGAAAATTCATATTAATATTCATGTCAATGTCTTAAATAATATTTCAAAAGTAGTCTGACATCTTTACGATGAAAATATCTCTAAAAATTGACGTTTATGTGAAATTTTGCCCTATACTGCCATGTTAAGAAATTCGTAAATTTCCAATAACTTGCGAAATTTTCAATGTAGCATATGTATAGTTACTGATGTTCATTCCGGCATCAAAACTGATATTTTAAAACTGGTCTGACATTTTTACAGTAGAAAGTTTCCATTTAATGCACGTTTAAGTGAATTTTTGTCCTATTCTCCCATGTTAAGAAAATCGTAAATTTCTAATAACTTACGAAGTTTTTAAATTCGAATGTTGCAAATGAATAGGGTTCTTGCCAGTGTCGAAAATAATATTTTAAAACTGATCTGACCTCTCTGTGACAATTTGTTCTTGAGGTACGTGTACGCAAACTAACAAACTAACGGACTAACACATTAACACACTAACAGACACCCTACAGACAGACACCATACAAATTTTGTCATTTTCGGATTCCTCACACCTGAAAGCGTGTAAAAACGTCAAAAAACCGAGGTTGAAAATTTTCACGATTACCTAAATTCCCCATACCTATAGTATGATGGGGAACTAATTTTCACGATTACTTAAGTTCCCCATACCTATAGTATGATGGGGAACTAAAAATCAAAAACAAGGGAACAAGATGGCGAACTCCAGACTTATATGCAAATTAACCAAAGTAAGAGATTATTAGTTAATATATAAGAGCGTGAAATAAGCGTGAAAATAAGAGATTATAAACGTGAATTAGTGCTCGAGAAACTCGGATACTAAACTTCCGTTTTCTGGGGATATTGACTGTTCCAAGAAGTACGGACGACGAAATTTGGCATTACCATTAGATAGCCCGCACTGGTAGATAAGCCGCAATCTTAGGATAGCCCGCGGCCTACCTTCACTAAAATACGGTATATTTGTATATATCTTGTATAAGTCGACAACCAGCTGTTGAAGAAAATTTCCTTTAATAAAATTAAATGCTCGCATGTTAATCATTCAAAAGAAAAAAGACTTTTTTATAAATCGGTACTTGACTTCTGACAAAAATTTCCGTTAATAAAATTAAATGCTTGCATTTTAATAATCATTCATCTTTCTTATAAGTCGACATCCGACTTCTGAAGGAAATTTTCTTTATTTAAATTAAACTATCCAATGTTAATAATAACTGGAAAGAAAGAAAAGAAAAGAAAAGTTCGTAACATAACTTAAATCTCTCTCTCTCTCTCTCTCTCTTTTTTTTTTCTTTTTTACTTTCTTTTACTTTCCAAACATTCACAATGTAAAGAAAGTATTATAATCATGAAAATATTCGGTTATGAGATTTTAGTGTATCTATACAACTATACACTTTGTGTATGCGTGTGAGCGAACATAATAACGCCTAAATGCTTTGTTCAGATGAGCTGAAATTTTGCAGATATGTTATAGGTCACTGTCGTACGAACTGTATAGATTTCGATGAGTGTACAAGTTATAGTTCTTTTACAGAGACACAAAGAAAAATTCTTTATCATTATGGCCTATTAGACTCGAATTACTTAAAAAGAGATAACGTCTAAACAGCTTATCCAATTGAGCTAAAAATTGGTAGGTATTTTATAGGTCACATTTGGCCAGAGGATTGAACAATGATAAAAAACGGACATACGACCAAAAAATAAACTATTAAAAAAGCAGATTTTTGGAATGAAATAATTTTAAATGGCTACAAGATCCGAATATATGCGTATTTTTAGAATTAGCTTATATATATAAAGCTTAGAAAACAGAATTTCCCATAGTAGAAAAAGAGAGTTACCACAGTTTAAAAAAGTTTGCACATGGCTCATGGGATTAATTGTTATTATAACTAATTTAAAATGGATAAACACCATAAAATGCAATAAACTCACAACAATTGTTTCGGGTCGAAAAAAAACACGACCCTTCATCAGGCGAATAAAGTAAGCACGAGTGCTGCAGTCAAAGCGGCAACGCACAAAATCGTTTAAAATGAGAAGAAAAACTTTATAAAGTAGAAAATAAATATAGCTACTTTATAAAGTTTTTCTTATACTTTATAAAGTTTTTCTTCTCATTTTAAACGATTTTGTGCGTTGCCGCTTTTACTGCAGCACTCGTGCTTACTTTATTCGCCTGATGAAGGGTCGTGCGTTTTTTCGACCCAAAACAATTGTTGCGAGCTTATTGCATTTTATGGTGTTTATTCAAAGTTTGCAAGTAATATTTTTACAACGCCAGTTTATTGATGCTTCTTTATTAATTTAAAATGGCATTAATATTATCTAAAATATAGTTTAAATCATCACTGACTCTGTTTTGTTTGAATTTTACATACAATTTCATGTATTTTTATTAAGAAAATTAAATTAAAAGTTGAATAAATTAAATTGTTTAAAGCTGTTCAAACTTTTAAATACACGTTTGTACACCTGCATTCCTGTACTTTAATGTCACGTAAAGGATTCTTTGCGCAAACCTGGGCCTTTTCAAAATGAATGGACTTAAACATTTTATGACTCGTTTTACGAATACACAAATACCACAATAGATAATTTCCTAATCTGACCAGATAGATTATATATATTTTTTTTTATAATGATATTAGTGTAAAATTTATGTAAGTTTTTTTAATGAAACTGATTTGAAAAAAATTTTAATTTTTTACTTTTTTTTTTGAAAAATGTTATAAAAATAATTAGTATAATTAACAAAAACAATATCCTTATGCAAATTTTAAGTGTTTTCTACATCTCTAAATAGTTTAGAATTTCGTAATTTAAAATTTTGCATATGACATTTTGAACATAAATAAAAGAAAAACCTGCATCAATGGACAATTGTATAAAGATTTGTAAAAATTAAAAATATTTTAAAATATTCAGCTATGAATGTTTCACTCTACTTTTTAAATGCGTATGAGCAAAATCTATTTTAATAATAAAAGAATTAAAAACATTTTATATTAATTTTTCTTTAACAATATTTAAATTAACCGTTGGGCATAAACTATGGTAAATATATATCCTCAAACTTGGAGGAAATCTCGTTTTTTTTTTTTTTTTTTTTTTTTTTTTTTTTTTCATTTTTGAAAATTTGTTGCAAAGAAATTGTTTATCATAATTATTATCTTTTTGATCCTCGATAACTTAGAATAAAAAGAAAATACCTCCGAATTGGGTAAATATGGGTGTTTTTTACGCTGTTTCATCATAAAGTTACTCGCATATGGTCACCATAGTATATAAATAGTTAATTAAATTTGAATGTTTGTTCGTATTTATTTATTTTTTTTTTTTTTTTTCGTTTTTATTTATTTATTTATTTATTTTCAATTTTTCAAAAATTTTAAAATAAAAATTTAAAATACTGAATATTAAACTATTAACGGACAGACTAAAGGGCTGAAAGACAAAGACTAATTGAACTCATTTTCACTCTTAAACATTGTTGGAAAGTGTTACAAACGCTTATTAAAAACGAAATTCAATTTGTGAAATTTCGCGTTGTAGCTCGTAATGTAACTGAATATTTTAGTGTAGTCTGTTAATTTTAAAGTTAAACATAATTCAATAGAAAGGTTTATTTTGTGTGTGTGTGTGTGTGTGCATGAGTAACAAATTTTATTTTCATTATGACTTATGCAAAATGAAGGCATTATAAAGTATGGTTTATAGAATTACCTCTCATAGAATGAAATACTTTGCAATTCTTTCGAGTTCCCCTGTACATAAAGAAGTGGTGGTTATTCTATTTTCAATAGAAACATTTTATTTTGAGCTTGAATGTCATATATCAATTTCAAGGAATTACATGAATATTTACGGGTGTTGGAGCGCGGACAGACATACGGACGGACAAACAGACATACGAACCGAAGTCATAAACATTTTCCAACTTTGTTAGAAAATGTTAAAAAGGGTGTAATAAATCTTCGTTATACGCTGTTCGTCTTAATTTCCTTGTATGAGTCTCCCTGTATTACCTTTAAATCCCTATTTGTGGCCTTAAAGTGTAAAAATATGTTTCAAATATTCTTTTCAGTGGCATATATTATACTAATTCAAACATAAATGTACCAAGAATTTCGCCCATATAACCTTAAAATACCGTAATAATCCTAATGTCCCTTTTTTCCTATGCTTCGATCCACTTTTCGTAGCCCGATTTATGTTGATTTGGATGAGTAAAAGACATAGTTCTTTCACACGGATACAAAGATAAATTCTTCATCATTATGGCCAATGAACTCAAATTATTTGAATCGCGATAGCATCTAAATGGCATATCTGATTAAGCTAGAAATTAGTACGTATATGTTGTAAGTTATCGTTGCAGGACTTAACAGCGCTTTTACAGGCACAAAAGAATTTCGTAACTTTTATTAAACGACATTACAACTAGGGGAGAAACAGCCTGTTAGCAAGTTTTTACTTTATTTATTTAGCGACTTCTCTCATTTAAATAAATTTAAAAACTTTTAATTACTAAATATAGAGAAATTTGAGTTGAGTCTCTCCAGATCTGTTTAATCTGAGGGCAATACAAAAATTTTTTAAATATAATATGTAAGTAAATTTTATAAATCTGTTACTAAAATGCCCAATTACGTATATTAAAAGTACTTCAACACATTAAGAAAAATGATAATACAACTTAAAATTAATTTTAAGCAATTTTCAAGTATAGCCCAAATATATTCGAATGTTTTTGTCCGCCTTTGTAAACGAATAATGAATCTTTTTCGTGTCAGTTTTTGTATGAAGTATGTTATTTTGCATATGAAAAATGTATATTAATTTAATTTTGCCTAGTGTAGTAAAAAGATGTTAAAATGTACTAACGAGAAAATTCACCCATAAGGCGTAATGCATTTGAACTCTTTTTTATGTCTCTGTACACAGCTTCAACAAAAAGTTTCCGTTCTCAAGAAAAAATTACAAGTAATATCCCTTTCAAATATAATCCCTTTATGATACAGACTCATATTGTCGAATTCGTACTTCCTGTTTATATCTGTTTTTGAATTATGCTTATAACAGACTAGTCACACAGACCAACTACTAAAATATCTGGAGTGACTCCACTCGACTATCCGAACATTAAGTAATTAATGATTGTATAAATAAATGACAGTAAGAGAAGTCGTCAAATAAATTAAAAAAAAAAAAAAATTATAATAGGATATTTGAGTAATTTTCTCTATATAACATGTTGTTTAATTCAACGCTATTTTGCCTTCAAATAATTTAAGCCCATACATCATAATGATAAAAAATTTTTTGTTGTGTCCCTGTAAAAATCTATACACGTTAGATTCACCAAAATATGTGCAGTTCGTGCAAATGTATCCTATATTATGTGTGTAAATTTTCAATTCAATTGAATAAGGCGTTTAGACGTTATCGCACTTTAAACAATTTGAGCCCTTAAGCCACGATGATAAAGAATTTTTCTTTCTGTCCCTGTAAAAAAAATATAAGTGCTAGATTCTCCAAATTTCATACAGCTCGTATGATGGCAACATATAAATAAATTTTCAGCTCAGTAGGATGAGGCATTTAGTTTAAAGAATTTGAGCCCATAAGGCATAATAATAAAGAATTTTTCGTTGTGTCCCTGTAAAAAAACTGTGATGCTAGATTCACGAAAATATGTGCAATTCGTGCAACTGTGACCTATATTATGTGTATAAACTTTCAGTTCAATTCAATAAGGCGTTTAGACGCTATCGCACTTTGAAAAATTTGTGGCCATAGGCCATAATGATAAGGGATTTTTCTTTGTGTTCCAATAAAAAAACTATAAGTGCTAGATTCATAAATATCTATACAGTTTGTGCGATGGTGACCTATAAATTGGCGTGTATAAATTTTCAACTCTGTCGAATAAGGCATTTAGATGCTATCGTACTTTAAATGATTTTGTCCCATAGGCCATAATGATAAAGATTTTTTCTTTGTGTCCCTGTAAAAAACCTATAAGTGCTAGATTCATCAAAATCAATAGGGTTCGTCCTGCGGTGACCTATAATATACGTACAACTTTCAGTTTATTCGAATAAAACGTTTAGAAGCTATCTTGTTCACTCATATACATACATACATGCTTCACCATAAAAATGGCAAAAACAAACTTGGACACCTCAAAACGCGTAGAAACACCAAAATGTCAAAGTCGGAGTTTTGACATGATTACAATACTTTCCTTACATATACATGTTCGGAAAGTAAAAATATGTTTTCGTATTCAAGTGACATCAAAACGCGTAATTATCACAAAAACTCATTTTCGAAAATTCCTCTCCAAAACGATACTTTTTCTACCATATATAGTATTATATATTTATATAATATTAATAAGAAAAAGTAAATATTCTAAAAAATGATTTGATAAAATTGCCCTTCTATAAGTAATCCACTGTGTTCATTGATGCAAAAGAATTTAAAAAATATTTTCAACTACTTTTTTAAATTTTGAGCAATTTCTAAATAAATATGCTTTGGAAATTTTAATTAATCAGTTTTAGAGTTTTTATATGATAAGATATTTATTTAATGAAGGACAAATATCAGGATAAATTCTGTTTCACATCAGAATTTAGCTTCTTGTTACACAATGTTTTATTTCAGTGAGTTCTAAATATTGCACTGACCCTAAAACCCAATTCTCACAAGTAGAAAACGTCAATATATTGGTGCTTAATGATTATTATTGCGAAAAATACATTACATTTTGTTGTGTTTTTTTTTCGGAAAAAAAAAAAAAAAAAAAAAAATCAGATTTCTGTTATTATTTTTAATGGAAGCAGCAGGAAATAAACACTGACACAATCGTAGTAGAAATAATAGATAAATTGAAATATTTTATTATATTACGTTAGTATTCGAATGTTTAATTTTTAAAGGTAAATAATGCATACTTTAATTGTCTATACGGGATGACAGAGGGAATATATCCGGTCAAACATCAATACAGAGGCTGTTCGCACATTTTTTAGACGATTTTGATGGAGTGTACTGAAGCAATTTCACTCATATTTCGAGTTTTATTTGTTCAGTTTGATAGCCCTTGTTCTTAACTAACATTCTACATCATAATTTCTATGATAATAATGTTTTTTATAATATCGGAAGAGGTATATTTTTCTACTCCTCTTGAACGGCTTTCCAGAGTCCACAAAGCGTTGTAGGTCGGTTGTTGATTTTAAGAGTCGAAAAACACAAAAATCCAACAGTGATACATCAGAAGATTTAGCAGGAATGTCAGTGAAGGGTATGGTTTTAATTCCCGGTTTTTGTTCCATTTTTTTCTAGAAAAGCAATTGCGGATTGTGATGTGTGGCTGCTTGTTTTGTCTTGATATAGTTCAACGAATTGATAGCATTGTGGATAAAGATCTGGATTTTAATTTTTTTTAATTGGAATTAAAATATGTTCTTGAGAGTATTTAGAGTTGATTTTGACATTTTTGTCACATTTTTTTTGCTTTTATCTTGCGCTTGTATGAAAAAACCAGTGGCAATCATAAATCCTTTAGAAAAACTCTCTTTTGATGCTTTGAGCCATGTAGCAAATTTTTCTTTTCTCCACTTTTGTGATAATAAATTGACCTTTTTTTATTGCAACCACTTAAATAGACCCAAGATTCATCTGTTGTTGCAACATTTTTCCATTTTTCTCCTGATAAATGCTTTTCATAAAGATTTCACTAAAAACTATCTTTGGAAAGAGCGGAAACTTATCCTTCCATCCACTGCCATTTTAACAGCGCATTTTTGCATCTAAACAAAAATTCTAAGTATCAGAAGATAAATAAAACTTCCAAAAATATAACTGTTGTGAAAATAAAATTCTCCATGCAAACGATTTTTTCTTACTGCGAAATAAAATCGTCTAAAAAATGTGCGAACAGCCTCTGTATTTGTAAGTCATTTACTATAACATATTAATTTACTGAAGTAATTTGAAAATAGTTACGCAAGAATGTTATTAGACCTGAAGATATCCTCTTGCCATTTTCCATGTAACAACTAAAGGAAAATAATCTGGTGTGTCACTCAGTGACTTTCTCTCACCCTGAAATTTAATACTATAAATACAGATTGGAGATTAAGGAGACAGATAACGAGCACTGTTATGTAAATCTATGTTAAAATAATTCAAATTAGGCTTCGGAACAGCTTTATTCGACAAATAATTCTATGTGAGGAGGGCTACTGCACTCTCAACCCCCTGTTTCATTATTGTACCTACATTTATAAATTTATATAGAATACAAATCTGTTATTAAATTCAAAAGCGCATTTAAAATTTTTCAGACAACTTTCGCATGCATCATTTCTTGAAACTTATCAATCTTGAACAAACTTTTCTAGTAATAAACGTATTAACTTCAAAATACAACATTTGGATCGCCTGAAATTATTTGTTTTTAATTTACTCTAACAAACACGGGCAAACATCAAACGTTAAAAACTTGACATCGGTATTGAGGAATCCTCAAAAAAAAAAAAAAAAAAAAAAAAAATGTATATTTAGCTTAAAACATACATTATTTACCCTGTGGGTATGAGGAATTAATTTGAATTCCTGAGCATGCTTTCCTTGACATGGTAAAATATTATATCAAAGCACTTCCACTAACAATAGAAAAGAACGTTATGACTTAACTATTGGTAGCCCTGTATACCTTCTGAAAGTTTTGTTCACTTCGCATGGTGTACATAAATATAATCCTATATTAATAACACACGGCACAACCTGGAGTACCCTTACATCAATCTTCAAGTATTGTAGCACTATAATCTAGCTCTTTTCCGTAGCCCTGTAAACAAACAGTGAAGGATTTCTATACCATATTCTACGTGAAACATGTTTTTACGCATATAAAAAATCTTAATTCGTTTTATTTGGTTTAGTGCAGTCTATAGATGTAAAACTCTACTTACCTGCAATTTACCCCATGCACGCAATGTATTTGAATTTTCTGTGTGTTCCTTCCTGTACACGAATAACTTGATCTAAACGAAAAGTTTGGTGTATCATCCCTATATGATACACATTTAGAATACCAGGTTTAGACATTCTGCTATACAGTGAAACCTCTCAAGTTGGACACCCCTCTAAGTTGGACAGTTTTTCTCGGAACGGAATGTATCCATAGGATTAACATTATGTCCAACCTCATATAAGTTGGATACCCCTCTAACTTGGAAGTTGGAGAGTCAAATACTGTCCTAAGTTGGACACTTTAACTCAATGAGACAGGAAAAAACATATAAAACTTCCGTTTTCTCACTATTTTGTTTAGAAATTTTACTTATCCCTTGTAGAAATAGCTATAAATATCTAAAAAACAATGTTTCTTGTCACAATATATTCATCTCTGTCTCATCTTGTAAAAAAATATTTATTTTCTTCAATTGAAAAGTTCACAAATAACTGAATTTTTGTGCATAATGAAAGAGTCTTTCTTTTTATTGATTTGCATGAATTGTTTTTGTCCTTTTCTCCAGGAAATATCCAATAGAGATCCTACCGGCATGTTTTGACTTAGACTGTTTTAAAATGAGCTTTAGACAATACATTTCGGTTGTTAGGATTCCTCTTCATTTGTCCCTTTTATTTTTACTACCAAGTTTTACTTGAGTGTATAATTGCACTAAACTTAATATGTGTGAGATCTATGTATAGTGAAAAAAGATGCTGATTCAATATGGGTGCATATCAATCGACAGGTGTCGCTGGTATGCTGCAGTTTTCCCCGTTCACGGAAAAATTAAATCTCATTTTTTAGAACGAATAAAATCACCAAACTTCATAAGTGAGATGGCTATTATGAAAATTAATGTTACCTTAATTTGGGTATATATCAGTATCAGTAGACAAAGTGGTGCTACATTTAATCACATTCTCCGATTTTCCATATGACTACCACAGCGTCTATTGAATAAAATTGCACCAAAACGCATATGCAAAATCTTTATTGATTAAATTTTCATTCATATCAACTGGTGGATGGCGCTAATATATAAAAAATTGTAGAAGAAAGTGTTATTATGGCCACAATATACTAGTTTAAATTTAGATTTTAAATTGGCAAATTAATAATTTTTTGTATATAAGTTATGAATACTTAATTACGTTATATTTAGATATGATTAAAAGTTAAAAGGCATGCATAGATACAGTTTAATTAAATCGAAAAATGTAAGCACCCCTATAAGTTGGACACCTCTCTAAGTTGGACACTATTTCCTGGAACCGCAAGTGTCCAACTTAGAGAGGTTTTACTAAAATTTGTTTTTGAGATATGCTGATAATAGACAGACACATACACACACACACATTCAGGCCAACCGCTAAAATCATGATTTTTGGACTCAGGGGACTTCAAAACGTGTAAATACAACAAAACTCAATTTCAAAAATTTGACCCAAAAACAATAGTTTCTCTACCTTACGGGTAAGAGAAAGTCAATAATGTGGTGTGTCACTCACACGATTTTCTCTTTCCTTGAAATTTAATACTATAGTACAGATTGGAAATTAAGGGTGATTAATTAAGGGTGATTAAGGGTAACGTAACAAGTACTGTTATGTAAACCTATCTTTGAAAAATTCAAATTAGGCTTCAGAACAGCTTCATTTGACAAATAATTCTATGGGAGGGGGGCTAATGCGAATTCACCCCTCAAACCCCCGTTTCATTATTGTACCTACATTTATATAGAATTTAAATCTGTTATTATGTTCAAAAGATCATTTAAAATTATTCAGACAACTTTCACACGCATCATTCCTTGAAACTTATCAATCTTAAACAAACTTTTCTAGTAACAAATGCAAAAACTTCAAAATACAACATTTGGATCGCCTGAAATTATTTGTCTTTAATTTACTGTAATAGACACAGACAAAGATCAAACTCTAAAAACCTGACTTCGGTATTCAGGAAGCCTCAAAACGTGTAAATATGCAACAAAAAAAAACATGCGACGAATATTTAGTTTAAAAGAATACATTATTTACCATACGGCTATAAGGAATTAATTTCAATTCCTGAGCAGCTTTCCTGGACATGGTAAAATATTATAGTAAAGCACTCCCACTAACAATAAAAAAGAATATGTTACGGCTTAAATATTGGCAGCCCTGTACATCTTCCGAAAATTATGTACCCATCACATGGTGCACATAAATATAATCCTGTATTAAGAACACACGGCACAACTTGAAGTACACTTCCATCAATTTTCAAGTATTGTAGTATTATAAGCAAGTTCTTTTGTGTAGTCCTGTAAACTAACAGTGAATGATTTCGATATCGTATTCTACATGAAGCTTGTTTTTATGCATATAAAAAATACATATTCGTTTCATGTGTTTAGTGCAATCTATGGATGTTAAACTCTACTTACCTGCAATTTCCCCCATACATGTAATGTATTTGAATTCTCCGTGGTGTCACTGTACAAGAACCATTTTCTTGATCTCAACGAAAATTTTAGTGTAGCATCCCTATATGATAGATATCTTAATAAACTATAACCGTAATATTTTAGCATTTAATAGATACATGTCAATACCAACACAACAAAAATAAATACACATTTAGAATACCAAGTTTGAACTTTCTGCTATAATTTGTTTTTGAGATAGGCTGATGACAGGTAGACACACAGACACACACACACAGACCAACCGCTCAAACATGATTCTTGGATTCAGGGGGCCTCAAAACGTGTAAATATAACAAAAACTCAATTTCAAAAATTTGACCCAAAAACAATACTTTTTCTACCTTATGGGTAAGAGAAAGCAAAAAATAGCGACTTAAAAAAACTAAACAATCTGTTTCTTCTTTCATAAGCATGAATTTCATAAATGGACTACGTGTAAATGTTCAAATTTTGGTAACTGGGCGTAAAACGGAAATCGGCTCAAGTATTTGATATAACACGTAAATTAGACACCAAAAAAATACAGATTTTTGTTGGTTTGTCATGAAATAATTATAGATAACAAGAATTTAGCTTTGGAAAAAAAAAAAGTGAGCTATGGATTACACTGCTGTGCAAAAAAAAAAAAAAAAAATTTTTTTTTTCGAGATCTGATACCATTTTTGCTTATTTTTATGTAAAATGATCTCCTGAATCCGAATATGACTCCCATTTTGCCCAATCACCTACCATTTTCTAGATACACCACCCCCTCCCTCAATTTCTTTCCCTGCGCGATAATTTTATGACCATGAATTTGATTTGAAGAATGAAAAATAATTAAAAAATAACACATTAAATAAAAGTTTAAAAAATAGCATTAATAACAGATTAAAAAAATATAAGATATGTAATGCATAATTTCAGTGGCAAATCCTCCCCAAAAATTTTCCCTTGTCGCAAATATACATGCTTTAGAATTTTCCCATTCTGTAGCCCCTCAGAAAATATTTAACTTTTAAAATAATCCTCCTCCCCCCCCCCTAAAAATCAAGTTTATAGCTATAAAATCACCGAAAAATGATAAAAATAGGGGGTCATTCCCAAAAAAACGGTGGGTGATAGGGCAAAATGAGTGTCGTATTAGGATTCAAAAGGTCATTTTACATAAGAATATGCTGAAATGGTGTCAGAGGCAATTTTCATGCCCAGCAGTGTTATTGGTAAAATTATAGTCTGTAGTGTGTTAAAAAATTGTAAGATCACAAATGAATAAATATACAAATTTTAGTGTACGTATTTAAAACTCATCATAAAACATTTTCTGTTATAACTACTACATTAAAATTTAAGTCACAGTTTATTAAGATCTACTAATTATTTTAAAACGTAAATAAGATGACTGTTAAGAAATTATAAGATCACCTGAAAAATTTAGCATATTATGCGTCACATAACAATAATTATAAAACGTACTATTGCTATTTCGTGAAATCATTCCCGAGAAAGAAATGTGCAGGATTAGATTTTATTATTCACGATATAATAACTTTATAGTATTAATAACTTTACAGTATTAGCAGACTTGTAATATTTAGGAGAAATTTGAAAAAAAAAATATATATATATATATATATAGTAATAATAATAACTTTAAAAATAATTTTTTTAGGGGCAATATCAGGTTTTCTCACCAACTACTGGAGTATTCGCAGTCTTGCAATATTTGGAACTATTTTAGCAGCCTTATCAGTCAGCATATGCAGTTTGGCGTATCAGATGAAACTCATCATCATATTTTATGGAGCATTACAAGGTAAGAATGCTATTAACATAAACATAGAAAATCCTAAAAAGAATATGCATATATGTATATATATATATATGTATGTATGTATGTATGTATATTTATACACTATTATACACTACATCTTATTTATGCACTATTACACATATACATCTTATTTATACACTAAGCGACAAGAAAAAAAAAAAAAAAAAAAAAAAAAAAAAGCCGCATTAGTGTTGAAACAAATAAAACTGTCTTAATACGAAAGGGAAGAAATGATACCTATGTACATTTTCGATATAATATTTCGCTTTATTACACTCTAAGAAGTACTTTATAAGAATATGCATAAAACTTTCGTTTTTAACATAATGCAATAACCATACACTTTGTGTTTCATTATGATTTATTATATGAAATAAACACGTTATATTTTAATATATGAAATAAACTATTTATTTGTTAGATCTCAGCAATTAAAAAAAAAAAAAAAAAAAATATGTATTCTGTATTGGGTTAATTCCACCTTTATATGGAATTGCTGCTTTAATCCACAATGGTATAGTATTATACAGTGTTTTAATATAAATCTCAAAAATTTTAATGTGCCAAAGATCACAAATACTTTTTTCTAGTTCTGGCAGAGTTGTAGGCTGCAAATTTCGAATCCTCTCCCCCGTCTTTTTATAGACGAAACATTTTCGAGCGGATCGCGATTAGGACTATTTCTATGTCTGGTAAAGAAGAAATTCTTCTATATCTTTTGTGGGATTTAACTTAAAGTGAAAAAAGGTATGATTACTTACAGAATTATAGGTTCTCATGGGAATGGATAGGAAATTTTGACAATTTGATGTGAAAAAACTTACTACAGATGCCGTGTAGTAAGGTGCATTATCATCTTGAAATGCTGTTTGCAGAAATATCCAAGATACCTCCAAAATAGTCCGTCCGGCACCATTTTTATAAAGACCGTGTTTTATTTCGAGTTAATTGATCCCTTGAGCATAAAAATCTGCCCGACTGTTTGAAAAGTTATGCATCTCTGTACCATAATGTACGGAAAATGTGTCACTGTTTTAAAAGGGCAATTTTCATTAAGCTCTGAACATTGGTCGAACCTTCAGATAGAATAGAAAGCTTATTTTCCAAGTTTGAATTTAAAAGTGTCCACTACTGGTACAGGGTCCTCTACTGGTGCTTTTACCTTAGTTAGTTGTGTGAAAAAAAAAAAAAAAAAAAGTCTCTTCTATTTTTGGGTGCGAAAGTCTCAAAGCGTTGTGTACATACTTATATTTTTATGTATCATATATATGTTCTCATCTCTCTCTCTTTTTTTTTTTTTTTTTAATGGTGTTTATAACTCTCGATTCCCTTTCTTAAGTCAATTTGAGAGCTATAGAGTAAGAAATCATAAGTGGAATGTTTTTTAAAGCAGGATGTAAATTGCACGATACCTTTGCAATTTGTGAGTATGTGCTGATTTGCTAATGTTTCGCATATTTCAGAATGTAATATTTTCGAGACAAATTTAATGTTTCATGCATGCCACATTCGTGGTGTAGCAGTTTTAATAGCCAGAAGTGTATAATGACACTGAATTTGATGAAACTGTTTCAAACGTATTCAAAATTTGACCATTTCACTTTCTTTTGTTTTACTGTTTGAAATGACGTTACAACTGCATCTTCGGTTGCGAGCCAATTAATATAAAACATTACTGTTCTTCCATGTATTAACGTCATCGAAGATAAATTATCGATTTGTCTTGAAACCCTGAAAGAAAAAGTTTGATCAATAGAAACTTTTTTATATATATACTGAAACATCTATTTTATGTCATTGCTAAGGTGATTCATAAAAGTTCAAAATACAAAGATTTTTGATATACGGAAGTTTAATGTATAGAGGTTTCTCTCTATATACATACCTATCGTTCATATATATATATATATATATGAAATACAGTGGTGTATTATATATATATTTAGATGTGGTATACCTTAAAGGGTTACGTGGGTTTCAAATTTCAAGATTTTTTTTTTTTGTTTGTTTTTTTTACTTTGTAGTACAATTTGTCTAAAATATTATACCAAAGTTTCAAGTCAATCGAAATAAAAGTCTAGGAGTGAGAGCATTTGGAAAATTTCCGTATTAGGTTCGTTTGATTTCTACTTCAAACTTTATTTGCTTTATTCCGAAAAAACTACTTTTGAATTCGGTGGACATGATTTCTCATATCTAATTAACCGATTTTATTAAAATCTTGCACACTTCTTCAAAATGTACACTGCATAAAAAAGTAGACGGGACACTTACTTGTAATACTTTAAAGCCGTTTATTTCTTTAATTAGAGATATGAGGTTCATTTCTCTAACATAATTATATTCTTGAGACATCATATATTATTATTTTTTGGATATAGATTCAATCCTTTTGAATTATGTAGTGGAAAAATTCAGGAAACAAAAATGGTGCATATTTGCACTGTAATTTTTCTTAAAAAAAAGCAGACTGACATACAGTGACTCACAAAAATAATCGGACACTTGGATTTTTTATATATCTTAACAATTATCAGAAATATATTAAATTAAAATAAAAAGAACTGTTTGTATTTTGAAAGTATGTTAATTTAGCATTCTTTTGATAAGAAATATACTTTCAAAAAATTAAATAGTAATCATAAAAAAAGAACATCTTATGGTAATACAGGAAAAGTAGTCTCACAAAAATAATTGGACAGTTGAAAGGTTACGAATTAAAATCGTCTGCGTTAAATACAAAAAGCACATATATGGACTTATTTTGATTAAAAAGGTTTGGCTATTTTTATGAAGTCGTTTGCTTGAGTTAATGAACAAAATTTTATAGAATTTTAGTTATTTTAATGTTATGCTACAATGGCTCCTTCAGGAAAGAAAACATCATCAGAAACCCGTAGATAAGTTACCGATTTGCATACAATAAAAGGCAAATCTATTAGAAAAATTAAAATTTTTCTTAATTTAAGTCATTCAACAGTTTTTGATATAATTAAACCTATAAGAAACATCGTAGAATAGAAAACGAAAAGTGAGCTGGAAGACCATCTAAGTTATCTGATGGAATAAAACGCTTTATTCTGAGAAATATTTAAAAAAAAAAAAAAAAAAAAAAAAAAAAATCCACGACTGAGTGCTCCTAAACTTGCTGCGGAAATGAATGAATTATATGGAGTATTTGTTAATCCAGAAACTGTAAGAAGAGTAATCCGATCTAAAGTATATAATGCACGAGCAGCAAGGAAAAAATTTTACGTAAGTGAAAAGAACCGAAAAGCTAGACTTTCTTTCGCGAAATCTATGAAAGAAAAAACACCTGATTATTGGGAAAATGTTTTGTTTGTCGACGAAAGTAAATTTATTTTTGGTACTGATGGACGAGTGTTAGTGTGGAGGAAACCCAAGGAAGAATTTTCTGAAACAAAACTTACTACCAACAGTTAAACACTGTGGAGGAGGGAGTTATGGTATGGCGATCTATGGCATATTCTGGAGTAGGTAATATGGAAATTATCGATGGTACTGCGGATCAATACAAGTACATTGACATTTTGAAACCGAATTTGGCATCTTCAACACAAAAACTTCATATACAAAATGGTTTTAAATTATACCAAGGCAATGATCCAAAGCATGCTGCACATAATGTTCGACTGTGTCTGCTATATAATTGCCCAGAAGTAATTAAAGCGCCAACACAATCTCCAGATCTTAACCTTAACGAGCATATTTGGAAAGAACTAGAATCCAAAATTCGAAATCAAACAATTTCTTCAAAAGCAACAACTAAAATCAGTGATACAAAATGAGTGGAACAAAATCAGTCCAGAAGTAACAAAAAAATTAGTACAATTCATGTCAAAAAGGTTAAATGCAGTTGTAAAATCGAAAGGCAATCCAACAAAATAGTAGGAATTAATTTCAATGTAAAATTCTGTCATTTTTTTCTGTTGTACTAAGTGTCCGATTATTTTTGTGATACTATTTTTCCTCTGTCACCATAAGATGTTCTTTTTTAAGTTTGCTATTTCATTTTTTGAAAATATATTTTAATATCAAAAGAATGCTAAATTAACATACTTTCAAAATAAAAACAGTTCTTTTTACTTTAATTTCATGTATTTCTGATAATTGATAAGATATATTAAAAATCCAAGCGTCCGATTATTTTTGTGAGTCACTGTATCTTATATCTCTAAAATAAAACGTTTTTAGTAAGAGGTTCGTCTCCCATTTGCTTTAATAAGTTCGTATACTCTGTTAGGCATCAAATCAATGAAATTCTGAATCTTTTTTTGACAGAAAATTTCCCAAACGTTTGCAAGAGCTTCTTTGAGCTGGTGAATTGATTCATACTGGCGTCCACCCTCATAATTTTTTTGAACAAGTATTGCCCAAGTGTTTTCTACAGGATTCATATCCGGACTCTTCGATGGCCAGGGTAAAACATTGAAGTTGTTCTCATGAAACCATTTTTTAACGTTGTTAGCGGTGTGTATTGGCGCTCCATCTTGTGGAAAAATCCAGTTTTCTCCTCCAAGATCACACGCAAATGGCAAAAGCTCAATGCTTATTGTTTCAATATAATCTTTGTGAGTCTGCTTCTTACTTAGGAACATTAAATTTGTCCTTCCACCATAGCCAACAGCTAGCCACACCATCATGCCACCACCATCAACTTGCCGAGTAGAGTACACTTCGTCTTCTTTCTCCAAACTGTGCCAATAATATTGATATCCATCTGGGCCGTCTAAATTAAATTTTTTCTCATCTGAAAAAACTACATATATCCATTCTGTAGTCCAAGACATATGGTTTTGAGCCCACTGTAGGCGTTCTGTCACGTGGTGATCCTTCCAGCATGGATGATGTTTTCTCTTCTTACATTGAAAGAGCTCTGAGTGCTTAATGTAGTTATAAATTGTCTGAGAAGTTACATTGGTAATTCCTGTGCTTATTCGAACTCTGGGAATTGATGCTCCAGTTACTTTCAGCTCAGTAAAAATTTTTCTTTGGTCTCTAAGCGAAAGTTTCTTTGGCCGGCCACTCTTTTTCTTTACGCCATGGGCTTCAGGAGCACGTAGAAAATCGCTGATGCTACTTTTGCTTATTAGAAGTAGCCTACTAATTTCTCTGACTCCTTTATTAACATTTTTCAGCGCTATAATCTGTCATTTTGATAATCAGTTAGAGGAATTCTTCGTGGCATGGCGCATTCATCTCCAAGAAATTTAACTACGTAAAACCATCTTGTCAAGCACGTTAGCAATTGGCAAAATGCCAAAGGTACATGTACATGCAAAACTGGTATTCCGCAAGAAACACCCACTTAGATAATTGCAGTTTTTTACCAGTGTCCGTCTACTTTTTTTAAAAAGAAATATTGTGCAAATGTATAATTTTTCCCTTTTCTGCATTTCCCTACATTAAAATTATAAATAATTGAATATTTTTATTTGTCTGTCAAAAATATGAAGATTGATAAGTATAAGCATGTTAAAGAATTTTAATTGACATTTCCTATTAAACAAAGACGGGGTTTTAAAAAATTGTAAAGAAGTGTCCGTCTACTTTTTTTATCTAGTGTAATTGACAGGGGCTTGAACGAAGGTTTTTCTTTCTTTTCTTTTTTCGATTACACCTAATTTACAAGGTTATATGTGGCATTGTCAGAACCTGATTATCGCACAGGCTGACTAGGCCTCGGCCTAGGGAACCTCTTCCTAGGGGCACGAAAATAATTTTAAAAATTTAAAGTGCAATTTTGGTAAAGATTTCTTTAAAATATAAATGAAAGTTGCTAATGATAAAATAATCTTTAGTTGCAACTCAGTCCCTCCCGTGGATGATCAAAATTGCATTGGCATGTGTCCGAATCTCACCCAGAAGTGGATCCCAAACCATCACCAATTTCCTACTGTGTGGCTCTAATGAGACATTGAACCCACTGAACCTAAATCTCAAATTGGTATCTGGTTACATTTTCTTAACTTTGTAAAATGAGATTAATCAATCAAAATCCAGCGTTTTTTGAGAACTCTCCACACTGTAAAAAAAAACGCAATTTTTATAGCAGAATATGCTGGCAATATGGGTGCAGAAAAAAAGAAAGTCAAAAAGAAGTAATTTACAGCAAAAACAATTGTAAAAGAGTCGCTCTTTACAGATGTTTCCGCTGTAAACTGTCTTATTTAACAGTACAGTGTGCTAACAATATGGGTGCTGGCATATTCGGCTGTAAAAACTGCCTTTTTTTTTTTTTTTTTTACAGAACATATACTTATGGCGAAGGGTAAAAAATGTGATGGCATGTCTTCAAACTACCCTTTGGAGTGATTTTTATATTAGCAGCTCTATCCGGCGCTGCTCGGATTGAAGCAATACTTATAATTTTTAGTTCCCCATCATACTATAATTATGGGGAACTTAGGTAATCGTGAAAATTTTCGACCTCGGTTTTTTGACTTTAATACACGTTTTCAGGTGTGAGGAATCCGAAAATGACAAAATTTGTATGGTGTCTGTCTGTTAGTGTGTCAGTGTGTCAGTCCGTTAGTGTGTCAGTGTGTTAGTCCGTTAGTTTGTTAGTCTGTTAACACGATATCTCACGAACAAATGATCGCAGAGAGGTCAGATCAGTTTTAAAATATTACTTTCGATACTGGCAAGAACCCTATTCTTTTGCAACATTCGAATTAAAAATCTTCGTAAGTTATGAGAAATTTACGATTTTCTTAACATGGGAGAATAGGACAAAAATTCACTTAAACGTGCATTAAATGGGGGTTTTTTACTGTAAAAATGTCAGACCAGTTTTAAAATATCAGGTTTGATGCCGGAATGAACATTAGTAACTATAAATGTGCTACTTTGAAAATTTCGCAAGTTATTGGAAATTTACGAATTTCTTAATATGGCAGTATACGGGCAAAATTTCACATAAACGTCAATTTTGAGAGATATTTTCATCGTAAAGATGTCAGACTACTTTTGAAATATTATTTAGAACACTGGCATGAATATTAATGACTATGAATTTTCCAATATAAAAATTTCGTATGTTATTGGAAATTTACGAATTTCTTAACATGGCAGAATAGAGCAAAATTTCACATAAACGTCAATCTTGAGGGATATTTTCCTCGTAAAGATGTCACACCGCTTTCGAAATATTATTTAGGATACTGACATGAATATCATAGACTATGATTTTTCCACATTTAAAAAATTCGTAAATTATTTGGAATTTACGATTTACTTAACATGTCAGAATAAGGCAAAATTGAGCATAAATTTCCATTTTGAGGATCATAAATACATTAGACAACTTCAAAACTACATTTATGATATTGGTTTGAACATGATTGAATACAAATATTCTAATAGGAAAATTTCGTAAATCATTCGTAATTTACGATTTTATCAACATAGCGAAATTGTAAATTTTTCATATAAATATGACTTTTGAGGATTATTGCATTGGAAATAGTAGCATGAAAACTAAACAACGGAATTGACCCTGATAAAATAAATTAATAGATTAGAATAAGATATATATATCGAAGTTAACGGTGGATAGCCTATTAGGCGGGGATTTCATTCTGTCACTATATCAAGCTTTGGTCCAATTCATATCTTTTAACATGATTATAATATTATTACTTACAAACTTTGAATAAACACCATAAAATGCAATAAACTCGCAACAATTGTTTCGGGTCGAAAAAACACACGACCCTTCATCAGGCGAATAAAGTAAGCACGAGTGCTGCAGTGCGTTGCCGCTTTGACTGCAGCACTCGTGCTTACTTTATTCGCCTGATGAAGGGTCGTGTGTTTTTTCGACCCGAAACAATTGTTGCGAGTTTATTGCATTTTATGGTGTTTATTCAAAGTTTGTAAGTAATATTTTTACAACGCCAGTTTATTGATGCTTCTTTATTATATATGATTATAATACGTCTCGCTCTAGAAATTTATGAGAACATAAATATGATGGGGAACTGAGCAGAGTCCACCTATGCCAACTAGTTTTGAATTAAGTTACATAAAGTGAAATATGAAATTAAAATAAAACATCTTCCAGCTTTATGGTATTGTAACTGAAACTTTTGAATAAATGGATCCCACACTCAATCCAGGAGATTGATAAAATATGTTGACGTTGAAATTTCTATAGAACTATTGTGTAAACAATAATTTTAGTTTTTTCTCAAGAAGCATTAACATAAATATTTTTAGAAGTTTCTCTACAGCAGCATCCAACCTTTTTCGACATAAAAAGAAATTAAGTGAATAATAAAGCTAAAATAGAATTTTATCAATATATTAAAAAAATTGTAAATATATAGTGATGTCAGTTGTGCCAGATGAGTAGATAAATTTATTTTTTTATATTTCAGTTTCACATTCTTGTGTAAATAAAAATATTTTTCTATTATGTTGGGAAAAAAATGAATTTATAATTTTTAGTTCCCCATCATACTATAGGTAAGGGGAACTTAGGTAATCGTGAAAATTTTCGACCTCGGTTTTTTTCTTTTTTACACGTTTTCAGGTGTGAGGAATCCGAAAATGACAAAATTTGTATGGTGTATGTCTGTAGGGTGTCTGTTAGTATGTCAGTGTGTCAGTCCGTTAGTGTGTCAGTGCGTTAGTCCGTTAGTTTGTTAGTCTGTTAACACGATATCTCACGAACAAATGATCGCAGAGAGGTCAAATCAGTTTTAAAATATTACTTTCGATACTGGCAAGAACCCTATTCTTTTGCAACATTCGAATTAAAAAACTTCGTAAGTTATGAGAAATTTACGATTTTCTTAACATGGGAGAATAGGACAAAAATTCACTTAAACGTGCATTAAATGGAGGTTTTTTACTGTAAAAATGTCAGACCAGTTTTAAAAATATCAGGTTTGATGCCGGAATGAACATTAGTAACTATAAATGTGCTACTTTGAAAATTTCGCAAGTTATTGGAAATTTACGAATTTCTTAACATGGCAGTATAGGGCAAAATTTCACATAAACGTCAATTTTGAGAGATATTTTCATCGTAAAGATGTCAGACTACTTTTGAAATATTATTTAGAACACTGGCATGAGTATTAATGACTATGAATTTTCCAATATAAAAATTTCGTAAGTTATTGGAAAATTACGAATTTCTTAACATGGCAGCATAGAGCTAAATTTCACATAAACGTCAATCTGGAGGTATATTTTCATCGTAAAGATGTCAGACCATTTTCGAAATATTATATAGGATACTGGCATGAATATCATAGACTATGATTTTTCCACATTTAAAAAATTTGTAAGTTATTTGGAATTTACGATTTACTTAACATGTCAGAATAAGGCAAAATTGAACATAAATTTCCATTTTGAGGATCATAAATACATTAGACAACTTCAAAATTACATTTATGATATTGGTTTGAACATGATTGAATACAAATATTCTAATAGGAAAATTTCGTAAATCATTCGTAATTTACGATTTTATCAACATAGCGAAATTGTAAATTTTTCATATAAATATAAATTTTGAGGATTATTGCATTGGAAATAGTAGCATGAAAACTAAACAACGGAGTTGACCCTGATAAAATAAATTAATAGATTAGAATAAGATATATATATCGAAGTTAACGGTGGATAGCCTATTAGGCGGGGATTTCATTCTGTCACTATATCAAGCTTTGGTCAAATTCATTTCTTTTAACATGAGTATAATATGTCTCGCACTAGAAATTTATGAGAACATAAATATGATGGGGAACTGAGCAGAGTCCACCTATGCCAACTAGCTTTTCTATTTTTAGCATCATTTTGTTTTTGTTTTTTATTTCCTTATACAAAGTATAAGGAAGTATTGTAATCCTGATTTGCGAAATTGGTTTTGTATCTTGCATAGCTCAAAAACGAATCATTGTAGAATGTTGCAAATTTATACGTGTGACTGTCATGAGGTCTAGTTGTACACTTACAAGTTTCGTCTTAATACGCGATCGCGTTTTAGAGATATCAGCGACTTTACACGATTTTTCGTGACGTCTGTATGTGTGTGTGTATGTATTTCGCGTAACTCAAAAACGGTTGGACTTAGAACATTGCATATTGGTATATAGGTTTGTTATAACATCTAGTTGTGCACCTTCCCTTTTCGTATTTCTGAGGCTTTCAGTTTTGGAGATATTTACGAAAATTATATTCATAATGACCAAATATACAAAGGTTTTGACCATTATATATATGACCTATCATTATAGAAATTTCAAATTAAGCTAATGATAGAGCCCGTAATGACATTATTATAAAAGTTGTCGACATTTTTGCATGTAGAAAATAATTTGTAAAGATATAAGCACGTTCTAGTCGACGAATGCATTTTATTTAATGAATATGCAGCACGTAAATAGAGCCCGTAATAATATTTTTATGAAAGATGCCGATATTTTTGCGTGTAGAAAGTAATTTTTAATGTATAAGCAGATTCTAGTCAACGAATACACTTTATTTTATTTTAGTGTTGTTTGTCATTAAAAAAATTTTCAAAGAATTTAGTTCAGTGCTATAAACTATTGAATCTTTCTGGAAATTTTCAGAGCTCTGTTCTTATTGAAGTTAGAGCTTCTAAACTTTGGTAATCCTAAACTACAAATTATCGTCAAATTCGACGCAAATTCACCAAACTTGATGCCAAGACCAAAATTAGCGTTGGCTATAAACTTGGCGACTTGGCGAGATTCACGATCAAATTTGGCGGCAAATAGTGTTTCAGGATAGCCAGAATCGGTGAATCCTTTCTCAATTTTAACTGAATTAATTGTTTCAGTAAAACGTATCGTTTTTCACCTGTAATTTCCGGCAAAGAGAACAAAAGTAGGCCATCTATACTCGAATGATTTTCATTAAACTCTAAGCTATGAATTTGCCAATGAGAGGTTCTGTAATAAACCATTCCTGAAAAAACTAGTATATTTGTTTGGCGGTATATATAATCCTATTATCACGACTTTTGTGGTTAGAATAGCAATTTTTCAGTTTTTCGGTTTTTTTTTTTTTTTTTCCGTGGTTGGAACCTGTTTGTTTATTTACGAATCTGTTACCTCACACAAAAATGTCCATGTTTCCATAACAATATGTATATTCCAATGGGTGTATAAGGAAGTCATGTGGTGTCCACATCAGATTTTTTTAATAATATTAAAGTTAAAATGGGGTTTTATTTAATATCGTTTGAACCAATTATCTGATTAAATTAAAAAAACATAGCATTAGCTGGATTTTGTCATGATTGATAAATGTTTTCGTAGCAATTGTTTGAATGATATAACTTTTTTTTTTTTTTTTTACAGTGAACCGAAAAATCCAGAAAAAATTTCGCTGACAGACTTAGTTACCGAAACGTCAGTGGAGGTCTCCCTGTGGATACTCAAAAAGATTTTGGGTTCCGTCTGTGTGTCTGTTTGTTTGTCTGCCTCGCGATAGAGTCCGCAAAAATTACGCTATTGACTTGCAAATTGATACACATCTTCAAGAGCCACACGGAATTAGCTTTATAGTATTGAGTGTGTATTCCATTTGTAGTTTGTGTACAGGGACACACCAAAATTTTTCTTATAATTACGGCCTATGGGCAGTATTTCTATGCACCGCAAGAGCAGCCGTAAAAATCCTCCGATTGACATGCAGATTGGCATACATGTTCAGGCTCTGTATAATAATAGCTGTATAATTATAGTTTATGGATTGTGAACCGGGACACGCCAAAATTCTTATCATTACGGCATATGGTGTGAATTTCGTTTAAACGCATTTTAACATCATTACTTTGCAATCAACAAAATAAAATTAGCGTACACTGCTGAGATGCTTAAACTTGTGTTTTCTGCAGAAAGTATGTGTTCTTAGGCTTCCTAACGTGCGGAACCTTACAAAAGTGTTCTTGCAGTGTCACGTAATCATCCAAATTATGTCAAATTTCGAACAATTATTCATAAAAAACGTAGAATGAGCTGAATAGTTTTTACTGGTGTATACAATGTTTATGGTTCGTTTACAGAGACACACAAAAGAATTTTGTGACATTAGAGCCTATGGACAAATTTTTATTTAAGTTCACTTTAATGCGTTTATGCTGCATTGAACATAATGGAATTAACATAAATTATAAAGATGTTTAAAAGCATGTTTACTCTTAAAAAAGGACATGTATAGTCTAAATAATTTATTTATGGGACCACACAAACGAATAACTGTAATCATCGATGTCAAATTAGGTTGAAATATTTATTAGTTATTATAATTAAATAGATGTATTCTTTTTTAGTGTATATATTTACTGTGGCTTCTTTTCCGGGTATACATAAAAGAATTTCGTGCTATTACGATCTATAGACGGCATTTCTTAAAAGTGTATTTTAACATGGTTACATCCCCATTAAATATGATGAAATTTTATTAGAATTTTAAAAGCAAATTTTCTGTGGAAAAGTGTGGGCATAGAATTGGTAATTAATTTACAGGGTTACACAAAATAATTCCGATATATTATGTAATAATTTTGCATAGAATTTGGTACAGGTATTTATGAATTACAGGGAATTAATACAAGACTATCAGTTATTAGGAATATATATATATAGATATATATATATACAGATAGGTATAGGAAGAGAGACATAGCGGGGGTTTGAGAGAGGGGCAGCCCCCTTTAGAAACATTTCTGTTTATGTCGGAAGTCAATCAAATTAATATATATGTATATATATATATTATATAATAAGGAATAAATAAAAATGATATCTTATATATATTATAAATGTGAATGTCCGTTTATTTGACTGAGTTTCACGCTAAAACTGCTCGATGGATTTCGATAAAATTTGTTATGGAGATAGCTTATACCCTAACTTAGAAAGTTGGCTGCCTTTTATTCCGAAAAAAACTTTTTTTGTTATTTTTATGCATAAAATAGCAATTTTGTAAGCTAATAATAGCAAAAAATTAGCCATTTAAATTTTAATCATAATTTAATTGTTGCCAAAATAAAATTTAATTATCCATAATTTAATTGTTGTCGAGTTTATATTTTTTTCCAACAGGAAAATAAATACATTTATCTAAACGTGAACAATAAAAAATAAAATAAATAAAAAAATTATGCATCTCACAAAAATTGACGTCATTTTAATTTAAAATTTCTTTTACAAAGTGCTAATATAGTTTACGATGCTAATGTGTGTTGTACTAAAATCAGTTTTATTTGTAGATCCTCCTGGGTGATTTTTTAAATTGTTGCGTTGAAGTACACCGAACATTTTTCGCCAAGAGGTTTAATTTAGCAACAGCGATTTTAATCTAGGTAGTTCAAGAAAAATATAAAAGAGGTTTAATTTAGCAACAGCGTTTTAATCTAGGTAGTTCAAGAAAAATGTAAAATTAATAAAGTTCTGTAGCACGATAATGTTTAGTTATTAGTGCTAGAGGCCTATTTCAGTCGGTACAGTTGTCGAATTTTTATACGTCACTCTTAATTAGTGCTAAGGGCCTATTTCAGTCGGTTTATTGAATGGGGATTTATTGAATGAAGTCCCCCCAAGGCACAACTTTGACATGAGTCCCCCCCCAAGGTACCCCTATTTCAGTCGGTACAGCGTTGTCGAATTTTTATAATACACTCTTAATAGTGCTAAGGGCCTATTTCAGTCGGTTTATTGATTGGGGATTTATTGAATGAAGTCCCCCCAAGGCACAACTTTGACATGAGTCCCCCCCCCAGGCCCAACATTGACATGAGTCCCCCCCAAGGTACAACCTCGACATGAGTCCCCCCCAAGGCACAACTTTGACATGAGTCCCCCCCAAGGTACCCCTATTTCAGTCGGTACAGCGTTGTCGAATTTTTATAATACACTCTTAATAGTGCTAAGGGCCTATTTCAGTCGGTTTATTGAATGGGGATTTATTGAATGAAGTCCCCCCAAGGCACAACTTTGACATGAGTCCCCCCCAGGCACAACTTTGACATGAGTCCCCCCCAAGGTACAACTTTGACATGAGTCCCCCCAAGGCCCAACTTTGACATGAGTCCCTCCCCAGGCCCAACTTTGACATGAGTCCCCCCCAAGGCCCAACTTTGACATGAGTCCCCCCCAAGGTACAACTTTGACATGAGTCCCCCCCAAGGCCCAACTTTGACATGAGTCCCCCCCAAGCCCAACTTTAACATGAGTCCCCCCCAAGGCCCAACTTTGACATGAGTCCCCCCAAGGTACAACTTTGATATGAGTCCCCCCCAAGGCACACCTCCCCCTCATTGGGAAAAAGAGCAAAAAAGGTTGTTTTGCGGCTATAAGACAGTTTGGACTTCCAGCGTTATTTGTTACAGTATCTGCAGCTGAAACACATTGGTTTGATTTAATGAAAACTTTATCATGGAATTTAGATCGTCACGAATTAACTAAAGAAGAATTTGTCGATATTAACAAGTTTACCAGTAGGCCTCTGGCACTAAATTAAAATCTGTCAATGTCAGATTTTCATGTTTTAAATAATGAAATAATGTCGTGTCTGTATATTTTATTTCTTTATTTTTTTATATACCATTCACTACGCTAATTTAACATACAAATAAATGAGCTGCTGTGTGTGACTGCACTTGCACGCTGTCGGGCAGAAATATTTGATTAATTCAAATTAATATTTAAATAACTAAATAAAGATATGTTTAATAGAAAGCATAGTCTTGGAGACAAACTTGGCGAGTGGGCGACCAAATTTGGTGAAAAATGATAGTTTAGGGTTCCCGATGTTTCGAAGCTCTCCGACACACGGGAACGTAGACCTTGAGCTTACCAAGGGATTCTCGATGGAGTCATCTCCAAGCCCCATCGCCAAAAGTTATAAGTAGGTGTGAGTTGATTTTTGCGAAAGAGTATGTAGTCACTGCGATCCAGAGTTATTCAGAGACCTATTCTGAGTCATTGCACTTTAGGGATTCAGCTCTAAGGAACGGACATTTTTTGTGAGTGAGTGAAAATTTTTGTTCTGGTGTAGTTGATGTTATTTGTTTTACTCCTGTGGAACAAGTGACTATTTTTTAGACTGTCCCAGAACATTCATCGAATAATGACTTATACTGTACGAGTAACAGCTTCAACTGTTTCCAGAATATTCGAAGAATTAACACCAGCTATTAGACTATTTTCGAAAATATTTGTTTTAACAATAGTTTTGTACAGATTCGAGAAGTTCAAAAAATGTTTGATATTGCCAAGGAGGTCCCATACTAAAGCTGTGACGAAAATAGTCGCCAATCGAAATATATTCAGTTACAAAGAAATCATTTAAATATAGTGTCCAGCGAAGCGGGCAAAGCCTGCTAGTGTTGAATAATACGTGATGCAAATAGGATGGTGAGGCTCCTGATCTGCAAATCCACTAGTTACATCCACATATGATTAAAGACCTGTATGAATGAGGTAGATTAGGATTAAAAAAAAGAATATAATATTATAAAGAATACAATGTAAAAAATTACATTTCTGTGGAAGTCCTTCTCAATAGTCATAGAAGAAAGACACTTCCTTCAAAAAATAATCATATTGTTTTGAAATCTCTTTGCAAAAAACATTAAAACTAATATCCCAAGAAGGCGATCATCAGCATTCAAACTTCTTGCACAAATTAGATATTTATTTTGAGAAAATTGCTTTAATTTTTTTATAGAAAGGAAAGGGACTCAAAAATCCTCCTGGAACTTGGCCCCGAGCAGGAAAATTATACTGTTTTTTTGCTCACAACACTTCAAAAAAATTTCAGCTTCAGTTTCTTTTTTAAACCTTCATTAAAGCACGAGCTGTACTTACCTACTAATATTTTTTTTTTTTTTTAAGTTTTAGATAAAGCTATTATGAGTTATCACGACCACCGCGAGAACACTTTTACTGAAGGATCTCTTAAAGCCAAGTGACATCGGTTTAATTTTCCAAGTGTTTTTTTTTATGAAAATTTTATAAAATATTGTTTTTAAATGTTGCTTTTTTATATACTCGAGATTAAATATATATGTATATTATATGCAAAAATTAGGGAAAATATGCTTTCATTTTTTTTTTCTACCTTCAAAACCCATGTATCCCATGTATACAAAGTAACTATAATAAGAGTTCTATAAACAGCATCCTGCAGCTAACCCGCTGACTAAAATAGATATACAGATTATACACGAGATGAGAAACTCAAAAAAATTCATTTAAAAAAGTCAGTTGAAAAATATATACTGTAATTTTTATGAAAAGAAAAATGGCAAATTTAACAAAAGAAATGCCCATGTGTTAAGTCACACAGAAGTTGATCAATTGCTGCTCAATTAATGGAATCTGTATTTTTCTTACAACCGTATTTTTTTACATATAAAACCCATGTTTAATCCGTATCTTTACATTGTTATATACAAATATTCTCATTTATGTTTCATTCTTTTAACAGGAATCGGAATTGGATTAATAGTTCCTCTGGTGCATGTTGTTCTCAATCAAAATTTTTCTAAGTATCGAGCATTTGCTATGGGGATTGCTTATTCGGGGTCTTCAGCCGGATCTTTTGTTTTTCCACCAATATCCAACTACATTTTAAGTGCCTACGATTTAGATGGAACATTTTTGATTCTAGGGGGCATCATGCTAAACGCACTTATTGGAACTATGTTTTTTAAAACTCCAGAAAAATTTAAATTGGACAAAATACATTACCATGGAAAAGACAAAGAGAGTCCTGCTGCATTTACTACCAGGAATGCAGAAAAAAACATTACAATGGATGAAAATATTTCTACAATGATATCACGATCTGGTATGATAATGTTTTATATCTAATTTTTATTTTATGTAATTATGCATTTTCGATAAGCAAAATTCTGTGAAAATATATGAATTAACTAACATTTTTAAGTAATATTCAAAATATTTAAAGAGTATTTTTACCGATTCAACCTTTTCTTTGTCCATCATTGTTCGCATAAAAATCGTTCGTCTAAAATTATATGAAATCGAATAATTTACTTATAAATCTCTATTATATGTATATACAGCATCAGTATTTGAATGTTTTAGTTATATTTTCAGAAAATATATAAAAGTTTAAATAATTCATTAAAATGCATATGTCTCTGTTATTTCATTCTTTTAAAAAATAATAATAATAAGTTTACATTTATTTAATTAATTTAAAAATAAAAGATTAATTATAAAAATATACTTTTCAACATAACAAGTTTAAAAAGCACATTTCGTAATTGCATATTAATACAATGATGATACTTATGAATTAAATTTCTCTTTCGAAGATCAGAAGAGTGATGGTGTTAAGAAGATTAAAAGATCTGAAGCTGATAACATGCAGCTCAAATTTGAAGCTCCTGTGGAAGAAATTCGAACAGCCAATGTTTATAATAATTGTTGCAACAAGAAAATTTTTGCTTTAGCATTTGAAGTATTAATGAGTCCAAAATTCCTCATTGTTTCATTTGCATATGCTTCTTACTTCAGTTCATCTGCCATTTTTCTCATGGTTGTTTTAGATTTTGCGAAAGGTAAGGTTCTTGTATTTTTACTCTACACTGTAAAAAAAAAAAAAAAAAAAAAAAAAAAAAAAACGGTAGATTTACAGCATAATATGCTGGCAATATGGGTACATGGAGGAGGGAAAGTAAAAAAGAAGTTATTTACAGCAGAAACAGCCGTAAAAGAGTCTTTTTTTATAGATGTTTCCGCTGTAAATTGCCTTATTTAACAGCAGAATGTGCTGGCAATATGGGTGCCAGCAAATTTTGCTGTAAAAGCTTCCGTTTTTTCTTACAGTGTATTATTCACATGAAACTTCTGGAAAATTTTAAGGATAAATAAATATATTTACTGAAAAAAAAATATTATTTATGCAACTCTTTATTCAAGTAGTAATTTCTAATGAATAATAATTTCTGTAGTTATTCTTTAGAAAATATGGGAAAGCAGATATGAAATGCATGCCTATGCGCTTGTCAAATCACGAAAAAAAATTTCATTTTGTGGGCATGGAAATGTAACTTGTGTTACGGTTAAAAGATGTGTTACATTCTTTGCCTATGAACATCACTTAGACCCTTTACATTTGTGGTTTAAAACTGACTTTTTCTCACATTTAAAAAAATTATTTCTGAAAATGAACGTAATCCTGTTTATCGATTGTCGCAGCATACTTCATTACCATTCTCCTCTTTGTTCTATGGCGCACTTTGGACCTTGCGCCAAAAAAAGCCATTCAACTAACCAACCTCTTTGTTCTAAAAAAATATTCTAAGCCATCCTTGGAATCCGTGGAAATATGATGACAAACAAGTTGCAGAGATGGGAAAACATTAAAAAGTCTCATCTCTGCTAATAATAAGATTGGCTATGTGCGTATGAGTTTTTTTGTTACGATACATTCGCATTGAAAGATGTGATCTAGCTAGATCAGTGGTCACCAACCGGTGGTCCACAAAAAAAAATCTGAACATTATTTGAATTTTTTTTATGTTTTATTTTCATTTCACTTGTTAATATAATTCCATATCACTTATTAATAAAATTTCACATTAGTTATTAATATAATATCGCATCACTTATTAATAAAATTTTAAATCATTTATTAATATAAAATATCCAAAAATTAAAATTTTGAAAAACAAAAATTCCTTTAAAATCGGTCAAAATTTCAGTCTGAATGCGCGTCGCCTTCGGAAGCGCCTGTCCCGATTGCTTCATGCTGGTTCTGGATCCAAATTACCTGTGGCAGCTCCTTACCTAGGCGCTCTGCGCACACACAGAAGGTATATTATTAGCACATGAACTTTGGTTGGAGTTTTTTCTTCCTGCGGCAGAGGCTGCCTATCTCCCTTCTTAATTTTAAAGCCTCAAAAGTAAGTTCAATAGAGTTTCAATACCCAAAACTTAAAAACCCGGTTTTTACGGTTCCTAGATCTATTTTAAATTTTAAAAGAACTGTCCCCATCTCTCCTCCCATAAGATTTTAAGTTTCAAAAGTACGCACAATCGATTCCTCACATTAAAGAAGCTAGTTACATAGCTTGGTTTTCAAGTCCAAAATACATGTCCCATATTTATTTAATAATTTTACAGCTTCAAAAGTATACGCAATCGATTCCTCACCCCTAAAAACCTGTAAACGCTATTTTTCAAGGCCTTAGCTCAAAATTAATTTTTTTTTTATTTATCTGTTTTCCCATCCCCCTATTCAGTTTACAACTTCGAAAGTACGCAGAAAAAAAAAAAAAAAAAAAAAAAAAAAAAGAAAAGAAAGAAAGAAAGAAACCTCGCTGTACCCATTTAGACGTAAATTTTGCAATGAATCGTGAAATTTACGGTAAAATTAGTGTAAATTACAGTACATACGAAAAACTTATGCGTAAAAAATACGGATTAACTGTAAAATTTAAGGCTAAAGTTTGGCAACGAGGTTACAGTTTTTTACAGTATATGCACAATTGACTCCTGACTCCAAATACCTATTAAAACGACTTTTATAGCTCCTAGCTTTATTTTAATTTTCCTAAATACTTGCCATTATTTCCTTTCTAACAATTTTACGGATTCGAAATCATACGCAATTTATTCCTCGCCGTCTCAAAAACCTACTAGCACAAATTTTCAAAACCCGAGCTCCACTAATATTTGCTCCCTTATTTCTACTCCTATTATTTTTAGAGATTTGAAATTATGCAGAATGGATTCCTCACATCCAAAGGGGGGGTGGGAGCCATTTTAGTCCTTGGTTTTAGTTAAAAAAATTATTTTATTTAAATAAATTTTAATTAAATTTAAAATTGAATAAATTGAATCGCTTCATATATATTACGATACAGAATTACTTTCAATATATATAATATACTGATATATACGACAAGTGGGGCTGTTTTATTGAAATTTTCCCTGTTTTCGGGAAAGCTAAATCTAAGTTTCCATAAAGTTTAACTGTCTCAAATTTGATAGGCAAAACGGGTATTATGAAAAACTGCAGACATAAGAAGAAATAAATACAAAATTGTGCAAATTCTTGCGGGTTATCACTATCTTAAATTTTTTTTATTAAAATAATCAGCTATATTTTAGGATTATTTGCATTTTTTAATATTTTACTAGAAATTATACTGGTGTTAACTTAATTTTTTTTTTCTGAATCATTCCTGCGCACAACATTAGACATCAGAATTTTCTGGATGAGCGAGAAGTTAAATGAATATTTTTTAATCATCTATCATAAAATTTTGAATTTCATATCAGGCATAGAAATCTCTTTGAATTTCTTGCCTGCATTTGGCACGTAACTACAAAAAATTTCAAAATTTATCATATTACTCGAATTTTTAAGAAGATTCAAATATACGTTCAAAATATAACTTCACATTGATTTTTGTTACAATATGTATATTTTAATACATATTACACTAGATTTAGTAAATGCAGTTTTATATATAGAAACAGAAATTTATCGCGATAATTTAATTTCTCGTCTCAATTTCTCATAATTTGAAGGCAATAAAAAAACTATTCATGATTTGTCTGAAATTGTTTCATTATAATCAAAGAATTTATAAGCCTCACTGTTGTGATTAAATACGTATGAATTTAATCTGCCAATCATTACCTACGAATAAGTACACTTGGACTCTTTCGAATTTAGACGTTTTGTGAAATATCTAGAAAATTTCTTCAGGAAGCAATCATGAAACTTTGGGAGTACAAAAAACACGTTGTATCTCACATATTTCAGCAAAAGTTATGTCCTGAAAAGGAAAAGCGGACCAGTAAAAAATTAAACAAAAATCAAAATGTTTTGGATCACCCAGTAGAAAGTAATGTTTTAAATTCGTTTTGGCTGTAGCATGTGATTATAAGGATTTTTCTCATTATCTGTATAAATTTTTATGAGGCTACTACCTATATTCATGGAGATACTGTCCGCCCACGGACGATTGATCCCTGGTTGGCAAAATGCCAGGACGATACCACTCACTCGCTGGGAGGCACAGCAAAGGAAGAAGAAAGAGAGAGGGGGGATTTTTTCTATTATTCTTGTTTCTTCTGTTATGTGTAGAATCGGAACAACTTTAGTATATCCCCACAACGATATTTGGCGATTTTTTGTTGGCGATTATGGCTAAATCATAAATCCTAAATGATAAAATCATAATCTAAATCATAAATGATAAATATCATAATCTAAATCATAAAACATAAAATCATAAATCCAAAATAAACAACATATAGGCTGCCATATTATATCTTAAACAGTCCAGAACGACATCGTTATTGTTCAAAACGGCGCCAAAGAAAAATCGCCAAATTCAGCTGTGGGGATATACTAAAGTTATACCAATGAATCATACATCTGGTACAAGTTCTGGGATTAAACCTCTCCGTCGTGAATCGAAGCGTATTGTACTTGCGATAAAGAAGCTTTAGAAGGAGAAGTTATTGTTTGAAGAATTTTAATTATTTCTTCAAGAATTTTGATAATAAATATCAAAATGAAAGTAGTGTCAAATATTTAAAGCAGCATCCAATTTTAATAATGTCATTTTAAATAGTTTATTCATTCTTTGCAACTTGCACATTAGTCGAGTGAGGTACAACTTTTACATTAGTCCCTTTAGGTACAACTTGCACATTAGTCTCCTTTAAATATAGTGACCAGCGAAGCTGGCAAAGCATTCGTTGATTCTCTACTTTAATTTATTTCACATTCCGTCATTTTTGACGATGTTATATATTAGTTTGTAAATAATAATTGACATATTTTTTTAATTAGTGTTACACACTTCAAAAGTTTCAAAATAGTGACAAAGCTTTTATTTTTAATTTTAAATGAGTAATATTTATATTGAAATCTAAAACTATCCCTTTATAATATTATCAGTTTTTCTTTCTTTTAATTAATCGTAAAATATTTATATAACCAGATATTTAAGAATCAGTTCAAAGAAGGAAAAGAAATGCAATCAGTGAGTTTATAATTTTTTTCATACCCATAAACAAACACATCCCTAGGTACTACGGACATTCCTATTTTATAAATGGACCAGCCATTTTCAGCCATGCGCAGATGACGCCAGGGTTCTTCCTTCTGCGGTTAATCAGTATAACTTTTTTTTTTTTTGCAAAAAAATTTCCATTTCTTAAAATATAACACGTACGGTATTAAACTCAGCGCAAAGACATTTTTAGAAAATTTGGTATATTACATTAGACACAGCATGCTGCAATCAGAATGCAAAAATGTTACATATCTTATGAAATGTGAGGATTTGTACTAAATATTTTTAACTACTCATGCGCTACCTTCTAAAATATTTCAGTTGCTTAATTTAATAGCCAACAGTACTGAGCAAGTTATATGAAATCCTCAAACAAATATCGAGTAAATTCAAAAAGTTATGAGAGATAGAATAAACAGAATTTCAGTTCTCTCAAAGTAAAAGCTAAACTATAAGGAGTTTTACTCACATTTTTATTTCGATTCAATCAATGCCTAATGATAATACAGTGTTCGCTGATTGTAATTAAATATTGATAAAAACCCTTATCATCTTCCTTTTTTTTTTTTTTTTTTTTTTTTTGAGAATTGAAATTCTATTCATTCTATTTCTCATGACTTTTTGAATTTACACGATATTTGTTTAGGGTTTTTGTATAAGTTGTTCAATACTTTGGCTATTAAATTATGAAAATGAATTTTTTTAAAGCTAGCGCATGCGTAGTTAAAAACTATTTAGTAAAAATGCTCATATTTCTCAAGATATTTAATATTTTTCCATTCTGATTGCCGTATGCTATGTCTAATGTAGTTTGCAATATTTCCTAAAAATGTCTTTGCTCTAGGTCTAATACCTTACTTGTTATAATTTAAAAAGAGGATTTTTTTTTATTAATATATATATATATATATATATATATATCCATGAATATATGTGGTAGCCTGATAAAACTTTATGTAAATAATGAGAAAAATCCTCCTAATCACATGCTACAGCCAAAACGCATTTAAAGCATTACTTTTTGCAGGGTGGTCCAAAACGTTTTGCTTTTTGCTTAATTTCTTATTGGTCCCCCTTTCCTCTTCAGGACACAACTTTTGCTACACTACAAAAGTTTCAAGATGATCCCTAAAGAACTTTTCTAGATATCTGACAAAACGTTTAAATTCGAAAGTGTCCAAATACATAATATTGGTAGATAGTGTAATAATTTATAATAAAATAAGTATTTCTATTGTTTTACCTTAAATTAGTTTATATAATGTTAATAAAATGGAGTTCTCTCTGATTATTATGCTAGAAATATATTTACATTTCTTAAGCAATCTTATTAGTGGTTCGCGGGATATTAAATTTTCAGTTTGGTGGTCCGTGTGGTTTACAACATTGGCGACCACAGATCTAGATCCACCATATATTGTACAGAGATGTATCGTTACAAGATCTGATCCTGTATGAAACCTCATTTTACCATTTTGTTATATATATATATATATATATATATATATATATATATATATATATATATCAAAATCTGGTGAAAATGACGCCATGGTTAAGAGGCAAAATATAATTACATGAAATGCTAGTTTTGCATCATAGAACTTGGTCATCTGTAAATGCGTCTATTTTATAGTTTTGAACTTATTTGACGTAAAGTATTGAACATAAACATAAGTTTAAAAAAATTAAATTTTAATGTAATTTTATTCAAATAAATTATTTTATCTGTATAGAATTATAATGTGCGGCTTAAACTTTGCCTTAAAATTTATGATAGTAGAATTTCAAGTAGGTTATATATAAATAAACAAAAATTAAAGTTTTCAAAATTTGTAATTTTAGTTACAGATATTCACTATAGAAGAAACTGGGTATACCTTAAAACGGTAATCATAACACATGCACACACATGCAAGCACATGAAATTTTATGTGTTGCTTTAAATACGCATGGCTGATAGCATAACCCAAGAAACACCATGTTGAGATCACCATGCATCGTTTCTCATGGGGAGTTTTGATAAGGCAAATCCTTTTACCTACTACATAGGAGTTTTAATACGGCATATTTCCTTACCTGTTGCTAGGGAAGTTTTATAAGGCAGACCCCTCTGCCTACTACCAGGAACGTTTTTAAAAGGCAGACTCTTATGCCTACTGCCAAAAGAGTTTTGGCAAAAGCAACAACAGCATATTTTTTAAAAAATCCTCAATTTTCGAAAAAAAAAAAAAAAAAAAAAAAAAAAATCTTGAAGTTGTGAGGAAATAGAAACAGGTTGATTTTCATTGACTTTGTCCACTACACTGTAAAAGAATAACTATTACCAGCTGCAAGAAACTCTCTGTGATTGGAGAAAATACTAATTATTTTCTCCAATCACAGAGAGTTTCTTGCAGCTGGTAATAGTTATTTTTTTACAGTGTGCCTGAGAGAAAACTGATTCCACTTCGATTTGAAACGGGATTCGTCAGCAACAATGTCGGACTGTAGAATAGAAACTGTTTCATTTTCATAGTGTGTGTTCACTACCTGCGGCAGTTTGAAACAGTGTTTCGTCAGTAACAGATTCAGTATGGGAAATAGCAGGATCTTTTGCTTGTTTCTTTACAACTTTGGATACTTGCGAGAACATCTTTTTAAAATGCAATATGAACTCCAGCAAAGATGATAGACTGGACACACATAACTTTTGAGAGCATCATCCTTAGAATGATACTCCAAAAATTTAAAAATAAGGCATATGAGAAACTTTTGTACAAAGTAACTCAAGAAAAAAACACCTAAGAACAAAAGATATGCTATTCTCAGATAAGACTCAGTAATTAGACTGAAGAAAATTGTTAAGAACTGAAGCTTTTCATTTTTATTAATATATATATATATATATATATATATATATATATATATATACGGGCATTGTTCTTATTGTTTTTTATTTGTGTTTAAAACATTTTAAAAACACGTAAAATTAATTTTTATTTAAAAATTTTTAAAAATATTATCCGAAGCTTTTCGCTGTGAAATTCTAAAGCATCATCAGGGCATTATTACTGAAAAGCATCATTATTACTGAATTAAATGAGCAGTTTTTAAATAATTTTCATTCACAGTCAACAGTTAAGTCTTTTAATAACGTGAATAGCAGCAAAGTCAATTTGAAGTCAGGTGAAGGTTAGACCAAGGAGCTAAGGAAAGTAAGAGAAGCTGGAACTATTGGAAAATCACACGAGGCTATTGTAGGAGAAAAAACATAATGAACTAGCAGAAATAAACTATTAGCTGTTTTATAATATTGTGCCAAATTATTGGCAAAATTGCAGCATCTTTAGAATTTATTGTATTTTTGCGTTTAATTATATTAACTAGCGGGCTTCGCCCGCTAGCGGGTCAGTATTTTCAAATGAATCACTATAATTAATGAGTCACTATAATTAATGAATCAGTAACAGTAACTTTTAGTGTTAAGAAAATCAATTTTAAAAAAATAATTTGTGATTGGGTAAAAAGTCGGCCCGGGTCCCCACTGCCTTCGGCAGCGCAGTCCCGTGCGCGCTGCGCGTGCACAACTTAAGGGATACACGCGCTGCGCGCGCGTATTCCTTCCCTGACCCTTTGTGCCCCCTAAAAAAAATCATTTCTGATCGGGTAAAAACTCGCACCGGGTCCCCACTGCCTTCCGCAGCGCAGTCCCGTGCCTTCTGCGCGCGCACAACTTCAGAGTACATGCGCTGCGCGCGCGTATCCCTTCCCTGACCCTCCGTGCCCCATAAAAAAAATCCTTTCTCATCGGGTAAAAACTCGCACCGGGTCCCAACTGTCTTCGGCAGCGCAATCGCGTGCGCGCTGCGCGCGCACAACTTCAGGAATACACGCGCTGCGGCCGCGTATTCCTTCCCTGACCCTTCGTACCCCCTAAAAAAATCATTTCTGATCGGGTAAATACTCGCACCGGGTCCCCACTGCCTTCGGCATCGCAGTCCCATGCCTTCTGCGCGCGCACAAGTTAAGGGATACGCGCGGTGCATGCCTATTTCTTCTCCACCCTTTCAGGCCCTCTTAATTAACCTACGTATACCAATTTTGAGCGATCTAACTCATTTGGCTGAGATACAAAAGAAAACGTAATCAGGACACCTCAAAACGTGTAAATCTGGTGAAAACTTTCGATAATTTAAAAGAACTTTAAAATATATTTCGAATGATTTATTAAAAATAATTGAATCATAATTAGAAATTGAAATATTGAAAATATTACAGCGCCATCTGGCGGTACAAATTTCTGTATTCCACTGTTTGATTCCAATTCAAAAAAGCTTTCTAATGATGTCTTACTTATGAAATTATTTTAATTAGTAGCTGAGATGCAAAAGAAAATTAATTCAGGGCAACTCAAAACGTGTAAATCTGGTGAAAACTTTCGATAATTTAAAAGAACTTTAAAATATTTTTCGAATGATGTTTTAAAAATAATTTAATCATAATTAGAAATTGAAATATTGAAATTTGAAAATATTACAGCGCCATCTGGCGGTTCGAATTTCTGTATTCCACTGTTCGATTCCAAATCCAAAAAGCGTTCTAATGATGTATTATTTATGAAATTATTTTAATTAGTAGCTGAAATACAAAAGAAAATCTAATCAAGACACTTCAAAACGTGTAAATCGGGTAAAATCTCGAGCGGTGCACACCTATTTCTTCCCCACCCTTTCAGCCCCTCCTAATTAACCTACGTATACCAATTTTGAACGTTCTAACTCAATTAGCTGAGATGCAAAAGAAAACCTAATCAGGAGACCTCAAAACGTGTAAATCAGGTGAAAACTTTCGATAATATGAAAGAACATTAAAATATCTTTCAAATGATGTATTAAAAATAATTTAATCTTAATTAGAAACTGAAATATTGAAATTTTAAAATATTAAAGCGACATTTTAATTTGCAATTAAAATGTACTTTTTATCTTACTCAAAATACCTCCGATTCTCAATCAGTGCCAGCTGTTATTGTTATTATTATTATTATTATTTTTTTTTTTTTTTTTTTTCGCTTTCGTCGAGAAATTGAACGGGTTGCTATGGTGACGCAATGGACGTCTTCATTATTTCATTTTGCAATGCTTCATTTGACAGAAGGAAGGTCGGTATTCTGTTTCAATGGGTTTAAAGCGTGAAATTAAAAAAATTATAACTCATTCAGTTTTTGAAATTTTCTCTCAATCTTTTAGGAATTAAATTATGAATGCGAGATCTATGTACAAAAAAAAAAAAAAGAAATGATTTATCTCTAAACGCTTTTGAGTTATAAAATGTTTTACGAAAAAATCGATGTTCCGTAAAATCTAAAAATATGGATCGCTAATCCGTATTTTGTAAAAATGTTTATATGGTTCGAAAGAGGATTAAATGGCCTTTCTTTATATACCAGCTGTTAAGAAATGGAAGGAATACTGGGTCGTACAGGTCGTTTAAAAAAAAACGACCGCGAAAAAGAGAAATTTTCGACCCTTTTTAAAACTTTTTTTAAAAATATAAAAAAAAACGTATTTTTTAAAACAAATTGTACCGTAAGAATCGGTAATAAATGCTCTTTCTTTTGGTACAAGTGTATTTTTGATACGTCGAACCGTTCAAACAGGATCGCTTTACAAAAACCCCCGAAATTTTCTCTCTTTGCTTTTTCTTTCGAGGTAGGCTGTTCCGTAACAAAATGGCGGTCACCTCCGATTTCGAATCGTTTTTTTGATTTGACATGGGTCACCATTTTAATTAATATCTCCGCTAATTAGGGTCGCATCGTTTAGCAAATTAGATAACCCAGATCTGCGATAAATTCTCTGTCCATCGGTACCTGTTCGAAGTCCGTGCGACCGTTAGCGGCCGAGTTTTTGCTGCGTCAAGCCGTTTCTCACAGACACACACACACACACAACACACGCGTACAGATTTTAATAATATAAGGAGATAGCTTCGGAGATGTAAAGTTCTTGGATAGTAGGTGGTGCTGTAATAATGTTGGCGTTATCCCTTATTGTTTATTAAACAATTTTTGCAGTTATTCTTTAAATTGTTCGGCTACATTTGGTATATTATTTAAAATGCAATTTATGGCAAAAATTTTAACAACATAAATATTAGAAAATTTGTATTCCATCTGATACCATTAAGTGAGCAATATTTGTATATATATTTCACTGTTCTCGAAAACGGTAGCTCGGACAGTCATGAGATTTAACACAAAGGTGCCCCTCGAAGGATCATTGTGCACATCGAAGTCAGAATTTCGAATTTCTGTTTAGTTTTCTTTTAATTAATAAAAATATGAAAATAATAAGCTAATAATAGCAAACAATTAGCCATTTAAATTTAATCCATAATTTAATTGTTGCCAAAAGAAAAAAAATACGAGTTTTTTTTTTTCCAACAGGAAAATAAATACATTTATCTAAACCATAGATATAGTAATAAGACATAGATTGATCAGCGAGGCCGAAAAAGTGATGCCTTTTTTTTTTCGGGAAAAGACGGCCATTTTACTCTCTTGTGGATGTCTTTCCCCGACTAAATATACACGGGAATACACACAGGTAATTTAGCAAATAAAATTTATGAATAATTTATGTACTAAAGATGAATGAAAAAACTCCAGATACTCATTTTTCTTTCTCTCTTTTCTTCTTCTTTTCTTTTTCTTTTCTTCTTCCTTTTTTTTTTTTTTTTTTTTTTTTTTGTATGGAATAACGACATTTAAAGAAATTTATCGTTTTTGTCTACTATTTCTGTCTGGTTAGAAGTTTTTATGGTCTAAAAAACTATTGGACTTATCCTCATCTTTTGAGACATTAGAGTTAACCCTTTAATTGCCAATCGCAATGCAGTCGGACACTTTTGTTACCGACTGTATAGAGTAGAAATTTATGTTTACTCGGAAATGGTTATAAAGATATTAATAAAAGTTTGGGATAAGTGCTTTTCAGAGACCTAAAACAATTGGAACATCCTTAGCATCAAGAAAATTAGTGTTAACCCTTTAACTGCCAATCGCAACATGTAGTAGAAATTGAGTTTAATCAGAAATGGATATAACGATTTTGTTTAAAGTTTGGAGTTAAGTGTCTTTTTTTTTTTTTTTTAATTTTTTTTTAAGAACTAAAACGTTTGGACATATCCTCATCTTCAGAAAAATTTGTATTAACCCTTTAACGGCCTGTCGCAACATATAATAGAAATTAGGTTTACTCGGAAATGGATATAACGATTTTTATAAAAGTTTGGGATTAAGTGTTCTTTTGAGAGATAAAGCGAATGGACATATACTCATCTTCAGGAAAATTTGCATTAACCCTTTAACGGCCAGTCGCCACATATAATAGAAATTAGGCTTACTCGGAAATGGATGTAACGGTTTTTATAAAAGTTTGAGATTAAGTGTTCCTTAGAGAGATAAAGCGATTGGACATATCCTCATCTTTTTTGAGTATTCTAATATATAAACCAGTCGTGCTGTTTATAGTATTTTCAATATAGATAATGCCGTAGTATTATTGAATAACATATATACCATTTTGAAGATAGTTTGAAATTATTTACTGCAGTTAGAGCACGGGCAGGTGGGCAAGCAGACAGGCAGAAAAACTAATTAATGTCATAATGTTTTCTTAAACCTTGTTCGAAACTGTAAGAAACGCTTAACACAACTAAAAATGTAATTCTAGCAATTTCGATTTATAGCCCCTAATATGAACGAAATTCGACCAAACTTGTATTCAGTTGGATCTTGACCTAAACTGGTGCTGAGTAGATTTGGGAATCAATCGCTCAACAGGTGGCGCTGCCATCCTAATTTTTTTTTTTCCTTTTCTAAGTACTTAACATGACAGTATAGGACAAAATTTCATATAAATGTATATAATGTGAGTTATTTTTAACGCATGAATGTAAAATTTATATGAATTATTGATAATAGTAGTAATAAACTTGAAAAAAAAAAAATGTGTGCATGTAGGAGCATTGCTTTCCTCCTGGGAAGGAAGTGCTCTTCCCCCGGGGCCTGTGTAAATTTTCAATGTGGATATTTTAGAAAGAACTCGTCAATATTTCTAAAACGAATGGCTGAACCATACATCTGTATTAATTTAAAACGAAGCTACCAATTTCTTTTATTTTTAATGTTATATATAATGTATATATAGTATATATATATATATATACAGTCGAACCTCGTTAACGTGAACTACTTTTAACATGAACTGTTACCACAATCCCCGTCAAAATGAAGATTACTTTAGTTATATGACGATCAGTTACTGATAGCATGAACTACTGATAAGATGAACAGATTTTTGATCCCCCTTGAGATTCACGTTAACAAGATTCGACTGTATATCTTTTCATGTCTGCACAAAAATGATTTTTTTCAGCATTTATTATTATCCGCGATTGTAATGAAATGCTCGCCCTCTGGTGGGCTAAGGTGAAATTATCACACAACTGCATATCCTCATATTATGCAATCGACTTTCCATGATGAAATGGAGGAGAAAGAATAATAATTACACGTGGCTGTTATATTTACTAACAACTGCAGTGTTCAGAGAGCGCCATCTATCGATCATTACAAACGCGGATACTACTTTAAGAAAAAAATCGTCTGCATTCATCATGGAAAATATCTTTAATAAATTATAACTTAATAAATAATTTGTATTGAATAAATTTGTATAGGATTAAATAGAGAAGAAAGTCTTGTGGTAATACTAGTTATAATATATTAAAACATGCGGGTTTTACCTCTGCCACTGCTAACTACATTTAAAAGAATTTTGAAAATTCGATATTACTTACTAATATAAAAACTTAAAAAATATTAAAATTTAAAAAAAAGTATTCCATTAAAAATCAAAACAGTATTTAAACCATAATAATAACAAAGCAACTGATTATAAAGAATCATATTTTTCATAAATTAGTTAAATTTAACTTACTTATGAAAACTTATTCCACTTCCTTTCATAAATTTATTTCTACAATTAAAAGCCGCGCAGTACTTCGGCATTTTTAATATATATCAACCATGTCTTATTACTATATCTATGATATCAGCATTCTATTCCATTGTTGTTTTCGAGTTTTATACTTTCTCATCATGTCTGATGCCAAAAACTTTTTCGGCATCAAAAATCTTTGCACGTTAACATGGGGATGATAGATCTATGTATATTACTATATCTATGATCTAAACATGAACACACTACTGGTCGCAGAGCTTCCAAATTTGGCATATAGGTACCTGGGACCCTGCAGGTGTGCACCTAATCGAGATTTTTTCGAATTTCGAATTTGAATTTTTTAAATTAATGTTTTTTCAATTTTAAACATTGGCTTTTATGTTTCATTTTTCATGAATTTATTCTTCGATTGTAATCGTCTGCGTATCTTAGCAACGGCTATATTATGCAATTTATTTTTTATTTAATACATTTATTTGAGGGCGAATCTTTTTTCTCTTTTTAATTTATTATATTTATTGAAAATAAAATGGTAATGCAGTAGAAAAAATTAAATATATTAAATTTTAAATTTAAAAACGTATTTATAACAGTTATGTTTACGTATAATTTTTGTAGTATAACAACAATTATTTTTTCATTTGTTAATTTAATTTCTTTAAACGGTTTTTTTTTTTTCCCTAATTCATAGTATTTGTCAGGAAATAATGGTAGTATATAGTAGAAAGGATTAAACATATTGGAATTTATTTGTTTTTTGTGTATTTAACTCCTTCTAAAAGAAAATCTACTTTTTATTTTATTTCATTACATTGGTTGGAATCAAATTGTAATACAGTGTAAATAGCATGAGCAATAAAATACTTGGTTCAAAAACTAAAATATTTAATAGACGCTGAGATACAGTTATCTTTAAAATCGTAGTTCTTAAATAATGGCAGACCCACCTATCGTCAATAAATACCCATATTGAAATACATAGGAAAGAGATTTCTGCAGGCAGTGGGAACCTGCTCCCGATACAGTGCGGGCAGAGAAAGAGCTGCCGTAGTCAGCGAGTACCCGATGCGAGGTCTAGAGCGATTCCAATGTAATTATTTTAGTTTTTATTTATAATGTGAAAAATAAATAATGATCCAATTCTTTTGGAGATTCATTTAAATATAGTGGCCAGCGAAGCGGGCGTAGCCTGCTAGTGTTAATAAACATAATTACAAATAAGTATATGTATAAGAAATTTGAATTATAAATGCATACACCAAGACTGCCAATCAGTCCAACACTGCTAGCTGGTTTGATCTCTGATGCAACGGATTTGCGTGTCAAGTAACTGAATAATTGACTACATGAGTCACACGTACAGTCGGTAACAAAAGTGTCCGAACACTAGCAAAAATTCCTATGTAAAAAATGTACACTTAATACTGTTTTGTTAAATAAATCCTTGTCGAATCCTGTTTTTACACTGACTAAGAACAGGATTCGACAAGGATTTATTCAGCAAAACTGTGTTAAGCGAACATTTTTTATATAGGAATTGTTAGTGTTCGGATACTTTTGTTACCGACTGTAAGTGCAGTGATTGATAGAAAACCAATTTGTTAAAGTCAGTTTGGCGATATTTTTATTTTATAAACTAAACATTTAATATTCATACTTTTTAATATTATGGATTGCCTGTTGTATCTTTTCTAATATTAAAAATAAACTTATAAAAGTCAACGCATGGTTCATCTAAAAAACCATCAAAAAGTATGATAATTTAATGTAATGACTTTTTAGACATTTAAAAAATATTATGAAACTATGTGTGTAATACAGTCATAATAGTTTTGCTACAAAAATGCACTATTTATGAATCGAACTCAAACTTATCACATAAATAATAACTTATTGTAAAATTTATTAAATTTAATTACTTTTACTGAATTTTTTTTCTTTTTTTTTTAAGACAGAGGCCTGGACCTACATAAAAGTGTTTTCCTCGTATCTGCATTTTCTTTTGGTGATTTAGCTGGCCGTCTGACATGTGGATGGATAGCTGATTTGAAAGTGGTCCATAGAGGAACGTTAGTTCGTCTCTACTTAATTACCATGGGATTACTCTTGGTTCTCTTTCCAACAGTTCCTAGTAACGCTCTTTCCGTCATCGCAATTGCACTTGGGGTCATTAATGGCGCAGTAATTGTGAACTACTCTGTTCTCCTTACTGAATATCTTGGAATTCAGAAATTGCCAATGACGATGGGATTTTCAACTTGCATGGTTGGGATGTCGGCATTTTTAAGACCTGCCATTATCGGTAACATGCTTTTTGTCATAATGTTTTCATTATTATTGTGCTTAGTCAGATTTACTCTTTATCCCTTACCATATAATCCTATGGGATTTTTGTCATTTCGCAAATCACTTTTAAAGAAGAAGTTTTTTGGATTCTGCTTTGTGAATTCCACTCATTCAATATGACACCTTTTATTTTAGTGAGCATTTTTTAAAATAAATTTAAATGTATCTTTTTGTAATTGATAATTAGACCCCTGAGCTTATTTAATGAAATATTTATTATTATTATTATTATTACTCACTGAAATAAAGGGCGACATGTTTAACGAATGAAAATAAAAAAAACAGAATTTGTAAAATTCCATTTTTGAATGAGATATCTTAACAATGCGAAGCAACAAAAATATCATAGGATTACACGTGGAAGAAGGAAGGGTGAAATTAACTTATGTTCAGCCTTAAATCATTGCATTTTTTTATTTTTCTATACCGGGTGCCTCATAAGTCTATGCACATTTAAAAAATTCATAAAAACTGAAGCAAAATGTAGATTTAAACGTGGTTTGCAAAAAGGTAATTCTCATAAAGGAAATTTTTTTTTTTTTTTTTTTTTTTTTTTTTTGCTAAAGAAAAAAATAATAGTTAAAATTTTCATCGATAGAAGGCGCTGTACGTAAGCAAATCAGAAATTTTCATAAAAACTATATTTATTTCCATGCAAATGTGTACAGGCATATAAATCCTATTCTATGTGTTCGCTATCACCACAAATTACAGTTTGCAAACGAGTTACAATACCGCTAATTACAGCTTCAGTATGCGGTTCTTAGCTCAGGAAAAACATCTTCTCCAATAACATTTAATCCACCAAGTCAACATCACAATTAAAACTTCATATAAGCACAAGTTAGAAGCAAAATAAGAAATAAGCTATGTTAATCGCAAAACCATGCAATTTATAAGACTCTGATTTGCATATTTCTTATTGCGCGTCCTCGCAGCGCCCTCTATCAACAAAAAATTTAACCTTTTTTTTTTTTTTTTTTTTAACCAAAAGAAAAAAAAAATTCCCCTTTCAAGAGAATAACTTTTTTGCAAGTCGCGTTCAATTCAACCAATTACTTTATTTTTTATAATTTTTTAAAATGACGACTAACTTATGGTACACCCGGTATATAAGATGAACAAAAAGTATCAAGATATTTCTGATTTCATAAATACGTAATACTAATCATTCAAACATTTATCACTTTATTCAAAAAATAGATATTTCATAGATTCAAATCTCAACAGAGTGTGAGCAAACTTTAAGAATTTTAGGAAATGTGCATACTTTTTGCCATTGTTTTTCAGTAAATTTTACTTAAGTGTGTGTCGATTAACTAAGAAAACGATACTTTCTGCGTAGCATAAATGAGGGTCTTTTAAGCAGTAAAACTTTCATTTTAATTCATAAAACAGAAATATTCTTATTTAATAAGATCAAAATTTACACTATTTTTAAATATTTTCATCCCGTCAAATTCAAAATTAGAGACAAAAACATATATCTAAATCTGAGCACAATAAAAAGGTCAGCAAACACGACATCATATTTTAAGTTTATCATATGTTTTTCAGTTTTTGTGTGAAAAATCATTTTAACAATGAATAAATAGTTAAATAATATGTCATATATAATGTCATATTTAAAGAAACATTCCAATGAAAATATTTTTTCTCTTTCAGAAAATTGTAGCGTCTTACAATTGTCAGTAAACATCATTATATAAAACATTGAACGTCAATTAAAAACTATTCTATGGGCTAGTCTATTTACTATATGATTGTAATTTTTTTTTTCCTTTTTTTTTTTTTTTTTTTTTTTTTTTTTTTAACGGCTCATAATTATCAGATTATTATAAATGGGATTGGTAAATGTATTGGTAATAAAATCTAAAAATTAATATAGAATTTTTAACAACTATAAAAAATAATATACACTTGACATAAATTAAGCAGATGCTACTTTTATTTTATCTTAGGATAGACTGGCTACCGTTTAAACTAACAAAATTATTTTGACTCATCATACTTAATCAGACTCATTACAGGTAATATTCAGCGAATCAACAAGATTACTATATCTTAATATCTAATAATCAGACTGAGTGCAGTTATGGCAAATGTTATATTTACCACATCTCTACAGGTTTTCTGCCTTGCACATTCAGTCGTTGTATATCTCTTCTGTATTTGTATACAATTGCGTGCAGAAGTCTCTCTTTTGACTTCATCGTATGCGTTTAAATAAAGTAATACATTGCCTTTTCATTTTTAAGTCTGTCTAATGCGTTTCCTAGGCATCTGAAAACGCAAAACAAAAATATTCCAATGCTACAACTGTACTTATTCCTTTATTGACAATAAAACAAAGCCAGTAATGAATCAACAACAACAAAAACATGGATTACTGTTTAATAACTTATAATGTACTGTGGTTTTGCATGCAAACACTCATTACAGTAAATGTAAAACTGACAAAGGAATTAAAAAAGAAAAAATCATACACACATACTTACTTTTAGTTGGTAAATCACAACAGGTCCATCTGCAATTCAATGTGTTGTCAATTTGCAGGGTCTTTTATACTCAATATTCTACAATAATTTTTAAATGTAATTTTGTCTAATTGTATGTTTATCTCATCTATCGTATATATCAAACATAATTCTTCAAAATTAGTGGTAAATATTAAATTAAAATGTCTTAACCAGTTGGCAACACGGCTGCAAACATTTCTAATGAGCAAAGTGCAACGTAATATTATGAATCATGTCCGTACATGCAATTCGCGTTTCCCTTTTCTTATGTTCCTATGCCCCCTTTGTTTCAACAGTACGGTGGATAGTTTCGTGAATATTCGAATTCTTACAACTGTACCTTATTTCAATCGTATCCTGTCTACCCTACCCAAGCAAAATGAGAAAGATTGTTATAACAGTAATTAAAAATAATTCTTCAATAAAGTAACAGTATTCTTATTTTTTTTTTAGTTCCCCATCATACTATAGGTATGGGGAACTTAGGTAATCGTGAAAATTTTCGACCTCGGTTTTTTGACTTTTCTACACGTTTTCAGGTGTGAGGAATCCGAAAATGACAAAATTTGTATGGTGTCTGTCTGTAGGGTGTCTGTTAGTCCGTTAGTCCGTTAGTTTGTTAGTCTGTGTACACGATATCTCAAGAACAAATTGTCGCAGAGAGGTCAGATCAGTTTTAAAATGTTACTTTCGACACTGGCAAGAACCCTATTCATTTGCAACATTCGATTTTAAAAACTTCGCAAGTTATTAGAAATTTACGATTTTCTTAACATGGGAGAATAGGACAAAAATTCACTTAAACGTGCATTAAATGGAAACTTTTTACTGTAAAATTGTCAGACCAGTTTTAAAATATCAGTTTTGATGCCGGAATGAACATCAGTAACTATAAATATGCTTCTTTGAAAATTTCGCAAGTTATTGGAAATTTACGAATTTCTTAACATGGTGGTATAGGGCGAAATTTCACATAAACGTCAATTTTGAGAGATATTTTCATCGTAAAGATGTCAGACTACTTTTGAAATATTATTTAGGACACTGGCATGAATATTGATGACTATGAATTTTCCAATATAAAAATTTCTTAAGTTATTGGAAATTTACGAATTTCTTATCACAATAGAATAGGGCAAAATTTTACACAAACGTCAAATCTTGGGGGATATTTTCATCGTAAAGATGTCAAACCACTTTTGAAATATTATGTAGGATACTTACATAAATACCATAGAGTATGAATTTTCCAATTTAAAAAAATCTTAAGTTATTTGGAATTTACGATTTACTTAAAATGGCAGAATAAGGCAAAATCGAGCACAAACGTCCATTTTGAGGATCATAAATATATCAGACAATTTCAAAATAACATTTATGATACTTGAATGAACACGATTGACTACAAATATTCTAATGGGAAAATTTCGTAAGTTATTCGAAATTTAAGATTTTATCAACATAGCAAAATGTTGCGATATTTCATATAAATATGCATTTTTGGGATTGTTGCATTGGAAATATTAGCATGAAAAATAAACTACGAAATTGATCCCAATAAAATAAATTAATAGATTAGAATAAGATAAATATGTTGAACTGAATGGTGGGTAGCCTATTAGGTGAGGATTTCGTTCTGTCATTGTGCCAAGCGTTTGGTCAAATTCATTTCTCTTAACATGAATGTAATATGTCCTGTACAAGAAATTTATGAGATCATACATATGATGGGGAACTGAGCAGAGTCCACCTATGCCAACTAGTTTTTTCTCGCGAATTTCAGGATTTACAGCTTTTTACTGTGGAAAGACATGCAGTCTCTATCTTAGGAGATGGGAATAATTTCTCAAAACTTTTATCAGGTATAACCTGAAATACTTGCTAAACATGAACGATAGCGATTTTTTTTTTTCTACGAGGAGAGGGGACAGATTAAACAAAAAAATTCTGTTTTAGAATAACCATTTACCAATGTTTGATATTAACCTTTTAACTAATGTCTGATATTAATAATAGATTGAATTTTCGCATACTAACTTTGGAACTGAAAGATACTGCGGTACATAGCCCTCTCTATATTTTTTTCTTTTTCATAAACAATAAATGATATTTTTACAAAATTTCCTATAAATGTGAACCGGTATGATTTAAAAACAATCTTTTTTTTTTCTCTGCCCCCCCCCTCTCCCCCCCCCCAGGTATAGATATCACTCCCCGTAATTTTTCCTTTAAAGTAGGTGATAGTCATTGAAATTTTAATTAAAATTGGCAATATTGTGATATTTATGGAATAATTTTCCTCTTCTGCCCCCCATAAACCCCCAAGATATATGTAACAAGCAGCGTAATTTTATTTTAAAAATTAAGTGATATTTATAATAAATTTTATTAAATAGTGATATAAAACATTCATTTTCTATCCTTCTGTCTCCAGCCCCCCTCCTCCCCCACCCAGATATATGTAACCCTCACTGTAATGTTTCATTAACAATAAGGGATACATATTTACACAAAATGTCGATAAAAAAAATCGATAGTAAGTGTTGTTGAAAAAGATTTTATTTCTCATCTGCCCCCCATTTGCCCCCTTTTTACTTTCTCTTACCCATAGGGTCGAGAAATTATTGTTTTAGGGTCAAATATTTGAACGTGAGTTTTGTTATATTTACATGTTCTGAGGTCCCCTGAATACGAAAATCATGTTTTTAGCGAATAGTCTGTGTGTCTGTTATCAGCATATCTCAAGAACAAATAGTAGCAGAAATTCCAAACTCTGTATTCTAAATGTGTATCATATAGGAATGCTACAGTAAGCTTTTCGTTGAGATGAAGCAAATGGTTCGTGTACAGGGACACTCAAAAGTATTCAAATACATTACGTCTATGGCGGAAATTGCAGGTAAGTAGAGTTTGACTGCACTAAACCAAATGAAACTAATATATATTTTTTGTAATAGAGATAGTCAACTGGGAAAATTTTTTTGTGTATGTAGGAGCCTCGCCTCCCCCGTCGAGGGGAGTAAATTTTCATGATGGGTATCTTTCAAAAGAGCTCGCCAATACCTTTAAAACGAATGGTTGAACCATCGATCTGCGATAATTTAAAATAAAGTTATCGATTTTTTTTTTTTTTTTTTTTTTTTTTTGTAACAAAAATTAAATAAATAAATAAATGTAATATTGAGAATAAATTCAACTTATATATATATATATATATTTAGTGTTATACTACTTCTCTAATATGAAAATCGTCTGCATTATCATAAAAGATAATTTTTTTAAATAATAATCTTAATAAATTATTTTTTAAAAACAGAATTATTTTTTAATAACCGAATTAAATTCTATATAAATATAGGTGCATTCATGAAACGGGGGGTTTAGCTCACACAGAACTAATTATCATATAAAACTCTTCCGAAGCTTAATTTGAATTGTTTAACATAGGTTTACATAACAGTACTCGTTATCTTACCTCTTATCTCCAACCTGCATTTATAGTATTAAATTTCAGGGTAAGAGAAAGTCGTGGATTGCTGGTTATCTAATGACATAGAGATTGGTATTTAGAAAATAAAACCAAAAGACAAGGTTCAGGTTATTGAGAATTGTAACAGAATAAGACTGTATTAATAAATTTTATATAAATAATATTAATTATATTTGTCATTCATTTGGTTACAAATTTTAAATTTTAATATGAAATAGGTATAATTATGTAAAAGAAAGAATAATCATATTAAAAAATAAGCTGGTGTGGCACTCACATGACTTTCACTTATCCTAAAATTTAACATTATAAATACATATTGGAGATTAAGGGGTTAGATAATGAATACTGCTATATAATATTGGGTTAAAAACAATTCAAATTAGGCTTCACAACAACTTTATTTGACAGGTAATTCTGTGTGAGGTGGCTACCGCCCCTCTCAACATCCATTTGGTTATTGTACCTATATTTATATAGAATTTAAATTTGTTGTTAAAAGTTCATTTAAAATTTTTCAGACAACTTTCCCACGCACCATTCCTTGGAACTTCCTCAATCTTGATCAAGATTTTCAAGTGGAAAACTTATATCAATTTCAAAATACATTTGAATTGCCCGAAATTATTTGATTTTAAGTTACTTTGATCAGAGACAGAGACAAAGATCAAACGCTAAAAACTTGACTTCGGAAAACATTAAATCTCAAAACGTGTAAATATAGGAAAAACAAACGAGGAATACTTAGCTTAAAAAAATTACTCATTTACTGTATGCGTTGTTTACCGTATAATTAATTTCAATTCCTAAGCGTTTTTCCTGGACATGTTAAAATATTATAGCGAAGTACTTCCACTAATTTCTCTATCATATATCAAGAGAAAATAAAAATAGATATTATTAGGTCGTTGCAAAAGTTCGTGCGGTTTTTATTGCTTCATTTCATAAAAATACATCAAATCAAATGACAATTTTTAATAAAAATACTCTCCATTACTTTCTACAACCTTTGCTCATTTTTCGGGTAGCAAATGTATACCACGGCGCTAGAAGCTCTCGTCTTTGTAGACAATAAAATGATCCGCGTCCGCACGAACTTTTGCAACGACCTAATACTTGAGCGAATGAAAAAAAATATTATATTGATAAGGTAACCAGAAATATTTAAATTACTATGTAGTACAAATTTTCAAATGTTTCTCTGAACTATAAACAATTTTATTTTTATATTTTTATTTATATATATATATATATATTTATATATTTATTTACTTTCTAGGGTATTTTAGGGATTTTCATCAAAGCTATGATATGCTATTTGTGTTTTTGGGTCTTCTTCAGATCGCTATAGCAACGGTCTGGTTCTTTGAAATCATCATTCCTGTGGTGCGGCAAACTTTTTGTGTACATAATGTTGTATAAATAAATATATATTTTTTATTTTTTTTTTTACTTTACCTGAATTGTTTATCTAAAAATTATTAATTACATTTTTTTTTAATAGTTAATCAATACTAATAAAGTGTTTTAGAATTTGTAATGGTGATAAGACCGTTTCCATTGGAACATTTTCCTAATTAAAATTTAAAAAATATATAAATATGGAAATAAATGTGTAATACATATATGCACTGAGATTATTTTTCTGATGTGCTATTTAACTGATGAAAAAACATATTATTTCTTATTAAAAGAAGCAAGTAGATGACATACTAAACAGGAGTCGTACTTCCCGCCCTTTTTTAAGGGTAGTCTGAGGAATAAGAAAGTTCTGCCTTTAGTACTACCACTATTTTCATCCAGAAATCTCTATCTTATTTTTACGCTAATGTACCGTGATTAAATAGATTAGAGACTATTGTATAAAAATAGTGGCATCGAAAAAGGCGGAAATTTCTCATATATGAAAGTGTCCTAAAAAAAAGAAGAAAAAATGATTGAGATAATTAGAATATGCCAATATTGTTAATGTTATGCGCAATATCTCATTACATTGGATTTTTTTTTTTTTTTTTTTTTTTTTTTTTTTTAAGACAACCCACTGAGTAGATTCCAGAATCTGGGTACAAAATGAGGCATGAAATAAGTCTTTACTTTTAAAATTATTACGATGCGAGAGCCAGGGCCCGATTAAGCTTTGAAGCTAGGGGAAGCTCAGTATCACTTTGGGGCCCTCTTTCATTTCAGAAAATCTTGTTTTCCTATTACATATTGTAATATAAAAATGCTGTAGACTGTAGACCAAAAATTAATGTATGTTTATAGTTTTTTTTTTTTTTTTTTTTTTTTTTTTTTTAAATTATTATTATTATTCATATTTCTAGGTGGTTTCTACACACAACATTAAAATCGTATAACTTATTAATTAAGAACATTCAGATTTTTGAGGTTAAATAATAGACTTTTCCCAAAATACTGAGTATTTTATCTTGCTGCAGGTGAATTTTCTCAGAAAAATTCAATCTCAGTATGAAAAAATAAAACAGAAAATTCAAGACCCTGTTTTTAGTCATTTTGGGGCCCTTCTTAAATTTTAGAGGGGGAAGCTTGTGCTTCCCGAGCCTTTTAGGTAATCAGGCCCTGGCGAGAGCACCTCCAAAATCCTATAATATTAAGCAACAGGCCTCCCAAATAGAGTTAGGTACGACCACTCTAAAAAAATAACGGCTGTATCTGTATATCACGGTACTTGGCCATGGTTTTTGATTTGCTGAAAGTAGTCGCCAATCGAAATACATTTATTTAAACCTTTCAATTAAAAAGAAATCATTTAAATATACTACCCAGAGAATCGGGCAAAGCCTGTTAATAAATAAATAAATAATAAAATACATACATAAAGAGGTGGACATAAGCTGAAAGAAAATAAACGGAGATAAACATTATGTTACTTCATATTCTATTGCTACTACGATGTATAACTGTTTGTAAAAGTTAATATAAAAATCTAATGTCCAGACAGACATGAATTCCTTTAGAAAACAAAGATTAGATTTAAAAACGTTGCAATAAGACAGATGGTACATTTATATTAACAGCCAAATTTAAATGTAAGAAAACTGATGAGAAAAGTTTCATTATTATATTAGAAATCTATGTAGTATATGTTGCCGGCTATACCAGACATATGCGAAATTACTACTTGAAACATCTAGTGTTTGCTAATTATCACATCGAATATAAAATGAAATGAATTTGTTTCAAATATTGCATATATTATTCTTATTCAGATTTTTTCCACAGTCTATCTTCCGTAATCCATTCATTGTCAAATATTGACTTGAAATATGAACAATACTGACAACAGTAGGAAATTTAAATAAAATTGTACGGTATATTGAGTAGAGATGGGACAAATAGTTACTTTTCAATAACAGATTACTTCATTCCACACACTGTTAAAAAATAACTATTACCAGCTGCAAGAAACTCTCTGTGATTGGAGAAAATAATTATTTTATCCAATCATAGAGAGTTTCTTGCAGCTGGTAATAGTTATCTTATACTATTAAGTGAGCAATATTTGTATATTTCACTGTTCTCGAAAACGGTAGCTCGGACAGTCACGAGATTTAACACAAAGGTACCCCCCGAAGGGTCATTGTGCAGATCGAAGTCAGATTTTCGAATTTTTGATTAGTTTTTTCTTAATTAATTAAAATGTGAAAATAATAACCTTCTTATTTCTGATAAATAAGCCATTTAAATTTTAAAATTTTATCCATAATTTAATTGCTGCCAATTTTTTTTTTCGACAAAATAATAATAATTAAAAAAAAAAAAAAAAAAAAACGTACATTTATTTAAAATGGGGAAAATAAATCAGAAAGATTAGAAAATAAATTAGAAATATCAGTCGCATCGTTACAAATAAGATAGCAAATGAAAGGGAAAATTTTTGTAAATCCCATGCATTAAACAGCTTATCAATCGGACAATTAGATTTTTTAAAATTAACTAAAGTATGAATTTTAGGTGGCAACAGCAGAAGATTGTATGGAAACCGTTAGGAGAAAAAAAAATGAAAAATCTGCTTCACATTAAGTCACATGATTTTTAAGTGGGATTAAAAATTGCAGTTTTCAAATTCTTTTAAATTTTCTCTCACGAACACAAAAATGTAATATACAGCCTGTACCCCACAAGACCAACTTGCATTTCAAATTTCATCAATTATTTTGGTTAATAAACAAAAGTTATTATTATTATTATTTTTTTTTTTTTTCAAATTAAGTTTTATCCGCGTTTGTAATGATCGATAGATGGCGCTCTCTGAACACTGCAGTTGTTAGTAAATATAACAGCCACGTGTAATTATTATTCTTTCTCCGCCATTTCATCATGGAAAGTCGATTGCATAATATGAGGATATGCAGCGGTGTGATAATTTCACCTTAGCCCACCAGAGGGCGAGCATTTCATTACAATCGCGGATTCTATCTTCGAAAATATTTATGTGATCATAGATATAATAATATATATAGATCTATCATCCCCATATTATCGTGCAAAGATTTTTGATGCCGAAAAAAAAGCTTTGGAATCAGCCATTAAGTGGTATTGAAGGAAAAAAAAAGAAGAATGAATTTGAAACTATATCTGGAGCTTTTCATTCACCTTTAGTAAATAAATTATTCATGAATTTTATTTGCTAAAACATTCGTGTGTATTCCCGTGTGTATTCACTCGGGGAAAGACTGCCATATTTTGGTAAAATCGCCGTCTTTTCCCGAGTGAAAAGGAATCCCTTTTTTCTCCCCAATGATCAATCTATATATTATTACTATATCTATGTATGTGATACGATACATTAATAATTTGGGTTTTAAAAGTTTTTTTAAATAATTTAAACTCTATGAACCATATTTTTATTTTATCAGTTTCATTAGCAGATCCTGCTGGGCGATTTTTTAAATTTTGGTGTTGAAGTACACCAAACGTTTTTCGACAAGAAGTTTAATATAGCAACAGCCATTTTAATCTAAGTAGCGCATCAAATATATAAAAACATAAATGATTTATTTTTACACAAAATTTACAGAACAAATGCAGTTTTAAAGATAGGAAATTTATTTCAAAAAGCATTTATTTTAAACCTAAAAACCATTAAAAATATAAGCAGAATATAAAGGATTCTTATGTATAAACAAAAAAGAGTCTGATAAAATTATTAGCAAAATAGTCTTCCCCTTTTCATACAAAAAAAAAAAAAAAAAAAAAAAAATCCATCGCTAATATGGCGACAAAAATTCAAAAGCCGCCAATGGAGCGACATAATAAAGTTGTGTAACACGATAATGTTTACCTATTTAATTATTTTTTTTATGTAATAATCACTATGCTAATTTATCATACAAACAAATGAGCCTCTGTGTATTACTGCACTTGCACGCTGTCGAACAGAAATATTTGAAAAATTCAAATTAATATTTAAATAAATAAATAAAAATATGTTTAATAGGAAATATATATAACCATAAAAAGATTAGTTGTCTAAAATACGGCAGAAATAGCGCTCATAGTATATTGTTACAAGGGATTAAGTCTTATTGTTACAATGGATTAAGTCTAAAATGGTGACAAAAACTCAAAAGCCGCCAAAGAGAACTATATTAAGGCTGTTCTATCAGGTTTACAACCCATGAATTATATATAAACACAAAAAATTAATTGTCTCATGCGACAGACGTAGCCGGCCACAGCATATTGTAATATTTGACGTGAAATTGCTGTCATTTAATGGTTGATTGGATAAACAAAATAAACATATGAAATAACGTAAAAGCAAATATTATGTTGTCTAAACCCAGTTACATTTGAGTCCAGTCCGAGTTACATGTGAACAACACGTATAGTGTTGTTCACATGTAACTGGGATTCAAATATAAAAGGGAAACTCCAATTTTTTCGATACTATCTATTTCGAAACTGTTATATAACCGAATTCTGAATGCGGGAAATTTTTTTAAATCAAACTCGAAATTTGCAAAACTCGGTCAGATGCTTCTTGCGTGCCAATACGCAAGCAAAGTGTGACGTCACTGACCGTCCGTAGTTGGAAGAAAAAGATTTCCTATGTTAATCGCCCATTGGATTTTTTGTAAAAAATTATTAAAAATCGAGGAAAATTATTTCCCGATTTCAGTCCCCGTATTTGGGTATAAATGTGTGTTAGTTATCGTAATCATGTGTTAGATTGAGTCGTTTTGCTGTCAAATTGACAAAATTTTGATTTTAAATTTCAAAACTCTGTCATCCTTGGTATTATTTGTATTTGGTGATCAAAAACGTAATACGAAAATATACATGCCAGATGAATATTTTCGTAATATGTATTGTACGAAGTATTTTTTCATATTTTTTATTACTCTCTTAATATAAATTGTTAAAATAACCATGATATTTGAAAGGAATTAAATATGTTAGCCAGATAATTTGGCGATATTTTTTTTATCGCCGAGGATGACAGATATGAAATCTATTCCGCTGCTCAATCAGTAAAGCTGCGTTCAAACTCTGGCAACAGCAGGGCGACAAAGACGTTCTCTATTCCTATTAAGCTGAAATTGTCCATACACAGAGTAACTTCAACTACAATAATACGTGCTGAAGCAGTAATGGACTTAGGGGAGGAGGCTTGGGGACCCTGCGCGCCTTCGTTTGTTATCAGCCAGGGTTAAATATTATGAGCAAATTTTTACTAATTTCTACTATCCGAAATCCGTTTGAGCTGATATTGTTCATACATTTATAACTGCGATGACAATACATGCTCAAACACTAGCAAACTTAGGGGAGGTGGGCTGGGGATCCTGGGCAACGAATTCCAATGTACTTTATCCGCGTTACGTAATAAACCCTTGACATGTGACTACTACAGGGAAAAATGCAGAATTATAATGTTTACATTTGTATTTTATGGGGAAATGTTTGCATTCTATAGGAAAATTTGTATCCTAGAGGGAAATTCATAGGGAAATCGAGAATCACAAGTCACATGTTGGGTATGATTTAGCCTCGAACCCAAGAAAACGGATATTGCCCATTAAAGAATTGATTTCAAAATTTAATCCATTTTTTAACGTCTGACTGATCTGAAATTTTGCATACTTCTATAACTCCGATGGTAATAGATACTGAAGCAGTAAAGCTGCATTCAAACTCTGGCAACAGCAAGGCGACAAAGACTGTCTCTTTTGAAATCCCTTTGATGTGTGATTTGAGGTGTCGCGAAGCTGGAAGAGAATTTTTCTGCTCTGACAAACCTCCTACTGCGATAATCGCATTGAGAACTTGAGTCTCTTTTGTAAAAGAGCAATAAAAAATACTGTCCTTCATTGTTAACATGTGCAAAATTTCAAGGGTCACTTTCGGACAATGGATAATTTATGACTTTTTCGTGCTGCATCGTTGTCAGTGTTTGAACGCACCTTAACAGCTTAGCGACAGAGTCCTGGGCACTGATTTCCTGTTAAAATTTTCATTCACTTCCGATCATACGATTAAGCATAAATTTTCCAGTCATGTATGATTTCGATGACAATACATGCTCAAGCAAAAACAGACTTGGGGGAACCTGGGCCACGACTCCAGTTCAAAACTTTTAGTACATTTTAAAATAAAATCATGGTTAATTTTTTTTTTTTTTTTTCCTTCTTCATCTTCTTTTTCTGTGGTATTATTCTTACCATACACCTTAATGTGTAATCAATCTTTAACGTATTCTAATGCAGGATAAAAGAAAGTTGTGTGAGTGACACAGCAGATTACTTTTATGAAGAAGTAGTTTAGGTCACTAAACATTTTTCTAAATTCGCCAAATCGGAATAACATTACGTCTTGACACTCCTTAATGCAAATAAAAGAGCAGAAAATTTGTTAATATATACATTTTTTTTTTTTTTTTTTTTTTTTTAACATTCACACAAAAGAAAAAAAAAATATTATTATTATTATTATTATTATTATTATTATTCCCGATCAAAGGGTTTATCTACAACGATTGAAATTTTGTTTTACAGTTAGTAAACAGATTACAGATTTTTTAAATGGAAGATTTTTGTCTAATTATTCGCAATACTTCCCTTTTCTTTTATACTTTTTTTTTTTTTTTTTTTAATGTTTCCCTACTTTATACAGCTACTTTCTTTCATTTTTTTTTTTTTTTTTTTAAGCATTAAGATGTAACATATGATGTCATTGTTTTAAAAAGATCGTGTAAACTGACTTTTAAAACTGTATGTATGCTGTGTCTTATGTAGTATCTAAAGTTTTCTAAAAATGACATTGCTTTGATTTTAAAACATAGCCTGTTATAAACGAAGACATACGAAAACTTGTCGATGTTAGGCAAGAAATGTTTATATCTTCATTAATATAAGTGCAATTCTCATATAAATTTATATCTATAATTTAAAAAAAGATTCATAATCATATACTATAGCTACAACTCATTTCAAGCATTATTTTTTACAGGGTAATCCAAAAGATTATATTTTTTGGTTAATTTGTGACTGATCCCCTTTTAGCCTTCGGGACAAAACTTTCACTGGAATATATGCAGTATAACATGCTATTTTTATCCCCAAAGTTCCAAGAAAAATCATCGAGTATTTCTTTAGATATGCGACAAAAATTTCTGGGTTGCAAAATATGCCTTCACTTACGTCGGTAACTGCATTAATTAGCAGTTTTAAGTTTGGTGCTGCCATCTCTTAAGTTTTTGTGCAACACAAATGCTTTTCCGATTTGATTTAAAAGATATTAAATTCTTTAATTTCTCTATTCAGAGACGAGACTATTTAGAGTTACTACGCCAGCAGTGAACATTTAAAAACATTTTCTGGCTATTTTTTAAGCAATGTTCTCAGTTTACAGTCTGTAAATATAAACAGTGTTATATGCCTCTATCAACTCTTTTTGTATATGACAGTGCTGCGAAAAATGCTAATTAAATAATTCTCATACTTAAAAATTCGTTTTCCACGGAGCTTAAAATGCGCTAGTAATAAACGCCTTCACTGTTATTTTACTTTTTAGTATTTACTTTACTATATATTTATTTTTTAGTATTTAAATTTTACTTACTTTTTACTATTGGACACCTAAGAAGTTTTTCAGAAAAGGCGAACTCATTTCAAATGCATATTTAATTAATAAATATATGTTCTTATTAAAAACAAAAACTTAAGTCAAAACAAAACTTTAGTTTAGACAAAACTTTAGTTAAAATACATTTAAAAACAAAATATACATTTAAAATTTTAGACGTTTCAAAACCCGTCCAAGTTTCCTCATCAGTATCACTACAACATAGTTTGCAAGCATTACATGAATACACAAGGAATTTATAGAAGTATAGAATATTGAGGAGCCAGTGCGCATGCTTCATTGATAGTGTAGAGATGGCTGGCAGTGTGCCAACTCTCAAGGAAAATAGTACGTGATTTATAATTATCATAGCCAGAATTTAGAACTTTTATATTATCGAAGTCAGGAATATTATCAGTTTCTATTGAATGGAATTTTAGAATTTTTGTTGCAAGTTTTATATGACCGTCTGTGCTCCTGTAGACTAATTCTTGCCGTACGGCCAGTTTCACCTATATAAACATATTTACAATTTTTACAAGAAATTAAATATATTACGCCAGTTAGATCCAAAGTAAGGGGTTACAGGTTTAAAGTTAAAAAGAAAGTGTTTTAATTGTTTAATCGGCCGGAAAGCAGTATAAATATTATGTGGTTTAAGTAATTTAGAAATAAGTTCTGAAGGAAAACCAAAATATGGCATGGAAATATAATTTTTATTATTAATCAGTGAATTTTTCGTTTGCATTGGAAGAGAGGGGGAAATTGTAGAAGGAAACGAAGAGGGGAAGCGGATAATTTTTTCACGATGAATTCGTTTTAACCAATTAAGAGGGTAATCGTTATTTATTAAATCCTGAAAAATTCTTTTAATTTCCAACTTAATGTTTGTGTACGTTAAAGATATTTTCTGTTTAATTTAAGCGATAAAAAATCGAAAAAATATATAAATTTTATCATAAACTGAAAACAATTTATCACGAAAAATAATACTTCAATAATACTTTATATTGTTTAAAATATATCTTAAATTGTGAATAACATTTTAATTAACCCCTTCAGTAATAATTTTATAAATAGCAAGTCTGCCCAGTCTTTCTTTTAGATATTTACTTGAGTTGTTCATGTCATTTCCAAAAAATGCAAATCTCTTCTAAAAATTTGTAAAAAAAAAAAATTAATAATAATAGTTTTTATGGAATATACTAGCAGACTTTACCCGCTTCACTGGTCACTATATTTAAGAGAATTAAAAAAAAAAAAAAAAAAAAAAAAAAAAAAAACTAATTATTTATATTATACATTATAAATATAAAAAAAAATAAAAAAAAGAAAGAGGAACGATTACAAATATATAGATTTCTTAATTAAATATATATATATATATATTTCTTTTGTTGACTATTTTAACAAATGGTCAAATACCGTGATACACAGCCGTTAATGAAATTTAAATTATATTTAAATATTTGAGTTTCGTTATGTTGATAAGAAACACGGTTAATCTATTATATATAAAATCGTTTGTCCTGACTCAGTGACTGATTCATAATCGCTCAACCCAAACCGATTTTTTCTTTAAAATATAACATAAATACATTTTTTTTAAAATCAGGAATTTTTTTTTTTTTTTTTTATAGCTCCGAAGGAGTTGGGTAGGGTGGAGGGGGGGGGGGAGGTTCCAGAACATGATTTCACAGAATCTTTATCTCAGGAAGGGGATTTCTTGATGTGTTGGATGGTTATATGTGAAAAATTTTCACCCGTTTCCCTTCTGGAAAGGCAGGAGGGGGCAAGAAACGCGTTTCAAATTGCTCCAAATTATCTCAGGAAGGTGATTTTTTTAATGTGTGGATTTGTTATGCGTACCCAACACACACTTTAAAGGAATTTGCGAATTTTCCCCTTTCCCCTTTTAGGGGCGGCGGGGCAGAAAACACATTTCCAAGCATAGCACTGCTCCAAATTATCTCAGGTATGATATTTTTTGATATATGGGTTGGCTATGCGTACCCAACACACACTATAAACAAAGGGATTTTACAAAATTCCCCCTTTTCCTTTTGGGGACAGAGGGGTAAAAGAAAAAGTTTCCAATCGTAACTCTGTTTCAAATTACCTCAGGAACGCGATTTTTTATGTGTAGGTTATTTTTCGGGTGTGGGAACTGATTGCGTTTATTTTCCTGCCTCTAAAAATAAAATGGGCTTTTACAGAAAAGCATGCGTAGCTATGGAGCTACCGCACACAGTAGGTACCGGGACCGGAGACCCAACAATACAGATGGGAAAGATGCTGCCGAAAGCATTGGAAATCAACAGATATCCCATGTTTGTTTCTGTGAGCGCGTTTAGGTAAAGCGCTGGATCAAACGGAGGAGACTCAGAATCAGCGTGGTGGAGCGGGAAACACTGTTGTTGAAGGCAGCGAACTCAAATCAAAATTTTGACTAATTTCAGTAACCTTCTTCTTTTTTTTTTTTTTTTTTTTTAGAATTCATTTAAATAAATCTTTCTTTATGTTAAAAAAATAACAAGAAAAAATCAGAAGTTTTAAGCATTTTATTTTATTCTTGCCATCATCTTAAAATTACAACTCAAAGAAAATGTCTGGAAAAGACACAAAAATTGCATAAGACATAATTTATTGTAATCATGTCAAAAATCCGAATTTGAGATTTTGATGTTTCTATACGTTTCGAGGTCCAATGAGTCCGTTTTCACTATTTTTGCGATGATGTTTGTATGTGTATGTGTGTGTATGTGTGTATGTATGTGTGTATGTCTGTAAGTGAACACGCTAGCGTCTAAACGCTTTGTTCGAATAAGCTGAAAGTTGGTACGTATATTGTAAGTCACCATAGTACGAACCCTATAGATTTTGGTGATATATAGTTTTTTTACAGGGACACAAAGAAAAATTCTTTATCATTATGGCCTATGGGACCAAAAGCTTAAAAGTGCGATAGCATCTAAATGCCTTATTCAATTGAGCAAAAAAATTATACACATATTATAGGTCACAGATACTCAATCTGTATGGATTTTGGAGAATCTAGCACTTATAGTTTTTTTACAGGGACATAAAGAAAAATTCTTTATCATTATGGCCTATGGGGCCAAATTTTTAAAAGTGTGATAGCGTCTAAACGCCTTATTAATCTGAGCAAAAAATTTGTACACATGTTATAGGTCACAGTTGCACAAACTGTATCGATTTTGGTGAATTTAACACTCACAGTTTTTTTACAGGGACACAAAGAAAATTCTTTATCATTATGGCCTATGGGATCAAATTTTTATAAGTGCGATAGCACCTAAACGCCTTATTCAATTGAGCTGAAAATTTATATGAATATTATAAATCACTGTTGCACTAACTATAAGCATTTTGGTGAATCTAACATTTATAGGTTTTTACAGGGACACAACGAAAAATTCTTTATCAATATGATCTATGGGCTCAAAGTTCAGTAGCGTTAAATAAAACATCGTGTAATATATGGAGGAAAATACTCACAGGGGCGTAGCGTGAAAATTTGATTGTGGGGGGGGGGGGAGACCCAACGTTTGGCGCCCTTTCGTATTCCTCATCTGAAAATGCCACCCACATACTTTCAAGAGTGTTGCCATCTTTGGGATCGAGGGCACAGGCGCTCTCGTCGGTTAATACGTGCCTTCCCCCCCCCCTCTCCTTCGAGGCATGTTCCTAAAATCTGCCAAGGAAAAAAAAAAAGCTGTTTTTTTTTTTCCTCCATTTAGTAGCCTTTTTTTATACATCTTTGGAGCATTCTAAATTTTTTCAGCGAATCTATATATTAATATGCAGAAATGAAATTCCTCTTACATTTTTAGCCTATTCAATAAAAGGAAGGGCTTGCAAGTAGTATCGTTCGAAAGATAGGGTTAATGTGATTTGCAGAAATAAATATATATATATATTCTCGTATGAGACTAAGCAAAAGCATCTTCCTTAGGACAACCAGAGTATTGATTTGAGATAAAGTAGAACAATTGAAAAAGATTTCTCCCCCCTTTTCCAACAAGTTTAAAGATATTACATTATAATTTAGGTAAAACATAATACTTTCAAAATAAATTTTAAGAAATGAAAGTAGTAATTGTTGCTAAGGAAAGCAACTTTATACTTTTAGAGTGGATAATACCTAATCTCACCGACAGCCGTGGCCCATGTTACTCTATGGGAAAGTTTGATTTCATGATTACTCATTACATAATGTATATTTAAATTCTGTTTTCACATTCAAAAAATTTACAATCGTTTATTTATTTATTTATTTATTATTTTTAATGTAATTTTTCAAAAATCTGAATTTTCAATATGTGCATTTTTCTCTTTCTTTCTTTTTTTTTTTTTTTTTTTTTTTTTTTTTTTACCGCAAAATGAAATATTAAAATTTTATCAATTTTTGGAAAATGAGTAAGAAAAACGTAAGCCTTACACATTTGTTCTGATCCGTTTAGTCTTTCGAAAGAAATTAATTACTTAAAATCTCTTGCTCTTTCTCGAGGCTATAATCACTCTATTATTAATAAAGCTTTATATAAATTCAAGAATCTAAACATTCTGTTACCAAATTGAACGATCACAGTCTCATTCCAGTTGTTTCACCTTTTTATTTATCACTTTCTTTTAAAACTTCTAAAATTCTCTCTCCGTTTGGTTTTAAAGTCATTTAGAAACCCGTCAACAAAATTAAATTATCTTCTCTTTAAAGATCCCATTTCTACTGAAAACCGTTCTGGCATTTATTTAGTCTTATGTTCGTCGTGCAATTTAGTTTATATTGATCAAACAAGAAGGTATTCATGTTTGAAATACAGAATGAAGAGATCTCTCAATCTATTGCTTCCCACTGCTGGGCTCATGGTCATCGTTTTGATTTTTCTAAAACTAACAATTTCATCTCCTGTCTTCTCTTCTCATTTGAATATCCATGAAGATTTTTACATATTTAAAAATTCGAAAAATCTTGTTAATGATATTTGTTCCACTCCATTCTTGTCTGATGCTATGAAATTACTCACATACGTTCAATTTTCGTTTAATTTTGAAATTTTTAGATTTTGTTACATTTTTTAATCTAATTTATTTATTTATTTATTTTCTTCTTTTATTTCATAATTATGTAGGGCTGACTCTAGGCTAATTTGGCATGGTGCCCTTTTAAACAGTTTTTAGCACCCTGTAGCCCTTTTACAACATATTTTAGCACCTGGCGGCCCTTTTAAAAGCATTTTGGTACAAAGTAGCCTTATCTAACATTTTAAATGTTTAGAGACCTTTAGATTTTTTTTTTTTTAACTTTCTTAGCAATAGTTCTTCAGCATTCCTGGAATAACAAATGCATACAGCCTATATATATATATATATACAAGGAAAATTAGTAATTTACTTTTGTTACGTACAAAAATCATAACATAGAACACCGCAAATTATGCAAATAATGCCCCTTTTTATTGAATTCCCCCAGGCGGCCCTTTTATTTTAGAGTCAGCACTATTCTCCTCACACCAGTATTTATGTTTACATTCATCTGTATATATTTTTGCTGTTCACTTAAAACGGTTTTGTGCATTGCTGCTTTGACTGCAGCACTTGTGCCTACTTTTTTTGCTTGACGAAGGATCGTGTGTTCTTTCGAACCGAAAGAATTATTGCGAGTTTATTGAATTTTATGGTGTTTATTCAAAGTTTTGTAATTATTGCTTTTAAACGCCAGTTCTGTGGTGTTTTCTTATTATGAAATTGGGTATTGTTCACTCTTAAGGAAAAAAGAAAATCAGTAATTTATTTATTATTATTATTTTACATATTTAAACCAATTAAAAAACGTTTTTCTTTTTTCCCATATTGTGTGAAAAATATTTTAAGAAATGTAGTAGCCATTGCTAAGGAACGCGACAGAATTACCGCATGCCTTTATGTGGAAGAACAAACTAAAGAAGAGTCCCATTGTCCAAAATTAAATCTTTTTTTATACAGAAATTTATATCTTACTTAGGTGTTGGTGTCGGTGTTTGGGAAAAAGGCCGAGTGACTGCTCTAGGGTCCTAGGCCTGAGGGGAAATGCCTTCTGTGGAGGTCTTTCTAAGGGATCCTAGCCCGTATTTATGCAAGTTTCGGAGAAAACCACGGAAAATTCCGAACGACTAGGCCGACAAGCGCGACCTGGGATCACACCCGCCACTTCACGTCTACCAGCTTGACAGAAAGATTGCGGGTTCAATAATCGAGCCAATTGAAGACTATCATGAAAGTCAGTCTCTGGTGCACGTAAACTCTGACGTAGCTGCAATATCCTCCATGCTCCGTGCAAATAATACCTCTGGGAGATACTGAAGCGGGGGAGCCCTCTTCCGCAGAAGATAAAAATTGGGATGGCTTGTCTTCGGATCGCCACTGGGCGTTAATCCCAAACCGTCGCCAATTGCCCAATATGTGCCTATTAATGCGACGTTAAATCAGCTTCCTCGTGTTATTTCATGTCAAGAAACACTAGTTAAATTCTATAGACAATTCTATAGACTTATAAATATTTCAAAACCCGTAAGCGATGAAACTAAAATAAAAAATTTGCTTAAAGGATCACTTAGAATCAAAAATTGTCAGTGAGAAATCGTTATAACCAAATCAAACCTCATCTAATTTCGTTTTTATACAATAGCCATAACGTACAATAAACTGCTTTTTTTTTCGAGCTAAGGTCTTGAAAAATTGTAATTTTAAGTTTTTGGAGGTGAGAAAGCGATTGCGCATACTTACGAGTCAGTTGTAAGTATCTGAAATGGGAAAAGGGCACCGCAGTCGCCACATTTGCTGAGGTCAGAATTTTCAAGGGTCGTTGCATGGTAAGCGAACATGCTGTTGTAGGTGCCTGAACAGGGAAGGGCGCCGCTCAGCTGGAGTTTGCTGCAAACTTATTCTTAAAGTCTCCTGAATACGATCAAAGTTTTCAACAGTCTTTTGCACGGCAAGCGAACAGACTATTGTAAGTGTTTGAAATGGGAAATCATGCCATAGGCGCCCCCAAACAGGAATTTGTTATAATCAGATTTTTTTAAGGGTCGTGATCGTGAATACGAAGAGAATTTTCAAGGATTGTTTGCACAGTAGGAAAATAGATTGTTATACACGTTTAAAAAGGCTGTTTTAGGTGTCTAATTAGTTAAGAGGGCGCCACCTAACGGCAGAGTCAGACATTTTAATGCGAACATTTTTTGCTGGTCGGTGAACCAGTTGGTCGCCGAAGGCAGCTTCTGATGCATAAAAATCTTAAGTGTTTTTGGTAACTAATGATAATCAACAAAATTATGATCCACTTTCAAATGAACTTCAATGCGCAAAACAGCACCCCAGAAACCTCATTATGCCTTTGAAGTTGCCTGAACAGGGAAGGGCGCCGCTGAGCTGGAGTTTGCTACTCTTAAAGGGTCCCGAATACGATTAGAATTTTCAACTGTCTTTTGTACGGCAAGTGAACAGGCTATTGTAAGTGAACAAAACGGGAACTCATGCCATAGGCGTCCCCAAACAGGAATTTGTTATGATAAGATATTTTTAAACGTCATGAATACGATGAGAATTTTCAAGGGTCGTTTGCACGATAGGAAAACAGGCTGTTTTAGGTGTCTAATTAGTTTAGAGGGCACCGCAGGCGCCACCAAACGGAAGTTTGCTACAGTCATACACAACTTTTTTTGCTGGTCGGTGAACCAGTTGGTCAGCTTGTGATACATAAAACTCTTAAGTGTTTTTGGTAACTAACGATAATTAACAAAATTATGATCCACTTTCAAATGAACTTTAAGTCGCAAAACAGAGCCCCCAGAAACTTCAATATGCCGCCCTATTTTTTAAAACATTGGCGGGGGAGACTCCCCACCCCCTAAAGCTACGCCCCTGAATACTCAAAGACTCTACTATGGTTTCTCTCTTTTGTTTGTTTAACAACTCCTCTTTCTTTACTTTATCTACAAAACTCTTTATTACTCAATGTTCAGAAAGTCGAGTGGAATCACTCCAGATTTTTTTAAATTATGCCACGAATATCGAAAATCTAAAGATATGTTGCAAAACTACACGGCATATTTTATACAAAAAAAAAAAAAAAAAAAAAAAAATTATCAAAAATGTACACGTGCCATCGTTTTTTCTGTACATCGAAAATAGACAAACAAGCCCTTTGTGTTACTCGTATAGATTAAAGCATTCTGGTCAAATTTTGAGTGAAATGAATTGATATTCGTTCCACATTCCAAATTTCGGAGAATACAGAAGTATCTCCATTTCTGGATCTCGTCTTTAAAGCCAAATGAGCCAGTAAATTGTCAAGCTACCCATTATTGGTCATGGGACATTTTGCAGTAGCAATAGTAGAAACTCATAAAAATGTTATACAATAACAAGAAAATTAAAAATTTAGCACAATAAATAAATTTTGCATTTTATTTTTATCATATTAATTCAAAGAGTATATAAAATCAATTAAAAACTAGAATGTTGTGGCCACCACATGACTGTCTTCAATATTTTCTTATACAAATTCACTCAGTAAAAATAATTTATTAAAATCGTTATTTAATAAAATTATCTTCCTTGATAATGCCGTGCGATTTCCATATTAGAGAAGTAGTTAACTCTAAATATCCAAAAAAAGTTCATTTTATTCTCAACATTACTTAAAAAAAAAAAAAAAAAAAAAAAAAAAAAATGATAATTTTATTTTAAATTATCGCAGATTGATGGTTCAACCATTTATTAGTTCCCCATCATACTATAGGTATGGGGAACTTAGGTAATCGTGAAAAATTTCGACCTCGGTTTTTTGCGTTTTTTATACGTTTTCAGGTGTGAGAAATCCGAAAATCACAAAATTTGTATGTTGTCTGTCTGTAGAGTGTCTGTTAGTGGGTCAGTCCGTTAGTGTGTTAGTCTATTTACACGATATCTCACGAACAAATGATCGCAGAGAGATCAGACCAGTTTTAAAATATTACTTTCGATACTGGCAAGAACCCTATTCATTTGGAACATTCGAATTAAAAAACTTCGTAAGTTATTAGAAATTTACGATTTTCTTAACACGGGAGAATAGGACAAAAATTCACTTAAACGTACATTAAATGGAAACTTTTTACTGTAAAAATGTCAGACTAGTTTTAAAATATCAGTTTTGATGCCGGAATGAACATCAGTAACTATAAATATGCTACTTTGAAAATTTCGCAAGTTATTGAAAATTTACGAATTTCTTAATATGGCAGAATAGAGCAAAATTTCACATAAACGTCAATCTTGAGGGGTATTTTCATCGTAAACATGTCAAACCACTTTCGAAATATTATTTAGGATACTGGAATGAATATTATATGACTATGAATTTTCCAATATAAAAATTTCGTAAGTTATTGGAAATTTACGAATTTCTTAGCATGGCAGAATAGAGAAAAATTTCACATAAACGTCAATCTTGAGGGATATTTTCATCGTAAACATGTCAAACCACTTTCGAAATATTATTTAGGATACTGGAATGAATATCACAGACTATGATTTTTCCAATTAAAAAAATTCGTAAGTTATTTGGAATTTACGATTTACTTAACATGTCAGAATAAGGCAAAATTGAGCATAAACTTCCATTTTGAGGATCATAAATACATTAGACAACTTCAAAATTACATTTATGCTATTTGTTTGAACATGATTGCATACAAATATACTAATAGGAAAATTTCGTAAATTATTCGTAATTTACGATTTTATCAACATAGCGAAATTGTAAATTTTTCATATAAATATGAATTTTGAGGATTGTTGCATTGGAAACAGTAGCATGAAAACTAAACAACGGAATCGACCTTGATAAAATAAATTAATAGATTAGAATAAGATAAATATATCGAAGTGAACGGTGGATAGCCTATTAGGCGGGGATTTCATTCGGTCACTGTTTCAAGCTTTTGTCAAATTCATTTCTTTTAACATGATTATAATATGTCTCGCACTAGAAATTTATGAGAGCATATATATGATGGGTAACTGAGCAAAGTCCACCTATGCCAACTAGTTTTAAAGGTATTGGCGAGCTCTTTTGAAAGATACCCATCATGAAAATTTATTCTCCTCGAGGGGGGACTTACAAAATTTTTTTTCCTAGTTGACTATCTCTATTATAAATAATTCTTGCGAATTCCACAACGATTGTTAAAAAATGATTCTCTTTATGCACATTTATACAAAATTTTGTCATATACCACCATATTAAAAATTTAGAAAAAGCGGGATGGCGGAGCAACCGGTAACACAATTTTTACCAAAAGTTGATATGCACTAATTTATGTCAAGGTGTAACTACATATCAATTTGTATGAAATTCTGTGCACTAGTTCCTGAGTTACAGTTGCCACAAAATTTTTTCACGCACGCACAGACATTTTCTAAAAATGGTCAAATCGTGTTCTACAGTTCACAAAACGTGTAAATCCATCAAAAACCCGAGGTCGAAAATTTTTACGAATCCAATACTTTCTTCTATTTAATATAGAAGAAAGCAATAAAAAGAGACAATGCAAACAAAATTTTATTTCCTCATTCAAAACAGCAAATAAAAACAGCAAAATGATTGAAAGGGCGATTTTTTTTTTTCTTTTTTTCAGTTAATCTAGTCTTATTCTGAAATTGACGGCTGGAAATACTTGTACTTCAAGACTTTAATAGTAGAAGTTTGTAAGGCAGGCCCTGAGCGTTACTTGTACCTATTACTTGACCCTGCTGTTACTTGAATCAGAAAACTTGTTTTCAGAGTTTGAAAGTGCCCGCTATTGGTACAGGGTCGAGTACTAGTGATCTTACTCAGAAACCTTTGGGCAGACCCTACCTGCCTGGACTCGGCCAAGCTTAACGGTTTTGGAGTGCTGTCTAGTGTTCTTACTCACATATAGTACAGAAAGCATAGTTTTGAGACCAAATTTTCCAAATAAAATTTTTGTTATAATTACACGTTTTGAAGTTCTCTGAATCCGAAAATTTGGCTTTTAGCAGTTAGTCGGTGCATCTATGTGTGTTTGTGTCTGTGAATCCGTTATCAGCATAATTCAAAATATATATTCACAGAAAATTCAAACTGAATATTCAAATCTGTATCATATGCATGTTCTGAGTTCAAAAACTGAGACAGCTTTAAATCAGGAGTTCGAGGTTGTAATACACGCCTCGCAATGAAGACGACGCATTGACCAACGAACGTTCGCAAGAATGCTTGGTGCATCGGTAATACACTTGTAAGGTAAGAGGTTGAGTCAATTGCAGGTCACCGCAGGTCACCGCAGGTAAGCGGTATGGAGAGTAAAATCGTGGCGTAGCGCCGGAGTTGAGGCAAAAGGATGTAGCCACTTGTGAAGGAATGTTGATCGGAGATTGAAAACACAAAATCTGGTACCAGCACAGAGTGACGTAATAGAATGGAGCCGGGATGAGTTTACGTGGGCATAGAGCCACTAAAAAGAGGTAAACTTTGCGCAGTTTGCATAAGGTGTATATGAATATGATCGGTTATTGAAGTTAGGGGAATTGAAGTGATAAAGGTTATCGGTTTTCAAGGTAGATAAATAAGTGTGGTATGGTATGGGGTTACATACAAACGGAACGCTTGCAGTTTCGATGACGTAAATTTTGCAAGTTTTCTGCAAATACAGTAGGCAGTAAAAGTACCCGAGCACTAGCAAAATTTCCTATGTAAAAAATGTACACTTAAGTTTTGTTAAATAAATCCTTCTCGAATCCTGTTCTTAGTCAGTCTAAGAAAAGGGTTGAACAAGAATTTATTTAACAAAACAGTGTTAAGTGTGCTTTTTTTGCTTAGGAATTTTTGCTAGTGCTCGGATACTTTTGCAGCCGACTGTAGTCATACATTTGGCCTGCAAACGGCTTTGCAACCGGAAGTGTTTCATTTGTATGTACCCCAAGGTGTTGTGTTGGTGGCGTAGATTACGAGATAGTGTTGTGTGGTGGTTGACGGAGGAAGAAGTCGCAGATATTATGATATAGTGTGTTGTTGATGGAGTGTAAAGTAAGAGTTATTGTGTTATATTGTGTTATTGGTGACCTTTGGAGATAGTGGATCGTGCGAATCCAGTGGTTTCGGAGGAGGATAATTGTGACTTATTTGCGTGTCTTGAGAGTGGCGTGCCTGCGTTTTCACAAGTAACTCATTAATGGGTGAGAAATCCTTTTTATATTTTCCTATTTACTTATTTATTTAATTATCAAACTGAGTTTCTAGGTGATAAAGCTACAGTCGGTAACAAAAGTGTCCGAACACTAGCAAAAATTCCTATGTAAAAAAAAGTACACTTCAAACGGTTTTGTTAAATAAATCATTGTCGAATCCTGTTCTTAGTCAGTGTAAGAACATGATTCGATAAGGATTCATTAAACAAAACCGTATGAAGTGTGCTTTTTTTACATAGGAATTTTCGTTAGTGTTCGGACACTTTTGTTACCGACTGTACCACTTACATTTCAAGAAATAAATAAACATTGAGTTTTATTTTCATTTAAGAGTCTCGATTTACTTATTTCTTAAATTAAGTTTAAGATGGGGTCTGCTGCAAATGATGCCGAGGCGCAGACCTCACACATTTGCAGCAACGACTCGTACCAACAAATCCATTTCCGAATACACAGGAATTTTATGCACTAGGGTTTTCATGTAACTTCAAAGAAAAAATCAAGAGGGGACAGATCTAAGGGAAGTGACCATGGGATATGTCCATTGCGACCAATTCATCGTCCCAAGAATTTAGGATCTAGATATTTGCGATCAATGCATAAAAAAGGCGCTGGAGCTCCATCATGTTGAAACCACATCCACTGCTGCATATGTACGTCACTCAGAAAAATTGGTCCAGAAAGATGCTAGTCTCTCTCTCCAGTGTCGATGGAAGCCAGTAAGGGCCGATTATTCTAGATCCCTAGTAGCTGTTCCACTGCAATTAGCTGCCCCCTAAACGAGGTGCATATCCGCCCTTTTTCAATTCGTATAGCGATTCATCCTTCTTTATGTTCATGCAACAAAATTATGCTTTTCGTCCTTTCCAACTTTCCTCGACACCGCTAGTGCTCTATTACGCACATAGGTTGCACATGCGACTATATATTTCCACATGATTCTTGTTTGTTATCGTGTTCCTGACCTGTGACCTCCATGTAAATTTTTTAACAATAGTTCTCAACCCCCTTTTTATATTATATAAGGAAAAGGCATGTCTGTAAACAAACGCTCGCTGGACAATCAATCTAAGAAATTCTCGAGTGACGAAAGATCCACCTGCTTCCCATAGCAATGCATGTTAAATTTAATGAACATTGAGAACTCTGTATGTTGTTGAATTTTTCCCCTCCGAAAAGATTAAATATCTAAATGCACGAAAATCTTTAAAAATAAATATTAGTGTAATAATGACATAATCGAAATTCTATTAATAATTACATAAATGCAATGATTGCGCATAATATTTTACAATCATTATTACAATATATTAAAGTTATCCATATTCAGATATATTTATTATAAGAAACTAAAATTATAAATTTTACAAGAGCATATATTTAGAATTTAATAACAACATTTATTATAGGTTTGCCAGATTGGGGACATTTTTTATTCAGTAGCCACCACTAATATTAATTGTGACGGCTGCCTAATTACTTTGAAGTTTGAGTGATTCCATCTCACCTCAGGCAGAGCATGATAGATTATTTTGAAAAAAAAATAGAGTATTAAGAACTAAGTGAAATACGAAATAACCCACAATTTTTTTTCTCTGTTTACAGCGCAGTAAAACACCCTAAAATTGAGCTTTTCTGGAAAATTTTTAAAAAATCTTCATTTTCAAATGAACGCTGTTTAAAAAATATTTAACTTTTTCAATAAAATTTTTTTTCTACAAGTAGCTCTTAAGCTGACTTTAAATTTAGTTTAATTTTGAAAATTCTATTTGCCTTATGAATTAAGAAAAAAAATTCGTTTTGTTGTAAAAAAAATTTATTTTTACCGATTTTCGGAATTTTTTTTCCTAATAAAAATTTTATTTGAAACTAAAATAAAAGCTGGGAATCTGAAGACCTTTTATGCTAACTTCACAGCAAATTTTATTTTAATCATAGCATATACGCAATCTTTAAAATTAATTTTTTAATTTTTAAAAATAGGACTATCTTTGAAGTGCAATTACTCAAAAACACCATTTTTAAAAAATCTGAAAGTTTGCTAGTTTGAAGCTTTACATGTGCTTAATAAATAGATTATAGCCAAATATTCTATTTTTGCCTAAAATATTTTATATTATTTTTTTGAAAATAACATGAATTGCATTTTTTTCACAAGACTAGAAATTTAATTTTTTACTAATTATACTCATTACATGCGGAAATTAATTTTTACTTTAATGAAATTTAGAATAATGCCACAGAATTATAAATGTTGAGAAATATTTAACCTAAAATAATAATATGTAATAATAAATAACAAAAAGCATTAAAAGAATTTATATAACGATTTTTTTTTCTTTTTTTTCAGCTCTTCTTTATATACTTATTATTCTAAAAAATTTTAAAGGATTAATTTACTGAAAAACAAAATTATTAATCCTAACTAACCATAATTAAAGTGAATTTCAATAGCAATAAATAAGTTTGATTTTTTTTCACTAAAAGGTCGTTTTATTTGTGTAAAATTTCCACTTCTATTTCCTAATATATAGTGCAGAATTTAGGATATTTTCTTTTTATACGTTTATATAAATCAGTGGTTCAAAGTAGTTCTTTAAACAAACTGGGAATTGATTGTGCCTGTATAAATAAATTCTTGTGGTTTATGAAGGAAGGGAAAAAGACAGCTGCTCATTTTTCTTTACAAACAGATGTGTCTTTTTCAGCATCAATTAAACAATATTCGAACACTACATTTTATTCATTTCTTTGTAAAATGAAGTTCTGCTTTTATATATTAGGCAGCTAAATATGAGTATTTACTATTAGTTTAATAAGTGATTTTTTTAGTTTACAGAGTTAAAATTATATTAAAAAAAAAAAAAAAAAAAAAAAAAAAAAATTATTGCTTTAAGTGAATTTCACTATGTATAATTATGTCTGACATTTATAGTTCTCAAAGAATTTTGTGCATTGACTATGTTAAGAGACATAAAAAAGTTGTGTATGAAACAAAGTCTGCTAAGTTTCGCACTATTGGTGATTTAGCTGATGAAATTAAAAAAGTTGTTGGCCCTTCTATTTCTGTTAATCGAGATGACACATTATGTTCTAACTGTTTTGTGTTTTATAAAAAGAAATTTTTAGAACTTGAACACAAATCTGAAGAAGAACTATTAGTTTCTGAGGAACCATTTATTCCAGAAAATAATATTGTGGATGCTTTAAATATTAGTATTAAAACCCTTGATGCAGATATGTCTTCATTGAAATACCCTTCGGAAATTAGATCAGACAGAAGAGAAAGTTGTGTAAAGAAAAAAAAGATAAAACTGGCGAGCACATTAATAACTTCAGCTGTTGACAAATTAGAAGCTGCATATGAGGTCAATATTTCACGGCAGTCATCATCTTTTCAAGATATTAACTGCTCCGATTGCGATGAATGGTTTGTAATATCAAAAAAGCCTTATATAGTTGTGATTACAACGAAAAAATACGATTACTTACATTGTTGCCAGATAATTTTAGTAAGGGAATAGTGCAAGAGAAACTACCTGGTAAAACAAAATATATGATTGATAAGTCTCGAAAGATCAAAAGAGAAAAAGGAATTTATGCACAAAGTGATCCTCATGTTGGACATCCTTTATCAGCAGAAACACTGGATGTAGCCCTTTCCTATTACTTAGAAGATAGTAAAGATTGCAGTAAAAATAGCCCAAACAAAAGTGATGTTATTAATATTAAAAATGACTATGGGGAGAAAATTAAAAGAGTAAAACGTTTTATGACAAGATCTATTAAAGAAACATATAATTTAATGAAAAAAAAAATCCATCAATGAAAATAGGCATCTCAAAATTTTATTCATTGCGTCCAAAATTTGTGAAAGTTCAGCCAATACAAGCAGTATGTTGTTGTATTTACTGCAGTAATTTGAAATTAATTTGCATAGCTCTAAAGAATCTTACAGACATTTTAATTGATGAAGAAAATCTTCTAATGGAATGCTTATGCCGTATAAGCAATGAAAAATTTTGGCTAGAAGAGTGTCCAGAGTGCTCCAGTAGTCAGTACTGAATAATTTACTGTGATAATGGCTCGAATTTCATTGGTGCGAAAAATTTACTTAAGAAAATTAATTGGGATACCATTTCTCAATACAGTGAAGCTCAGAAGATCATTTAGAAGTTCAACCCTCCATCTGCACCGTGTGGGGTGGGTGGTAGGAACGTTTGATTGGTATAATCAAGGGAATTCTTCGAAAAGTCTTAGGAAGAAGTTCGTTGAATTTAGAAGAAATAAATACTTTTTTTTGTGATACTGAAGGCATTGTTAATCAACGTCCTTTAACTTACCTCTCTGAAGATGTTAATGATCTAACTCCACTTACTCCTGCTATGTTTTTACAGGATATTAAAGAATCAGGCATTCCCGATCTTGATGTCTTAGATTCATCATCTCTCAATAAAAGATATGCCTATAGACAGTGAATAAAAAAGATTTACGAAAAAGGTTTTGAATTGAATATTTGGGGCATTTAAGGCAATCTTCGAAATTTACTAAAAATCAACGACCCATCCAAATTGGTGATCTCGTTATAGTATCCAGTGAAAACATCAAGAAAATTGACTGGCCTCTCGGTAAAGTTATTGAACTCTGTCCATCTAAAGATAGCCATGTTAGACAAGTAAAAGTGAAAATGAAAGGTGGTGAATTTTTCCGTCCAGTGCTTAGATTAATTCTTCTAGAAGTAACTCCTGAAAGTTGTGCTGATTTACTCTATTCATCACGAATTTCTAAGTCGAATATCCAACCTCCTGAAAAGAACTCTGTTCCAGTGACTCCTCCAACTGAGTCTGTTCCAGTGACTGAACCTACTGACCCAGTTGACAAAAGTTCTGTAAAGGACATTCGTGTAGAGACAGTTCCACTTGAAAAACGATCCAATTATGGACGTTTGTTAAAGCCAAAAGTGAAGTTTGAGTTTCTCTAAAAATCCTCGAAACTCAAAGGTGGGAGTGTGTTGTGAAAATCGGTACTTCCACTTCTATTTTTTGTAATCCGATCGTCTGCGCCTGCGCACACGAGAGGAATTGTGCGTTCGATAGCAAAAAGAAGAATGTTCTAAGTTCAAAACAAGACCTTCTTTCATTAACTGACCTCTCCAATACGAATTTGTCTTGCGCCGCATTCCCCGATGATTTTTACTGACAGATGGCGCTGCACATCGTCTAAAACAAGCGGGTTTTTTATAACGCATTTATAGTATTCTGAATCATTTTCTTGCGCATTTTCCTTTTAAGTTATTTGTTTATTATAATTTTTTAATTTTTTTTTTTTTCAAGAAAGCTAGCATAAAAAAATGAGTTACTGTGCAGTTCCATACTGTACAAGTAATAAAAATAAAATACAATCAGCTGAAAATGGGATTTCATTTCACGAATTCCCAAGTGATACTGAACGGAGAACAAAATGGATTAAAGCTATATATCTAAAAAGGGTATGTTACTTCACTTTTTTTTTTTTTTTTTTAATAATTGTAAATAATTGACAGCAGGCACGTAGGATAGGTCGGAGGGGCTCAAGCCCCTTATTGGTTATTATGAAATTGCCTTTTAATGTCAAATTAAAGGTCCACCCATTTAAAAACAAACCAATATTTAAGTCTTATAAATGTTCGTAACTAGTGATATTCTGCAATTAATTCTGATAATTTGTGAATAGTAATTCATATTTAATTTGATTTTCTTGGGAATAATTTAGAGTCACTTTTTAAATGAAAGAGTTTGAACATCTCCCATGTCTTTTGAATTGCTACATGCCTGGCAGTTAGTAAAATATAGTTATTTTAAATGATAGAATTTTGAAATATGAGTAAAAGAATAAAAAATACAAATATTCATTGTTAACTCTCCATTCATTTAGCTGAAAAACACATTTTGATATCATATTTTAATTTAAATGCTGGTAATTATAATGTAATTTTGAACTAAGAATCTAATTTTTAATAATAAAAGTGTATTAATGGGATTAATAATCGTTCTAAATATTCATAAAATTTTAATATGTGTAAAGGCACTTTTACAGTTTTATAATGGTTTTAAAAAAATCTTATATAGTCTTACATATATTTCAATACCAAATTTATTATTAATATATTATTAATCCTTCAAGCAAATATATATATATATATATATTAAAAATATAAGTTACTTATTAGTACAAATGTAAACATATAATTCTCAGGTATAAAACAGCCTAATTACATACAGTTTATGAATTTAAATTTTGTTAATAATAATTTATTATTAAATGTATAGAAGATTGGAAGTATTTCCAGGTGATATTGATATTTTAAAGTTTAAAGAGATCTTATGTATTTGTATTTATTTAAAAACAGATACATAAATACATAAAATATTCTTTTTGTGTCTCTTGAAATCATGGTTAAAGCTTCCTTACCCCCCCCCCCCCTCCTGAAATGTCTATGAAAGAATTTTAAATTTATCAAATTTAGTGTTATGCTATTATTTAAATGTAAACTGTGTGTGCGCACACACACACACATATATATAGATAGATAGCTAGATCTATATGTATATATATATATATATATATTTTTTTTTTTTTTTTTTCAGATAACTTGACTGGGCATCTTTGGATTCCAAGTAGCCGATCAGTTATTTGCAGTTTACACTTTTCCAGTGATTGTTACAAACCAAGCATGAAACGGAAAATTCTGCTAAAAGACAGCATTCCAACTATATTTCCAGGATATCCTAGTTATATGCAGAAAGAGCCTCCAAAAAAAAAGACGTTGCAAGAGAGAAACTCTGAACTCAAAGAAAATTATCAACAAATACAATCCTGCTCTGCTGAAAATTTATCTTCTAGCAATTTACTGCTCTTAGCCGAAGCTAGCTCCTTGTGTGATTATCAAGGAAATACTACTGTAATGAAATCAGTGTTAATACTACCTCATTACAGCAATCGTATAAGGATATAAAAAGAAAATATGCCACTAAACAACATGAACATACACAGTCGTATATTGATATGAAATGAATATATGCTACTAAATTACGTGCTATCCTAAGATTAAAATCTAAAATTTCTAAACTCCAAGAAGAAAATTCTCAATTAAAGCGATCTGCAAAACATAATCAAACCTTAATTGATATATATAACGTTAAAAAAATTGATGATGGGTTAAAAGCTAATGATTCCAAAGCACTATTTTTAAAAGATCAAATGAAAGCATATGACAAAAAGAAAATCATCTGGTCAGATTGCACCCTACGACATGCAATACTATTAGAACATAAATCCCCAACATCTTATCGTTTCCTGCGAAAAATGAATGTTCTTTCTTTACCATCAAAGTCAACAATCACCAGATATGTAGGCAATTCTGACCCGTCATCCATGCAAAAATTAATAAAGATACGACTAAATGAGGAATTCAAAAGAATCAGTGAAAAAGAAGCCTTTGGATCACTAATTATTGATGAAATGAAGATCAAGCCACTTGCCAGTTATTTGGCATTTTCTGATAAAATAATTGGATATACTTCAATGAATGGCATAGAAAAGGAGCTAGAATCGGAAAATAAATTAGCCACAAAATTGTTATGCTTCCTTTTTTGTGGCCTTTCTTCACATTACAAGATTCCAGTAGGATATTTCTTTACTTCTACGTTAAATGGTGAACAGCTACATGAACTAACGAAACATGTTATAAAACTTGTTGAAGAGAGTGGTTTCATAGTGCTGCGTATAGTGGCAGACAATGCCAAAGTTAATGTGAAGATGTTTAAGCATCTATCAAATAATGATTTAAGAGCACAAGTGCCGCATCCTTTAAATCCTCAACGAGTAATATTTTTATCATACAACTATTGCCATGTGCTAAAAAACATAAGGAATCAATTTGTATCCCGCAGAAGATTGCTGACTAACAAAGGGCATAGAATTTCCAGTTTTCCTTTGGATACCATTAATAAAATGCAGGAAGATTGGGTTATAAAATCGGTTAGAAAATTAACCAAAAAACATTTAATGCCAAACAACATGGAGAAGATGAGTGTAAAATTAGCTGTACAACTTTTCTCCACAGAAACTATTTCAGTATTGAAATATTTGCATAGATATGGAAAAATGTATGGTCTTAAAGACTTTGAAGACTGCAGCGCTACAATTGAATTTATGGAAAACATTTATAAGTGGTTTAATATACACAATGTAAAAGATAATACATTGCATTTGTATACCAACAACAATTTAATTCAACATTTCTTTAGTGTTGATGATGATCGACTCTCCTGGCTGGAAAATGACTTTTTACTTTATCTTAAAGAGTGGAAAGATAGCACTTCTGATTCATTACAGTTTTTAACTGATGAAACATATGAAGCACTTGTATTAACAACCAAGTCAACTGCACTTTGTATTAAATATCTCCTGAATGAAGGATTTCATTATGTACTGACAAGAAAATTTTCTTCTGATGATGTTGAAGCCTTATTTAGTTGTGTTCGACAATTAAGTGGATCTAATGATATGACAAATTCAGTCAGTTGTATTTCAGCCTTGCATAAAATATTAATTACTGGATTAATAAAATCATCAGACTATGCATCAGTTAAACAACCTGTATTTGAAAATGACACATTATCATTAAAAACAATTTTGAAACAAAATACAAATTTTGAAGATGATGATAATCCAAAAATTGAAATAACACAGAATAGATGATACAGATTTTGAAGAAAAATTAAAATATCTTGAAATTTTCAATTTTGTTCCCACACGTGGTTTAAAAGTTGCAACTTTAGCTATTATTGCAGGATTTCTAGTGAAGTCTATAGAAGATAACATTTCTTGCTCATTATGTAAACAGTTGTTTATTGCTCCCAAATGTGCAGCATCATCACCCACATTATCAATAATTAAAAATTTAGATAGACGGGCACTTATCTACCCTAAGCCTCAATTTGTTGGCTTTCTTTGTGTATTAGAACCTTTAGTACATAAGGCTCTATCAAAACTGAGTTCTTCTGATTGCAATATTCTTAAAACTTTGTCAGAAATATTTCTGCCTCACATGGCAAAAAATAAGATTTTTATGTGCGAAAGTAAGGAAAGCTCAACTGATCACATAGAAGAATTTTGTCGATTGATTTTCTATAAATTTTTAAAGCCATATATAACTAATTTTTGTAAAAATCAAACTAATAAGGAGCAATGCTTTAAATCGTATATTTAAGAGAAACCACTATCAAGAAAAATGCTAAAATTATAATAAATAGATAGTATAAGTTTGCAGCAAAATAATATTTTTCAACTTTTTTCAATCTTTATTTTTTCTTGTTAAATTGTGTTTATTAAAAAAAAGTTCTCATTTTCAAAAACCTTTTAGTAGTAACAAATGTATAAAAAAGCAATAACGAAAAATCATACAGTACGCATTGAGTATTAACACTTTCCAACTGTACGTATTTGTATAACTTTCAATGTTCTTTGCCTACACAATGGATAGAGAGAAGAAATGAAAGACATACAAACAGGGCCCGACTTAGACTACCTGGAGCCCCGGGGCAAGCCTATTCTGGGGGGGCCCTTGCAGTGGCATAAGAGCTCTTTAGGTTGCAGAATTTCTGCATATGCCTGTAGGGGGGCCCCTTCCAGAAGGGGGGCCCAGGGCATTTGCCCCGTATGCCCTGCCGTTAGTCAGGGCCTGCATACAAATACACTGATTGTATTCCTAATCACTTTTAAACATTGTTGGAAAGCATTAAACTTGCTTAACGCAAAAGAAAATGCAGCAGTTAACGTTTCTGAATATTTTAACTTAGCTCTGTAATTCTGAAGGTTAACCACATATTATATGCAAAACATTGCTTTAGGAAAAAAAAAAAATCATTTTGAATTTTAATATTTAAGAAGCACAAACATTCTTGCATGGATTCAACAGAGTTTCTAAGCATTCAGAAGGTAAGAAAATTAATGTATTTTGTTTTTACAGTACTACTATCTTGTAACTAAAAATATACACATAAAATTAAGTACTTTTAGTTTTTGTTCAAATCATAAGGTTTGGTATGAGATTTTTGTTAACGAATGCAGATTTGAAATTCCTTTTTATTTATAAGCCATTTTAAAAAATATTTTAAATGAATTTTCCCCCGTACATTATACTATAGTTCATTCATGAGAAGGTTTATTTATGTATACAAAATATTGTACTGTTGATCTTGAACTTATTAATTCAGTAGTTTGTTGTCTTTATTTGAAGGTCTTTGATTATTTATATTCAAACTCTCTTTACTGTATGACTGCAATTCTATAATTACTTTTTTTAAATATATTAATTTAATCTCATAATAGTTGTATACAGATACAGCTTTTATTTATAGCTAAGGATTTTACTGATTGAACCTAAATGTTTTAAAAGTAGAATCTGTGGAGTCATATTGTTATAGTTTTATTTACAAAATCAAATAGTATCTCATTTCTACTTGCAAAGATATAATAAAGATAATATTATAATTAGATATCATAGAATGATTTTCATATATACTAAACATATCAGAAAAAGTAAATAGTGGGTTTCAATTATGATGAATAGACATATACCTGTATTTACCCCAAACTTTAAATATATTTGTTTTAGGTAAATTCATTAAAGTCCTATGTAATAGCGTTTGTTTACATAATTTTGTTAATGTAAACAAAAAACTCTAACATACCGAATTGTAATGTTTATATATGTTTTCAGCAAACTTTTTTAAAACAGACTGTAATATATATTTAATTCAGTAAAATTCTATTGTATTAACAGGGTATGTTGTGTTATTGATTATAAATATACTATTTTGATTTAATATTTTTCTTTTGCTCCATTATATGATTTCCTGTCGAATTTTAATTTCGATGGAAAAAATTAATTTACTTAATGTGCAAGGAATTTATCTCATTCTATACATATTGAGTGGTTTACATATATTAATTCTCTTCTAAATTAAAATTACTCATACTTTTTTTTTTCCTTTTTACAAATGTTTACCTTGTACCGTAATGTTAATATCAATTCGACTTAATTTGAGTATTAAAAGTAATGTTTTAAAAATGTATATTTCAACATAATATGGATATTTTTGCTCTTTAAAATTATCTTTTGGATTCTAAATATTGTTTTTACGATATATCAATCATATTATTAGTTCGTATCGTAAGTATAGACGATTACTAGCGCCATCTACGTTTTTCGGCCTGTCCACAGCGCCGACAACTTTTCCCATAGGCAAGGCGTTATTGAGTAGGTCATGTAATGGAAGGAGGTCTTGGTTCAAAATGTAAATATTGTGTATTGTTAGCGCGCGATAGGTATTTATGTAATTTTATCAGTATTATGTCTTTAATATTTTGTGATTGTGTATTTCTCCAGATTAAATGAGTTTATTTAAAGAAAATGATTGCTTTATTAGGGAAAGTCTCCACTAATTATTGAATTAAGAACGAATATTTCATCCCTCGAACAATATAGATGAAGGTTGGTTGGTTGGTTGGGTTTAACGTCGCACTAGTGCTGCGCAGATGGGCAATTGGCGACGGTCTGGAACACACCCCTAGAGGTGATCCGGAGACATGCCATCACAATTTTGATCCTCCACGGAAGGGATGGCTCTCTCGCTTCGGTGACCCCCAGAGGTATAATTTTTTATGATATATAGATGAAGGAAGGTAAGTTTTTCTTACCCTTTTATTATTGAATTGAAACATAAATGATTCTATTTGTTTTTATTACGAAATTTCTGATTAGGTGAAGATTTGTAGAATCAATTTTGTTGAATACTAATTTATTTAAAATTTAGTATATAGATATCGAATATAGTTATTCTTAAAGTTTGAATTCGATATACACTACTTCTAGGAACTGAGAATCAAAATAAACATTCGCCGGCAATTCACTAGAAGGGGAATGCAAGCATTTGAGTATTGATGTGCGCTTTCTACCTTGATTATTATTCTATGGGTTGGTATAATTTAATTACTCAATTACGGAGGTATTTTTTATTTTAAGTAAATGAGGACTGAAAATGTAATAATTATGATGAATAGTTTCCTTGCTACAATTTTTCAAAAATTAGAAAAGTGATATCAATAGGGATTATCTCGCTACCAGTCTTCTATCCCTAAATCTACTTGCTGTCACTGTCCTCGAAATTTGAGAACTTATGGCCACCATATACTTATACCTTGTTTTATTTTTAAACAGCTGTGTTATTTTAAAAGGATCTAGCTCAATTTGATTTAACATTTTGGCAACATGTATCTTGGATATCTGTTAACATCAGAACTCGTCCTGATTGGTTGATTATGTGGTCATGTGGACAAGATGTAAAATGTCGTCCTTTTGCGACATACATGGCTGGTAACTGTAAATAGTCTGCTATGAACTGTGACTTTTAATTAAATATGAATCTAAATTTAAAATTATTTATTGTTTTCGATCAGGCTTATGCCTGACATTCTTATTTTACATGTGTTTATACTTGTTTACCCTATCCTGGCCTGTAATGGATACAGCCAGGAAAACTGCTCCATGCATTCCAATTTACTTTATGTGAATTTTTAAAAAAATACCCAATTTCCTTCCATGGCTATGGCGGTTGTCGGAGCCCGAACAAATCGACACAATATTATGGCATTTCCGGGTATGACAGCTGCAACTTCGCAACAAGCGATAATTGCAGCAACTCAAACTTTTTATCATCCGCCTATTACATCTCAAGATATTCAGCCTGATAGGCCTATTGGATATGGGGCATTTGGAGTTGTATGGTAAGTTATTTTGTTGTTTATATTAATTTTGTGATTAATTTTACATAGTTTATGCATTACAAAATCGCTAGTCATTGCATTATAAATCATCTTTGTTTACAGAACACACATTGTATGACATATGACAATTTGTACTTATTGATTTTATGAGTATTTATTAATTATTGTATTTGCTTTGTTGAAGATATGGAAAATATTTCATTTTTGAATAATAAGATCTATTACCTTTAATATATTCAATATATCTTTATGGTTTTGTTTTTACATATTTTAAGTAAACCTAAGTATAATTAGAATTTTTCCTTCTTGAGTAAAAATTTTTCAAAAATAATCTGATAACTCTTAAACCAACATTGTTAACTTTTCCCGCTTATAGTATACTTTTTTCTTCCCCTTGCAAAAATTAGCTTAACAAAACCTATTATTTCTTTTCTTTTCTGCATACCATTCCTATGATCATATAGGTATTTGCTGTAACTTGATTCTGCTAAAAAGTAGTTTTTGTTGATATTTTATTATTGAAGTTAAAAAATTCACTTTTATTAAAAAATTAATGTTAATTCAAATTCATAGATAACATTGTAAAATGTAAACATTTAAATCATTTTTTGTTCTTATCAGTATGGGTAAAATTAGTTCTGTACAGAGTTTAAGCTGAGTAAAAATTTTCTTTAGCAAAAAAGCTAAAATCAGAAAAAAAGCTTTAGCATAATGCTAAAATGCCAGAAACAGTAGAAAAAGATGAATATCAGTTTACACATTATTCTAAACCCCTCAATATGTTTGATTTTCATTTGCAAATTAAACTTAAAAGTTTTTAATCAGGGCTTTAAAGAGTTTTACACTGAATATAAAATTTTTTTAAATATATTTTTTTTTTTTTTTTTTGAAATGAAAAACAAAAAAGCAATTAATACAAGCATATATCTTAACACATTTATTGGCAGACATGAAAAATATTAAACTTTTTAGATTACTTTATATTGTAAACTTTTTTAAAGCAATATGAACATCTTAGATAACGACTTATATTGTTTTTCTGGAGATATAGTTATCACTATAGCATGTAAACTACATTAAGCTGATACTGTATCTGAAAATAAAAACATAACTTACAAAAAAAAAAAAAAAAAAAAAAGCAATATAAGTGAAATTTGTTTATTACTATTCAGAGCTTTTTCGTTTACAATTTATAATTTTTCTTTCTTTCATATTAGACCACTTTACAAATGCCTCATGTTTATTTACAAATTGATTTCCTGTATGCGTAGTTCAGCGTTTAATTTTCCTTATATGCATGAACTGATGGATTTTTTTTTTTTTTTTTTTTTTTTATGAATGTTGCGATTTTTTTTCCACGAAAGATTCGTTATAATATTTTCGCTGAAGATTTTTTTTTTTCAAATTGTGTTTAGTACAGTCAGGGCTTGCACTGACCTTTTGAAAAGTGGGGTCCCAAGACCCCATGACTATGAAAAATGTGGGTCAAGTTTTCGAAAAATGGGGACACCTTTTTTTCCCCCTCGAAAAAACTTTTTTTTGGGGGGGGGGGGAGGGGGAGACTTGTAACTACTAATATTTTTCACAAACTCAAAGATTTTCACAATTCCTTTTCACATTTTGAAACATTGCATTTAAAAAATAAATAAATAAATAAAAACTTTCTAACTTATTTTTTATCATATGAAATCAGCATTTACCTTTCTTAAACTTGCATTTGATTATGTATAGTTAAAATAGCACATTACTAAATTAAATTAATAAAAAGTGCAAAGAAAATTGTTTAATGCTATTCAAAGAGGTTTTAAAGAAGTAAAAATTATGATTATTTTGACAATAGCAATAGACTTCAAACAAGATTAATAAAAATAATCTTGGAAAAAAAAAAAAATTAAAGAAACTTACATTTAGCAGGTGGTAAAAAAAAAAAAAAAAAAAAAAAAAAGTATAGGACCCATTATCTAGGACCAGCAGAATTGGAAATATTCAGGATTTTGGAATTTTCCAGATTTTTGGTTTTTTATTTTCATTTTTATTATTATTAATTTTCCTTGAATTATAAAGCACAACTCACTAACAACAGAATATATGTAAAGAAAAACTTACCCTTTGTGCATGTTATTTAGCTGAAGAATCTAAAAATTCTTTTCCTCCTTTTTTTTTTTTATATATATATATATAATAATACTTTAGATGCATTATTTAATATTCATTTCAAGTCTATCATTAAAAAGAGTAATTTGTATTTTAAATTAATATCGTTCAGGATATTTCATACATAATCTCTCTCTTTCTTTTTTTTTTCTCTCTTTAAGTAGTAGTGGTGGTTTTGTTTTTGAAAAAGTTCCTGAATCCAATACTTCATTACGGGTCCTCGGGACCTGCGATTTCAAAAATTCTGAGTCCCTTTCATTAAAATTCGGGACAATGGTGCGCTATAGCGCACCAACGCGAGCCCTGACAGTGCTTTAGCAAAAAAGCGAAAACATGTTATTTCATTTCCGCATTTTGAATAAGTCTTTGAGTATTTCACGAAAAATGCTACAGTAGCGGAAACACTGGTTTTGTACAATATAAAATGCCTTTTGACGACTTTTGTAGGCACAATATGTGCTAAATCATAAAATTTTGCTTTGAATGTTATTTTCATTGTAAAGAAGTTGGACGTGCTTTAAAATATTATTTATGATATTAGCATGAATATCAACATTCTACATTTGGTAGTTAAGTGTTTACTTTTTAATTATTAGTTAAAAGTAAATATCTAAATGCACTTAAAAATTATTTACGTACGTTTATTTTAACTTCACATACATATAAACTGAAAACAAACACTATATTTTTGTGGAAAGTATTTGCACAGTGATATCTCGGTTCCTCTATTTGATCAGGTATGGCTATTCCAAGATGTTCAAACAATCGCACGTCTTGATCATTTAACTGTAAACAGGGTTCGTGCTAGAGCACATAATTGTGGGAATCGCACAATATTTAAAAAAATCACACTTAAAAAGTTTTTAAATGTGCGCTTTTCCTGCACTTATTTTACCACTGGTTATTAACAAATTAGTACAGAATTTCTTGCTCTTGCCTACCTTTTTTTTTTCATACCATTTAATATGATATATATATATAACATCATATATATATATATATATATATATATATATATTTTTTTTTTCACCCAGTGGCCCTTTTTCAACCCATTTTAACATCCGACGGCCCTTTCAAAACCATTTTAGTGCCAAGTGGTCTTTTCTAGCATTTTATAAATATTCAGAGGACTTTTCTTCCTGACATGTAACATGCAAGCTTCTAGCAATAGTTTCATAGCATTCCTGGAAGAACAAATGCATGTAGCCACATGAATACACATAAAATTAATAATTTACTTTCATAACATACAAAAATCACAACATAGAAGACCTCAAATTATGCAGATAATGCCCTTTTTGTTTAATTCCCCTGGCGGCCCCAGTAGCGGATCCAGAACTTGACTTTTGGGGGGGGGGGGGGGGCTAAGATTTTTCAAAGTGTTATTCTGACTGATAAAAAATTTACAATTCCAATATTCAATAGTGAAGGTCAGTGTTTTTTTTTGGGGGGGGGGGCTTCAACCTTGCAGTGGACGCAGTCCACTGCAAGCGGGAGGCACCGAGGACGCGGAGGGCCCTCCGGCGAAAAAGCTTTATGAAGCAGTAAATTTTGTTTTGCAGCAATCAGTAAAATTAAAAAAATCCCTTTATTTTGCTTCGTTACTCATGTCATAAAGCTTTTCCGCGGCTCTCCGGCGAAAAAGCTTTATGACATGAGTAACGAAGCAAAATAAAGGGATTTTTTTAATTTTACTGATTGCTGCAAAACAAAATTTCGTAGGTTTTATACATTCATGCACAATGCGGGTGTGGTATCCAGTGTTTTTTTTCTTTTTTGGTTTCATATACGCGGACCGTACAAACGTGCATATTACTCATTCCTGCGAAAAGTCACCGAAGCACAGTGCTAGTGCGAAGTTAAATGCTACCTTACTGGCGTATCTCCGAGATTGTCGCCGAAGCGCAGTGCTAGTGCGAAGTTAAATGCTACCTTACTGGCGTATCTCCGAGATTGTTGCCGAAGCGCAGTGCTAGTGCGAAGTTAAATGCTACCTTACTGTAAGGTGACCATACGTCCGCGAAATTCGAGGACTGTCCTCGAATTTTGGCCTTTTCTATTTTTTGTCCCCAAAAATTCTTTGACTACTCGGGGACGCTAAATGTCCCGAAATTTAAATATTTGCGTGTATTTTTTCAAAATCACAGTCCATTCCGTGGAGGATCAAAATTGTGATGGCATGTCTCCGGACTACCTGTGGGGGTAAGTGCTAGACTGTCGCCAATTGCCCATTGTACAGCACTAATGAGACGTAAAACCCATCTATTCCAATCCAATCAAAATCACATTCTAATAATTGGATTATCTTGAAAATCAACTTAACTTTGAAATAAAGACCCTCATACTTCATGAGCAGAGAAAGAATCATGCACTACTAATCAGTATATAAATTCTATCTTGCCCGATTTATGTTAAGTGAAAAATAAAATTTGCTTAATGAAATTATTTCTTTAGTTATATAATCGGGAATAACTTCTGCATTTCAGGGAGTGGGGATTCTAAAGATTAAAATGAAATGGTGCTATTTTGTGTTTTCTCCTATCATCATAATCAGGGCCCGACTTAGGGTACCTGGAGCCCCGGGGCAAGCCTATTCTGGGGGCCCCCCTTGCAGTGGCAAAAGAGCTTTTTAGGTTGCAGAATTTCTGCATACGTCTGTAGGGGGGCCCCTTCCAGAAGGGGGGCCCAGGCCATTTGCCCCGTATGCCCTGCCGTTAGTCAGGGCCTGATCATAATAAAGTGTAAATGAGTTCTATAGACTTGATTATTTTAATAATGCTGGGATAGTTTAATTTGCATAAACTTACCTTAGGCTCAGCAATTTTTCATAGAAAAAAGTGATTCAAAGCATTTTGTAATGTATAAATCAGAGTTCTTTTTATTAATAATGCATATAGATATTGGTCTATCGTGTCCTCGAAAAAGTCCCCAAATACAGTTTTCAAGGTCCTCGACATTTACTTCGATTTGGGGACAAACGGTAATTTGTCCTCAAATCAGTGTTTGAAAATATGGTCACCTTACCTTACTGGCGTATCTCCGAGATTGTCGCCGAAGGGTAGTGCTAGTGCGATGTTAAATGCAACATTACTTGCGAATCTCCGAGATTATCGCCCATAACGCAGTAGTAGTGTGACGTTAAATGCACTGTGCTTATCTGGGTTATATTTAAGGTTTAATAAAGAAGCATCACAAAACTGGCGTTGTAAAAATTATTACTTACAAACTTTGAATAAACACCATAAAATGCAATAAACTCGCAACAATTGTTTCGGGTCGAAAAAACACACGACCCTTCATCAGGCGAACAAAGTAAGCACGAGTGCTGCAGTCAAAGCGGCAACGAAACAATTGTTGCGAGTTTATTGCATTTTATGGTGTTTATTCAAAGTTTGTAAGTAATAATATATTTAAGGTTATTGTTGTATTCTCTGTTTTTTTTTTTTTTTTTTTTTTGGTCCTTTCAGAAAGAGTCTGGTATTTCGATTTGTTTCTTTTGTTTTTTGAATTTTGGCAACAGTAGGCCGTTTCATTGCATCATGTCTCAGGCAAGAGGCAAGGGACGCACACGTTGTTTGTTGTTTTTATTCTGAGAAATTGCGATTTATTTTAAATTGATTATTTGTGTTGAATATCATAAGAAATACGTTTGAGTACGGTTTGAAATTGTGTTGATGTGGTTGGTGTACATGATAAAATCGAAATCTCCAGAGATTATTTTCTTCGTTTTTCCAAGAGTAATGTGTTTTCAGTGTGCCGCTTTTCTTATTTAGGTAAAATTGTCATTTGTTGGTTTTGTAAAATTGAATATTTAGATTGAGTATCTTAAAAAAAAAGCTTTTGAGTAGCGTTTATTGGTTTTGTACAATTCAATGTTTATGCTGAAAAAAAGCTTTGGATTAGTGTTTAGAGTGATGCTAGAGTGGTTGGTGTACATGATTATATCGTTATATGCAGAGGGGATATTTCTTTTTTTTCGAGGAAAATGCTACTTTTTAAGGAAATTATAAAACGGGTAAGTAAATAAACTTTCTTTTTTATTTAAATGCTTATTTATGTATATTAAGTTACTTGTGCTGTTTTTGTTTTGTAATATTTCTTAGATTTAGTTGCTAACAATTGTGAAAAATTTGTATTTTTCTTTACTCAAGTATTTGTAAGATATTTCTGACGCTTTATGTTTACATAATTGCTTTAAAGTACGTAAATCGGCCCTTTTCGAAAGGATGGGTATGAAAACCGTGCTTCCAGTCCGGAAAAATTTGTATTTTTCTTTACTCAAGTATTTGTAAGATATTTCTGACGCTAAATTGTATTTTTCTTTACTCAAGTATTTGTAAGATATTTCTGACGCTTTATGTTTACATAATCGCTTTAAATTGCGTAAATCGGCCTTCTTGGAACGGTTATAAAAACTGGGAAACCGTGCTTCCTGTCCGCCATTTTGGAAAGGACGGGAGAGAAAAAAAAACACCGCGCAGACTCGGTGAGTTCGGAAAAAAATCGCCAAGAAGGACCGTAAAGCACATTTTTACCCTAGGTATGATCCTGTCGCCGAGCCGCCAACTTGTTTTACTGGAATGTAGCAATAGTATTACTACATTCTGCAAAAACAAGATGATAGCTATTGTTCAATCTCCCTGTCTCTTGAAGGATTTTAATTTTCGCTACAGGACTAATTATTTATACAGTGTTTGGTAACTATGATTTTGAAATCATTATTGTAAAAGAGAGCTGTTTTTGAATGGTTTGCATTAGTGAAACTTAAGAAAAAAAATATGACTCAAATATGCCACTTAAACTGAAGCAAGAACAATTTTAAATATATACATTCTATCTATTCTATTCATATATTCAAAACACAAAATATTCCTGATTTATGTAAATACTTTTAAAAGTAATATTTTCCAAATAGTGTTATTTTACAAAAAAAAAAAAAAAAATCTCAGTTCCCCTGTTATATCTCACCTCCAGTTTAATTCAACATATTCTTAAATATAAACCTTTCTTCAAAAGCTACAAAAAGATCCATTCATATTATTTAATACACCCATTGTAATATGGTTCAAAATGATTTTTCAGTATGACGTCGTAAAATTATTCAAAAACACATTTTAACTTACAATAGAGATGCAACGGATCTAAATTTGGCCGGATACCGGATATCCAGCCAGACTTTGAGCCGGATATCCAGTATCCGGCTTGCAGTACTTTTTCTTCTTTCTTTCTTCCTAGTATTAAACATTTAATCTGACTAATCTAAACTCTAAACCACCATTATTTTCCTTTTTTACACGTGTTATGTATTTCTTTTAAATGAAATTCCAATGGAAACAATTTCATAACTATTAAATGAAACCTATCTGTAACTATCCTAGAATAAAACCACTGAATTTTTTTTATTTTTTATATATAGTTTTCAAGAAACAAACAATTATTAAAATATAAGAAGCAGATTTATTTACAGTAATATTCAAATTAAAAATTGTTAAAATTAAAAAACAAACATTTTTTATAAATGTTAAAAAATTACCATCTCTTTATTTTCAACTTTAATATTGCTGGAAATAAGTGCCTTTTTAAGTTCAGTGTTTGTTTCTTGCCAATTATTTTAGATAATACTTCAACAATTAGATTATAATGAAACTTTACATTTAAGTAAAGCAGCTTTTGTATTCTATCATTTCTCACTTTATGAAAAACAAATATTGAATTCTGAAATAATTTAGAATTTAATTTTAGAATGAATAAATAATTTAAAAAGTGGATATATTTCCTCAATTTAGATATATTGGATATATTTCCTCAGGCATCATTTATGAGCAAAGAAAAAACAGAATTCTGCCACAAAATGCTGAACAATTGTTACTTTTACATCATAATTTACCTATTTTGAAAAACATTAAAAGTTCTTAAAATTTTAGTACATTTCATTTTCATAATTGGAAAACAAATTTAATAGTGTATTCATTCAACTATTTATTGCACATTATTTAGTATTAGACAATAATGAATCGTAATTTTTTTTTTCTTTTTTTGAATAATTGTATGCAAGATTTGTAACAAATATGGAAAAATTAAAAGTAATTTTAACTTTTTCATCTCAGTCTCAGTAATCTGTTGATATTGCTAAAACAATTTCTCCGAGACCATTACATTACTTCAATATTTTTAGAAGAAAACAAATATATATAATTGTACACCCTGTTTTTAAGTACCACAATTTGTTTCTTTTTTATGTTATATAAATTTTAAAATAACATACTTTGAAAATACTTATATTGGTGGTTAATTTCATAGCAATTGTAGAAATGCGAAAGATTCAACAAAGTGTATTTTTTAAGTATGATTTCTTTAATAACAGGAGACTTGGCGTTGGAATATTAAAACCCGAATAAACTACTACATCAGAAACGCCAAAGAAAAAAAAAAATAAATAAAAATAAAAAATGGCGTTTCTGACGTAGTACTCGTAGTAGTTTATTTGGGTTTTAATGATTTCTTTATTTCAAAAATATCATTTATTTTAATTCCTTAAAAAGTAAGTAAATATTCATTTAAAAAAATTAAAATACATTCTCTAATGTTATTGTAGTGGATTATTTATTAGATATTATTTGTTATACTCTCATATATGTTATTTCTACCCATTTCTCAATTCATAAATTTTGGGCCGGATGTTACTGCCGGATATCCGGTTGACTAGCCGGATCGGCCGGATAGTTACTGCTTACCGGATATCCGTTGCATCCCTAACTTACAAATAATAAATTGTAAATGAGAAGCAAGAAAAATAATTGTAGTTTAGTCATGTTATTTATCCATCTTTACACTGAAAGTTTCCCTTTTTAACTAAAAGCATCAACATTTTCCATCAAAAATATCAACTCTTTCTGTCCCTAAAAACCAAATTGCACGTCTCTTGCTTATCAAACTTTTGTTTATAAACCATTCAAGTGCAATTTTCCGTAGAAAAATTGAAGTCATAATTATCAAACATCATAAAAACACAAATCCTGCAAAAAATAATAACTCTAAAAAAACTGGCAGATTAAAAAGTATTACTAAATCCAAAAACAATTTTCACGCAATGTCATGACGAGCACGTTTTCAAAAAATGACGGTTTTCCGAATGAAGTTACCACAACAAAATGGTCATTTGGCAACATTTTGCTGAAATTATGGAGCTATTCGCCTCACCTTGCTAATAAGAATTGATCATATCCTATTCTACAATCACCCCAAGCCATCAAAGTATGCATGCTTGTAAATATAGATTTATTTTACATGTATTGCTTGTTAGAATACCATGTTAGTTTGCTTAAAAGCAAATTTCCACATTTAAATTTGTGTTTTTTAAAAATCTAATTTTCAATAATAATTCTAGGTCTGTAACAGATCCTAGGGATGGCAGAAGAGTGGCTTTAAAGAAAATGCCAAATGTCTTCCAAAACTTGGTTTCTAGTAAAAGGGTCTACAGAGAAATAAAAATGCTTTGTTTTTTTAAACACGAAAATGTAAGTCAGAATTGTCTACTGTTTGACTTTTATTATGGATAAAATATTTAATTCTTTATAATATACTGAAAATGTAATTGTAAAATGTTATCAATGTATGTTATTATTAACACAATATTTAAATTGATTGTACCATTTTGATACTTTCATATTAACTGCATATCATGAATTTAGATTAATAATGATCACAGCAAGTTTAATACAGGTTGTTTTAGAATGAACATAAGTTGCTATACACATTAAACAATGGTTCTTAAAAATCTGTTAAAACTAGTTTATTAATCACTTCATTTCAGTTCACAATTGATGGTTAATCATGGCCATGCAGTTAATACATTAAGTACTGTTAGGTTGATTTCTTTAGAAATCGACCTATTTTTTCATTGTTTCTCATATGTATAGGAATCACCCATGTTATTGATATAAAATCTAGATGAAATGTAAATATTATTTCATTCAAAATGTTGATTTTTAAAAATTATTTTGTTTATTTTTTCCTTTTTAGGTTTTGTCTGCATTAGATATATTACAACCTCAAAACATAGATTTCTTCCAAGAAATGTATCCTTTTTTTTTTTTTCTTGCTTTTTGTGTATTTCTTTTTATCTTTTAAATTTTATAACACATTTTGCCACTTTAAAATGTAATAAACTTTATATTTACTTTTGCATTATATTTCTTTAACTTCAAATTATAGTTATGTTATAACGGAATTAATGCAGACAGATTTACATAAAATAATTGTGTCACCTCAACCTCTGACTTCTGATCATGTGAAAGTGTTCCTCTATCAAATTTTAAGAGGTATACATGCTCTTTTTTTATGCATATTTTCTTCTAATTAAGAATTTGAATTTGCTTGATAATTAATGCATAAAAACTTAGTAAACAAATACTTTGAATTACAAAAACAGAAACACATATGTGTATTAGTTCAAAATAATTAAGAAAGGCCCTTTATCAAGTGAAAAAAAGCCAACACTGATGCTGCATAAAAGCAGTCATGCACACACAAAGAATAATCTGGTGTGTCACTCACATGACTTTCTCTAACCCTGAAATTTAATGCTATAAATACAGGTTGGAGATTAAGAGGTAGGTAAGATAACGATGTTATGTAAACCTATGTTAAACAATTCAAATTAGGCTTCTGGAGAGTTTTATATGATAATTAGTTCTGTGCGAGGGGGACTGCCCCCCCCCCGTTTCATTAATGCGCCTACATTTATATAGAATTTAATTCGGTTATTAAAAAATAATTCTGTTTTAAAAAATAATTTACTAAAATTATTATTTAAAAAAATTATCTTTTATGATAATGCAGACGATTTCCATATTAGAGAAGTAGTATAACACCAAATATCCAAAAAAAAAAAGTCCATTTTATTCTCAATATTTAAAAAAAAAAAAATACCAGGGTGTCTACTAAGTCATTAAAGTCATGAAAATCAACAATGGGTCATGAAAGTCATGAAATTTAGCAATAGGTCATGAAAGTTAAGAACAGGTCATGAAATTCGACTGTCGGGTTGAACAATTTTTTTCTCTTGCAGTTCAGGTTGAGTTGATTGAATTTTTTCCCTATGAATCGAGTCGACTTGAGAATATCTTTCAAAATAATTTCTTTAACGGGCAAAAACATAATTTGGCAATAAATCCTTTGGTGCATTGTTGCTTTGCTTGTAGCACTCGTGCCCACTCTGTTCGCCTGATGAATGGTCATGTTTTTTTCAACCCAAAAAAATTGTTGTGAGTTTATTGCATTTTATGGTGTTTATTCAAAGTTTTGTACTTATTACTAAACTTGAAGAACATTTTGTACACTTGAAGTACATAACACACCTAAATGGTTAAAAGTTATTGTTTATCCATTTTTCAGATTTTAAAACTTTTAACTTGGTGCATTAGTAATTACATTTTTAATTATTTACCAGTTGTATAGCAATAAAAATTTATGACTTAAATTTCAAGATTTTTAGCTGAATTATTAATTTTTATTTTAGGTTTTGAGTTGAGTGTGGGTCATTAAAATTCTCTATTATGGTTTCATGTCGATTTTCAGGTTACTATTACTTAGTAGCGCAAATATATAAACATGATTATAAACCTAATATAGTCATTTGTATCTTTAAAAAACAAAATTATCTTCTATGAAAATCTACAGGCATTCTAATTTTTGTTACCCCCTCCCCCCCCCCTCAAAAAAGAAAAAAAAAAAAAAAATATTTAACATTTAAATTTTCTAAAACATATGTATGCTCAAAATATTTTGTTAATCAAAACAGTATTAATGTACAACTGAATGAACTATTTTTTTCTAATTGAGAATGTATTCTGTTTTGAAGTATAGGAATGACATTGAAATGCAAAGTTTGAAATGTATAGTTACATACTTTTTTAGTTTAATAATTCTATTCTTAGTCTTTTCGGTGGGACAAAAAAAATGTTTGAAGATTTGAAAAAAAATTTAATACATATATTCCTCTCCTTAATGCAAGAAAAATAAGTGACAATTTTCAAATCCCCCAAAAAACTAATAGTTATACTATTATAACTTTATACAAATAGTGTACATATGTATGTAGTTATATATGTCTGTTTTAGATTTATTTCCATTACTATTTACTTAGATTGCTAATAAAAAAAAAAGTTTTCAGTTTTTTTATTTATTTATTTATTTATTTTTTATTTTTACAGTTAATATTGTTGTTAAACAATAATTTTAAAAATAAAGCAAGGTGATATATTGGTTAAAAAAAAAAAAAATAATAATAATAATAATAATAATAATAATAATATGTTAATTTAAAAAGATAGGTTGCATATGTCGATAAAAAAGGTCATAAAAATTTTTTTGAGGTCATGAATTTTTTTTCTGTCAAGTCAGTAGACACCCAAAATACATTTTTTTTTTTTTTTTTCATTAAAAGTAAAAAAAATCGATAACTTTGTTTTAAATTATCGTAGATCGATGGTTCAACCATTCGTTTTAAAGGTGTTGGCGAGCTCTTTTGAAAGATACCCATCATGAAAATTTACTCCCCTCGAGGCGGGGGGGGGAGGCGAGGCTCCTACATACACAAAAAAAAAAAAATTTCGAGTTGACTATCTCTATTACAAAAAATATATATTATATTTGTTTTGTTTGGTTTAGTGCTGTCTATAGACGTTAAACTCTACTTATCTGCAATTTCCCCCATAAACGTAATGTATTAGAATTCTCTTGATTGTCCCTGTACACGAACCATTTGCTTGATCTTAACGAAAAGCTTACTGTAGCATCCCTATATGATACACATTTAGAATACCAAGTTTGGAATATCTGCTACTATTTGTTCTTGAGATATGCTGATAACAGACACACAGACCATTTGCTAAAAACATGATTTTCGTATTCAGGGGACCTCAGAAAATGTAAATATAACAAAAACTCGCGTTCAAAAACTTGACCCAAAAACAATGCTTTCTCTACCTTATGGGTAAGAGAAAAAAAAAAATTCTTTTTCACTGGTGAAGGATTGGGCTTACTTATTTTGACCCAAAATACTAGTGTGCTTTTGTAATTTGTAATGTTTGATTCAAAATTTGATTCATTATCATTTAATATTAATAAATTAGTATATTTTCTTGTATCTCTGCTGGATCATATTTTTAAATACCAAGTACAAACTTTTGAGTTTGTTTCAATAATTTTTGCTTTAATTAAAAATGAATTATTTTGATATGTAATTGATGTGATTTAAATGCCTTTTACCCACCTAACCCATAAATGATATGTGTAAGAAGTCCAAACTTTGAATCTATAATATTATTATTGGTATGCAAAAGTTTATTCTACACCTACTTTAAATTTTTTTACAAATACCAGTGCATTGGGTTCTGTGAAAGATACGATGAAAAACATTTAACACAAAATTAAGGAGACACTTTTTTTGTGCTAAAAAATACAAAAAAATAAAAAAAAAAGTTTAATGTTATCAAATGTTTTTTTAAGCACCATATTGTCCTCAAATTGTTCAAGGTATTGTCCATTGTTTTATTCATCTCTCCATTTGAAGGCATATCTAAATAACTGAACATATTTTTAATCATTTTCTGTATTTCTGAAGTAGAGGGGACAGGAACTGCATCATTTATTCTATTGCCAGATTCATCACTGGAATCTACATAAGTGGAATCATTTGGATTATGAACAATTTCCAAAATCTCTTTTTCTGTCATAATTGGTGCTGTACAGTGTACACACCAATGTACACCACCACCAGTGTACACGTACGTCATCGACTGCAACATATTCATTTAATGATATTGTAGGACAATCTAGTAACGTTGAGATTTTTCCATCCTAAACATTTTATTAAATGTCAATCTGAATATCGGCTGATTCTTGAGGTGCCAAAGAATTTCTTTGGAAAATTCCACTTGGCGAAAGCAATTTTAAACTGTCGTACACTTCACTAAATTTTATGCTTAGCACAACATATGTAATGCATCCAATAAATTAATAGAGAAATCATCTTTTGCTTTGATTGCAACTAAATATTTTTGAAGCAATTGCTTTTGATAATTTAATTTCAAATTTTGTATAATGCCTGGATCACAAGGTTGTAAAACATGGTATTTGGAGTCAAAGATATCATAAGTTTCATAGCTTTTCATTTAATATGCGAGTGTGCTGGCCAATTATCAATAAGTGCAATATTACGCTTTTCTCATTAAAATCACTTATCCAGATTGATAATCCAATCATTGAACATAGTGGCAGTCGTCCATGCTTTTTTGTTTGCTATATATTCAGCTGGTAATGTTCTTACAATTTTAAAGCACCATGGTTTTAAACTTTCTGTGATGACAAATAAGGATTGTTTTTCAGATCCATCAGAATTGCGTCTAACCAATACTGTAATTCTTTCTTTAAAGGTTTTTTCCTTCTAAACACAACTGTCCTTTAAACCATAAAGTTTTATTGAGTAAACAGTGGTAAAATAGCCAATTTCATCAGCATGAAAAATATCTTTTGGGTCATATTCTTCATGTATTGAGGGTAATATAGATTGTGACTAATTTATGGTCATAGTTGTTAAAACATTATTAACTTCATCACAAACATTTTTTAACACAATGTTGTTCTTTTTCATGAAAAATTCCAACCGGCCTGGATTTTCTGAAAATTTGATATGCATTTATTTTGCTAGTTCATCTGCTTTTTCCAGCATAAAGAACCTGATATAGGTGCATTCTAAGATCTAGCTTGTTTGAATTAAATAAGCAAAGCTGTCTCTAAATCTTTGGGCTTAGCAGTTCTCATACAATTTCTCTCTAGCATAAACATTTTACGCTCAGACATTAACGTAATTTAATCCCTGTTTTTTATTATCATTGATAAAGTAGAATTGGCATTGCCAAACTCTTTGCGGATTTCTGTTTTTGTCCTGTGTTTTTAATCAAATGCATTAAACAGTTCCATCATCCTTTTAAGCGGAATAGGAATTTGTTTTTGTACTGATTTTTCAGCTATTGGGCTCATGAAACAATGCTAATTTACAAAAAACACAAAATTCACTAATTTTCACTCAAAATTAAATTGTTTTAACACAAAATTGACCAATTTCATCTCAAACTAATCAATTTTGAAAATGATCGGAGGAGCAGTACTAAATACATTACCCTGTAATGTGTGGGAATTTCTTATCACCAAACTCCCAACATTCACCACTATCGTCGATTCTTTGGTACAGATAAAGATTCTTTTCATCACGAGGAGGAGGAGCCCAAATGGATGATGACCACTGGAAGAGAAAAACATAGTGAATGCATACCTGCCAACATTTGAAAATGACAATTAGTAGCACACCAATTTTAAAAATGGATTGGATGGTTGGTTGGTTCATTTTTATCATGAAACACACAAATCCTAAACAAATAAATGTATATCACCGTATTTTCTTGCATATAATCCACGGGGTACTGTTTTCAGCCCTGATGAAAAATTTTCCATAAATACGCACTGCCAGATGCCAGACATCCGGCTTTTATTTGCCACAGCAATCTGGCCACATTATGTTAAATGTTTCCCCCACCCACCCCTCTCCCTTAGATTAAATATTTTTAAAGTTATTATTTTTATCAAAATAATTTGCATTAGTGTTCATATATAATGAAAGACTGTACTGTTTATGAAACAAACACAATTTGTGAAATCATGCGTAAAATAATTTTAGTTTAAATTCAGAATTACTCTTTTTACACTATATTCAACCAGTTATTAAAATTCAGCAAAAATGCTAGCCAATTAATAAATATTTTTGTTGTGTGTTTAATTATGTGTGTAATTTTAAATATAAATTACAATTATTGCAAAAAATTATAATCTTAGCATTGGGATAATTATTTTTAAAATGTTAAAATATAAATATTAAGCACATTCAAAGGCTTTTGCAGGCGTTTGATCATCGATTGTTAGGGGAGGGGGGAGGAAATAAAAAAAGAAAAAAAACAGGGAGAAATATTGAACAATTCTACTTCTTTATAGGTTCTAGCATCTAATCAAGTGAATTTAAAAAGAGCATTGACATTTATGTTGCGGATGGGAAAAGATTAGGAATCCCAAGGTGCCACAAGGCGTTTGTTTGCCGATCATTAGGGGGTGGGGTGGGGCACGAGGGGGGACAAAAAAAATACATGAATGAGAAATATTTAACAATCCTATCTCTTTACACATTCTAGAATCTAATAAAGCAAGTTTAAAATGAAAATTGACATTTATGGAGTGGATGGAAAAAGATTGAAAAGTCAACAGATTGTTAGTCAAAAATGTTGCAGTTTTGGTGCTACATAAAAATTCGTAATTTTGAGCCGATTTTCGTAGCATCGTAGTTTATGGCCCAGATTCGTAGTAACTACGAATTATTCGTAGCAGTTGGCAGGTCTGTGAATGAAGAAGAACCAGTTTTAGGAAGTTAAACAATTGCATAAATAAATTCTATAATGACTTGTAGCAAACATGCCTTTAAAGATCGAGAGCAAAGTTTTTTCTCATGTTAAAAGAAAAAAAAAGTATTAAATTGCATAGTATACTCACAAGGGAAATATGAATCAGTAAAATTGCTATTGAAACCAAATCAAGCTTAAATTAAAGAGCATGGTCGAAAACATAGGGTACAGTACAAATTTGCTTCAACAACCGCCATGGGGGCGAGATATGACCTCCTAATAGTTTGTTATTTCTATAGAAACCAACAAAATAGGCATCGTAGTAAGAACAGATGCAGTGGTAGCATGCTTGCATTCTGATACGGTGGTCCTTAGATCGAGTCTCTGCGAGGCTGTTTTGTAATTTTTTCTATTTTTTTCTTTGTTTTTAATTAAATCATTAATTTAGGAGAAAATATTTATTACATTAAGATCTTTCTTTCTTTTTTTTTTTTTTTTTTTTTTTTGAGTATTCCAATTAATAAAGTATTGACCATGAATTTAAGAAATATATATTTTTATTTTTTTACTTATAAAAAAGAAAATCATGTTTAAAGCTACAAATATAATTTCTAATTTAGTAAACATTTAAAAATACCTTATAAAAACTTTTCATTATAACAACAGAAGGACGTCAACGTTTAGTCTTGGCTCTGAAGATGGTCACGGTGTGACCGAAATTAATCAGCCAAAATTATAATGAAAAGTTTTTGGAAGGTATTTTTAAATGTTTACTAAATTAGTATGCTTTTCTTTAAAATTAAATGGAATATAATTTCTAATTTATAACATTTATGAATGAAAGTAGAAAAATCAAGAAACCATAACTATTTTTCATAATTAAAACAAGAAATATAAAAAGATTGATCACATTTATTTGAATTACAATTTTATTCACCATGAATTATTGTTCATCACAAACATTTTGTTAAATATTTGGTTTTTCGTTGAGATTACTAGATTTGTAAAATTCATATTTACCCAGATTTTGAATTTTTTTTAGATGTAAACTATTTATAAATTAGTAAAATCATTTTTATAAAATTCGTCATTGTGTTCAATATTATTATCAGTTCTTCCGACACCACCAAATTTGACAGTTATTTAATGAAATATTTGAAATAAAAGTTAAATGCGGCATCGAATAATTAAGCAACAGCTGTTGTTCATTATTCAGGATTTTTCATACAAAAAATTGCATGAATAAATAATACAATTGAGAGCAGACGATTAACTCTTGCTATTAATATCGTCGTTAAAAAATAGTAATTAATAATTTACATAAAACATAATCATTAACAAAATTTTATCTGAATGTAATCATTAACAAAATCTTATCAAAATGTAATATAAAAGTATTTCCTGTTAAAATATTAATTTTTCCATGCTGAATAAAAAAAATAATAAAAAAAATGTTTTTAATATAAATTAATATTTTCTCTTAAAATAATGATTCAATTTAATTAAAAATGTCAAAAATAAATATTTCAGTTAAAATAAAAAATAAAAATACAAAACGCCCTTGCGGGGACTCTATCCCAGGACCTCCGTATCAGAAGCATTCACACTACAGTGCATTCACTACATGCATTCACACTACAGTGTGTGTTTTGTTGGCTTTTATAGAAATAACTAAAACTATTAGGGGGCATGTCTCGCCCCCATGGGGGTTGTTGCAGCAAATTTGTACTGTACCCAATGTTTTCGACCATGTTCTTTAATTTAAGCTTGATTTGGTTTCAATGGCAATTTTACTGATTCATACTTCCCTTGTCAGGGTAGCCACTGATTAGGAAAAATCAGGGAATCTTGGAAAAGTCAGGGAATTTAAGTAAATCTGAAAAAGTCATGGACTAGTTAAGGAATTTCATATGAAGTCAAAGAAATTTGACAAATTTTGTAAAAATCAGACATATTTGAAAGCTCTTTATTGTAAATTACTAAATTGTTCATTAATTTTTTTGAAATTTTTGTATGAAATAAAACACATAAGTCAGGGAAAAATAGTCATAGAAAAGTGAGTGAATTTGAGAAAGTTCTAATGTTAGTCACCCTGATGCTGTCTGGACCGCTTTATCATTTCGTCTTAACCGATTTTTCATGTTAAGAGTTTTTGTGTTAAACGTACTTCACTGTATTTCTATAAACCATATTTTAATACCTTTATTTTAAACAATAATGAAATTGACATTTATTATTCATTGCACAAATCTGTTTTATATAGAATATAGTGTGATTAAGATTTATAGGGCCTCACAAAAATATTTATATACATTAAGGGCTGTAATTAAATTTATTGCAGCTACATTTTTATTTTTGCTTGCATTTGTAAATAAAGTATTACAGTGTTTAATTAATAATAATAATATTTTTTTTTTTGTTTTCATAGGGTTAAAGTACCTGCATTCAGCGAATATTCTTCATAGAGATATTAAGCCTGGAAATCTTCTTGTTAATAGCAATTGTGTTTTAAAGGTATGCTTTAAAATGCCTGGTGATTTTCTCCTCATTATGTTTTTTTATAGGTTGGAAACTCACAGATGACAGACTAAGCCTCTTAACTTCATAATTTATCCCTTTCCATTGAATGTTATATGCTAGATAATTAATTTTCAGAGATGAGATTTTTCAGCTTTTTTTAGTTTTTTTATCTATTTTTTATGTTTTTAATGTGTATTTGTTCTTTTTTTTATACATTGAAGATTAAAATAACTATTTATTACTCTAATCTAATAGATTTTGTCATCAAAATTCTAGTATTTCATTTCAATGTCTTGCCTTTGCATACAGTTTCAGCTTTTTTGTATTTATACTAATCTCATCCCTGAATTTTGGAAATATTTTTGTTTTTTATTGGATTATTAGTTAGCTCTAGTTTTCAGTCAAAGTTTCAAATGTAATTATACATATGTATAATTCCCTCCCCCCTCCCCCTCCCTAATCTAGTGGATATATTTCTGATATTTAAGTTGTTGTTTTCATGCATTATTGCTTTAATTGTATTTATCTCTCTTTCTATATATATATATATATATTTAAAACCTGTTGTTATAGTAGAATAACACGTAATGTGTTAAAATTTTTTAATAAACACCGTAAAATACAAAAAACTCGCAGCAATTATTTCTGGTCGAAATAAAACACAACCCTTAGTCAGACAAAGAAAGCAGGCACGAATGCTACAAACAAAATGGCAATGCATGCTTTTTGACTTACATTAAACTTAAACCTTTACCATTAGGCTTACCTCTGAGTGTAAATATGATATTCATGGAAGCAGTTCAATGCAGGGGTGTTGAATCAAACAAGGAAGTTTATCATTCTTACAACAAAAATCTGGAAATTTCATGTAATCTAGAAATTTCCTCTTTGAAAGAATTTATACAAAAAAAAAAAAAAAATTCAAATTTACAACGATATCTTAGATGAGCAACTTTCTCTCTGCAATTTTGATCCAAGTGGCAGCCACTTAATTTTTCAACACGATGACTTTTGAGATTTTGAATTTATTCAAACTATATGTGCCCAGTGACAGAAACACTGCGACACGGCGACATAGTCGCGACACAGAGAAACGGTTTGCAGACAGTTTTTATCTGCACTGATAAAAAAAATTTGTCTGCAACTTTCGAATAACAGTTCACTTAAAAAAAATGTTCTGTATCAAAACTAAAACTAATACTTTTATTAAAACCCGAATGAACTACTACGTCAGAAACGGCAAAGAAAAATATTGGAAATGCATACAGCTGTTTCAGTAGCCTACAGCGTACCGTCTTCAGTGCAAAAAGGATTTCCTTTTTGCACTGAAGACGGTATGCTGTAGGCTACTGAAACAGCTGTATGCATTTCCAATATTTTTCTTTGGCGTTTCTGACGTAGTAGTTCATTCGGGTTTTAATATTCCAACGCCAAGTCTCCTGTTATTATTAATACTTTTATTATTTATAATTATTTATATTGTGTTGTGTCAAACATTGCTATAAAATATTTAATTGAATGAGTTGAATTGAATGAATACACACAATTGTTTATACTATATTGTTTTGCAGTAAAATTGTATTCGTGTACTGTTGCATGAGATCACCACTGATGTTAAGTCCTCCCCCCCCCTAATCTGCTTTCAGGCTTTTTGAGTCTAAGCCATTTTCACTCCTGATTACATGCAAATTTTGCAGACAGATTATGAAATTTTAAAAGCCTGTCTCAGACAGCTACAAAACTTTCTGCCACTGGGTATATGTGTATAGTAGACTTATCTCACAAATGCATTTGGTATATTTGTCAACTTAACCCACCATTTTGTTTCCAAGCGCCAGCCACTTGAAAATTTTAAATTCACATAAAAAGGTATTTGTGAACCCAATTTGTTTAAAACTCCATATGTGCATAGCCTACATCAATATTTCTACCAATTCCATTAATATTTTGTAGCCGCCATTTTGAAACAAAATGACGGCTACTTGATACGAAAAAAGAAATCAACCTACCCTTCTGAATAAGCCAGAAGGACTTGTTAGTTTTGTTCTCTTTTATTTTACCTATTAAAAGTTGTATTCCAAAGTTTATTTACCTATTTGTATAGCTATATTTTTCATGCTTAAGTATATATATATATATATATATATATATAAAGTACGTCCGCAATTTAAATATAAAATAACAATGTTTTAATATTTATTGAAGTATTTTAGTGTTATAATTTATTTTGATTATAGTGTCAGTTAATTTGGATGTAATATTTTAAAAGATGATTTACGATTATGTAAATGTAAAAGTTGAAATGTCGAGTTAGGCTTTGGTTAATTTTATATTTAATTGATAGATTTGTGACTTTGGATTAGCTCGAGTGCAAGAATCTGATGAGAGCAAGCAAATGACCCAGGAAGTGGTCACCCAATATTATCGTGCTCCTGAGCTTCTCATGGGCGCGTTACATTATTCATCTTCAGTTGATATATGGTCAGTTGGTTGTATATTTGCTGAACTTTTGGGTAGACGTATTTTGTTTCAAGCTCAAACACCTATTCAGCAGGTAAGCAGCACTCTTGTTTTAGTATTTCTCAGTTGTTTAAAATTTAGATATCCAGAGTTCATTTTTGTCTTTAAAAAAAAAAAAAAAAAGATAGATAGAAAGAAAGAAAAAAACACTTCAGTTTTTTTTTTTTTTTTTTTTTTTTTTTTAAGTTTGCTTTTTTAAAGGCATTATGTTAAAATAGTATGTTTAAAAGTTTTGTTCCTTATTTCACACATAATATTTAAAATGCAATCATATACCTGTAGGCTTTCGAAATTCTCGGTCCTTGGAGCCCAGGAGTCCAAAAATTTGGGTTCTTTTTTCAAAAAAGTAGGTTACCATCAAAAAGAATTTAAATTTGTTTATTATAAAGATACAAATTAAAATTGTCTTATTATCAGAAAAAAGTGAAATGTGAAAATTTTTATAATTGATATAAGTTGTACAGTACAAAGATGAAAATCCGGAATCATTGGGACCACAGCAATTCCGGATTTTTGGTTATGCCTAAAAAAAAATATAAGTATTTAGATAATGTGCAAATTCAAGTAAAAAAATAATATATTACGATTTTTAAACATATTCTGTAATATTCTTTTTATTAACAATAAATAAAAATAAATAAAATTAAAAATTAAACTTGAAAAGCAAAACAGATTTATTGACATATTCTGTATTGACATATTCTGTAATATTCTTTTTATTAACAATAAATAAAAATAAATAAAATTAAAAATTAAACTTGAAAAGCAAAACAGATTTATTGAAATATTTGCATACAAAAATTAGTACATGTTACAATAAAAGAAAATAAATAAGAAAAACCTACCATTTTTAAAACATTTTCATATATATATATATATATTAATTACTTCAGGTTTTCAATTAAAAGTTTGAGCATAATTGAAATAGAATATAGAATTTAGCTCTCAATTAGATAAATGTTTAAGAATTGTTACTATTGTTATAATTTTCCTCTTTCAGGCTTTGCAAATGCCGGTTTTGAAGATTAATAAGAAATAAAATACTTTTTCAGTTTTTTTTTTTTTTTTTAGATATATTTCTACTTTAAAAGAAGGGGAAAAAAATAACTGTTGATGATGATTAACACAGCCAAAATTGTTCGGATTTTTGGCTTCGTACAGTAATTGAATAAAGAAATAAGAATTTTATGTCAATTATTTATTTTGTTAATAATTAGAAAAGCCCATATTTTCAGAAGTCACCTTGGAATGTCGAACTATTCTGCTGTAATACTTTGTTATTGTGGGTTTTTTTTTGCTTTTTGCTTTCTAAAAAATAAAAGTAGCACATTCTCTGGGACACATCAGCTATTTTATTTTATTTTTTTTTGGGAGGGGAGTTCCTACCTTTGACTTTTTACATAGTACGTCCACAACATCATTCTGTACTATATGATGAATTTGACACTTTATATGCAGTATCTATAATATTAAATTAAATATATTAAAATATGCAAAATTACATGTTATAGATCATATCTGTACTGATAAGTATAAAGGATTTAAGTTCAAAAGTGTCGATTTTGAGTTAAGTACATAGTGAGACTCAGAAAAAAATTCTCTATCGATTAGTATAAAGGATTTAAATCCATGTCATTTAGTCTTTGAGAAAATCTATTGGTAAAAAAAGATTCAAATCAGAAATTTAGCATTAATCTTTGGAATAAAATATTTAATTCAATTTTTTCCTTTTATTAAATGAAGATTGACAACTACTGAATGGTATAAAACGTATAAACCAACATAATCCCTTTTTCCTAATCGATTCTGCTGATTAGTTTTTATAGTTCACCTTTCACGAGATGGCCCTTCGTCCCTCCTCTTTTTAGAAGAGTTTACTTTAAGGAAGGGGCGCGAGCTTTGAAAAGAATGAATGGGTGGGGAAAAAATAAGGTTGCTATGAGAATAGCATCAAGCCAATAGTTTTTACTTCTCGCCAGCTGAAATCCTCCTGTTTTGGGTGTTAAAAAGAACATGTGTTAACATTTAAAAATTAATGACCTAATAAATAATAACAACAACAAACCTTCACTTATGCTTGCATTTTCGATAGGCACTAATACCTTATTTAGATAAAGATGTTGTTAGCAATGCATTTAAACAAGAAAGAAAAATCGCGCTGCTAATATAGATTATAAATTACTGCCGGTCTACTCACTTTAATTTCTGTTTCAGAGAAAGAGACTTTAATAGTCTTACTTTTAAACATAAAGTACAAATTAGAATGCATTTCTGCAATCCCGTTTTTCCGTATAGTGTCTAAGAAAATATATGCATCATATATAGCGCATTAAATATTAAAGATATAGGTTAATAATAATAATAAATTACTGCTGAAAAGGTTTCGAACAATTTTCACTTTCATCGCATAATGTATTTGAATTTATTGACTCCCCACTAGCTGCTGAGAAGTTCAGTATTCAGAGTTGGAGGTACAGGTACTGAGATCAAATCCATTGTCAACAGATATTCTCTTATAACAGTTACAAATTTCGAGGTACTAACGCTAAAGTAGTTGTTAAAATGCACTCAAAAGGTTTTTTTTTTTTATTATTAGGTATAATTTAATGCCCTGCAGTAATGTATCTAATTTATGATTACCCAAGCATATTTAGGAAAGTTATCTTTAGGACTAATAGACAGACGACACAAGTCATTAACACTTCTTAATTTTGTTTGAAAAGATTTAAAAAATAAAAATTGAAAAAAAAAAAAAAATAATAAAAAAACTTTTTTTTTTTTTTTTTTTTTAATTAAGAAACACTTTTTTTTTTAAATATTGCATGAACAAATGGGGAAATTTATTAAAATAAATTGCGCTGTGCACATAATTTACAGTATTATGTACAATAGCTCTCAGAATATTTGCATTCACATCAATTATAAATAAATGAGATAATTTCTTATATTATTGTTATGATGGCTTTAAATTTCTATGTATTCGGTCAAAAAAAAAAAAAAAAAAAAAAAAAAATTTCTAGAAATCTAATTATTGGAGTGTAATTCTTTATTTGATTTTTAAGACAATCAATAATTTTTCTTCTTTTTTAAAATGATTTAAAAAAGAGAAAAATAAAAATAAAGAAATATTAATTTTATAATATAACATACTAGGAAGCACAGAAGTTCTCTTAATTTGGAAATAAATAGATAAATAATAATAATAATTTAAAAAAAAAAAAATCGCCAAAATGTCGCAAAACTTGTAAACATAGCAGACGACCTCCCTTTTCCCCGTCAACCGATTTCAAGGTAATAGAACCGTCGCTGCCTACGTCACGCATGATTGACAGGTGCCAACTCATGAAAGTTGAACTATAATTAGTTTAACTTTATTTTTCGTCTCCTGAAAAAATCAAGAATATGGACTTAAATCCTTTATACTTATCAGTACAGCAGGGCTGCCAACAACTACGCAATTGCCGTAGTAACTATGCTTTAGCCTGCTTCTGCTACACTCTACGCATTGCATATTTAAAGCTACGCTTTTCCTTTCCTCATCGTTATCTTGTTTACAACAAGCGAACTCCGATTTCGCACCGTATCTGCAAATTGCAGTTACGGATGAAGTAGCTTGAAAACTCCGGAGGTTGATAGGTTGTTTCATTTCCTTCTCATAAACTATGACAATAGCATGACTGTGTACGTGCGGTGATTGGATGTTTGGAGAAGTTATTTTCTATCACTAGAGGTCTAATGCTAATCTGTTTACTTTTGTTTTTCGGTATCATGTGTTATCGGCTGGACTCGTATTTCTGCATTTATTTTTTTACTTAAAAGTGGGCAAATTTGTTTAGTTTTTTATTTAATAGTATTTTAAGTTAAAATGAGCGATTATGGTGATAATCCAAAGAAGAAAAATGTTCCTGATCAAAAATTTCTATCGGAGTATTCTGCTAAATGACCATGTTTGCGATCTATTGATTCATCACCCAATCAGGCGCATTATTGTACAATATGTAACAGCAATTTTCACATAAATCATGGTGGACTTTATGATTGTTCATGTTATATTGCAACAAGCCAATGTATTATTTTTGTATGTTAGATTATTAAAAGTCAATAAATTTCAGAAAGTAAGTTTTAATGTAAACAAAAGATTTTATGCTTATTTATATTTTAAGCATTTTCTTATTTTTTAGCGACTACACTTTGTAGCTTAAAACTGTGATGTAAATACATCACCTCTTGTTTAATTCCTATGCCAAAATACATCGTTTTGCAGGCATTTCATCACAGCCGTTCGTTCCTGGCTCAACGCACCCTGTAAAGTTTGCTTCCCGCGACACTTGTCAACAGGAGAATCCGCGATTGTTTCTCTTGCGTGCGCGAAGTGTTCATTGGTTACCTTTGCGGTCCGATTAACGAATCAAAAATCGCGTATCCGTGATTTTAGGTGTGCAGACCTGTTTTTTCTTTAGGAGCGATTTTTTTTAAATTTAAAAATCAGTTCAGTTTGTGTTCCACCTTGGTCCTGAGAAGAATGGTCGGGCACTTGCGTCCGTGCGTTATATTTTACCGTTATTCTTTTATATGTGGTCCCACACCCTGATACATTTATAAATCTTTTTCCATCGAAATATTTTTATTATTAACGGTTATTATGACTTGAAACTAAATTGTGAAAATGACCAGAGATGATTTTTTAAAAATATTTTTGTGAAGTATCTTGCATTTCTTTTAAAGAAAATGGCTGTGTTATCATAGATTTGAGATTTGTAATATGAGTACATGTACAGATTCAACATGCCTGAAAATGAAGAAACCAATTAATAAAGACTTCTAATTTTGTGCAATTGAATGCTGCCTTTCTTTTTTCAAGACTGGGTATGTTTGTCCTTAAATCTTAATTCTGAATTTTAAAATATCTTAAAAAATAAAAAATTGAATTTATCTTATGTTTGGTATGTACCCATGTATGATCAGATCGAAGCCTAGGGTTCACTCATCATTATTTTATACGATCATTATTTTTAATATATCTTCTGTTTTGGATTCAAAACAGCCTCTATCCAAAATAAAATATTTTTATGATAAGTCTCTATTTAAGAGCAGGTAGTATATAAAGTAACACCACAAAAACTACACTTTTTCTTTTTTTTTAACTACACTTTAGCACTCCCAGAGGTTGGCAGCCTTGGTACAGATATAATATATTTGATTTTTTTTTTTTTTTTTTCAGAATGCTATTTTTGTGGTAAAAGTAACAGTTATCCTATGAATTATTTTCCCCCTTCATTGTGAGTTTTTAGTATGTGATATGCAAGGTTAACCTTGCAAAAATGTCATTTTTCTAGCATTTTAGTTTAAAAATTACTCCTTTAATATTTTAGCTTTTTTGAAAAATACTTTGGATACTGTTGATTTCTTTTTTTAACATAGTTTTTCTCAGATTCGTTTTATATTTCTTTCTGCTTCACTAATGTTTTTTACCAAGTATCCATTTTTACTTATGTTGTGTTTCAAGAAATGTGAATTAATAAATCTTTGCTTCGAGTTTATTAATAAAAAAGAGGTAGCTATATAACATGTGCAAAAGAAATGATTTAAAAGGGGATTAGGTAGTAGGGGTAGATTATTATGCAATACTCAAGCTGAGAGCACTTAAACAGATTCCAAATTCTGATGTATATATATGTTTAAATATTTTTACATTTAAATTCACCTATTAAAATCTTAAATCCAAATGTACCAAATAAATAACACTTCCCGATGTTTTCAGTGGTTTTGTAATTTTTGTCTGTGAATATTTGAATGAAACTAGAGATTATTATATAGATATTTTTTTATGAAATTATCTGGTTTATTCTTTTCATTTCATTGCCTCTAACATAGTCTTTTTTTTTTCTGTCTCTCTCTCTGCTTATTAACAAAATTCACACTATTTTTTTTTAGTATTTGATTGCTAAATATCTCTCTATTTTTTATGGCTAACCTACCAACCTACCAAAATATGGAATTTTCACTTAGGATCTATCCTTTTTTTTTTTTTTTTTTTTTTTCAATCATCAGTTTGTGGGTAGAAGCATAATTTTGTGCAATCATTTTACCTATTTTTTGTTAATTTCTATTATGTAGTAGAGTGCTTTCTTTTTTCTTTCTTCAATAGGACCAATTAACCTGTACAATATTTTTCAGGGAATTGCCTTATGTGATAATTTTGCTGTTAATAAACAAAATAGTGTTCTTTTCAATGCTCCTAGATAAAATGCACAATTATTTCATTAAAGAGATGTCCTCTTATTTTATTTTATTTATTTATTTCCAAAGGATCCATTTTAAGAGATAAAAATTTGTTTAGTTCATATTCTGCACATATATCTTCTAAATGAAATATTTAAAAAAAAACAGACATGTTACTTTTCTGCCTTTTTAAGCTTGAAAATTATTCTTGGGATCAATGCAAATCTGCATTAAAACTTTTTGGATATGTGTAGGGGGAGGGGGTGTCAGCCTGAATTTGTACAATATATTATTAGCAATTTCTATAGAATAAACTTATTTTCAAGTATATGTAATAAGTTTGTCTGTATTTTAAGCACTTACAACTATTTTAATTATAATTAATATGATATTCAATATACGATTTATTGTTCTTATTTTGTTTATTGTGTGTACATGTATGCAATCAGATTTAACATTATATTTATTATTGAAAAATTTATATTGTGTCAGTTGCCTGATACCACTTTTTTTGGGGGGGGGGGGGTCGTGAAAAGTTCAGCCTTTTTTTCTGTAAGCTTGTACCATGTCTGAAAAATAAATCTTGTATGTACAAGAATTAATTTTATGGTTTTTTTTCTGACTGAGAAAGCTGAATTTAAAAAGATCAAGTTCTGATAACAAATTTCTCTATAGAATAACATAAGGTTTGGCTGCCATCAGCGATAGATGATGTGCCCCTTTAAGTGGTATTTTAGCACTAAATTAAGAATACTAGTTATGAAATAAAAAAAATTTCGTAATTGATCTATTACTGTTGATGGTGTTGAATACAGGGTTCACATTAGAGGGTGGGATTGCAAGAATCTTGCAATATTTTGAAAAATCCCACTAAAAAATATGTCATAAAGGGTATTTCCGCCTCAATTTTTTCACATTGCTCTTTGAGTATTTCTTCAATTTTTTAGTTCATTTTGGGTAATATATTAATTGCTTTGAAGACTGTAGTTTTTTTTTTTTTTTTTTTCTTTTTTGGACTGAGGGCCTATTAGTCTCAATCTAGGATTTTTGTGTTGTCGATTTCGATAGTTGGACATTTGTCGAAATCTAAAATTTATCGAAAATATAATTGAATAATTTGAAAGCGATGTTATAATTTGAGAAAAGAAAAAAAGAAAAAAAAAAAAACTAATAGTCCTCCATCCTAAACTAAATTCTGTTTTTGCCAGAATTTCATCAAAATCTTTTTATTTTTTTATTTTTTTTTAACTTCTGGAATTTCTTGATAAAAGGGGAGAAAAACAGGTGGAAAGTTTTTTCAAAATACTTCTTAATTGTAAATATTTGTTAAGAGCATATATCAAGTGTTTATTTTATCAACAAACAACTATGAAGTGTGAAGCCTAAAAATTAAGATTCTGAATATTGAAGCAGTATCTGTCCTTAGCCACAAAAGGGGAAAGAAAAATAAATACATTTCCATGTTTAACATTTGCTTGATGTTTTTTTATTTGTTTAATTTGCAATTGTAATTCTCTAAAGAGAAATTTGTAAAATGTAGGTTATGTAATTTCTTACTTAAATTTGAAAGATCCCACTTAATTTCTTTTTTTAGAGTGGGAGAATCCCACTCGATATTTTTTTTCTAGTGCGAACCGGAGAATATTTCATATTTTGCCTTGTACCTGCATTAACTCTTTTAATTCTTGATTTATTTTCTCACAATAGTTGGAATTGATAACAGATTTACTTGGCACTCCCATGCCTGACGATATTAAGACTGCTTGTGATGGAGCCCGATCTCATGTTATGCGGCGTCCCCACAAACTGCCTTCCTTGGCTGCTCTTTATACACTATCTACACAAGCAACTCATGAAGCAGTCCATCTTTTGTGCCAGATGCTTGTTTTTAACCCAGTAAGTAGTTGATTTGCATTATTAACTTTTTCTGAATCATTTAATGAAAATCGTAATATGAACTTCTGATGATAAATTTTCTACTGAGATATTTTTAGGCAATTTTTTTTAAATATAAATTCAAGCTTCTAAAAGATAAATAAAACAACAATAAATTATTAGCATAGCTTAAAGAACAACTTTATTGGGAAATAGAAGATATTATTACATATCAGATATTAAAGTAAATTATCATATCCATTGTCTGTAGGTAACACTTTTTAAAGTAATTTAAACTTTCATATTTTAAAATTCTTTTAGATGTTTCTCTCATCTATAATAATAAAAGAAGATGTCTGTCTGTCTGAGCATCTATATGTTCAGCTGCTACTGAACGTAGAAGCATAAAATAGTATAAAATTTGACATAAGCGTGTCAGAAGCCTTCCCGAGGGGATAGTGAAAAAAGAATTTAAAATTTTTAATTAGTTATGGAGATATTAATTAAAATGTCGGCCTATGTTTAATCAAAAGCAATCTTATGACTGAGAATTCACCACGATTGCATAAAAATAGATATTTCAAAAGAGTTAAAAGCAGAAAAAGTGGAAAATAAATTAGAAATATTAGTCCGATCGTTACAAATTTGGTACAAAATGAAAGGGGCAGTTTTTCTGAATCTTAAGTTTGCAAGCGGCTTATTGATACAACAATTAGATTTTTAAAAATTAACTAAAGTATGAATTTTAGGTGACAACATCATTTTAACTGCCAGACATCTGCGATGAAAAAGGAAAATGACTGTAACCAATTAAGATGTCACATGTTTTATAGTGGGGGAAAAAATTGCAATTTTCAAACTTTTATTCGCGTTACATTTAAATTAATAGTAGTTAATACCTGTCAAAATTTGACAGATGATGTGCAACTAAAATCTTTTCACAGCATAAAGTTTAAAACACCCTTGCTTTAATATTTCGCATTGTTCTTAACCAGTTTAAAACTCCCTGCTTTAACCAATTATTGTTTGGTTGGAGGGAAGAGGGATAAATTTCATGAAATTTCAATATACAAATTAAATCATACTCCAAAAATAAAAATAAAATCACAAGGTTTTTCCTAATTTTACTCTAAATATGACCAAAAGAATGTTAGGAGTAATTACAAGAAAGGCAGTATTTATATAAATTATCGAAAGAATCAATATTTTTTAATGAGATAGTATCAATATTTGTGATAATACTTGTGAAAGCATCAAGCATGTAAATTAATCCCACAATAGGATTCCTCCCTGTCACACCAAATCAACTAATACTCTATAGAATTGTACTCGTTTTATGTTTACTGTGAAATTTATTCGTTGCTTTTCACGCAAAATGAATAAATACAAAGATTTACTACCAGATTATAATTATATATTAACTTACTATCAACGATAACAGGTCACAGTTTTTTAATAAAAGACATACATGAATGACAAAGATTTCATTCACTTGTAAAATATAAATTGTCAATGTAATATATTGTCATTAATTTTAATTTGCCGAGACAATAAGTGCATTTTAAGTATAAAATGATAGTTTTGATTCTAATTTTTCCTTCTCATAATTGTAAAACCACTTGGATATAATCCAAAATACTAATTCATTGTATTCTAAAAATAAACTGCAAATCAGAATAAAGTTAAAATTTGCTTTTACTGGAATAGCATTATAATACTTTATTCTATCAAAATAGTATATTTCAACAAAAGTATACTGTTAAAAATAAATAAATAAGAATGGATTTAATACTTTAGCAAATTAATTTACTCATTAAATTTTTAATAATAAATTATATTATGTAAATTTTTACTTGTATAAAATATCAATGGTTTAATGTTATTCTTTTAAAATAATACTGTAATATAGTATCAAAATGAAGTATCAGAGATTATAATAATTAGAGTAAATAAAATAAAATAAAACCTCCTTTGATTTTAAATATTTATCTCCATCTTTTCTACACAAAGTTTTCAACTGATAAAAGTTGAAACTTTTAAAGAACAATAAACTCTGAAAATTTGTTAATTTTAAAAGACTTTTTTCTTTTTTTTTTTAAATGGAAAAAAAAAAAATTTAAAAATATGGTATAATATATTTACATGGCAACAGATGGCGCCACATCCTGTGCAAAGAAATTTTCAGCGAAAATGCATACGATGCACTGTCTATATAATTCTATATTACTCTGTGATATGGTGGTAACCAATACCTATTCGTGAATTGCTTTGTTTTTAATATACTTCCTTGGAAAGTATGAATCAATAAATTAATCATGTGAATTATTTTTATGATTGAGCTGTAATTAGGCGTCTGCCAGAGACATATGAAATATTAATGTCGTCTGCTCGATCTATCATCGGTATCCATATTGCACTGTATAAAGAAAAAGGAATATTCCCGTTCCAAATTGGTTCAAAAAGTTTTCGCGCATGCCCAGATCGCACGATTTTCGTCTTACAGAAAATGCTTTGTGATTTAATATTATAGATTATCCAATATTAAAAATACCGTAAGCCATGATCTCAACTCTCGAGAAGGCATGAGCCAAATTCGTATTCTGATTGGTTCAGATTTCAGAGTTCGCTCACTCTCGGTATCCGAAAAGCCCTCTCAGCGATTGGTTGCTGGTTTCCTCTAAAGAAAGGAACAGTCTTCGTGCATGCCCAGATCATTCGATTTTGGTCTTAAAGAAATACCTTTGGGATTTAATATATAAGATTCGACCTAGACAGCATATTATAAAGCTACAGTTCCATTTTCATGAAAATATGTGAATAAACAAAAAAATTACATAAATTCATTATAAAAGGATTAAAACATTAAAAAAAATCTTATAAAAATACCTTACAATAAATCCTTAATAGTTTGAGCAGATATATTTCGAACCCACCGGGTTCATCTTCAATGCTCAGATGACACTACCGGTTTTCTGTTTTCCTCGTTTGTCATTCCTTTTCTGCTGATTCTCCTCACTTTGCTTCATATTGTCAATAAGATGTTGCCAACCCAAAGGGATTATGATGTGCTCTCTATTGTTGATGGTGTCGTTAGTTGTTAAAATTTCAATCGCTTCTTGTTTTAGGGCAAATTGATGGGAATTATAATGGTCTATTTTTTGAAATTCAAGAGTGCTAAGATTAATGGGGTTATTGTTGTTAATCCTAGAGAAAGCCATAGAGTGTTTATTGCATGGTTGGCTTGATTTTGCCCGATCCGAAAAAACCCGGGTGGGTTTTTTCAATAAAACCCACTTGAAAAAAACCAAGTGGGTTTTTTCAAAATCCTTATTTAAAATTTCACTTTTATCTAACTTACAATATATAGAGTAGAACTTGGATAATTCGAAGTTGAAGGGACCTGAGAAAAATTCGAAATATCCAAAAATTCGAATTACATATACTATTTCAGACTTGCCAACATACTAATTATAATTCCGTAGTATTGTTAGTCCCGCCTTCTTTTTCACACCAGTATCCGTTTTAGAGTATTTTTCTTCTTATTTAATCGTAATTGTATTTGCAAAATATTACTTTAAAAATTTACTGGTGTTAAAAAAAGGTCAGGACTAACAACACTACAGAATATTAATTAGGATGTTTGCAAGCATGCTATTTTGTCAAAAAGAAGAGATAAATTAAAAAATTAAAACTCTATGATCAAAGATTTAACATATAAACTTTATATCTAAGAAAATTGCTACATCCTCTTCCCCCTCCCATTAAAACAATATTTTTTATGAGCTTAATTATTCAACACTTAAAAAAAAAAAAGTCAGATATTTTTTATTGATTCTTCAAGTACAATCTTTGTGTCATAGCATATGACTTCAACCTATCAGCTGATACAAAAATAGAATCTTCTACGTAACACATGACTTTCAATTCGAAAAACCCTCGAAGTTCATGTATATGCACCATATCTTCTGATGCACTAGGTAGGGGCTTTTCTTGTATTTCCTTATCCTTATTTTGAAAGACTATTAAAATAAATAATGCATTTTTGCTGAAAAAAATCTTGGGAAAAATTTTTACTATAATATTTTAAAGTTAATCGTATGAAAAATTCGGATTATCCAGGATTTTTTAACATTATTTTAATACAAAATTCAAGGTACCGAGTAAAAAACTCGAATTATCCAGAATTTCGAATTAAACAAGTTCGAATTATCCAAGTTTCGCTGTATATAAATATAAAACAAATATTGTATACATTATTAGAACACGAACAAAGAATTTTCAGAAATATTGGAGGTTCTCTAACTGCTGTGTAGAAGAAAAAATCCGCCATGAAAAAAAATTATAATTATCTCATTAAAACAGAATAAAAATTTATATTTATAAAAGCAAAATAAGAGTTGTTTATTAATATAAAGAAAACTGTGGGACTCAAGTAATGTAAAGTAAAAATCAAATTAAAAAAAAATTCTGAAAACTTTAACAGTGCAACACTGTTTGGTAATGTAGTGGGACTATAATTAAAAATATTTTATGAGAATCTAATGAAACATTTTATAAAGCAACACTAAATAATTATTAAAATCCAGTTTTTTGTTGTTAAGGGCAGATAAACAGAATTTTAGAATATTTAATGAACAACAATTAATTATAAAAATACTTTAGAAATTTTTAAACTAAATTTAAAGACTTTAACATCAAAATGTTAAAAATTTCTAATGAATAATTAATATTTAATTTTCAATATTACCTTATTATGAATGATATATGTAATGTGAAAAAAAAAAAAAAAAAAAAAAAAGAAGGAAGAAAATATTCCTGAAAACTCTGATAAAACCAAAAATATTCTGATAAAACCCCAGAAAACCCACTGGGCTGGGTTTTTTCCAACCCTGGTTTATTGTACTTTAGGTCTGCGAGATGTTCAGATTTGCAAACTTTAAAATGATGTTTAGTCATACCGATATAGCAGGCAGGTCTATTGTCTTCAAATTTAAAGTTGATTTTATAAATGCTGGATGTGTATTTAAAGTGTACGGTGTATTTTTCATTACAGATGCTTTGGAAAATATTTTTATCCGGTTTAATTAGATATTGATATGTTTATTGGCTTCATTTTTTATTTTTATTTATGCGCCTTTACAGTATGGGATAGCGGAGGTGAAAAAAGATTAAGTTTTTTGTGCATTATTTATATTATTTAGATGTTTTAATCGTTGTTTATAAAGTTTTTGAACTATGGAGGGGTTGTAGTTAGCTTTTTTAGCAATAGTTTTGATAAATTTGAGTTCATTATTAAGCAGAGTTTTATTGTAACATATACGTATGGCATGGTTAATGTAAGATCTAATAGCAGCATATTTATAGGGATGGGGGGTTCTACATTTGTTATTAATAATTTCGTTATTATTCGTAGATTTTCGAAAAATATTAGTATCAAACGAGTTATCTTTATTTTTAATTATAGTGATGTCCAGGGAATTTAAACAGTTATTAGATTCACTTTCATTTGTAAATTTTATATGGGGATTTCCACATAGTTCAACAACCCCTCCATAGTTCACAAACTTTATAAACAACAATTAAAACATCTAAATAATATAAATAACGCACAAAAAACTAAATCATTTTTCACTTCTGCTATCCCATACTGTAAAGGCGCATCCATAAAAATAAAAAATGAAGCCAATAAATATAATATCAATATCCCAATTAAACCTGATAAAAATATTTTCCAATGCATCCGTAATGAAAAAGACACCATACACTTTAAATACACATCCGGCATTTATAAAATCAACTTTAAATTCGAAGACAATAGACCTGCCTGCTATATCGGTATGACTAAATGTCATCTTAAAGATCGTGAATCCGAACATCTCGCAGATTTAAAGTACAATAAACACTCTATGGTTTTCTCTAGGATTAACAACAATAACTCCATTAACCTTAGCACTCTTGAATAAAAAAAATAGCCCATTATAATTCCCATCAATTTGCCCTAAAACGAGAAGCGATTGAAATTTTAACAACTAATGACGCCATCAACGATAGAGAGCACAGCATAATCCCTTCAGATTGGCAACATCTTATTGAAAATATAAAGCAAAGTGAAGAGAATCAGCAGAAAAGGAACGAGGAAAACAGAAATCCGGCAGTGTCATCTGAGCACTGAAGATGAACCCGGTGGGTTCGAAATATAGCTGCTCAAACTATTAAGGATTTATTGTAAGGTACTTCTACAAGATATTTAAAAAAATAAAAAAAACATTTTTATTAGGAATTATATTTATTACGACTCATGTGACTAAAAGACAATGTTAGATTAAGTTTTCTATAATTATTACGAAGGGCTTGAGGATGGGGGAAAGGGGCAAAAAAAAGTTACAGCATTTGAAATTGGTATTATTACGTTTTAAAGCAAGATGAATCCATTGTGAATATTTTTGAGTGTAAAATTATTAGGAGGGACGGAAAGAGGGGGGATGGCGATGGGCCAAAAATGTGTAAGTCTGAATTTTGAAAGATCTTAACACGGTGAACGAACAGACTGTTTCAGATATTGAAATGGGAAGAGGGCATTGCAGGTGCTACCGAGCAGGAATTTACTGTGGTTAAATTTTTCAACAAAGCTATTTTCACTATATGTCAATAAGCTATTGTAGGACCTGAAACGTGCTGCACCACCGAGCGGGAGTTTAGTAAAGTTGGATTTTTCAAGAATCGCGAACCAGCTGGACACCAAAGGTGGCTAGTTAGTAATAATTAATAGTGGCTCTGCCAATTTTTATTGTTTCTGTTTTAAGTTTAAGATATTCAAATTCTGTCAAGGATTCATTTTTGGACCAAGATGCTTTTTTTATAGACAAAATTAGTGGAATTATTTCATAACTGAGTGTGTATAGGTAGGAGTTCTATTTTGTTTTAATTCACACATTATTTTGTTTGGCTGTCGTGTGGCAAGTGACAATTTGATATTTTCAGGTTTAGAGTAAGATACTAATTACAGTAGAGGATCTTTATAACGCACACCTTGGGACCAGAGCTTTTGCGTTATATAGATCATATCACAGATTATTAAACTTACCTTATAAACATGGCCATGTAAATAATATACACTGGGAATAAATGAATATATTTACAAATTAAACTAATTTAAAAATATATATTAACTTTAAAACACAAATTAATGCAACTCTAGAAAATATTTATTAATATTCATAATTAAATTACTAGCACTGAATTTTTTTATTTAAAAAAAAAATTATTGCATGTTAGCTATAAAACACAAATTAATGCAACTCTAGAACACATAACAAAATATTTATTATTTACAAATAAACTGCAAGTACTGAAATTTTTTATTAGAAAAAGATTATCACTAAATAAAAAATGCATATTAGTTATGAACATGAATAAATGAAGCCAACTGCATTAATTTACATTCTGAAATAGAAACAATCCAAATTATATTGGGGAAAAAAAAAAAAAAATCATATCACTAAATTTAACATTATTTTTTAAACAAGTCATCAATCTTTGTTTAAGTATTTTAATTTTTTGAGCATTAAGTTTTTTTTTAATCCTGTAAAAAGTCAATATTTCTTGCTCTGTTATACAGGTTTGAGTTTCTAAAAATTTTAAATATTTTTCACCAATACAAATACCTTCACAAACAGTAACTTTTTCCACCGCCTCTTCAGTATCTGACTCTGTATCAGAAGAGTTTTCTTCTGGTCCTAAAACTGAGGAAGTAATCTCATTATCAGTTAAATGATGTGCAATTTGAGGTTCATCATCTTCAGTCAAAAATTCTAGTATGTGTTCTTCATTCAAGTTGCCACAAGTTGTTTTTGCATACTGTAGGAGTTCAGCAGCTTTAATTTTTTCATGTGATGTTTTAAAGCCACTAAATTCTATTTCATCATCATCTGCACAAAAAAAACAAAGATTCTGGCCATATTTTATGCCATGCATTAATGAGTGTTTCTTGGGCTACAGAATCCCATGCATCTCTCAACATGTACGTGCAATCTTTGATTGTGAACTTTTTTTTGAATTTATCAATCATGTTAGCCCCTGGTTTAGAATTGAGAAGTTGACCCAGAAAAGCGCTTTTGTAGTTGCACTTTAAACTGTTTATGGCACCCTGATCCATAGGCTGGATCAGCGATGTTGTGTTAGGAGGGAGAAATAGAGTAACTACATTGGGTGCCACAAGTTTAGGGTGGGCAGTACAGTTATCTAGTAACAGTAAAATTTTAGCATCTTTGGCTAAACCAACTGAACTGTAATGGACTCTAACTTCACTCAGAAAATGACTGTTGAACCACTCAGTACACAATTCCTGTGTGTTCCAAGCTCTCTTGTTACTTCTGTATATAACAGGTAAACATTTGACTCCTTTCAATGCTCGAGGATGGGCACTTTTTCCAATCATAAGAATTTTGCACTTATGTGTACCTGCTGCATTGCTGCAAACAAGCACAGTAACACGTTTTTTATCATCTTTCACTGCAGATGGTTGAGTCTCTTGTTCACCAACAAAAGTTTTGCGCGGCAAATTGCACCAAAACAGACCAATCTCATCCATGTTGTATATTTGTTCAGGGGAAAGATTTTCATCATGAACAATTTTTTTAAATTCATCAATGAATTCCTCTGCCGCTACTTTGTCGGCAGACACTTTATCACCACATGCTTTGAGATATCTGATGCCATGACGTTTTTTAAATTTTGTCAGTCACCCATTTGAGTATTCACATGACTCTTCAATTTTTAATTCCTTGTGAAGCTCTTTCGCTTTCTGACACAGAACTGGACCGGTTATCGGAACATTTTCTGAACGTCTTTGCCGAAACCATTCGAAGAGTACTGCATCCAAATCGGCCGATTTCGCTTCTCTCATTCTTTTCCTCTTTCCAATTCCTTTATTGCTATCAGAGTTGGCATAATATTGGAGTATTTTCTCTCTGTTACTCTGGATATCGTATACAGAACGGCAGCTAATTCCAAAATTTCTGGAAATAAATTTTGCAGAAGAACCTTTGTCCAGTTCTTTGATAACTTCTACTTTTTGTACTATAGTTAAAATAGACCGTTTTTTAATGACGTCTTTCAACGATTCATCAGTTTTGTTTTCCATATTTATACAAAACTTAACACAAAATATCCAAAAGAAATTAATCTCATTAAAAATTATAAAAAGATAACTATTTTCCTTGCACCGTAACTCAATACACATTCAACGAAACGTACGATGTGCAATCATAGCGTGAGTAAACACAACTAACACTCAGTGGAGTAAACATGAACCGCGGTTGCCATTCATTTACATGTAATTACAGTATCCATTAACTTCGTTTTTGCATTCCGATTTCGCTTGCTCCATGGTTTGCGATTTACGTTTGCATCAGTAAAAGTGTAGTGTAGTGTGTATATTTATTGTTATTGCATTACTTATTTTATATTTTCTATTTTAGCATAGAATGTGTAAGTAAATGATGAAAAATAGTCTCAAAACTTAATTAGCTAAGTGGCGCCGTTATTTTTGCAATGCAGAATGTTGGGATAGCTTAACTGTAAAAATCACTGTTTACATACGAAAATTTTCGCGGTTTATGGATCCGCGGTTTATCGATCCTCTACTGTATTTAAAATTTTTACTTATTGATTATCTCAGTTCAAAGTACTATATTTTATTTTTAATTTATGTAAAAAAGAATAGTGTTCACTTATTTTCTTAGTTTGGTGAAACATTTGTATTCATAAAGTAAAAATAGCATGGGAAAATTTATAAAGAAATATGTTAAGTCTACTTTTACAATAATAATTATAAAACTTTTATTATTATTATTTGACTTGAGTTTCAGTTGCATACATGTATAGTAAATTTTCCTCTCCAATTTTTATACTACCAGATATTTCAAAAGAGATGATATATAGAAAACTTTTATTTGCTCTACTTAAATAAACCGATTGCAGTATTTAGCATTTTTCAGCAGCAATAAAATTTTTACTTGCAATTGTTATAGCTCTGTGCATTGAAGTATGAACAGAAAAACATAGTACATTGATATAATAGATTTCATTTTTAATATATGCATATTATTACAGATTTCCTGAAAAGTTTTTCTTATTATTTCTAAAACTGTGTGTGTATATATATGTATTTCTTTTTCTTTCTTTCCCTAAATAATTAATCATATGTTTCCTACTTACTTACAAAAGTTATTTCAGAAGAGCAAATCCGTTATTATTATGCATTTGAATTTGTTCTATATTATTAGAAAGAGAATTAAAAGAAAAAAATTGACTCTTTTTGAATTTTACTTAAATTGTCACTTTTTTAAAGGGGAAAAAAATTATTGCCCAGAATGGCTAAAAACTGAGGCTGTTGCTAATGGGGAGTCCAGTTCATGGGTGTTCTTGTACTATATGTTTTGATGTTAAATCTCACAAATAACTGGTTAATTAAGTTAATTTAGGCTGTACTATATTTAAAATAACATTTGAAAAAAAATGTTTTTTTTTTTCTGTATACATTCATTTTTATAATTGCTTCTTTTAGGATAAGCGTATATCTTGTGCTGATGCTTTGACACATCCATATATGGATGAAGGCAGACTTAGATATCATTCCTGTATGTGTAGATGTTGTCAAAATACTCCTACTGGCCGTCAGTATGTTGCAGACTTTGAACCTGTTTCTCCCCACATATTTGATGATTGTTTTGAGAAGGATTTGACATCTGTGCATCAGGTGAAAGGTAACCATTTCTTTGCTTTAACTCTTTTTTATTGAGTTCAAACAATTCAAATTATAATTTTTTATAATGTTTTATGAGAACTAATGACAAAATAATCATGGAAATTGTTAAAGTTTTTCGTAGATTATTAAAAGTTTTCTCTCTCTTCTATATTACGAATAATCTTTGGTAATTGGATTTAAATTTAGTCCATTTTAAAAAGTTCTTTTCTTTTTATTTCTTTTTATAATTAGCAGCTTTTTAAAAATTGTACAGTGAATGTCTTAAATTAAAATTTTTTAAATTCAAATGGCTAAATTGAAATTAAGGATTAACTACCAAAAGTGATCGGATTGGGTAATAATTGCACTTTTGAGTAATCACTTGCAAACAAATTGTGTATTTTAAAAATCAAACACTAAAGCACAAATTTTATTAATCTTTTTTATTTATTTATTTATTATTACTTTCTTCTGTATGTATATATAGAGAAAGTATTGGATTCGTGATAATTTTCAAACTGCAGTTTTTGATGGATTTACACATTTTGGGATGTCTTGAACACGATTTGACTGTTTTTAGAAAATGTCTGCGTGTGTGTGAGTATCTCAAATTTTGTGGACTCTGTATCTCATGAACCAATGAACGAAATTTAACCAAACTTTGTATTTAGTTGGAACCTCACATAAACTGTGCTGATTAGATTTGTGGAACAATTGCTCAACAGGTGGTGCTGTGATTGCATTTTTTCTAAATTTTTAACATGGCAGTATAGGACAAAATTTCATATAAATGTACATAATGAGAGTTATTTTAATCGTGTGATTGTAAAATTAATATGAAATATTGATAATGGTAGTAGTTAACTAGATAAATAATTTGGTGCATGTAGGAGCATCGCTTCCCCCCCCCCCCCCCCCCCGGGAGAGTAAATTTTCAATATGATTATATTTCAAAAGATCTCGTCAACACCTTTAAAACGGATGGTTGAACAAAAGATCTGTGATAATTTAAAACAAAGTTATAGATTTTTTATTTTTTTTATCTTTTAACAAGAAAAAGAAAAACTTATTTCTTCTGATTTGCAAAAAATTGACATCTTTTGGCATTTAGCGATAATATAATACTGTCAGATAAAAATCGTCTGCATTTATAATGGAAAATAATTTGATAATTTAATGAATAATTTGTATTGAATAAATTTTGTCTAAAATTATATAGAAGAAAGTCATGTGGTGGTCACATCATACTAGTTTTTTTTTTTTTTTTTTTTTTTTTTTTAAATCAGCCTCGAAAAGCACTTATCTTGAAAATAAGCTATTGAAAAATTACATATTTCAGTGTTTGGTCTAAAAAGAAAATTATGCTTGTTTGAATTAGTTTAAAATTAAATTGCCGTGTTTGGCAACAGTAGAAAAAAAAAACTCAGTTCTGTTTTTGTAACGAGCTAGTAAGAACGCTCACTACAACATGTAAATAAATCTTTATTCTTTCCTTATTAATTAGTTTCTAGTTGTTTTCTTTAGTTTATTTTGCAATAATCAAAGATTGTTAATACAGCCGAACCTTGTTAATGTGAATTACTTTTAACATGAACTGTTTCCACTATCCCTGTCAAAATAAAAATTAGTTTAGTTATATGAAGATTAGTTACTGATAGCATGAACTATTGATAACATGAACAAATTTTTTATACCCCCTTGAGATTCACAAAAACGAGGTTCGACTGTATTAGAATTCAAAATATTGAATCACCATAGCTTTCAAATATGAGATTTGAATCAATAAGTTTCATTTTTGCAAGAAGTTTCGTTTTAGAACATCATTTGTTCTTTAGTATTTGCATTTTTCGCTTCAGTACCAAAGTGATTGCATATTTTGACAGTATCAGCAGAAAAAATGTGTATTTCATCATTTGATTAAACTTTAAATCTATATACATGTTATAGATCACCATCACACAAACTGCATAGATTTTCGGTGAATCTAACATTTATAGTTTTTTTTTTTTTTTTTTTTTAGTGACACAACAAATTACACGAAATCTCACCAGGGGCAAGGGGGTGTCAAAAAATTATCAAAACTGCCTCACATAATTAAGGGACGCCCCTTTATTGCAAGAAAAGTAAATTTTTATGCATGTAATTTTTTTTTGCTTTCCAAACACTATAGTGAGGAAAGTATTGTAATCATGCCAAAAATCCAATTTTGAGATTTTTGTCTTTCTACATGTTTTTAGGTCCACTGAATTCATATTACTTACAAACTTTAAATAAACACCATAAAATGCAATAAACTCGCAACAATTGTTTCGGGTCGAAAAAACACACGACCCTTCCATCAGGCGAATAAAGTAAGCACGAGTGCTTACTTTATTCGCGGTCGTGTGTTTTTTCGACCCGAAACAATTGTTGCGAGTTTATTGCATTTTATGGTGTTTATTCAAAGTTTGTAAGTAATATTTTTACAACGCCAGTTTATTGATGCTTCTTTATTACACTGAATTCATATTTACTATTTTTACGATGATATATGTGTGTATGTATGTGAGTGACAAATGATGTTAAATGCTTTGTTCAAATGAGTTGGAATTTAGTACATATGTTATAGATCCTCGTAGCACGAACCCTATTGAGTTTGATGAATCTAGCACTTACAGATTTTTTACATGGACACAAAATAAAATTCTTTATCATTATGGTCTATGAGCCCAAATTTTGTAAAGTGCGATAGTGTCTAAACTCCTTATTCATTTGAGATAAAAATTTATACACATGCTATGAGTCACCATCACACAAACTGTATAAATTTTGGTGAATTTAGCGTTTCTCGTTTTTTTACAGGGACACAAAGAAAATTCTTTAGGATTATGGTCTATATGGGCCAAAATTTTTTTTAACTGCAATAGCATCTAAATGCTTTTTTCAGTTGAGTTGAAAATTTACACACATGCTATAGGTTATTGTTGCACAAAGTGCATAATATTTGGTGACTCTAGCGCATATAGTTTTTTTTACAGGGACACAAAGAAAAATTCTTTATCATTATGGCCTATTGGCTGAAATTATTTGAAGTGCGATAGCATCTAAATGTCTTATCAGAATAAGCTGAAAATTTATATATATGTTAAAGGTCACTGTTGCTCGAACTGTATAGCTCTTGATGAATCTAGTACTTATAGTTTTTTTTACAGGGACACAACAAAAAAACCTTTATCATTATGGCCTATGGGCTGAAATCATTAGCATTTAAATGTCTTATCCTACTGAGTTGAAAATTTATATACATACTGTTGGTCACTGTTGCATGAAGCATGAAGATTCTGGTGAATCTAGCCCCCTTATAGCTTTTTACAGGGACACAAAGAAAGATTCTTTATCATTATGCCATGTGCACTTAAGTTATTTAAAGTGTGATTGCATCTAAAGCTAAACTCCTTATTTGAATGAACTGAAAATTCATACACATGTCACAGTTGCACACACCATATAGACACAGGCATAGCTGGTAACTATTCTGGAATTTCCGTTGAACTCTGGACATTCTGCAAAAGCATTAATTTTTCCCAGAAAATAAACATTCCTTTCTACATTAAATAAAAAACTGATTTTCTTTGACCTAGCAATTAATTTCATAGTCGATATTCGTATTTCACTTCATACGTGCGCGAGGTGCGATAGCAAATGCAGCTAGAGAGAAGTGAGTGATGCTAAATGTAAGAGCACAGGATGATACATTTCTCCCCTTCTCTCAGTATAGTTTCGTCTAAACTTGCACAGTTTATGGGGGTGCGGAATTGGAGCAAATACGGCATGTTTATGTTTTTTCCCCCGGTTTTTGTGATCTATCGATGTTATTGCGTGCGCTAAATAATTCTTTACAATATAAAAATTTTCTTTAGCAAAAAAGCTAAAATTAGAAAAAAAAGCTTTAGCAAAATGCTAAAATGCCAGAAACAGTAGAAAAAAAATGAATATCAGTTTACTCATTCTAAACGCCTCGATATGTTTGATTTTAATTTGTAAATTAAACTTAAAAGTTTTTAATCAGGTCTTTAAAGAGTTATACACAGAAGGTAAAATTTTCTTTAATTAGAAATGAAAAACAAAAAAGTAATTAATAATTGTACTTACCACTGTAACCAGATCAATTCGAATATAGTACTAAGCATATACAGTGGAACCTGTCTAAAGTGACCACCCTAGGGACCGGCTAAAATGGTCACTATACGCAGGTGGTCACTTTATAAAGTCTCTTTAAAATTGGAAAATGGTCACTGTAGTCAGGAAAATGGTCACTTTAGTCAGGTGGTCACTTTTACAGGTTCCACTGTATTTTAACACATTTATTGGCAGACATGTAAAATATTAAACTTTTTAGATTATTACTTTATATTGTAAACTCTTTTAAAGCAATATGAACATCTTAGATATGACTTATATTCTTTTTCTGAAGATATAATTATCACTATAGCATGTAAAACTACATTAAGCTTATACTGTATCTGAAAATAAAATCATAACTTATTAAAAAAAAAAAAAAAAAAATTAATTGAAATTTGTTTATTACTATTCAAAGCTTTTTGGTTTCCAATTTATAAGTTTTCTTTCTTTCATATATTAGACCACTTTACAAATGTCTCATGCTTATTTACAAATTGATTTCCTGTATGTAATTCTTATGTGTAGTTCAGCGTTTGATTTTCCTTATATGCATGAACCAATGGATTCTTCGTGATCAGTGTTGTGATTTTTTTCCATGAAAGATTCGTTAATGATATTTTCGCCAAAGATTTTTTTTTTTTCCCCCAATTTGTGTTTAGTAAGATGCTTTAGCAAAAAAGCAAAAACATATTATTTCATTTTCACATTTTGGATAAGTCTTTGATATAAGGCATTTTGCAAAAATTGCTACCGTAGCGAAAACACTGCTTCAAGACCATAAAAACATTTGGAGATGTTTCGAAAGGAATAGGCAGCAGAATGGCCCATGTTGTCATGATCTAATAAATCGTCTAATTATATATTTTGCAGTGTTTTCAAAATTCAGTTTTTCTATTGCATATGGTGGTTGAAATGATTGTTTACGGCACGTAGAAGGGGCGCATTATTTGCCCAATGCTTGCTCCTCCACTAAAACCATCCAAGAAATGTTTTCGAACTCAACTAAAGAGAGCCAGAATATAATAAAGGCACTTTTTAACTTAACATAATTTGTCCTTATCTACTGAGGACCATGCTGGCCAGTTGTTTAAACAGATGTTTCTGGATTCTGCTATTGCCGCAAAATTTAAATGTGCTAGAAAAAAAAGCATGGAAATTCGCAAAAGTTTCGCAAAAAACTACACAGGAAGAATTCTGACATGATTAGAGTAAAAAAAAAGAAATTCATTAGCGACTGATGGCAGCAACTCGTCAGGTGACAAACTTTTTCCTCTCTTAATAATGTTTTTTGATGATGACAAAATCAAAACAACTGTATTTTCTATTTTCACTTCCAAAATTGGAAAAGGATGGAACAGGTGAAAATTTTTTTTCACTAGTTGATGATGAATTTTCTAAAAATAGGATTCCCTGGGAATATTGTATTTCGTTTTGTGCAGATAATGCTACGGTGATGCTTGAGAACTAAAGGAGTGGGGTCATTTATCCAAAAAAAATATGATGCTAACAGATGATGACAATATTAATGAGCTAACAAATTTATAGTCTTTGGATTTCGAAACTTTTGATTATTTTAATGAAGTCCTTGGTGGAATTTAAACTATTTTGAGAAGGGGGGGGGGGGGGTAAGATTTCATGGTAAATATTGGTCATGAATTTTTCAAGTGGGTAGGTAAGGCCTTCTCTTTTGCTATTGATCTTATTTTGGGGAGGGGGGGTGGGGTTCATGACCAATATTTACTGTAAAATCTTACCCCCTCTCAAAACAGTTTAAATTCCACCGAGGATTTCTTCAAAAGAATGAAAAGTTTCAAAATCCAATAAGACTATAAATTTGTTAGCTTCAATCTTATAAACCTCTACCTTTCAATAGATACAGACAAAATTACCGAAATTATAAACAGTAAATTAAATGAAAAATACAACACACCAATAGCCCAAACACTTAAATACACCAGTAATCCAATATTGAAAGAAAGTTATTTTAAGTTCAACAATAAAATATATAAACAGCCCCATATCTGGGCCTATCGCCGAAATTTAACTGAGACTGTTAGAAACATCGATCTTAGAAAAGCTTAAGGGAAAAATACTGTACTGGAGCAGATATGTTGATGACGTTTTTGTTGTTGCCCATAAAAATCAGCACATAAATAAACTCTTAGAAAACTTGAATCAATTCAACAAAAGCATCCAATTCATGTATGAAACCAAAACTAATAATGAAATTAACTATCTAAATGTCAAAATAAAAAGATTTGAAAACACTATAAAAACCACAGTTTATAGGAAACCCAAATCTAGCCAAGAAATAATTAATTATCACAACGAAACACTGTATAAATATAAAATTAATGCTATTCAGGCCTACATAAACTGCACAATTTTAATCTGTACCAAACCTGACGATCTTAAAACCAAACTTAAATATATCAAAAGTTTAACCATACAATCCAATCACCCCAGAAACCTTGTTGATAAACTCTATAATAAATGAATAAAGCAGCTAAATTACATTCCAAGTCACCATAAACCACGCATGAAATTCATCAACTCCATACCATATGATCAAGGAGCCGCCATCAAAATAAAAAATTTCGAGAAAAAAATTAAGCGTTAATATCCCTATCAAACCAAACCCAAACATGTACCAAATCATCCAAAATGATAAAGATCCAATCTCCCCCCTTGAAACAGCCGGAATTATACAAAATATCTTTTAAATATAAAGACAAAAGCGAAGGATATTACATTGGCATGTCAAAAAGGAAAATAAAAACCTGAATAAAAGAACAGATTAGTGATATAAAATATGGAAAAAATCCACTACGGCCCGGTGCAAACTCATCAAAAAGAAGATATCATAATTGATTTTAATAACGTTAAGAAAGTAGCCCAATATAACAACTCCCACTACACGTTATTCCGTGAAACTGTTGAAATTTTAGACCAACCAAGAGCATGCAACCATGACAAATCAAAGGCCTGCGTATATTCTACCTGGCACCACCTTCTGGAAAGGAGAAAGACACTCATCAGATCAAGTGAAAAATCACAACAGCCTAGCACCTACAAAGTGACTGGTGTTGATAATGAGGAGGATCCCCCTGCTTGTACTTCACCGTTAAAGCTACTTCCTGAAGCTGAATGTAAGGTTATTTAGTTTTATTAATATATGGTTATATATATTAGAATTTTGCTACAGAATATGGTGGTTATTGGAATTTGCTTGCTTTAAATGTATAGTCTCTTTTACAAGGGATGTACAAAAGAATTTAAATGCATCCTTCCCCCCCAACACACACATGTACGAATGTGCAAATTTAAGGAGTAAATACCCTATTTGTAATTTCACTTATGATTATTTGTTGAGTTGTGTTATTCAATGATTCAAATTTGTTTAAATTCCTGATAATTACTAAATGTTTGGAAAGTTGAGCAGAGCCAGTGCAGATATTTTAAAAATAGAAAATAGTATTAAATTAAATGAACTTTTGTAATTTTTATTGATTTATTAAAATTTTTCAATGATTTATTGAAATAAACATGCAAAGTAGAAGTTATGAAAATGTATCAACTGAGTTTTACTTTTGGTATTCAAGATGTGTTATTTACTCTGTTTTAGATCGCCTATATCAATTTATATATGAGAGATATAAAGGACTTTATAGAATGCCTCTTTGTATCAACCCCCATTCTGCGGCTTTCAAAAGTTTTACTAGGTAGGTTATCTTTTCTATACCTTCTACTTTATTATTTTATTTATAAAAACCGTGATTTTAAGGGGGGGTAAAACTGGATACTGATGTCATAGCTGCTAGAACAATGCTTTGTAATGATGAAAATAAAATTTTATCTATGTTTTGAAATGATTAAATAATTTTTCAAAGTAATTTAATAGAAAAAAATAACGATACAACTATAACAATGTGCTGAAAAAATAAAATAAAATTTTACTTGTGATTTTAAATATATAAAAGAAAAAGAAACTATAATAAAAGAATAAAAAATAAACATTAGTGTTATGTTTGTCTAAACAGATTTGTTAAAAATATATAAATCATAAGAAAAAAAAAGTAATACATTTATTGTATTTAGATGTAATCCCGTCAACAAACAAACTGCCAACGATTTAGATGAATTTGCACTGAAGTTCATTTCCATAAATGATTAAATTGCATTTCATCACTCAAATTCTATTATTTTTATAAAAAAGTACAGTTAAATTTTTAATTATCTGTTGATCATGACATTTGGCCACTTTTTTTTTTTTTTTTTGTCTTGGAGAATACAAAGATATAGTAATATATATAGATCTATCATCCCCATGTTATCGAGCAAAACATTTTGATGCCGAAAAAAAGTTCTAAAATCAGCCATTAGAGAGTATTGAAAAAAAGAATAAAAAGGAAAATGAATTTGAAACTGTATCTGGAGTTTTTCATTCACCTTTAGTAAATAAATTATTCATAAATTTTATTTACTAAATTATCCATGTGTATTCTTGTGTGTGATTTACTCGGAGAAAGGCAGCCATTAGAGTGACTTTTGCCGAAAAAAAAGGTATCACTTTTTTCCTCTCGCTGATCAATCTATGTCTTATTACTATATCTATTGGAGAATATTGCTTACTGGGATTAACATGCAAACAACAAATTTGGAAATATTGACTGAGGCCAAAAGCCAGCTAGTTTTTTAAAAAATTAAAAGAAAAAACACTAAGCTTTTTTTCCCCAAAAATTCTTTTATTTATTTTTTAAATTTTAATATTTATTAAGGAAATGATTTTACTCTTTTGATTATTGAAATGACTGATAATGGGTTTTATTTTTGTTATCAATTGCATATATATAGTTCCCAGTAGCAGAATTGTCTGTGCGGATTTGCAGTAAAACTAAAATATGTCTGCGATCCAGGAGTGTCGGTCCCAGTCTGGTATCACAAAAAGTATTAACAATTTATAAAAAATGTTAAAGTTTGCACCCACAAAGAAAGTAAATTAAGAATATAAATACACTAAGTACTGTAATCCAAACACATAGTGTAAATTATATTTGTATTTTTAAGCCTGCCATTTATTTTTGAGATGATGTTAAATTAATCTGCAGAACTTTAAAACAATCTGTAGCACTTGCTGCTGAGCTGCACTGTTTCTGCTACTGGGATTTTGTCTTAAAATTTCATATCTCATTACCAGTTTTATTAGATTTCAAGTAAAACAAAAATATTTTGATACTTCAAGTGTACAAAAAAGAATTTATGGTTTGCAAATACATATTGGTCACATTTCTGTTATTTCAATATTTACTTACATTTATGTGATAAAAATCAATGAGGTTTTTTTTTTTTTTCTTTTTTTGTACATCAGGTGTACTTTTCAATTTCAAGAAAGATATTACCTTATAGTGAGTGGAAAAAAAAAAAAAAGAAAAGCATTGTTCTGGAATTAAGAGAAAGGAAGAAAAAGGCATGAATGGGAAAATGGGAATTTCAAAAATATATTAGATAAAGAGTTATTCTAATAACAAAGTTTCCCATAAAAGAACTTGAGGTTTAGCTGTTGGCAACGATAGGTAATTGAAAACTCTTAGGGTTTATTAAGAGTTGTTATTAGGGGTTATAACATGTAAAGTTTGAGTAAAAAATTCTAATTTCACTTGTTAGGATTTTTTTTTTTTTTTTTTTTACTAGTTATTGCAATAACTTTTAAATTATTAAAACTTGACTTTACATATAACTTTTCTATTATTAATTTATAGATTATGATATCAATATAATTTGACTTTTTTTCCCATTTGATAGAGAATATCCACAGAATGGACATATAATTTCATTGTATAAAGACCTTTAGTCCTCATTGATTTCTGTGTTTAAAAATTGTAGTGACTGATGTTTAGGTAAGTTGCTGAATATTTCATTTATCTTTTGATAAAATTGTGTCTCCAATTATATTTATGCATTTTTGTATCTTTTTAGTTATAAAATTAATTTTGTGTGAAAGAGAATAATTTTAATCTATTGAACTTTTAAAAAATAGTCTTATTTTAGAAAAGACAAAAATTACCAGAAAATTAGTCTTTATTTATAATGAACTTAAAATGAATAGAGTTTCAATGATCAATGCTCACATCAATACAGATTAAGAACCCTTATAAATATTTTTTTAGAGAGTATCCAATCCAAATGTGACATTTCAAGGGTAAACAATCGGCCTTAAATCTGACAGTTAAAAATATTTTTTCTCCACCCCACCCTCCTTTTTTTTTTTTTTTTGTTGTTGTTGTTCTTAAACTTAATTAAATTGGAGGTTTTTAGTTTAATTCAATCCAAAATATAAAATTCTTAGGCTTTGTTTCATGATATATATATATTAATGCGATATCAAACAGGGCTCGCATTCCCCCTAATATTCCTAAAATTCCTAAATATTTTAATCATTCCTAAAATTCTCCTACATTTCTTCCATGAATCCTAAAAAAATGCATCCAAGGCTAATCCAAGGGTCGAGAGTATTATTCATTCCGGTCCAGTTCATATCGAAGTCTGTTGTATTTTGTTTACCGCTTGCGCATGCATGTGTAGATTATTTTACTGTATTAATTCTTAGCATTGTTGCATTGAATGATTTTATACTAAATCTCAGCATATCGTTTCATTTCATTTGCATCCTTATGATTAAAGGTAAAACGAAATTTCAAGACTTGTGGTTGGAAAAAGAATTTGACGGTGTTTTGCTAAGATAATGGCTTGAAGCTATAAATGGCGACATTTATTCTGCTAAATGTGTTTTATGTTCCGAAAAGTTTTACATATCTGCTACTAGCTTAGTAACAGAACTTACGCAACATTGTCGCCAATTTTTTTTTTTTTTTTTCATAGAATTGAGTCAGTGGTAGACAGAAACTCATGTCTTACATTAATCATTCAGAATTCTTCTGCAGTATAGTAATCTTATACCTTTCTAATTAATTATACATGTGTGGAAATTAGAGAAAAATTGAAACATCTTGCAGAGAAAGTTTAACCATTTCAGGACGGGTGTATTGTATGAAATGGCTGCAAATGTTCCTTCCCACTCGGGTGTTTAACATATGACATATCCTTTAAATTCTTTCTGTGGGCAGACGTATCATACCAAACATTCTATTTAAATATGATATGCTCGTCCAGAGAAATAATTTAAAGGCTGTATCATATATAACATGCTCATCCCAAAAGAGTTATACATACAAGACATGTCACAGAAAGCATAAAAATTTTAAACCACTAGAGATATCAAGTAAAGGGTTTCGTCGAACTAAGTACTGAAAATGCAGAAAGCATGATTTACATAAAATAAAATTTATTTTATAAAAGGGCTGTATATAGATTATTTAAATTTTGATGGAGTAAGGGCTCTTAATTTTGTTTGGCTCAACCTGAATATACAAAACACAACATTTCCAATTTTAACATGTCAATTATTACCCATTACGGATTTAGAAGTTTTACAATATCATCGGTTTTCTCCTAAAATTTTCCTAAAATTTTGAAAAAAATTCCTAAAATTCCTCCCTAAAATTTTGAGAAGCCCTAATACTAGGCCTGTATCAAATGATATGTATTTGTTAAAATAATTTGTTTTTAGTAAAAAAATAACAATTGAAACTATTTTAATGGTATTTTTAAGTTATATAAATCATTGAAATTATGGAAATGCTTTATTTATCTGGCATTATTTCAGTAAATAAATATCACACACACACACACATGTATTATTATTATTATAATTAATCATTAGAGGGATCAAACACCAGGAAGAAAAACTTCAATAAATCAAAAACAATTACACATGGAGGTTGTCTTATAGAGAGCAAAATATATTGAACAGTTAATAAGTTGTTTCTGAAACACTGTACATATATGTATGAAAGAATAAAAATAAATTTATTTAATTAAAAACTCATTTTAAATTGATAGTCAAAATTATAAATCACTAACGATTCGTAATTGCCCCCTTTAAAGTGTGTTTAATGAGCAAAGACTTCATTATGCAGAAAATAGAAAATGACGGAAATTAAAAGTCAATTTCTACTGATATTAATGCGATTTGTAGTTCATGCTACAAAGTCTTTCATAAATTAAGCCCAGAAATTCCAGTAAAAGCCCCAAGGAAATTCTTATCCAATAAGGAGCTCCGAAATCACAAACATTGAGAGAGACTTTTGCCATGGTTAGTAGCTCCAGTATTTTGGCAGATCTCTATCTTTATTATTATAAAACAATTTTGCCATGATGATGTTCAATTTTATCGTTACTTAGATGATATTATTGTATTTTAACTCAATAAGAACTCACAAAATGACTTTTACCTTAAGTTATCTACCTAATTTAAAGCTAACTCATAATACTCTAACTAATCAATCAAATAACTTTTTAGATCTCAAAATAATCATTGATGGTAATAAAATTTACATAGATATCTATAACAAACGGCAAGTTTTAGTTTTAAAGTAAACTTATTTACACATTTTAATTCCTGTTTGCATCTCTCGGTATTTAGAAACATCATCATTAGCCATTTATTTCGAATTAATAATTTATGCTCTGCAAAGTTTAAAAACAAGAATATTAATAAACTGATCACAGCCACTGCTAAAATGGGTTTTCCTAAAATCTTTGTGTTTTCTATTATATATCCTTAACCATGTCTCTGTCAGTACATTAAAAAAAGAAAAACTGTGTACACTTTTGTGTATATTAACAAAAAAATTATGAAATACTAAAAGACAATAAAAAAGGTGGCAGTTGGGTGGGCAGATGTTTGATTACGGAGGTGGGGTGGTGTTGTAAGGCTGGATGGTTAAGTGGGTTTGTGAAATTTAAAAAAAAAAAAAAGCAGAAGGATTGTTGCATTGACTTTATATTACTATGCAAACTTTCTTTTCCATTAAATTTCAGTTTCTTCTTTTTTGAGTTGTCAACTATTCTTAAAATTCTAATTATACTATTAAACACATTGTAATCAATGAGTGAATTTCATTGTTGCTTCGTGGTTTCGATGTTATTCATCTGCTTTGAAATTTTGCTTTTTTAAATCCATATGGCTCCTATTCTGGTCTTGGCAGGCATGGGCGTCGGCAGAATGGGGCAAGGGGGGGGCACTTGCCACCCCCTGGAAAATTCTACTAAGCATTTTTTCTTTAAATTTAAGACTATGCTATCAGAATTTTATTTAAAAAAAATATTTTTTCAGGGTGTGCCCCCCCCTGAAATTTTTTCTGGCGACGCCACTGTTGGCAGGCTGGGAGAGTGTTGCAGGCGTGAAACTAGTTTAACCCCACGGGCAGGTCACAAGTCTTGCCACCTGCCTCCTTCCTTCCTATCTTAAGTTTCTTAAATTATTTTTTCATAAATTTTGATGTAGTTTATGGTTTTAAGTTTAGATTGGTTGTGTTAGTTTATTGATTCGTTTGTTTTGCAGGCTGTTAATTAATAAATCTGGTTTCTTTAAATTTGTGTATTTCATCCACTGATAAAAAAAAAAAAAGGAAAATCATTTTTCTGAATTTCTCAAAGAAATTTTTAATTTTATTGGTCATTGGTGTATCAGTGATCTTGTATCTGTTGCTTGGCTTCTACTATGCTTAATAGATCATCATATAATAAATCTATGTAAAACTTATTTATTTTCTTTTTTGTTTTTACTAAAATGGTTTGCTAAACTTTAAATCATTTCAGATTTTAATGATACCTAGCATATATAATAGTTTATATTGTTTTATTTGCAGGTTTTATCTCCTTTTCAAAAATTTGCCCTAGTTCATTCAGAAAAAATGGCTTAATTGAACTGCATTTCTGAGTCAAACCATCAGCAGTGTATCTTCTCCAAAATTAGCAAGCACAGTGTTTTTTGTATGTCTGGTGTAGTCATATTGCTTTATTTTGTGTTGTTGAATGCTTTTTAATAAGTGTATCCCGGTTTCTGTTTAGTCGTTAAATTTTATAATTGTATAATACCATTAATTCATATTTAAGGATTTAGTTGTACTTGCATACATTTTTGCTATGTTTTAAAAGAGAAAACAATAATTATTTTTTACTTTGATTACTTCCCCCCACCCCAAAGTCTGATTATTGATAGCTCAATAAGCTTGAGCATATAACAGTTTTGTTTCCAAAGTGTTCTTGATGTTTGTTACATATGTTTATTATTGTGTTTTATGTTATGTTTGCAATTAAAAGTTTTTTTTTCCCTTCTAGACATTTCTTAGTAAATATCATCAAATGATGCTTTCAGCTGGTTTGATGAAATAAGCTTAATAGAAACTTCGACAATATCTATGTAGATATAAATTTCCTGATATTGTGATTAGGATTACCTTTGTAATTATCTTGCTAAATAAAATAAAAAAATTATTTTTTTTTGTTTTTTTCCCCATTTAAAAAAAAAAAAAAATTCAGTTATAGTAAAATCTTGTATTCTTTTTTATATTTCTGTTTTGTTTTTTTTTCCCGGTCTTCAAATTAGCAAGAAATGTTTCAACATTGTATTGTTTTTAGTGAAAAATTCTTCAGCACAAAGTTTTGAACATCTTATTTATTATAAGTGTTTAGGTATTAAATATACTGTGCTTTATTTGCAATTATATTTAGGGTTTAGGTTCCTTTATAAATTTCATCTATTAACTGTCTCAGGAAATCACTTTTATCTGCATTAGCACTCCATATATTTAGCTATAAAATTACTGTGTGTGTTATGTATGAATATGTTATGCTATTGTGTATTATTAATGTTCGTAGTTTATTTTAAGATGAATTTTATTGAATATCTTTGAGAAAACTGTAAAAAATGCACATATTAGAGGCCTAGATGTTTTCAAGGCTTTAGTATTGATTGTGTGCCTGATGTATGTTTTATTGCATGTAAAGTTCATTGTTCAACTTACAGCCTTTGTAGAAATCAGTATAATAATTCAAGAATGGTTCTTGAGAACTTAAACCTTCCAGACCTATTTTAAATATAATATTTATAAAGTTGTTAATATAAGTTAATACAATATATATATATGTATTTTTTATGTCTGTGTTTATCGAAAATACTGTTTATGGTCTTGGCAGTTTTAACCTTATTCTGTCAAAATCCATATAAGTGTTTATGTTTGAGGTACAAGATTTGATGTAAAAAGAGATTTATTGCTGTATTCTTATTCTTATTGATTTTGTGGTTAATATTAAAGGTGATTTAAATAATATGTATTTTTCTTTTTGCTAACAAATAGAAAGATCTAAATTATTTATCACATTGAAATTTATTGTTAGTTTTAACTTCTTGATGTTAAATTTTTATTACTAAAAATAATTTTTTTAATTAAATTCTGATATATTATAGGAAATGAAAGATGTTTGAGATCTGCATATTATTGATCATTCCATGGAAATGTGAACCTCAGAGACAAAAAATAGTTCATATAAACTGTAACAGCTTTCAGTCGCTTAATTGTCGATACTCTACTTTTAAAAACAGCTGTGCTATAATTATTTAATAGTGATATAAAATAGTACATTAATATTATAAAATGACAGTGTTTATAATATCGCTAAATGGTATCTAAGCTATGACATCTGCTTTGATTGAGAAATTAAAAGCTCCTAAAATGAAATGCAGGTTTCAAGTGACTTACTTATAAAGGTGTTCCAATTCTTTGAATCCTCTTTAAATTGATAGTAAAAATTTGATAAACACAGACATAATATTTAATTTAATTTACAGTAAAATAAAACTGTGTGTTTGTATATTTATTAATATATAGCTAGTGATATACTGAAATTTTTTTCTTCAACTTTCAGAGATGTAAAAATACTGTATTCCTTCTTTAAAAAAATGTACAGAATAGATGTACATCCTTTTTCTTAATATGAGAAATACTTTTATACTATAAGTAATTCTATATATTGCACAAAAGGTATTGCTTAAATGCATTAATTATTTTTTGGGTTTGAATTTATTATGTTTTACGCAAACAATGACTTTTTTTTTTTTTTTTTTTTTTTGTAAATCACAGCTATAGAGTATCAAACCACTCTTTAACTATGAGTTTTTCACATGTTTGAATATATCCTTGTAGCTCAATTTTTAATTATTTTCAACCAGTTTGTAGCAAGTCACTATGCAAACTGTGCCAGTGCTACTTTTAAACTTGTTTAGGTTAAAATGTATTGTGTATAGTTTATATATACATATTATATATAATACATATGTAAAAGAACTATCTGTAAGTTCATTCTTTCCTATTCAAGCTTTTCTAACCTTGAACTTTACTCATACTCAAGTTGTAAGCATTATATAAATTTTCATGCTGCATCGTGTACATAATAGTTTTGGTCAAATATACCTGTTTATTTTGAATTATTTAGTAAAAAAAAATAGATAACACCAGTTGAAGTTTTGAATTCAACACTTTTGCCATAAATAAATAAATATATATATATATATACATAGTCTTGGATAATTAAATGCATTTGTTACTTTTTTAAAACTTAATTTATGATTATTATATTTAAATTTAATGAATTGCCTTTTAAACATTAGTCATAACATTCTATTACTTGTCATCTAATAATTACATGAGCTCATGCAGAGTTCTAAAAATACAACGAAGACAAGTGAATTTTAAAATAGTATTTTTTCAAATATTTTTTGCATGTTTTTATGTTTCATTCAATTTTCTATTTAGTACTGTTGATTGCAAAATCAATGTACAAATACTAGTCACATTTGGGTTTTACTAGATTATTGTTTTATACTTTACTTTTTCAATGTTATGGGCATTACGTACAGTTTTAATTAAAATCTGTACAGCTCTTGGTTGCATGAAATCTGTTGTATAACTGAGATTTGAAAATCTGTAAAGATAAACAGAAATGTCATTGGCAGTTTAATATTTATAATTTTATAGTCCTCGATTTTTCAACAAAAGTGAATTTCATCATTTCAAAGGAAAAAACATGCATGTATGATTAATGCTGTAGTTCCTTTGAAATGCACATCAAGTAGGTGATATAATACTAAAAAATTATAACATATCTGAAAATAACACAAACACAATTATTGTTTATCTATGATTAATGGAGAATTCTGTTGCTTAGGAAATTTGTTGCTGATCTTTTCGTAAGTTTACATTTGAAATTGTAAATAATAGGAAATACCCTACCAAGCTTCAAAATAAAATTAATCTGTTCTCATTCTGAAGCTAATGCAACATTAATTCATTCAAAGTCAAAGTTCTTCTGCATTTAGAAAATGTAGATGTATCAGAAATGTACTTAAAAAAAAAAAAAAAAAAAAACACCTGAGGTAGAAGTTAATTTTTTTTAAGCTTGAATTGTTTGTAAGATTCTTCATTAACACTTTATTTTATTGCTTGTGTAAATCAACAGATACATATGTTCACTTAGACTAATATTAAAACTGTTGAATTAAATCCAGATAAATTATGTAATTATTTAATAATTTAGAGATAGAAAATTTTTCAGGAAATAAATCTTTATTTATTTATGAACTGTCCTTATATATTTATCATTATCACTGGACAAGGATGGCCACATTACAATATAACTTACTAGGCATAATTTGTAAGAAAACATCGGAAAGCAAATTATATAAATCCTATTTGTTTGCAAATTATAAAAACCCTAAATAAAGGTTGGGTTACCTCATGAATTCTTTATAACGGTTGATCAAATGAAAGCAGGAACTGGAGCCACAAAATGTAATAACATAGTTTATTTTTAAAAGAAATCCCTAAATTTGTACAAGTACTTGTCTCGCAGTTCACTAAACAGTGTATGCGCTATGCATAGAAATTGTTCAGTTAAGATTGGAACTTGGAATTACTTGGTTAGTAGAAATAGGATCATAAGAAAAAAAAATATATATTATCACATTGACCATTTTAATAAACAAATATCATTCCCAGCTCAGTTCCAATAATGGATAGATACATTTTTTTTTTTTTTTTTTTTTTTTTTTTAATAAAAGTTATTATGGCGATCTCTTAAAAGTTGGGAGCCCCTATTGTACCTAATAGAAAATCATAACTACTGATCCATTTTTATTTGATCAATCTTTGTAATTTGTCATGTACCAACATTCTGATCAACATAGAATTTATAATAAAATGTTTCGGTAAATTCAGAAATTCTTTAAGATCAGCACCAAATTTTCTTTTGCATGGAATAGGATAAAATAGTGATATAGTACTTCTTTTTTTTTAAAAGAATTTTTTTATGTTTATTACTGTGAAAGATATTTTTGATTCAGATCTAAATTTTACATTCTATTTATTATTTTTAACACTTATAGCAGTAATAATTTTTCGTGTACTGGAAAAAGATGTTTATATACACAAAAAAGTTATGATTTAATATGATCTTATTATCAGTTTTTTTTTTTTTTTTCTCCGTATGTTAGCATTGAGCTATATACAACATGAATGCTTTATAGTCCATCATTTGATGCGACTGCATACTGTGCCTTTTAAATAAATTTGTTTTGAAACATTTGCATCTTTAGTAATTTACTGTTTGTTGTACCAAACTGATAAAAATTTCTGCGTATTGTTATTTATAAATTAATACTAATTTCATTTTGTATGCTAATAAAATTTTTCATATACCCAAATCCCTATTGTTTAAGATTTGAAAGATATATATTGTTAAAAATTACTTTTTTTTTTTTCCATGTGGCATGCATTGTAAATTATATCATTTGTTAGACTTAAAATAATTGTTTTTCAAAATTTATTCTATGAACCTATCTTATTTGCTTCCACTTTGTAAAGTAGCTGATTAATAGAATGCAAAATGTGTTATTAACAAAATAATTTTTTGGCAATGCTTTATGAGCTCTATTATTAAATAGAAAGTTGACATCCATTATTAATTGCTTATATATAAATGAAAAAATATTTGTATAAAGCCAAAATAAATTTCTGTTTACTTTTCAGATTAATTGTATTTTAGGATTTTAAACTGTGTTTCTTCCATTTTTTATCACTTAATATCTTTAATGATTTCAGATTATAAATAAGGTTTTAAACGTCATTCTTCTTCTTTTTTTTTAACTCTACATGGTTATATTTTTAATCTATTGCATTATGAATGCTTTTCCTTTTCAGGTTTTAGTTTTTTTCTTTTGAATTTCTTCTGAGAGAACCAAAATAGACCTTGATTATAAAAAAAGGTTTGAGATTGCTACTATCCTTAGACATAACTTTTAAAAAATGAAAGCAAAAAAACTTTGTATATAGTATGTCACTGTGCCGTTTTGACCTAATAGCTGCAAGATGTAAAGTTATATGTATGCAGTTATTCCTGTACTAATTAAAATGTGTGCCTTCTCCATATGATATATTAGCACTGACCTTCGTCGTGTTAAGGAAGTGTTGTTGCTAATTTTAGTACCATGAAATTGTGTGCTGTGTAACCTTTAACCTGTCATTGTCAAAATACTGCTTAAGTGGCAGAGTGTTTGTATTGTAGTGTAAAGGGTACTTATGATAATTGCACATTACTGCAAATACTTTTACGATTTTTTTTAATGAATTTTAATTTTGTGACTATTTCCAGTTTTCTGGGGATATTATTTGCCAAAATATATCTTCCAAATTAAAAGGAAGCGTGTGTTTTTCAAGCAGAGATCAGTGCTGTTTTATAGCATTATTTTAAACCTGCTTGGTGTATCTTTATTAAATGTAATTTCTTCTTTCTTTTAATTATTATAACGATCACAGATGTATTTCTTTCACATCTACTTTTGATATTTTTAAAGAATTCTTTTTTATCTCTTGCTTGTGTTTAGTTATATTGCATATCTGAAATATTTTATCAATCTGAACTTTGCTAATTTGATTTCAGATCTTCAACAAAAGAATTTCTTATGCTTTTGAAGATGATTTGCTAAAATTAGCACCCATTAATTTATTAACAAAAGTCATCTTGTTCAAAATTTTTGACATGAAATTATTACTATTATTATTTATAAATTAAAACAATGTTATCTGGTTGGAAGAAATAATAATAATGATTATTAAAAGTGTTTGCACTTTAGTGTAATTGTTAAAATTTTAACTATATTTTTTTGTTTGTTTGATGCTTTAAGCTTCCAAGTTTTACTCCTAGCACTACATTCTGAAAATTAATGCCATTTCATAAAAAAGTGCATCTTGCAATGTAACAAAATGCAGTGCAAGTGAATGCATGTATATTTGTACCTCATAACCTCAGTCACCTATAATCCATTGCATTTCCATTGCACTTTAATTTTCATTACTCTTTCATCATCATCATGTTAGTCTGTATATAGTGTTTTTTACCAGTAATTTGTGATAGCTTATATTGTCCATGTAGTTTAATATTGTGATGTTTGACCTAGCCTTCTAAAATTGTGCTGTGTTCTTTCACTTCTAAAAGATATTAATCAAAGCATTGGTTCCTTGTGTGATTGGAACTGGTAAAATGATAGATGATATTTGTGAATGCATTAGCTTCTTTTTTGCTGTGTCGCTTAGGTAGTTATTATATTTCCTTTTTTTTTTTTTTTCTTATTGGGGATAGTTTGCTAACATGTATGTGCTATCAGTAGCATTGATAAATGAACAACTACAATATTTAATGTTACATATTTAATACTAAGGGTTTTATTTTAACTTTTACATTTTTGGTCTTACACTATAAGTTGTTTCAATTAATCATTTTAATAACACATTCTATGTTTCATATCAATTTAATTGAAAATAAACTTAAAGCAATTAAAAAATAAAAAATCGCAGGGTGCTATTTATTTTTTAAATTTAATAATTATTTCATTCATAAAAATTAAACTATTTCATTATCAAAGCTGGTGATAGCTAGAATTATCAAACTATCTGCAGTAATGTTTCTTGTTTTTCTTTTTTTTTTTTTTTTTTTTTCTCGTTTTGTCCCCCTTTACCAACTGGTCAGATTCATACAATTATTTTTTACTTTTAAATGAACAAAAAATATTCATTTTATTTTGAAATAAAAGATTTCACCCAAGGAAAAAGAAAGCTGAGTTACTTATACTTTTGTTTTAAAATTATTTTATATGCATATTAATTAAACAAAGTTCTTTTAAATTCAACAGTTTATTAAAACTTTTCATACCTTTGTTGTCAGAGATGAGTTTGAATACCTCAATGTTATTTGTTTGCTTATTGATTTATTTTACATGCTTTTTACTTGTTTAAATTTTTTGTTTTGGTATCTTATGTATTTCTATATGACTTGTAAACTTCATTGTGAACACATTAAATATCTAAGCAATTTTATATTATAGACATCTTTCAGAAAATGCTCACAAAAATTATTTTCAAACTCATCTGCTGTCATCATTGTGTGTTGCTCATTTATGACATCCATATTCGATCTAGCAGCATTTTAGATATTAAAACTAATCAGTGAATATTGACTAGTTGCTATATTTGTTAGAAAATATAATTAAGTGTTAGGTTTCATTTAAAGAATTCTGCACCATTGAGAATTGAAATTCTTCTCTAAATACATCACTAACTAGCTTCATCTTTTCTGAAATGCATTATTATATCTCACTTTATGAAAAATCATTCATATGTTTCCTGTGTTACTATTCTAGAATCTGGTACTTTTTCCCTTTTTTCTCTGTATAAACAACACATGTGGATTTGTTACATTCTTTATACAGCCATTTATGTAGTTTTGTATGGTTTTAATTAACATACTATATAGACAAAACCATAATAAGTTTTAGAAAAAAAAAAAGTTTTTTGCTTAATTCTTCTCCTCTCTGAAAGATTTAATATATATGATGTTCTTTAAACACTGTTCGTTATTGGATAAGAGTTAGTCTTCCCTGTTTCCTTTTCTTCCCTATAATTAATTTTTGTAACATTCCAATTTACTTGGTTGGTAATAAAAAAAACCAAACTATAAAATAAGGAACATAGGTTATGGGAGCAAATATAAAAAATCGCATGAAATGCTTGTCTCTTAACGAACGTTTTTATTATCTTTTTATCTTAGAATTAATCTTCTATGATTTAAACACAGTTAACTTCGTATTTTATTGAATTATGCTGTTAAGAAATGAAGTACCAGTCTGTAGATAAATAATCCAGGAAACTTTTAGGTTAATAGTAATATCTAACTATGTAATTCAAAAAAATGTGAAAATGTCTATGGTATATCTACTCAGTAATAGTTTAGTTATAACTTACTATATCCTGTGTTTATAATCTATATGCTGTACATTAATCAGACCATTTTTGCTTTGGATCTGTTTAACTCGAGTTTCTGTATTTTTGTGGGAATAATGCAAATATCAGATGACAAACTTCTTAAAATATACTGTCAAAATTTAAGACGTTTCTTTTCTGATGCTCAGTTCTACACAAATTCTTAAAACTTTTGCTGAATATAGTCAATGTCAATATTGTGCGGTGATCTTTTAATTTTAAAAGTTAGATTAATGATTTTGTGTGCTGTTATACTCTTTTTCCTTTTTCTCTTTAATGTCTTTCTTTTTCTTAGTATTGTATATTTTATAATTATTTTATAATTTGATTGTTGAAGTGTCTTGATGTTGTAGAGTGATTTAATTTTATGCGAGGAATTTGTTTGAATTATTAAAGCCTTTGCTTGTGGGAAAAGTTTTATTTATCCAGTTTGTTAGGACATTTTTCAATATATAAAAGTGGAAAACAATGCAGAATAATCTGTTAGTTTTATTGAGCATGATATAGATAGCCTTATTATTATTATGGTGAGATAACATTTTGTGAGCGGTTTTGACATGAAAAAGATTTGCTGAAATGAATTCCCATATTGCTTGATTGGAATTTAATTTTTGTAGTTGATTCAATATATGAGCTAAATTAAAAATATGTTACTTTAAAAAATGATTCACCAAACTCTATGAATGTAGGCTTGTGGTCTCAAGATTTAATTATAGTCATTGTTATTATTTATTAAAAGTGTACAAATGTTAAAATATTGATGTCATCAGGCCTTTTATTGCTGAGTACAAAGAACTATATCTATAGTTGTAAGTTTTCTAGACATGTTTTCTACTCCATTAATCTTGAATGTTTTAAAATAGTGGGAGAGTTATTTTGGATTGGGTTTTATTTTTTAAACATTTTATTTTATTTAACTCTTAATATTTAGACCTTCATGGGTGATTATTTTATTTTTTCTTTCCTTGTGTTATTTATTCCAATCTAGCTCTATTTTTGATACATATGTATCATAAAATAAATTTGTGTAATGCTGGCAACACTAAATTATTTTGCTTCCATTGATTTTTAATATTGATTTATTTATTGGCAAAATTATTAAAAGCTAATTTATAACATTTGATGAACTTGCATTAACCAAAACATGTTCTTAGATAAATTTATAACCATGAAATTCATATATTTATGGTCCCATGATTTATCCAGGAAATTTCTCGGGAAGTTAAAATTATTTGCTTAAACTATTACTAGGACAGAATTATACATCTAATATTAAGCAGATTTTGAATTAGATTTCATGTATTTAAATAGTTCTGGTAACTGTAGAGAAAAATGATAAAAATTTACCTGAAACCATTTTCTATAATATTGGTGATCCTATGCATTCATGTTCATTGTGGATATACCTATAAGGATTAAATAAAGGGGGGGAAATTATAATTATTAAAATGTATAGTAATCCAAAGTGTTTTCCAGTAAATTTGAGGGTTTTTTTTTTTTTTTTTTTTTTTTTTTTTTATATATATCATATATTCAGCTTTTTCTATATCATCAGTAGGTAATTATAATGATTTTTCAATTTAAAATACTTGTATGAGGCATAACTTTAATTTTTGTGTTATGTCATATTTTATATGAATAATTCTTATTTAATATACTCATATGCATAGTAATGCATTATTACACCTTTTCAAACTTTATCTTTTACTGTCGGTGTGTTGGAATCTTGGGGGAAAAAAAAAAAAAAAAAAATCTTAGGAAATTAATATTGTCTTAAAAAAAAAAAAAAAAAAAGAAATAATCTAAATTGCATGTTTTCTCTTTTACATAAATCTTAAATTGATTTGAAACAAATAAGGGAAGGGGAAAATCTGGATAGTAAAACTTGTTGCTTGCTTGGTGAATTATTATGAACTGTAAATTGTTTTTTGTGTGCTTTTATTTATAATTTTTTGGATTTGAAGGCTATTGTACTAAAATTTATAAGGACTATTGAGTTTGAGTCTTGTGAAATATTGTCTAATAAATAAGATTAAAAGAGGTTTGACACCAATATAGGTCTTTTGCATATTACAAATTAATATTACTTTTGTTCAAATTTTAAACAAAAATAAATCAAAAATACATTTATCTTAATTGGTGCTTTCACTAATATGTATTTATTAGTAGCATGTATAATTTGTAAGGTGCATTATATAAGACTTAAAAATTATCTTTAAATTTATACACTGTATCCGTCCATGCAACTTAGGATATTTTAACCATACTGCAATTAATAATTATATATTATTTACGATTAGAAAAAAAGAAAGTTCAAAAATCTATTATAAGTGTAATTCATTATGTATAATTTTATTAGGAACTCTAAAATTTCTTATTTTCTGCAATTCCTTTTTTGTGCATATGTTATATTTATAAGTGGGGAACATAATGTGATGTGTTTTGTGGAAATTGCATATAAATATTGTTTGTGATGTGGGTTTGTGCTCAGCAGTCTTAAAATATATAGACTGTAAATTGTGGATTAAAATTCCTTCCATTTATAAAGAACACTGCCATCCATGTAGCATTCAATGTGACTCCGATCCAAGGAGAAAATAAGAAATTTAAAAACGATAAGTAATTTTGGAAGCAATGTTTAAATATTGTGTGGCATGTCAAAGCTGATTTCTATTTGATGGACTCAAATATTAAAAGAATTGAATTATTTTTATAATTTTCAGGACTTTATCCTTAAAAATTAACTTTTCTTTTAATAAAATTAAACATAATTAATACGCCTCATTACTGTATAAAATCAAAGTAACTTTTAAAATGAGATTAAAAAATTTTTTCCACCTCATTTTAAAACTTTTCTTTTACTGATCTTTGTTGAATATGTTAGTAAATGAAATATTTTTGAACGCCTGGTATTAACACTTAGCTTTCATACATGGAATTACCAAAGCTCATAAACTAATATTTTTAGAATTAATATTATTGCAATTATTGTTTTTTCGATAAAGCATACATTTTTTAGTACTACAATTAAAAATGTGATAATTTCCCGGTGCATATATGTTAAATAAGTTATTTAAAGATTATAATTTAGCTTGTTTCAAGATATCCATTTTTAACATTTGTAAAAATATATTTATTTCTTTTACTGCAAAGAAAAGTCATTTTTATTTATTAAAATAGATGCCAACATCTCTAGAAATTTTAAATCTGCTTCAGAAATGTAGTGCAAAGTACAATAATATTGTAATAAAATACAAATTGTGAAATTTGTATCTGAAGTTAAGAAGAAAAAAAAAATATTTTTTCCGTATGTTTCCCTAATTATGAAAATCTAGATTTTTTTTTTTTTTTTTTCCTTTTAAAGTTTTTCACTTAAAAAGAAAATTTTTTCAAGGATAATTTAAAAAAAGTTTCAGTAGTTAAAAACTCAATTATCTAAACTTTATTTTTCTAAGTTATCAAATGATAAACAATTGTTTATATTTATATATATATATATATATTTATTAAAGCCAAAAACAGAAGGGCTTCTAAGATAATAAAAGTTTGAAAACTAATAAAGAATAAGGATACATTTTTAAAATTTTGCATCAAAACAGCTTTTTGGCTAACTTTTTGTGAAATGTCAATTTACTATTTTGTAGGCAACAAAAATTGTGCATCTATTTTTTAAAAATTAGCACAGATGCTTTTAAACATGAGTTACAACAAAAAAATTTTGGAGCATTTATTTTTTTATTGTGCTATTGAATTACAAACAACCGAGTTTATGTAACCAAAGAACAGAAATTTAATCTATACAAATAAAAGAAAGTTTCTGTCTGTCTGTTTGCAATAAATAGAAAAAATACAGTTCTGTTTTTTTTTTTTTTTTTTTTTCTAGATAAAGGAATGCATGTGGTTTTCCAACATGCCTTTAGCTTTACAATATCAGAAATGAGATTTTTCTGATTTTTGTAGAAATTTCAGATTTTTCTTCATTTTTAAAAGTAATTATCACAGGGTTGCCACACTACCTGGGAAACTTGGAGAACCTGAAATAGTCAGGGAATTCGAAAATTGACTATAAAAGTCAGAGATTTTGAATATTTTAGCTAAAATCTGGAAAAGTCATGGAATTTCATATGATGGTTGTCAAAAATTAAACAATTTTTCTGTCAACGTAGGGTCATTTTTCTGTATTTCTTTTTTTTCTCTTAGCTACCGCTATTTGTTTTAAATACCCCACCCTTCTTTTTCCGCTCATAAAAGAAATTTCTTATCCCGCTTATAAGTAACAGATTCTATCACTATATATAACTTTTATTATATCTAACTTTTGTGTTTTTAAGTGGCACCATAATGATTTTGCCCTTAACACAGACAATGCTCAATATATGGTTAGACTGGAATATTTCTGTAAAACTTAGAAAAGTCAAAGAATTTCATTCTCCTGTTTGAGTGACAACCCTGTTATAAAATTTTTTGTCTTATTTTGTTTAATTTTCTTTCTTTTGACATATTTTGAATCAACTTATTTTCACATATTCTCTATATTCATAGAAAGTATGATTTTGTGTATCTGTTTCTTCTTTTATCGCAGAAATTAAATTATCTTTAAGTAGACTTTTTGTGAATTTCCTACTTACATCTCTGTAGATTTTATAAAAATTTAGCTACATATTTAGTGCTACAATGCTTTCCTTGCCTTCTCTTTTAATTTATAAATAGTGGCTTGTGACGCCCTTACACATTTTTATTTAGCATTTATTCTAAGAAAAATAATAGCAATTTTTCTCTTAACATAAGTAGAAAAGGTGCCTAATATTTAATTGCTGATGAATGATCTAAAATTCATAATTAACTAATTTACTCCTCATTTGGTTCTTAAAATGTTGGCATCTAATGAATTATTATCATTTACTAAGATAATCTTATGAAATATAATTTGATAAATATTCTATATTCTTAGGAAATGCTTAAGTTTAAAGTTTTAATAATTATTAAAATTATATATATATATATTTTAAACAAATTGTTAGAATAATATTGTATGATGGTGTAACTACTGTCATAATACTTCTAAAAAAAAATAATGTATTAGAATAAATTATCTTTTGCATCTTTTTTTTTTTTTTTTTTTTTTTTTTTTAAATGAAGTAAAAATAAGAAACTTTTTTTTTTATTTAATCTGGTGAATTTCCTATTAATGTCCCTTTTAAATAGAAATCAGTTGCTGGTAATTCTCTCTTATGCATATGTACGAGTTCATGTTGTGATTTTTTTAGTGCATATTCAGACCTGTATTGGTGAATTGATGGTTGTGGTTGAAATTCAAGTGATTGTTTTTATATAAATTTAAAAAAAATTACTTAAAAATATGGAAAAGAAATTTTTTTTTTTTTTTTTTTGCACATGTTATTAATAAACTAGTAGTCTGGCTGTTATTGTGTACTTTTAATTTTCAATATTTTCAACTTATTTAGTAATAGATACATAAGTATTATTTATAAAAAGGCATTAGTTCACATATTATAACACAACTGGGTTTTAATGAATGAAGTTAGATAAATAACGAACAAGATGGGTCATGCCAATACTCAAATGCTTACAATCCCCGACTAGCGAATTGCAAGTGCTTGCACCTAACTTTCTTGAAGTAGGGTATCCATCTTTGGTGCATTTATCACTGTTTGTTGTAGGTGTTGCTTCGCTGATTGATTGACAGAAAGACGAGACAGTTCAAAAATCTTGTCAACAAGTCGGCAACCAATCAGATTGCAGCATTGTTACAACGCCAATACCTGCCATTCCTTGATTTAACAAACCAAAACCAAAAGACATGCGCTACATCTTGTTCATTATTTATCAAAGGAATGAACCAAAAGAAAACATTAAGTTTAATTATATAAATATACACAACCCACCACCACACACACACAATAAATTAAAAAAAAATTAAATAAATAAAAAAATTTCTTGTTTGAAAGGAAATTTTACTTTCTTCTATATTCAATACAAGAAAGTATTGGATTCATAAAAATTTTCAACTTCTGGTTTTCGACGGATTTAGATGTTTTTAGAGGTCTAGAACACAATTTGACCATTTTTAGAAAATGTCTGTGTGTGTGTGTGTGTGAGACACAAAAATTTTGTGACGACATTATCTCCAGAACTATCTCTCAGAATTGTATATAAATTTATATGTAGATGCACCTTGACTTAAATTAGTGCCTATCAACTTTTGGTGTCAACTGTTCAACAGCTGGCGCTGCTATGCAGCAATATCTGCATTTTAAGGGGAAGCTATATCTCAGGTTCTATTGCGTATAATCAAGCAAAACTTGATATGTGAGAAGGTCATTAGGAGACATTATGCTGATTCAATTTGAATGCTTATTGGCCAACAGGTGGTGCTGCAATACAGCGATTTCCAAAGTTAAAAGGAAGGCTGTATCTCAGGAACTATTGCACAGAATTGCATATAAATTTATATGTTTATGCACCTTGACATACATTAATGCCTATCTACTTTTGGTATTAATTGCTCAACAGGTGGCATTGCTACACAGCGATTTCTGCAGTTTAAGGGAAGTCTATATCTCAGGTTCTATTGTGTTTCATCAAACAAAAGTTGATATGTGAAAGGCCATTATAAGACATTATTCTGATTCAATTTGGATGCTTATCGGCCAATAGGTGGAGCTGCTATACTGCAATTTTCCTCGATAATAGGAAGACTACATCTCAAGACTACATCTATGAAGACTAGATCTATGGCATATAACTGTACAAAAACTGATATGTGAGATAATCATTATAAAAACGCATTTTTAAGGTGCTATTTATCTATAATAATAAAAGAAGATGTCTGTCTGTCTGTCTGTCTGTGCATCTATACGTTCAGCCACTACTGAACGCAGAAGTACAAAATTTGACATACGGGTGCACAGAAGCCTTCCCGAGTTGATAGTGAAAACAGAATTTAAAAATTTCAATTAGTTCCCGGAATATTAATTAAAATGTAGACCCATGTAGATCGAATAATAATGGAAAAAGAAACATTCTATCAGCAGACGATTTCTAAGCTGTTTCGATCGGAAACAGTCGAGACAAGTGTCTGCGATAAAAAAAGGAAATGAATGTAACCAATTAAGATATCGCGTGTTTCATAGAGTGGGGATAAAAACTGCAATTTTCAAAATTTTCATTCACGTTACATTTAAATTAATATTTGGCCTAGATAGCATATTATAAAGCTACTCTTCAATTTTCATGAAAATATATGAATAAATAAATAGGTCGATTTCTAAAGAAATCAACCTAAAAAATGACGTATTTATTGGAAAAAGATTGTTTTCTTTTATACTTTGCAGTATTTTAAATTGAGATATGCTGTTGAAATTTCGTAGTATTTGGTTTTAATGCCCGATAATTCGATTGTGAATATTTTTGAAAGAGTACGATTATTAGGGAGGGCTTGAGGGAGGGGGAAAAGGGGCAAAAAAAAAAAAAGAGTTACTGCGTTTGAAATTGGTTGGTATATTTAGATTTTAAGGCAAGGTAAATCGAATGCGAATATTTTCGAGTGTAAAATTATTGTTATCTGCGGAAAGGGGGGGGGGGGGAGAGCGAAGGGGCAAGGATGTAGAAAATGAACGGGAGTTTCAGAGAAAACAACGGAATACCCAAAACACCTTTATTCTTTAATATTTTGCAGAGTTTCGAATTTGAATTTCTGCTCACATATCGTACTGAGGATTTTTAACGTTACATAGCCCGGAATTATGCAAGTTTCGGAGAAAACCAGGGATAAGTCGGAATACTGAGAGAAATTTCGGAGAATAAAAAAAAAAAATTTAATTTACATTTAATTGCAAAATAAAATTTTATTCTAATAAACGGGAGTTTCGGAGAAAACAACGGAATACCCAGAACACCTTTATTCTTTAATATTTTGCAGAGTTTCAAATTCGAATTTCTGCTCACATATCGTACTAAGGATTTTTGACGTTATATAGCCCGGAATTATGCAAGTTTCGGAACAGTAGATTACATAAATTTCTACCGCCAGGTGGCGCTGTAATATTTTAAAATTTTAATATATCAAATTCTAATTATGATTAAATTATTTTAAATACATCATTCGAAAAATATTTTAAAATTCTTTTATATTATCGAAAGTGGAATTCGAGATTTTACCCGATTTCCACGTTTTAAGGTCTCCTGTTTAGATTTTCTTTTGTACCTCAGCTACTAATTAAAATATTTTCATAAGTAATACATCATTTGAAAGGTTGGTTGATTTAGAATTGAACAGTCGATTACAGAAATTTCTACCGCCAGATGGTGCTGTAATATTTTAAATTCTAATGAGCGAGGAAGGTGTATGTTCTAAAACGGGGATAAAGCGCCACAGAGCGGGACTTTGCTAAAGTCAGAAATTTGAAAGATCATAACATGGTGAGCGAACAGGCTGTTTCAGATATTGAAAGTGGAAGAGGGCGCCGCAGGCTACCGAGCGGGAATTTACTGCGATTAAATTTTTCAATAAAGCTATTTTCACTATATGTCAATAAGCTGTTGTAAGATCTGAAACGGGAAAAAGGCGCCACCGAGCGGGAGTTTCATAAAGTCGGATTTTTTAAGGATCGCAAACCAGCTGGTCGCCGAAGGCGGCTAGTAGACAATAAAACTGTCTTTCTTTGGATATTTAGTGTTAGTTTTCTCTAAGATGAAAATTATTTGCATTCATCCTGTTTGATAATTTTAATAAATTATTTGCACTTACTGAATTAATATAGAAAAATATAGAAGAAAGTCTTGTGGTGGCCACAACATGCTAGTTTCAAAGTGTTACAAAAATATTCTAAATTTAAAAAAATCTTTTTTAATTGGAATACACAGATAAATACTGGTTGTTTATAATATAGTAATATGTTCTTTGAAATAAGATTAAGCTTTCCATCCAGTTTTTCTGTGTTTTTGGTCATTCTGTATTGTTTGCCAAAGTATCAGATTCTTGGACAAATATTTACAAGGGTTGATCCAGGAAAAACTGTGTCCCATTAGTTATCCCTTTCACAAAATTCCACTTGATAAATTTCAATTTCATAAATTGGGGCCATTAACAAAAGTGAAATTTATAAAATGGACCCTGCCACAAAATACAAATTTCAGTATTATTAATTGAATCTATTTGGTTCAAAAAAATGTTATTAAATAGATTTTAAACATTACATAGAAAGATCGCTAGAAAATTTTATACTTACAAAAAAAAAAACAAAAAAAAAAACATGGATTTTAGCAACAACCAAATACAATTCTGAGAGAATTATATTTGGAAAAACAAAATAATTTATGACTGCAAAAATATAATTTACTTGTATAGTAAATTCTAGAAAAGTCACAAAATGAAAGAGAAAAGAAAAGTGTGATCCTACATAAAAATTTCATTTAAATACCACGTGAAATGTATGGGGGAGGGGGGGGGGGCTAAAAATATATATGTGTGTGTGTATATATAGAGAGAGAGATAAATAATCAAATCATCAGTATGATCATCAGTATGTACAGTTGGAATTTAAAGATGATTTAATATCAGTATTCAAACAATTTATATGATCAAAAACCAAAGACCACCCAAATCAAACCAAAAAAAGATGTGGAGTATATTGAAGTTCAAGTTTTTAAAATTAATATAAAGCCAATTCAACAGAATTCCTAGTTAAAATTCACACCATTCCGTCTTGTGATGGCATTGTGGATCTAAACCAGGCTTTATTAAATTAACATTAATATTCAGAGTACAGGAAGCAAAACCATTTTGTAAGATATAAAGAAATAAAAATAGCAACATAAACTACTGTAGATTACATACTGAAAAAAGCATAATTAACCATCTGACTGACTGCCTTTAAAAAGGGCAAAATTGTAATGTTGTTTTCGTTGTATTTTTTTTTTTTTTTTTTTTTTTTTCAGTGTACTCAGGGTGGCTAGCAGTCAGGGAAAATCCAAGAGTCAGGGAATTTAGAAAATCTGGAAAAGTCAGGGAATTTCCTTTAAAGTCAGGGAATTTTAACAAATTTTGTGAAAATAACTATATTAATCATTAAATTATTAATGATATTTTAAATAGCTAAATTTTTTGCTAATGTCGTGAAATTTTCATCGAAAATAAACTGTGAGAGTCAGGGAAAAATGGATGAAAATCTCGAAAAATAGTCAGGGAATTTAAAAAGGTTTAAATGCTAGCCACCCTGGTACTAAATTAATATTTACAGGGTGACCATAATTAAACTGCGAGTGTCCAAGGGGTGCTTGAGAGAAAATTACTGGGAATATTTCAGTGAAATTTGGTATCTACATGTTTCAGAACATGCACAAATCAAATATGCAAAAAAAAAAAAAAAATCACCATTTTCACCTGATAGATGGCGCTGTACCGTATTTCAACGCTCACCGGTGGCATATACAACTTCTAAAACCAATAGACAGAGCATAATGACATTCTAAGAGGCGTATAAACAATATAAAACATCACTTACAGATTATCAAAATTCCATACAATTCACTTCAGTAATTTAAATTTTTACAGTATCATGTAATCAAAAATTAACGTAAATTAAGGTAACAAATTAAACAATCCATAAAGACACTTTGCAAAACAATTAAACCATTATTTATTCAATGAAATTATCACATGATGTGCTCAATATGCGAACCACCAGATGCAACCACATGCTGAAAATGTAAAACAGCATGGTCCACCGTAGCATTTAAAATCTCTGTTATAACACGCCTCGCATGTCTTGTTATGCTAGATTTCAATTCAGCAACAGAAGCATGTTGTTCTGTATAAACCATATTTTTCAGATGTCCCCACAGATAAAAATCACAAGGATTAAGGTCTGGTGAACGTGGGGGCCAAGCGTTTTCGAAACCTCTGCTTATGACTCGGTCCGCACCAAAGCTATCATGTAGCAATTTTTTAACAGGCTTAGCGATATGAGGGGGTGCTCCATCCTGCATAAATATCGTGGTTTCTAAGCAATGTCTCTCTTGCAATGCTGGAATCAATTATTCTCTCAACATCGCACTGTAGCTTGTCCCTGTAACACTACAGCATTTGGGACCACTTGGAGTTGGGGTCTCAAAGAAATATGGGCCCAAAAGAAAATCACAAGTCATTTCACACCATACAGTTACATAATCTGAATGGAGGAATTTTTCACGTTTAGCGTATTAGTTGCTCGTTTTCCATATCCTGCAGTTATGCACATTTACACTACCTGATAGTGTAAAATGCGCCTCGTCTGTCCACAAGGTCCTCTGTATCAAAGTGTCATCCTCACTGATTTTCGACAGGACAAAGTTTACAAAATCAATTCGTCAGGCGTCATCATGAGGTTTCAATTCTCGAAGCATTTTAATTTTATACTGATAACGCTGAAGAATGTAGCGCAACACTTTATGCACAGTTGACCAGGGAAGTGATAATATCCAAGCCACACTTCCACACCTCACTTGTTGCAGCATAGTGGCTCCTGAACTGCTACTCGTAGTAGCAATAGCGTCATCAATTTGTTGCACTGTTTACGGGACACCGCCTTCTTGTGCCTGGAATAACACCCAATTCTCCTGTTTCTTCAAATTTAGAAATCATATTTTTCAATCCATTGACACTCATTGGACCTCTTAATCGTTTCATATGCCAGTATTCTTTCAGAGTAGCTGAATAATTGCTACCATTCTGATAGAATAGCTTCACTAACAATGCACGTTCCTCCTTATTCAGAGTCATGACTGACCATTACTCAATGTGGTCTTGTTTTTATACTGTTTTTATTCTTGACAATTGTCTGGGAACTCAGGGAAAACACCGGGAATTTTTTTTCCATATTTGAGTATGAACCCTGTTTTTTCAAGGACCACCTATACATGTAGGGAAGAAAACAAAGGAAGTTGTTTTTAATTAGCGATAGATTAGTTCACAAAAAAATCACCAACAGTGCCTATAGTCCAGTCAATAGGTATGTAAAAAAGGGCTTACCTAGCAAAAGGAGGGGTAGAAGATTTTTCTTTTTTAATTTGTACATATTAGTATCAATATGAAAAAAACGATTTATCCAACATGGTCGACCCCGGGAGAATTTTTGTCGGCCGAAAAACCTCGAAAATTTAGTACTTTTTTGGCTTTTTTTGAAATATCTCAGAAATGGCTGAATTTAGCGATATTTTTCTATTATAAAGTTTAAAGATGATTAAATTTCCCACAATCTTCTTCATTACAACTTTTTTGTAGTACTAATAGCAAGCGTGTTACAACCTCTTGAAAGTCGGCATTTTTTCTCAAGCTAATAAAATACAACTCAAAGAAATAGGTCGGTGCATGAATCTTTATTATAAAACAAAAAAAAAGGAAAGGACATATTCAGCTGTCTGACCTTAGGAAATGATATCTGCTTCGTAGCAAAGGAGGTAAAAAAAAAAGAAAACTGTCCCCACACACACACACACAAAAAAGCTCTCCCTTTCCTCCCACCACTTCCCATCTTGTACTATGCTGCCTCGGCTGAGCATCTACCTATATTATTCAGTTCAGTTCGAATGTGTAAACATACTGTTTCAACCCATGAGCGTTTTCTATTACAATAACCAGAGTGTTTGTTTTATTTACGAAATCAGTTTGAATAAAGGTGAAATAAAGATTCTGAAGGAGAAAGGTATACAGAAAATCTGCAAAAGTGCAATACAAAACGCCAAAATGAAGAACATCGGTGTGTTTTGAAGAACCTACAACAAGTAAGAATTCACAATGCCTGTCACAAATGATACACCAATGAGAGAATGATTGCAGCATATGTATGGCGTCGTACAACTGGTGATGGAGCTGGTCCAAACTGTGCGGCTACATATCTTCCATCAAGAACTGAAGGTTTCAATTTTAAAGATCAGTGTTTCTTGTGTGGAGAAGGGGATACTTGAAGATTTCTTTAAAAAACAGGAACGGCTTCCTGAGCATGAAAGAAATTTTATCCACCATGCTATGAAACTGGGTGTGAAAGAAACAATTGTAAATGGTTAGTAAAACGGGAAAGAATAAAAATAAAAGGGTGATCGCCAATTTACCTGGCTAACATATTTATTTTTTTTCAAAAATCACGATTATTTTAAAAAGGTATATGTTAAGAGAACAATCAAGAAAATAAAACAGTATTTCTTACAATATGTATTGTAAAAATATCAATACAAAAAACCCTTAACGGGTTAAAAGTTTGTGACGCAGCACTGTACTTTATGGCTATAAGAATTAGAAATACGGGTCTTAAAAATAATGATATCAAATTTTCAGTGACGCTTTGATATTATTTAAATTATACATAGATTTTCTTATTTGAATTTGCTTTTTCCTTTTATTTATATTTACAGTGTAAACGTTATTTTCAACATAAAATAATATACAGCATTTACTCATTGATACCTTTCCATTCACATCTCTTATACTATGAAAGCATGTGTTTTAAAAGAAATTATATGAAATTCCAGTAACGCAGTGGTGTTACATTAAATGATTTGTTTTTAAATTTCACTGCAATTATTTTGTTTTGCTTATTAAAGTATATGTGCACATTGAAATATTGCTTTTAATTTTCAAATACGCTGTCAAATATATCACTTTCATTAAGCTTATATTATGTACTGAAATATATTTATTTCAATGAATTGTTCTATCTTTTGCGTCACGCCATCCATGTTTTATAGGTCATACTCGAACAAAATAACAAACTAAATGAAATTTCAAAATTTTATAAAAAGTGATAAAAAAAAAAAAAAAAAACTTTAGGAAAGAATATTTTTTGAGGGATGGAAACCTGCAACATTACAAAGGCATAATATAGTACATTTTAAAAATGACAAAAATTTTTACAAATATAAAAGATTTTTTATTTTATTCAATTTTCAATTTCTTATATAGCTCATTGGTTCAACTATTTCTTAGATAGTCAAACAGAAAATTCAAAATAAATGTTTAAAAAAATAATTTGTGTACGAAAGTTTTTGTAAAAAAGTGTTACGAATAATTTTCTAAAGAGTTTTCACAACATCGATTTTGGTTAGATAAAAATTTAACAAAAAATTTTAAATGGTCAATCGACTGAACAAAAGATAAATATTTTGTTATTTTTAAGTTGTAGATGCATAAAGTAAAACTGTTTAAGGATGTGACAGTAATTTTCCAAAATACCTAGCACCATTGGGGTGAGGTTCAGATATCCTCCCTTGGAAACTCTGATAATTCTAAAAAAGATGCTTAATCAATTTGAGAGAGATTTTGTTTGGTTTAAAATTAATTCAGCTGGGGAAAATAGGAGGGGGGTTACCAGTTAGATCACTTAGAAATTTTAATAGGGAAATCGCTTTTTAGAAAATTTTTTCTAAAAAACATGCATTAAAATGTTATGCATCTAGTTTTATTCTATCTGATTAAACATACTGTACATAGTCCCCACATTCTTCCTTCCTAGTACTTCGGAATCATTTTAGAATTTCTAAAAATTTTCTAAAACGTAGTGTAGGGATTTTGGACTTTGCCTCATTTTCGAAAATTGGGTTATGAGGGTATAAAGTGTATATGAGAGATCTAAGATGAGAGAGATCTAATATGAGAGATCCTAGATGCATGGTAATTTCAATTTTATTTTATATCACTATTATATCTAAGAAATAAGTATATACGAGTTAAGGAGGATATTTTTATTTATTTATATTTTTTCTGGAGTAGTTTTTATTGTTATATTCATGCCATCTCCCTACTGTTAAATTTAAGAAAGAAATGCGAATAATTTTTTAGGTCCCATATTTCCTGAGATATTAAGTGTCGACTTTCAGCGGTTTCTTTGATCTCAAATTAGCTGTATATATGAGTGTCGCAGTTTTCGTTCGTATTTTCCGCTGAGTGTCGCCGCGTTCGTTTGCTTTTTCGCTTGCGTCACTAGAAAAACTGCCGTTTTTCATGATACATCTGGCATGTGTATTTCCGTATTACGTTTTTGATCACCAAATCCAAAAATCCAAGGACAACAGATATCATAGCTATGTCATTAAAAGTTGTTAAGCTTTCTGCAAATAAAGCTTCTAATTCTAATAATTACTGTACATTATTTATAAGGAGTAATGCGCTTTTTTTTTTTACGAAGTTGAGAAAACTGTTTATTTTCAAGAAGCTGTTACGCGCTTGCTATTAGTTCTACAAAAAAGTTGTAATGAAGAAAATTGTAGGAAATTTAATCCTCTTTAAACATTACAATATAAAAATATCGCTAAATTCAGCCATTTCTGAGATATTTCGGAAAAAGCCAAAAAACTAGTAAATTTTCGAGGTTTTTCAGCCAACAAAAATTCTCCCAGGGCCGATCATGTTGGATAACTCTTATTTTGCATATTAGTACTAATATGTACAAATTAAAAAAAAAAAAAATCTTCTACCCCACCTTTTGCAAGGTACATTGTATTTATTGACTGGACTACTAACAAATTCACAGAATAATTAAAAAATGTAAAATATGAGTAAAAATTGAAATATTAATCCTGAAAATAAAACAGCTTCACAGAGTCATCAACAAAATGTAAAATTCAAGTAAGAATTGAAAAATTAAATCTAAGATATATTGAAATGTCTAAATGAAAATGCTGTTGCATTCAGTTCCAGGAGGAGATCGTGTGTGACACAGAGAAGAATTTAAGAGACAAAATAATCTATGCCAATGATAAAATTTTGTGAAAGATAAATGATAGATTTCAATTGAAGGATAAATGTATGAAAAATAATTTTAAAATGATAGATACCAATAATATTTTTTAAAAGATCGTAAGATACATCAGTTTAAATGAATGATAAATTTATGGAAAATATTAGCATATTTCAGGCAATGATAATGATTTAATATAATAATAATAATCATAATTTAATGTGAATAATATGTATGAAAGATTTGAAATGATAATTCAGTATATGTATATATAAAATAATGAATTATTAAATGCAGTAAAAGCCAAGCAACAGATCCAAGATCACTGAAATCACATAGACCAATACAAAAGCAATTTTTAAGAAGGGGAATCTCAGAAAGGTGAAAAAAATTCGTAAGGGAGACCTTTTTCACCCTTGAGCACCAATGTACGATTTCGTTCAGTAGTGTAGTGGCTATAATAGCAAATCACTAGCGGCCTCCTATCATACATGAAAATTATTGAAGTGGAATAAGCTATAAGTACAAATAACAGAGAATGTAATAGAAAACAACCATTATAAACAATTAGTACTCACAAGATGGTACATTTGGAGTCACATGGATTAAAAAAAGAAAATAATTCAGGGGTTTTCGTTCAAGGAGTATAACAAACAAAATTCAAGGTGTATAGATTTATAGCTGAAAGAATAATGAAACAATATAGCAGCAGGAATATTTATTATGTGTTTAATTGTATGATTACTAATTTTAAGAATAGTTGACAACTCAACAATGAAGTAATTGGACTTGTAATGGAAAAAGAAAAAATGCATATCAATACAAGGTAAATGCAACAGGCCTTCTGTTTTTTATATATATAGATATAGATATAACTAGCAAGCTTCGCTGGACCCTATTTTTAAATGAATCACTATAATTACTGAATTCTCAAAATGGCATTAATTTTTATCACGTGAAAAAAAAAAAAAAAAAAAAAAGCGAAACAAAATCTGATTAGGAAAAATGTCGCACCGGGTTCTCACTGCCTTCGGAAAAATTTCCCAAAATGCTCTAACTCTTATTTCTGTTATTTTCCCCCTTCGCCCCCCCCCTCCCGTCTATCCTAATAATTTTACAAATTCGAAAATATCCGCAAACGATTTGTAAATATCAAAAACCTCTATGCACCAGTTTTGAACGATCTATCTCTATTTTTATTTTTTTGCCCCACCACTCTTCCCCTTCCAATAATTTTAAAAATTCGAAAATATCCGCAATCGATTTGTAAGTATCGAAAACCTCTATGTACCAATTTTGAATGATCTAACTCTATTTTATTTTTATTTTTTTGCCCCTCCGCCCCCCCCCCCTCTTGTCCCTCATAATAACGTTACACTTTCGAAAATATCCCCATTCGACTTGCAGGCCTCTAAAACCAATCTGTACCAATTTTGAACGGCCTAACTGCATTTCTATTTGTTTTTGCCCATAGCCCCCCCCCCTTACCGCCCCTCCTAATAATTTTACAAATTCAAAAAAATATCCGCATTCGATTTTAAGTATCGAAAACCATTTGTATACCAATTTTGAACGATCTAACTCTATTTTTTTGCCCCCCCCTTCTTGGCCCTCCTAATAACTTTACATTTCCGAAAATATCCCCATTCGACTTGCAGGCCTTTAAAACCTATCTGTGCCAATTTTGAATGTCCTAACTGTATTTCTATTTGTTTTTGCCCATAGCCCCCCCCCCCTTACCGCTCCACCTCCTTCCCGCTCCTCCTAATAATTTTACAAATTCGAAAATATCCGCAATCGATTTGTAAGTATCGAAAACGTCTATATACCAAATTTGAACGATCTAACTCGATTTTTATTTTTTTTTTGCCGCCCCCTCTCCCCTCCTAATAACTTTACACTTTCGAAAATATCCTCATTCTACTTGCAGGCTATTGAAACCTATCTGTACCAATTTTGAAAGGCCTAACTGTATTTCTAATTGTTTTTGCCCCTGCTGCCCCACCTGGGGGCTGGATTTTTAAAATTCCAGAAATTAGTTTTTAGATATTTGTATTAGCTATATTTTATAGCAAAAATTTCACGAATATCTGTTTTTTTTTCTGTTTGAGATATATAGGATTATGCGAAATCGCGTTTTACGCATGTTGTGAAATCCCGTTTTGCGCCCCCCCCCCCCCGCCCCCCTTGGAGACCGAATTTCGAAAATTCCAGAAATCGGTTTTTAGACATTTATATTAGCTATATTTTAAAGCAAAAATTTTACGGATATCCTTTTTTTTGTTTGTTTGTTTGAGATATGAAGGATTTTTTGAATTCACGTTTTGCCCCCCCCCCCCCTTGGGGGGCGAATTTTTTCAATTTTTTTTTTCCTAAACCATCCCTGACCTATAAGGAAAAAAACAAAAAAAAAGAATGATCGAAATCGGTCAAGCCGTTTACGATTTTATAAAGGACATACAGACAAACATTCATTTATATAGATATTTAATTTCACATTCCCATCCTCTGTAATCAAACATCTGCCCACCCAACCTCCACTTTTTTTATTGCCTTTTATTGTTTTATAATTTTTTTGGTTAAAATACACAAATGTGCACTCTCTTTTTATTTTATATATATATAAATTTCAGTTAAGCAACAATCTGCATGGTGACGCCACCTATTTGAAGAGATTGTGAAATATATAAGAATGTTTATTAACATAATATTTAAAGTAATGGTATTAATATAAAAAGTACAAATTACATTTAAAAGAATACCGATAGTTATCAATTAAATATTAATGGAATTATTGATTATATATCATATATTAAAAACAAATATCGTGATAGAAATAAATCGAAGTAATTGAATTCTTAAAATTAAAAATTACAATATTTTTATTTTATTAAAAGAACTCATGGCGTTACAGAACTAAAATTGTAAGAGAGAGTTCAATTTTATTCCCCGAAATAGGGAAGCTACATTTTTCTCGCTAGAATATACTATTGACTTTTTTTTTTTTTTTTTTTTTTTCTGATTTAATTAACTTTTTATTTACTGACAGTACTTTAAAGTACCATTCAGTTAAAAAGTGTATAAAATTGAATTCCTAAAAGAAATATCAAAAGAGTTCTTACAAGACTTGAATACTTCACTTTAATTTCACCCCCTACAGGGCACTAGACAATCTACGAAGCTATTTATGTTTAAGAAAAGGATTTTATAGTTTTCTGTTACTGTTTATAATTGCCATTTTTCATCATCTTCATATGTGTTGTTGTTAATTTACATAATCACTTCAAAAATCTACCATTAATCTAAAAATAATAAAAAAATCAAAACTTAGTTTATTTATTTATATATTTTTATTATTGGATCCTTTTTCAACCTCGTTGCATAGATAGTACTTAAATGTACTACCAGATTAAATCCTTATAAAGTACTTTGATGATTTAATAGAATTTTTTTTTTCTTCTTATGTCTGAGGTTTATACCAACATAGCGACAATTATCACAAATCCACCAGGAAATGTCACCGAAATTCCAAACATGCATGACAATTTTGTTGTCTAAAATGTTTACACAGTGCTTTTTTCCCCTTATTTATATTTTAAAAATTATTGAATTGAACTTGCTTTAATATTAAAATTTTTATATAAAAATTAGTTTAGAAATTCATTTAAAATGGGATTGGGTTTGCTTAAGTATAAATAACTGCATAACCATGAAGTATAAATTTTTAAAGAAATACATATAGTATAATCTTAAAATCAAACTAACTTTTAACTGCCTAGTTGTACCATAAACTTTTAAAGAACTAACTATATAAATTGTATTTAATAAATAAATGACGTACGTTTTAAATTAAAACGTAAACAGGGATGAGATTTTTCAGCTGATTTCAGCTTTTTATATGTTTCTGATGTGCATTTGTTCTTTTTTTATGCATTGAAGATTATAATAAATATTTATTACTCTAATATAATAGATTTTGTCATCAAAATTCTAGTATTTCATTTCAACGTCTTGCCTTTGCGTACAGTTTCAGCTTTTTTGTATTTTTGTTAATTAATAAAGTTTTAATGGAAGGTCAATTTGCAAGTTTAATTTCTGTAAAACTTTAATTTCAGTTATATTAATTATTAATTATATTTTTTACTTTCTTCTATATTCAATAGAAGAAAGTATTGGTTTTGTAAAAAAAATTTTGACTTCAGGTTTTCAATGGATTTACACATTTTGAGAGGTCTAGAACACGATATGACCATTTTTAGAAAGTATATGTCTGTCTGTGTGTGACAACAATTTTGTGACAACTGTATCTCAGAAACTACTGTACAGAATTTCATATGAATTAATATTCAGTTGCACCTTGACACAAATTAATGCCTATCAATTTTTGGTGAAAATAGTCCAACAGATGGCATTGCCATCCCGCATCCCGCTTTTTCTAAATTTTTAACATAATGATATTCCTATAAATGTGAAGAATTATTTTTCAATGCGATATCTGTAAGGGCATCTGTTACAGTCACAGTTTGAATTTAGGTATTTATTTAGCAATTTCAAAAGTTATAATAGCAGTTCGATGACGATGTTACGTATTAAACTAGATAATTATTGAAAGATTCTCTATTATCCGGAAATTTCGATTATCCGATGTAATTTCGGTCCCAATTATGTCGTATAATCGAGGTTCTACTGTAATTGGAAATTAACTCAACCAATTCCACCCCTTCTTTCTCGTTTTCATCTAATTTGAAAAAGATTTACGGCCTTATTCACCAAACCAGTGTTAACTCATGGTTCACGTAATATTTGTGTTAGAGTTAACACTCCCTTAACCCTGGGTTAGAAAGTTTTCGTATTCAAGAGCCATGGATTAGCTGACCCCAGAGTTATCTGGATAAATTTGTTAGAGTCTTGCTGATTGGTCTATGAAAAAAATTAAACAAGAGTTTTTCGCTGTAACTGTAACAGGCTCATGCATTGACTCATAACACTAGAGTTAACCATCTGCGATCAGTAGTGTGAGCGCACACACAAACACTTCTCCTTATTTATAGACATTAAATTTTTTTTTTTTTTTTTTTTTTTTTTTTTAAATATGAGAAATTATTTTTGTTCTAATTAATATTTTATAATTAATTTAAACACCTTACTTTAGCTTCTGTAGTTTCTTTATCCAGAGACCTTTCGAGGGAGCTCCCCCTCATCTTCGGTGGATTTCACAAGTGGAGTGCTTCTTTCAGTAAGCCTCTTCCTTTCTCTTTGTTGTTGTACTAGATGTTGCCACAATCGGTAAAATCTAGTACAACATTTCACAAGTGAATTTTCAGTTGTGAGTTGATGGATTTCACAAGTGGAGCGCTTCCACTTGTGAAATCTACCGAAGATGAGGGGGAGCTCCCTCGAAAGGTCTCTTGATAAAGAAACTACAGAAGCTAAAGTAAGGTGTTTAAATTAATTATAGTTTTAAGCTTCTAAATATGAAAATGCTTCGTTAATATTTTATCTTTGAATTTCATGCTTTTTATACTGTTTTTTTTTGTCAAATGATTTACAAAGTGTTTCTCTTAAAAATTATGTTAAAAAAAATAGGATTTTTTTTTCCCCCTCAAAATTTTGATGATGTTCTTTTATTTAACACAATTTAGTAAAATAAAGATGTAATTCAACAGATTTTTCCCCATACTAGTCCAGATAAGAGACATTTTAATAACAAGTAGCAGGCTTTGCGTGCTTCGTTAGTCACTATATTTAAATGAATCACTTATAAATATAAAAATCTCATAACATAACAGTTCAGAAAATATAGACTGAAACGCAATTCCATTGAAATTGATCAAAACCTTAGAAAGGAAGGGTTACCCTGCTATCTTTGGCTGTGTGTTCTCGATTGTAGTGTGCCTATGCCAGACCAGAACCTATTGCCTGTTGGCACCCCTTTATCTGGGAGCTCTGGAAAAAAGCGAATTTGCACGCAATTTCTGTTCACACAATGTTTATCATATAGTGATTGAAGTGAACAACATGAGAATAGTCGATTACACATACACATGAAGGGATTAAACCAATTAATAAAATTTAATCTTGTTGCATTGCAGTATAATTTGAAAATTCAATATACCTTTCATCCAGTTGTGGTTATTCAAAGTATGAATAACGTTTACACACATTACAAAGCATTAAAGTTTAAAAATGAAGTGGCTATACTTGTAATACGAGGATCACTCTGAAATTTTTTAGATACAGCTAAATGGTATGTGTTAAACGTACCAAATCTTAGAAGTGTTCAAAGTAATCCCTTCCAACATCAATGAACTTTTGTAGGCGAATTTTCCAAAAAATAATTGCTTTAAGCAATCAATTTCTTGGAATCGATGAAAAATGTGCCTGTCACATATAGCAAGAACGAGGAAATAGGATTGCTGTTCTATTATTTTATTGGCTTTTGTTTAAGAAATTCGACTGACATTCTTTCTGTAAAAAAAGATGCATTATCATGGTGAAGCATGAGTCTTCTTACATTCTCTTCTAGAAGAATTTCTGGAAGATACTTAGTGGTGTACCAGTTAGCTATAACTGCCTTCTGTCCTTCCAGCTTGATGACTTCATCAGTCCGGTATTTCAGAAGAAAAGGACATGCATTACTTTTTCAATTTATCATTGTCTTTTTACCATTGTTGGTTCGAGGTTTTCACCATTGTTGGTTTGGGGTCATCTTTAAAGATCCATATTTTATTTTCTTGACGTGTAGGAAAGTCAAAAATCGATGTATATGTTTCATCATCAATTATGATTTTAGAAACAAGGCAGTGTCCACCATCATTAAGTAATTTTAAGATTTTTTGAACGTATTCTGAGACTGTCCGCATTTTGGTGTTCTGTTAAATTATGGGCGACTCAAACTAATTTTTTCATAAGTTCTTCAGGAATAACTTTATGTATGGCTGTGGTGGATACAATGTTATGTTTCTTTTGTTTCCTTTGCAACGATCATAATCAATTAACATTTTTCGCATGGTCAACACATTTTCTGAGACTATAGCTAACAAAGGCATTCCTATATATTCTTCATACAGAAAGAAACTTTCACTTCTGCGAAATTATGTAAACCATTTGAACACAGTGGCACGAGGTGGAGCTTCATTTTCATATACTAAAGACGTTGAAGCAGTTCTTGATTTAACCGTACTTTAAAATCAAAGAAAATGATAATGCGATAATGCTCTCGGTCAACTTCATTGTCCTTTCAAAATTTGTTCTAGGACAGATGTATTATATTTGCTGCTACAAATTATGATCTGCGGCCGAAAAAGAATTCAAATTTAATTTAAGTAATACAGGGTGATTCAAAAAAACGTGTACAAAATGATATGGCAGACCAGTCATACAACAAGGATCAAAAATCGCATAGGAACAGGGGGGGGGGGCGCAAACAACTGTAGAGGGCGCTAGAATCACGAGAGGGCGTTGCAATACAAACACGAGCTGAGCAAGCGGAGATTGTCTTCATTCAAACCGTGGATCCGTTGGGCGTAACATGGCTAGTTACACGCACTGCGAAATGGCTGAAATGCATTTAATTTACGCCATGGCCAACTGCAATGGACGAGAAGCCTTGCGAATGTATCGTGAGAAATATCCTGGTAGAAAGGTGCCTAGCCGCTCATTTTTTGCCACTCTGCATCGACGATTGTGTGAAACCGGTTCGTTCGACGTGCACAAGCCGAAAGCTTGTCGCCAACGAATAACACGAACAGTGGATGCTTAAAAAAGAGTTGTCCAAAAACTCCAGCGTAATCCTTCAACGAGTACACGAGTTGTATCCCGAAAGACCCATATCGCCCAAGCTACTGTCTAGCTCATTGTACACGACGAAGGACTACATCCTTATCATTTACAGCACGTCCAGGCACTGGGACCAGGAGACTACAATAATCGTATGGATTTTGCGCGGTGATTTTTGCAAGAAAGTGCTGCTGACCGAAACATTGCAGAAAGTGTTCTCTTCACGGATGAGGCTGCGCTTGCATTAGAGGGTGTGATGAACTTTCACAACCTGCATTCGTGGGCGGATGAAAACCCGCATGCTACACGTCCGCACGGCGCACAACGAAAAATTTCCGTTAACGTGTGGGCTGGTATTTAGGAGACTGTTTACTTGGTCCGTACATTCTCTCAGAAAGACTTAACGGTACCATTTATCTAACATTCTTGCAAGAGGTTCTGGCAGAAATGCTGAATGATGTTCCGATGCCTATTCGTCCACGCATTTGATTTCAACATGACGGAGCTCCTGTACATTTCAGCACAGACGTCAGAGCACATCTGCAAACTACTTTTCCTGGCGGCTGGATTAGTCGCGGTGGACCAATCGCATTGCCACCACGATCACCAGACCTGTTTCCCTTGGATTTTTTTTATGGGGATTTTTAAAAGGACTTGTGTATGAAACACTTGTTGCAACGCCTTAAGACTTGGTAGGAAGAATCGTTGTGGCAGCAGGATGTGTTCGAGATACACCTGGTATCTTTGAGAAGGTGCGGCGTTTTATGCAACATAGATGCTAGGTGTGTCTCGATGCATCTGGCAAAAACTTTGAGCATCTCCTGTAGACTCAACATTTGGCTTCGCTTGCATTAGTTGCATGTGAGTGAGTAATTATTAATAAAATGATCTCCAATGGTTTTGTTTCTTCTCTTTGTGTTATGTATTATTTTAGACGCCCTGTAGCGGCTCCGGATCGCAGTTGCGACCCTATGTTCCTATGCGATTTTTGATCCTTGTTGTATGACTGATCTACCATGTCATTTTGTCCACGTTTTTTTTAATCACCCTGTATGTATACATATATTTAGCATGTGTCATCTTCATGCATTCATCTTCATTCATTAGCATGTATCATCTTGTCTCAAAAATTTCAGTTACCCTTAAATATTCAGTACTTTGAGGTAAAAAATGCTGATACGCATTTATAACGGTTAGCAACGAATAAGCTCTAATACTGTATATTAAATTATTTTAAAGCTATTAGGGCATCATTTTTTAGTTCCCCATCATTCTATAGGTATGGGGAACTTAGGTAATCGTGAAAATTTTCGACCTCGGTTTTTTGACATTTTTACACGTGTTCAGGTGTGAGGAATCCGAAAATGACAAAATTTGTATGATGTCTGTCTGTAGGGTGTCTGTTAGTGTGTTAGTCCTTTAGTCCGTTAGTTTTTTAGCCTGTGTACACGATATCTCAAGAACAAATTGTCGCAGAGAGGTCAGATCAGTTCTAAAATATCACTTTCGACACTGGCAAGAACCCTATTCATTTGCAACATTCGAATTTAAAAACTTCGTAAGTTATTAGAAATTTACGATTTTCTTAACATGGGAGAATAGGACAAAAATTCACTTAAACGTGCATTAAATGGAAACTTTTTACTGTAAAAATGTCAGACCAGTTTTAAAATATCAGTTTTGATGCCGGAATGAACATCAGAAACTATAAATATGCTGCTTTGAAAATTTCGCAAGTTATTGGAAATTTACGAATTTCTTAACATGGCAGTATAGGGCAAAATTTCACATAAACGTCAATTTTGAGAGATAATTTCATCGTAAAGATGTCAGACTACTTTTGGAATATTATTTAGGACACTGGCATGAATATTAATGGCTATGAATTTTCCAATATAAAAATTTCGTAAGTTATTGGAAATTTACGAATTTCTTAACATGGCAGAATAGAGCAAAATTTCACATAAACGTCAATCTTGAGAGATATTTTCCTCGTAAAGATGTCAAACCACTTTCGAAATGTTATTTAGGATACTAGCACGAATATCATAGACTATGATTTTTCCAATTTAAAAATTGGAAAATTTCGCAAATTTTTCGAAATTTACGCTTTTATCAACATAGCGAAATTGTAAATGAATTTTGAGAATTATTGCATTGGAAATAGTAGCATGAAAACTAAAAAACGGAATTGACCGTGATAAAATAAATTAATATTATAGAATAAGATAAATATATCGAAGTGAACGGTGCATAGCTTATTAGGCGGGGATTTCATTCTGTCACTGTATCAAGCTTTGGTCAAATTCATTTCTTTTAACATGATTATAATATGTCTCGCACTAGAAATTTATGAGAACATAAATAGGATGAGGAACTGAGAGCAGTGTCCACCTATGCCAACTAGTTTTACGAAGTTTTTTTACTCATGCAATTTTAATTTTTCATGCAGTTTTATTTGATGGTGTTGTTGTTGGGGTTGAGGCCAACTGACTGCAGTAGAGTCCCGAGGAGAGGGGGGGGGTCTCTCTAAGCAGTTTTATTTGAATTTCATTATTCCTGTAATGTGGATTATGTACGAACATTCAAGTTTCAAGGACATCAATAGTAGTATTACTATCAATAGTAATTATATTATTTAAATGTAGATCGCGCCACGAAACAGTATATTTTTAGATCTCTAACTTTTTTTCTATTTGTCAGATTGAAGATTCCAATAGCTTTAAACCTTCCTCGAATAACGCGAATTATTTTGCGAAAAGAACCGCGTCTAAATCTGTCCTGTAGTTTTTTTAGCATATAGCAAACACACATACAAACATTGCGATTTAAATAAAATTTTAATAAAGATAAGTTTAAAGAATAACAATGGTATATGTTTTCACCATGGATTTCTGGCTTTCTGTCTATAAAAAATATTTTATATTAATTTACCCTCGGAACTCCATAATACGACCCCAGAGCTTTTTTTTTTTTTTATTTTTTTTTACGTAAATAAGGTCTCGATTCCATATTTATAACCAAAGTTGTGAAACTTATCTACCAACAAATATTTGCTGAGTTAAACATAACTACCAGGCTTTGCCCGCTTCGCTGGCCATTAAATTTAAAGGAAACTCGTTTCTATATAGCTTTATAAAAATAAAGTAAAATAAATTACTAAAATTGTTCAAAAGCTCGCTCCAGGTCCCTGCTGCATTCGGCAGCGATTTGGTCATCAATGGCCACTGCAACTCGGGCGCTTGTCCCTATTACCTGCGACAATAGTTTACCAATGAGCTTCCATTTAGGTGCTTATTATATAACAGTTTCGAAATAAATAGTATAAAAAAAATTGGAGTTTTCCTTTTATATTTGAATCCGAGTTACATGTGAACAACACTATACGTGTTGTTCACATGTAACTCGGACTGGACTCAAATGTAACTGGGTTTAGACAACATAATATTTGCTTTTACGTTATTTCATATGTTTATTTTGTTTATCCAATCAACCATTAAATGACAGTAATTTCACGCCAAATATTACAATATGCTGTGACCGGCTACGTCTGTCGCATGAGACAATTAATTTTTTGTGTTTATATATAATTCATGGGTTGTAAACCTGATAGTGCAGTCTTAATATAGTTCTCTTTGGCGGCTTTTGAATTTTTGTCACCATTTTAGACTTAATCCATTGTAACAACAAGACTTAATCCCTTGTAACAATATGCTATGAGCGCTATTTCTGCCGTATTTTAGACAACTAATCTTTTTATGGTTATATGTATTTCCCATTAAACATATTTTTATTTATTTATTTAAATATTAATTTGAATTTTTCAAATATTTCTGTTCGACAGCGTGCAAGTGCAGTAACACACAGAGGCTCATTTGTTTGTATGATAAATTAGCATAGTGATTATTATATAAAAAAATAAATAAATAGGTAAACATTATCGTGTTACACAACTTTATTATGTCGCTCCACTGGCGTCTTTTGAATTTTTGTCGCCATATTAGCGATGGATTTTTTTTTTTTTTTTTTTTTTTTTTTGTATGAAAAGGGAAGACTATTTTGCTAATAATTTTATCAGACTCTTTTTTGTTTATACATAAGAATCCTTTATATTCTGCTTATATTTTTAATGGTTTTTAGGTTTAAAATAGTGCTTGTTGAAATAAATTTCCTATCTTTAAAACTTCATTTATTCTGTAAATTTTGTGTAAAAATAAATCATTTATGTTTTTATATATTTGATGCGCTACTTAGATTAAAATGGCTGTTGCTATATTAAACTTCTTGTCGAAAAACGTTCGGTGTACTTCAACACCAAAATTTAAAAAATCGCCCAGCAGGATCTGTTAATGAAACTGATAAAATAAAAATATGGTTCATAGAGTTTAAATAATCTATTTAACCCTTTGCGGCGCAAGGTAATTCGGATCATTTAAATTATGCTGGCACCGTAATTCACGAACAAAATTAAATTAAAAGAAATTTTAAATTTTAAGTTTAAAAAAAAAACGGCCATTTCTGCTACGTTATAAAGGTAAATTTTTGCTAAAAAATTTCTGGGATGAGTTTTTGCAGCTGGGAGGTGGTTTTACACTTATACCACCGCACGTTAAAGGGTTAAAAAAACTTTTAAAACCCAAATTATTAATATATCGTATCACATACATAGATATAGTAATAATATATAGATTGATCATTGGGGAGAAAAAAGGGATTCCTTTTCACTCGGGAAAAGACGGCGATTTTACCAAAATATGGCAGTCTTTCCCCGAGTGAATACACACGGGAATACACACGAATGTTTTAGCAAATAAAATTCATGAATAATTTATTTACGAAAGGTGAATGAAAAGTTCCAGATATAGTTTCAAATTCATTCTTCTTCTTTTCCTTTTTTCCTTCAATACCACTTAATCGCTGATTCCAAAGCTTTTTTTTCGGCATCAAAAATTTTTGCACGATAATATGGGGATGATAGATCTACATAGATTATTATATCTTCTATGATCACATAAATCTTTTCGAAGATAGAATAAAACTTAATTTGAAAAAAAAAAAAAAAAAAAAAAAAAAAAAACTTTTGTTTATTAACCAAAATAATTGATGAAATCTGAAATGCAAGTTGGTCTTGTGGAGTACAGGCTGTATATTATATTTTTGTGTTCGTGAGAGAAAATTTAAAAGAATTTGAAAACTGCAATTTTTAATCCCACTTAAAAATCATGTGACTTAATGTGAAGCAGATTTTTCATTTTTTTTTTCTCCTAACGGTTTCCATACAATCTTCTGCTGTTGCCACCTAAAATTCATACTTTAGTTAATTTTAAAAAATCTAATTGTCCGATTGATAAGCTGTTTAATGCATCGGATTTGTAAAACTTTTCCCTTTCATTTATTATCTTATTTGTAACGATACGACTGATATTTCTAATTTATTTTCTCATCTTTCTGATTTATTTTCCTCATTTTAAATAAATGTACGTTTTTTTTTTTTTTTTAATTATTATTATTTTGTCGAAAAAAAAAATGGCAAGAATTAAATTATGGATAAAATTTTAAAATTTAAATGGCTTATTTATCAGAAATTAGAAGTTTATTATTTTCACATTTTAATTAATTAAGAAAAAACTAATCATCCGATTGATAAGCTGTTTAATGCATCGGATTTACAAAAATTTTTCCTTTCATTCTGTATCTTATTTGTAACGATGCGACTGATATTTCTAATTTACTTTCCTCATTTTAAATAAATGTACGTTTTTATTTTATTTTTTAATTGTTATTATTCTGTCGAAAAAAAAAAAAAAAAAAAAATTGGCAACATTTAAATTATGGATAAAATTTAAATGGCTTATTTATCAGAAATTAGAAGGTTATTATTTTCACATTTTAATTAAGAAAAAAACTAATCAAAAATTCGAAAATCTGACTTCGATGTGCACAATGACCCTTCGGGGGGCACCTTTGTGTTAAATTTCGCGACTGCCCGAGCTACCGTTTTCGAGAACAGTGAAATATACGAATATTCCTCACTTAATAGTATAAGATTAGTCGTTTTGTGTGCAAGCAAAATTTCAAACCCATATTTATACTTTTTGCCTTCTAGACTATATTTAAGTAGCAATATTTTTTACCGCTTATGATAGCAGTTAAATTTTTATAAATCAAAGAAGAGAAACAAACAATGCACAAAGGGATCTTCCATGACGTTCTGCAAAGTAAAAATGAAAAAAAAAAAAAAAAAAAAAAAAAAAAAAAATCGATCTTGCGGATATTTTTTTTTTTTTTTTTTTTTTTTAACTTTTCTTTATGTATCAATAAAATATAGAATCTTGTCCTAAAAGGTGAATTACCTCTCTACCGTCGAAAGGCGGAATCGCACGGTTGCTATCGCAACTTTACCAACAAACATGTAATGCGTTCAATATTTTTTTTTGCTACACTCAGCTATAAGTTTTCCGCTAATTCCCTAGAGTCTACCACAGTTACGTGTGAGAATTCTCTCCCCTTTGTAATTTTCTAATTTTTAGTTTAATTTCTTTTTACTTTTTTACTTTCTTCTATATTTAATAGAAGAAAGTATTGGATTCGTAAAAATGTTCGACCTCGGGTTTTTGATGGATTTACACGTTTTGAGAACTGTAGAAAATGTCTGTCTGTCTGTGTGTGTGTGACAAAATTTTGTGGCAACTGTAACTCAGGAACTACTGCACAGAATTTCATACAAATCGGTATGTAGTTGCACCTTGACATAAATTAGTGCCTATCCGCGTTTGTAATGATCGATAGATGGAGCTTTCTCAACTGCAGTTGTTAGTAAATATAATAGCCACGTGTATTTATTTATTGCTCTTTCTTGTTGTTCTATCGTTGTTTCAGCCTGAAAGCTATCAGTGGTATGATATATTCACCTTAGCCCACCAGAGGGCGAGCATTTCATTACAATCGCGGATCAACTTTTGGTAAAAATTTTCTTACAGGTTGCGTTGCCATCCCGCTTTTTCTAAATTTTTAACATGGTGATATAGGACAAAATTTTGTATAAATGTGCATAAAGACAATTATTTTTTAGTAATCATTATGAAATTTACAAGAATTATTTATAATAGAGATAGTCAACTGGGAAAAAAAAATTGCATGTGTAGGAGCCTCGCCACCCCCCCCTGGGGGGGAAGTCCCCCCTCGAGGGGAGTAAATTTTCAAGGTGGGGATCTTTCGAAAGGTCTCATCAATACCTTTAAAACGAATGGTTGAACTATAAATCTGTGATAATTTAAAACAAAGTTATCGATTTTTTTTTCTTTACTTTTAACGAAAAGAAACTTAAAAAAAAAAAATCTTTTTTTTTTTTTTTTTTTTTTTTTTTTTACGAAATTTAACCAAACTTGGTATTTAGTTGGCCCCTGACATAAACTGGTGCTGATTAGATTTGGGGATCAATCGCTCAACAGGGGGCACTGTGATCGTATTTTTTCTAAATTTTTAACATGGCAGTATCGGAAAAAATTTCGTATAAATGTACATAATGAGAGTTATTCTTAACCTGTGATTGTAAAATTAATATGAATTATTGATAATAGTAGTAGTTAATTAGGAAATAAAAATTGTGCATGTGGGGGCAAGTACCCTCTGGGGTGGGGTAAATTTTCAAGATGGGTATCTTTCGAAAGGTCTCGTCAATATCTTTAAAACGAATGGTTGAACTATAAATATGTGATAATTTAAAACATAGTTATCGATTTTTTTACTTTTAACAAAAAAAAAAAAAAAAAAAAAAAAACTTTTGAAAAAAAATCGCATTTTTTTCTTTTTTCTTTTTAATATTGTTGCTGAGTGAATTTGTATAGGAAAATACAGAAGAAAGTCTTGTGGTGGCCACAACATACTAGTTTTTTAATGTAACTTCTTGGCATTTGAATTTTTTAGTTTGAGCAAAATTATTTTATGTTGCTCATAAATTAATAAAGGATATATTGTTACTTAAGCTGCTTATTTTTAAGTTCAGTTTTAATTTTGAAGTTGAGTGGAAAATAAAATGGGGTGAATGGAAGACAATGTATAAGGGCTTATCCGAAAAGGAAAAATCGCATTTTTATTATCACAATTCCATCAAGGCTAAATATTTCCAGATTGTATTTTGTTTGTTGGAAAATTACTAGAGCCTAAACAATATAAAACCGCACTAACTGTAATTAATACACATATATTTTCATCATTGACGTAATTTTTAAGAAACGTAGAAAATTTGTGTCTGTCCCATTCATAAAAAAAATAATAATAATACACTTCTCCCTCTCTCTCCCCCTAAAATAATTTGTATAAAAAATCATACATACGTTGATTAGAATACGAAAGTATTTTCTTATTTTTTCCCAAGACTAATAAGAAATTGATATTTTGTTTTTAAACACTTTAATTACTTTTAATTGTCTCAATGACAAATAATAACAAAATAAACGATGTGCTTTTATTGAGAGCTTTTAAAAACAATTCAATTCTCTTTTTATTTTCTCTTACACACACACACACACACATACACACATATATATATATATATATATATATGGTAGAGAAAGTATTGTTTCTAAGTAAAATTTTCAAGTTTTTTGTTATATTTATACATTTCGAGGTTCCCTGAATCTGGAAAGCATGTTTTTAACGGTTATTCTCTGTGTATGTGCCTGTGTGTCTGTTATTAGCATATCTCAAGAACAAATAACACCGGGAAGTTGAAACTCTGTATCCTAAATCTGTATAATTATAGGGATGCTACACTAAACTTTTCATCGAGATCAAGCAAATTGTTCCTGTACAGGGATACCCAAGAGAATTCAAATATATTACGTCTATAAGGGGAAATTGAGGTAAGAAGAGTTTAACATCTACATGTTGTACTAAACTAAATGTAAAAAAAAAAAAAAAAAAAAAAAACCTGTCTTTTGCAGCATTAACTCGAATTTTGGACAGTTCATCGTCGAATCGTTGTTTAATGTCTATAGACCATGACTGTTTCTACAACACAACAGTTTGCTCTTCCATTTTCATTCAGTAAAATAACAGTAAAACACTAATTTTAAAATTGCTTATTTTGACACTTCCGAACAAACTGCAAAGTGCGACTGTCAAATTCTAACCCTGAGACGCGCGTTAAAAGACACGTGCCATGCCACAGGTGATATTCGAAACTAATCGGAGATATACAGTGTGTTTATAAAGTCCCGGACCCATTTTGATGTTTAATAACTCATAAAATAATAAAGATAGATAAAAATAACATAAATGGTTAGATAGACTCAAAAAGTTTCATGACCCTTGTCAATGAACTTCCACGTGTGCCCCCTTCGTTGCACGTGGAATATCAAGTCGATAGTCAATTTCACGCCAGGTAGCGGCAAGCATGTCGGCATCCACAGAGACTATTGCGGTTGTAATTCTGACTTTTAGGTCATCAATGTTCGACACTCTCCTCCTGTAAACATTGTCCATTACAAATCTCCAAAGCAAAAAGTCCAACGGCGTTATATCAGGTGATCTGGGTGGCCAAGGAATTGGACCTCCTCGCCCAATCCATCTTCCTGGAAAATGGTCATTCAAAGAACTACGAACGATGGTACCCCAATGAGGTGGTGCACCATCTTGTTGCAAAAAGACATGTGGCTGAAGCTCTTCTAGTTGTGGAAATACGAAGTTTTCCAACATGTCTAAGTATACGACTGATGAGACCGTCTTTTCTGATGAGACCATAAAATCTGTACTTTCTCTTGTGGTGTATGCATTCTCCTTAATATCCGCTCGAACAAAACATCACGTACAAAAGTACAACATAGAACAAACACATCAAAAGTAAACATAACATTGCAATAGTTGCCAAAAACAAAAGAGAGGAAAATGCAATTAATAAGCAGACGATATTTAGAAAAGTACAGACATTTGGACTGGAAAATGAAATTATCTGAAATTAACCACACGCGCAGACGATATTTACAAAAGTAAAGATATTCAAACCTGAAAAGAAAATATATGAGTTATTCCATCAATAAATGCCATAAGTTTGTTTATATCTTCATTATTTTATGAGTTATTAAACATCAAAATGGGTCCGGGACTTTATAAACACCCTGTATTTCAAACTTTGCTGGTTTCTCATTTGGCATTCTGTAGAATGCCCAGGAAATATGTGAAATATGAATCGTTTCATACATTGCCGACTAGTTTTAGGCATTATATACAATGCCTAGACATTCTATAGAATGCCGGATTTCAAACTTTGCCGATATTGAATCAACATACCGGCTGATTGAATTGAATCAACATATATATTACTAGCAGGCTTTGCCCGCTTCGCTGGACGTTAAACTTAAATGATTTGTCAAAATGCCATATCTATATATTAATAGGCAAGCATAAAATTTGTTGTCCCTTTTTAACATATTAATTATGGGAGTAGAGGGTTGAAAATGGTATCATTCGAAAGGTATGGTTAGCCGGAAGGTGCGAATACAAATATTATTTTCTTACGATGTCAAGAAGGTATTTAAAAATACATTTATTTTTTATGCATTTCCCCCCATTTTTCCCTTTTATACACGTATTCCTTTACATTAAAAAATACCTTAAAGTAGAAAGTTGTTAAATCTGGCAATTTCATAAAGCTCAAATAAAACCATAGACACAGTAATTTGTATAATGTAGCACCACTATACGCAAGCAAAGTGATGACGTCACTGTCTGTCCATGGAGCCATGAAAAAGATTTTCTATGTTAATCTTCCATTGTATTTTTTGTAAAAAATTATTAAAAAATAACGGAAATTACCTGCCGATTTTAATTCCGATATTTGGGTATAGTTATATATAAGTTACTGTCTACATGTGTTTGATTGAGTTATTTTTTCTGTAAAATCGATAAAATTTTAATTTAAAATCACAAAACTCCAGAAAAAAAAAATGGCAAACTTCCAGTTTCGAATGTAAACATAAACATTTCATTTCAAAGGGTGATATTTAAACAATAAATATTCAACTAATATACTAAATAAAAGGAAAATGGATTTGTTACTAACTGCTGCATGTATAAGTACACGATACGGAAAAAATTCCGATTTCTGTTTTTTGCTGAATTGACATGTTTTGAGCTTTCTTTACGTTTCAATTTCCTGAAATTGGCTACTTATTTTTTAAAAAAAGTGTCTTTATTGCTAGTTTTTGTGGGTGGAAGAAGCAAGTAGAAGATACATAAAAACTTTTGATTTCCGGTTTTCGATGAATTTACACGTTTTGAGATTCCCTTGCATTTTAATTAAGTGAAATTGACTACTTATTTTTATTTTTTAAAAAGTGGATTTATTATTCTTTCCTCTGCATATATAAGTAGAAAATATAAGATTCAGAAAAGTTTTAGATTTTCGGTTTTCGATAAAGTTACACGTTTTGAAATTTCTCGAACTCAATTTGACCATTTTTGAAAAATATCTTTTTTTTTTTTTTTTTTTTTTTGTTCAAACACTGTACTTTATGAACCAATCGAATTAATTTAACAGAATTTGATACTTGGTTGGGCCTTGGTTTGACATGGTACCTATTAGCTTCTGGGCTATATCACACAACAAGGGGCGTTTTCACGTTGCGATTTTCTCTCATTTCAGGAAAGGCTAACATCTACAGAGAGAAATAGTTATATTAAGTAAAACTCTGCTAATTCAGTTAGAGTTAATATCGACAAACAATTGCTGCAGCTGTGTTGCAATTGCATTCCGTTTAGGACAAGGCAATAACTTTGCTTTGCCTCGCTTTGCAAAAAAAAAACTAGTATGTTGTGGCCACCACAAGACTTTCTTCTATATTTTCCTATACAAATTCACGCGTTCAACCATTCGTTTTAAAGGTATTGACGAGACCTTTCGAAAGATACCGATCTTGAAAATTTACACCCCCCCGGGGGGGGGTTACTTCCCCCTAGGGGGGGGGGAAGCCATGCCCCAAATTTTTTCCCAAATTAACTACTACTATTATCAATAATTCATATTAATTTCACAATCACAGGTTAAGAATAACTCTCATTATGTACATTTATACGAAATTTTTTCCTATACTGCCATGTTAAAAATTTAGAAAAAATACGATCACAGCGCCACCTGTTGAGCGATTGATCCCCAAATCTAATCAGCCTCAGTTTATGTCAGGGGCCAACTAAATACCAAGTCTGGTTAAATTTCGTTTAAAAAAAAAAAAAAAAAAAATTTTTTGTTTTTTTTCGTTAAAAGTAAAAAAAATCGATAACTTTGTTTTAAATTATCACAGATTTATAGTTCAACCATTCGTTTTGAAGGTATTGACGAGACCTTTCGAAAGATACCCATCTTGAAAATTTACTCCCCTCGAGGGGGGACTTCCCCCCCACGGGGGGTGGCGAGGCTCCTACGCATACAAAATTTTTTTCCCAGTTGACTATCTCTATTTTAAATAATTCTTGTAAATTTCATAATGATTACTAAAAAATAATTCTCTTTATGCACATTTATACAAAATTTTGTCCTATATCACCATGTTAAAAATTTAGAAAAAGCGAGGTGGCAACGCAACCTGTAAGACAATTTTTACCAAAAGTTGATAGGCACTAATTTATGTCAAGGAGCAACTACATACCAATTTGTGTGAAATTCTGCGCAGTAGTTCTTGAGATACAGTTGCCACAAAATTTTGTTACACACACACACAGACAGACAGACAGACAGACATTTTCTAAAAATGGTCAAATCGTGTTCTACAGCTCTCAAAACGTGTAAATTCATCAAAAACCCGAGGTCGAAAATTTTTACGAATCCAATACTTTCTCTATATTACATATAGAAGAAAGTAAAAAAAAAATGGTCGAGTTTCGACCACTGGGCGATACTAGTCTTTATTAATAACCTAAGTTCTCGCTGTGATTGGTAGAGGTTTTCTCGCTCCCAATGTTAGGATTCTGGGTCCCCACTGTCTTCGGCACAACTTACCCACTTCTAACTTCCCCACCCTTAGCGGGTGAGTTCGAAGTTTTGCAAAATCCCACTAATGTACATAATGCGTACACTTAATCAATATCCACACACCAAAATTCGCCATTCTAAGATAATTCAAAGCGAATTCAAACGGAAAAACATGTTTTTACACATGCTTATTGCCCTCCGACTCCGAGAAGGGCGGGGGGATTTCGAATTTCGTGAAATGCAGTTACAATAAGTGCCGGATGCATACAAACAATTTACTCACCAAATTTCGTGACCACAGAAGTCTTTAATGGACAGTATTATAAATAAATAAATACAAAAAGCACAGCTTAAGTATCGGAACCCTTTGGTGACTTTAAATATTTTAAGCCATTTTTGTGATGAACTGAATTGGCTATCTCAATTGTGCAATTAAAGATCTTGGTGAGAAACGTCCGAGCTACTTCGGTGCCGAATTTAAAATTTTGCCAAAGGGATCCAATACTAAAGCTGTTCCATATCGAATCTGGGTTGAAAACGGAAAAAGGGTAAAATAAATTATAAATATCAGACCTATATTTACAAATTTGATACCGAATGAAAGGGGTGATTTTTCTGAATCCAGGGGTGCAAACAGTTTTTCGATGCGACAATTAGATTTAAAAAAAAAAACTAAAGTATGAAATTTAAGTGGCAACGGAATAACAGAAAAAGGGGAAAATAAATTAGAAGTTTCAGACCTATCGTTACAAATTCAGTACCAAATGAAAGAGGTGATTTTTCTGAATCCTGGGGTGTAAACAGTTTTTCGATACGACCATTAGATGTTTTAAAATTAACTAAAGTATGAAACTCAGATGGCAAAACTTCATTTCAATCTTTTCATAATTTGTAGTGCGAATCACGCGAATAAAAAAAGTCTTTATCTTAAACATTTATTTTTGCATTTTATTTTTCCATTCAAGGCGTTTTAGTGAATAAATATTTAAGGCGCACGCGCAGGCGGTTTTTACCCACAATTTAAACACTATTCAGAATTTTAAAAATTTCTATAGATATAATTTTAAGTTGGGTGAAGACCTAAGTTTCTGCCGAGCGCCATTGAATTCCGTCCAGCCGTTCTCGAGTGATGCCCGGACAAACGTATTTTAGTCTTTTACCCCCCAGGGGGGAAGGGGGGGAATTTCTGAAAAGTTGATAGATATAATTTTAAGTTGGGTGAAGACCTAAATCCCTGCCAAGCGCCGTTGAATTCCGTCCAGCCGTTCTCGAGTGATGCCCGGACAAAAAACAGCGACATACGGACACGATGACACACACACAGACACACACACACACACACAGGCAAAATTTTCTGAAGTCATTTTCGGCTTTTATGGGGTGTGAAACGTGAAGATATCGCAAAAATTTTCGATTCGGACAAATTTACAGACAAAAGTCTGATTTTATTAATATAGATTAAGTCTTTTCTTAAATATTTCTAGAAGTTAGCATGAATTCATTAAAAAATGCAAACGGATAATACGCAATTTAAAGATTTCAAATCTGTATATATATATATATATATATATATATATGAAAAACCATAAGACTTGGTGCCTGAATATACATTTTATTGAATACACCTAATGCAGTTCTATATTTATAAATATTAAATTGAATTATAAACTTTTATATGAAACCTACTTTAGTAGTGCGCCAAAGGCTCCAAGTCCCCTTAAAAGCTTACGTAACGACCCATATAAAACAATCAAGAGTATTTAAATTATAACTTTATCTTCAACCTGTTATGATTAAGAATGTCGTTAGTACTGTATTCTGATTGATCTTAGGACTCAATTTTACCCATGTTCTTATCATCCTATAATAACTTAAGGTGCCTGCCTACTGTCGGAGGTGATTTTTTTTAATAATTGAAAAATTGCCTATTTATGTGCATTATATGATAGAATATAGTAAAAAACAGTGAATAACCTGAAAAAGATATGCAAATTTTAAAATATTTTGATATTTAGGCTCAAAATACAGATAAAATTTGTGAAAAAAAAAGCACTTTTACAAAACATCATAAGTCAAATTTAAATAAAGATATTTTTATTCTGTAAATTTTATTTAGATTATTGAAAGGTCCGTAAGGGAGTGAACTACTCTCAAAACAATAACCATGTTATTTAATATTTTAGAGATGATGACATTTTTAGATGCTGAAAAAATCGTGAATATACATGACAGTTCATAACTTCTATTGACAAAATAACAAAAAATAATTTAGTTAGAGTCATTGTCTTTAGTCAATCCCCAAAACAATTCCTCTAGAGTATTTTGTCAAAGTTTCATAACGTAAAAATCTCATTTTGAAAAAAAGCAGAAAACATATTTAAAAACCAGATTTTACCTATTAAATAAAAAATAATTTTAATAAGTTCCTGATTTATTTCAAAGTTTTTAATTTTCTTTTTTAAATTCATTTTATATTCAGTAACAAATTTTGATGCTTATATTGAGTAAAATATTTATGTAAACAAAGATTTACGGGTCATTTCCGGTCACTTCCGGTTTCAAAAACTGGCGAGTGACTAATATTAAAATGCCTGTAACTCAAGTTCTAAGCAAGATAGAAACAAAATTCAAACTGATTTAGAAAGCTAAAATGTCAGGCTTTAATACTAACTCAAAAATAGAAAATCGGAGTTTTGACCGAAAATTGCATTTTAAAGTAGGCAGGCACCTTAAATTAAGTTTTTAGTTTCATACACCGTCAGATGGTGCTTATCTTCTTATAGGCTATTTTCTATAGGGTGGGCTCTTCCCACCTGACGTCAGAGGTCACATGATAGAGGAAAAACAAATAGCAGACGAAGTCTTGCTTATCTAGAGCGATTGCTGAAATAACATATTTTCTATTCTTAATTTTGATCAATCGTATTTAATTTGTGTTATTTTTTATACATCATCATTTTTAATCCATTTTTTATCATTATTCATCATCTTTTGTTTGCCGTATACATTTACAATCATCATTTAGTTTATACCTGTTATTGATGTTCATGAAGACATGTTTAAATACTCTGATTTTTGGTACTTAAATCAGTGGCAGTGCAATATCGTACGGCGTAAATCCATTTAGACCAGTAACTAAGTTAATTAACTTGTTGTAACACTTTTATGCAATTAAATTAAATGAAAACATTTTGAAATTTCAAATTATAACCCATAAACATTCCACAAGAAGCTATTATTTATTGCTAGATCAGTTAATGTTACAGTTACACTACATTATACAAAAATCGATTCTTATAGGTAAAAATAAATAAACACATAAAATGTTTTTTAAAAATTATTAAATTTACAAATACAATTATTCTACTGTTTACAAATGCACAATATTACTTTTATTTTATTTTATATTAAATATTAAAATTTTTGTTCTTAAGAACAATATTTAATTGAATTCGATTCTCTGAATTCGATTATTCGTTTTCCTCTATCACGTGATTGAGCAGACGACGCTGGGAAGAGCCCATTGTCGTATTTGTCTTCCAGTGTTTTCTATAAGCGTAATGGGAATACTCAAATATACGACTGTGTTACTATAAATAAAAGAAAGAAAAAAAAATAGTAGTAATTTTAGATGTTTGTTAACCACGAAGTAAAAAGATTAATATTACTCCGTGTTGTTAACTTTCATAAGAAAATAAGTCATGTACTGTGGATATGAAATATTTTACGAATAAAAGTGGAACTATTTTGAATTAAAGTTATTGCCAGCGTTTGAGTATATCGTTTTTCTCCTCCCCTACTGATAGGGCTCTAAATTAGGATCAATGCTGCTACTTTTCTTTTGGTCTAATATCACTGAATAGCTTTAATCTAACTCTAAAACACGAGACCCACGAGAACAATTGAAGCACAAGCATTTTTTATTCTATTTTTCACTCTTAGAAGAAGTAAAACTATATATAAAGTTTCACCTTGGGGAATAATATTTCCCCACCGCAAAACGATTTTCAGGTGTTTCTGCTGGTGTGATATAATAATTTTTTGGATACTTCCCTACCCGTAAATCCTTCAGAGCAATAAAAAATAGGCATTAAAAGATTTTCCCAAGAAAGTACCGAATAATAATAATAATAAAAAAAAATCTTATTGTCTATTGTCTATGTGAAATCAAAGATGTGATTGTTTTGAATTTACCCGTATTTGTAGCATTTTAGATTTCAAGCCGGTATGTTGCTATCGAAATGCATTTACTGCACAATATTTAAGCAGAAGTCTATGAAAATCCTAAAAGAAATTATAACTGAATTAAAAGAATTTTTTCTTTCTAAAATTTTAAAATGAGTACATATAAATAACAGGACATAAGGGCAGGTAACGACAACTATTCTATAAAAGAGAATTTTATACTGTAGGTCGAAATAAAGAGAAAATTTTCTAGATTCGTAATTTTGGTTAGCCCTGTATATTGTCCATAAACTATATAAATACCCCATTATGTACTTAAATTTAGTCTTATATGAAAAACACATAACACTTCCCGAAATTTACTTCCAGCAATTTCCAAGTACAGCTCCAATATATCTTAAATCTTTTGGACAGCTCTGTAAACATACAGTGAAGGATTTTCATTGTGTGAAATATGCTTTTATGCATATAAAAAATTTATGCTCACTTCAATTTTAGTGCAGCCGATATATGTTAAATTTACCTACCAGAAATTTCGGGCAAAGATGTAATGTATTTGAATTCCCTCGGGTGTCCCTGTACACGAACTCTTTGTTAAATTTTAAGATCCATTCCTATATGATACAGCTTTAGAAAACCGATTTTGAACTTACTACTACTATTTATTTTCGAGTTATGCTGATAACAGACGCAGAGAGAAACACTCAACAGTTAAAAATCTGATTTTCGGAGTCAGGGAACTTCAAAACGTGTAAATATAACAAAAACTCAATTTAGGTAATTCAGTCCAGAAACGATACTTTCTTTACCATATATACACTAAGCGACAAAAAAAAAAAAAAAAAAAAAAAAAAGCCGCGCTGCAGGAAAAATGACTTATACCTTTTTTTATTTGTAATAACTTTAAAATTAAGAGTTGAAACAAATAAAACTGTCATGTTTGCATAATACCAAAGGGATGAAATGATATCTATTTACATTTTCGATATAAAAATTCGTTTTATTACACTCTACGAAGTACTTTATAAGAATCTGCATAATAATTTTATTTTAAACATAATGCAGTAACCATACATTTTGTATTCTATTATGATTTATTATATAAGATAAACAAGTTATATTTTAATACATGAAATAAAACTATTTATTTGTTAGATCTAAGTAATTTTTTATTAAAAATACTAGCCGCCTTCGGCGACCAGCTGGTTCGCGATCCCTAAAAAATCCGACTTTACGAAATTCCCGCTCGGTGGCGCCTGCGGCGCCTTTTTCCCGTTTCAGGTCTAATAACAGCTTATTGATATATCGTGAAAATAGCTTATTGAAATCGCAGTAAATTCCCGCTCGGTAGCGCCTTCGGCGCCCTCTTCCCTTTTCAATGTCTGAAACAGCCTGTTCGCTCACCATGTTATGATCTTTCAAATTTCTGACTTTAGCTAAGTCCCGCTCGGTGGCGACTGCGGCGCCTTATCCCCGTTTTAGAACTTACAACACCTTCCTCGCTCATTAGAAATAAAATTTTATTTGCAATTAAATGTAAATTAAATGTTTTTTTTTTTTCTTTTATTCTGCGAAATTTCTTTCAGTAATCCCCGAAACTTGCATAATTCCGGGCTATATAACGTTAAAATCCTTAGTACGGTATGTGAGCAGAAATTCGAATTCGAAACTCTGCAAAATATTAAAGAATAAAGGTGTTCTGGGTATTCCGTTGTTTTCTCCGAAACTCCCGTTCCTTTTCTACATCTTTGCCCCTTCGCTCTCCCCCCCCCCCTTTACGCCGATAATAATAATTTTACACTCGAAAATATTCGCATTCGATTTACCTTGCCTTAAAATCTAAATATACCAACCAATTTCAAACGCAGTAACTCTTTTTTTTAAATTTTTGCCCCTTTTCCACCTTCCTCAAGCCCTCCCTAATAATCGTACTCTTTCAAAAATATTCACAATCGAATTATCGGGCATTAAATCCAAATACTACGAAATTTCAACAGAATATCTCAATTTAAAATACTGCAAAGTATAAAAGAAAACTTAATATTTTTCCAATAGATACGTCATTTTTTTATTTATTCATATATTTTCATGAAAATTGAACAGTAGCTTTATAATATTCTGTCTAGGCCAAATATTAATTCAAATGTAACGTGAATGAAAATTTGAAAAAGGTTGAAAATTGCAATTTTTATTCCCACTATGAAGCACGTGATATCTTAATTGGTTACATTCACTTTTTTATCGCAGACCGTTGTCTCCATGTGTTTTGTTTCCGATCGAGACAGCTTAGAAAATCATCTGCTGATAGAAAGCTTCTTTTTCTCGGTCATTTTTCCATCGACATGGGTCGACATTTTAATTAATATCTCCGCAACTAATTAAAATTTTTAAATTCTGTTTTCACTATCAACTCGGGAAGGCTTCAGAGCACACGTATGTCAAATTTTATACTTCTGCGTTCAGTAGGGGCTGAACGTATAGATGCTCAGACAGACAGAGAGACAGACAGACAGACAGACATCTTCTTTTATTATTATAGAAGATAGAAGATAGATGTATTCTGTATTGGGTTAATTCCACCTTTATATGGAATTACTGCTTTAATGCACAATGGCATAGTATTATACAGTGTTTTAATATAAATATCAGAAATTTCAATGTGCCAAATATCACAAATAATTTTTTTCTAGCTCTGGCAGAGTTGTAAGCTGCGAATTTCGAATCCTCTCCCCTCTCCCCCGCCTTTTTATAGACGAAACATTTTCGAGCAGATCACGATTAGGACTATTTCCATATCTGGTAAAGAAGAAATTCTACTATATCTTTTGTGGGATTTAACTTAAAGTGAAAAAAGGTATGATTACTTGCAGAATTATAGGTTCTCATAGTAACGAATAGGAAATTTTGACAATTCGAAGTGAATAAACTTACCACAGACGCCGTGTAGTAAGGTGCATTATCATCTTGAAATGCTGTTTGCGGAAATGTCTAAGATACCTCCAAAATAGTCGGTCAGGCACGACTTTTATAATGGCTGCGTTTTATTTCGAGTTAATTGATCCCTTGAGCATAAAAATTTGTCCGACTGTTTGAAAAGTTATGCACCTCCGTACCATAATGTACGGAGAATGTGTCACTGTTTTACAAGTGCGATTTTCATTAAGTCGGTCATATTTTCGTTGTCAGATTTGCTTGTTTTCTTTAGCTCGAAATAAGTTAAACTTGACTCATCAGAGAGAACAAGTTCAGCCCAATAATTAACTAATCAACTTTTAATTTTTTTAGCCATCTGAGGACTTGCTTTCCTAATTCTCTTCACTAAGAATGCAATTGTTTCACATTTTCTGTCATTTAAACCTGCTTTGTTTAATAGTTGCTGCACTGCAGTTAAAGAAATTTAGCTGCTAAACACTTTTTCTGAATCTATTTCATGTTCTAAATCTAATACAAACCGATTTTATAAGCAATGGCTTTTTAACTTACGGTCATCTCGCTTGGATCAGCAACATGGCCACCTAAAGCCAAATTTCCAGTTTAAATGGCCAAAACAATTTATATCTTGCTAAAAACCATTTTACCAATATTTTGTTAACATTTAGTTATTTTGCAATCTCATGTATTAAAATATTTTTTAAAATAGCTTATTGAAATCGCAGTAAATTCCCGCTCGGTAGCGCCTTCGGCGCCCTCTTCCCTTTTCAATATCTGAAACAGCCTGTTCGCTCACCATGTTATGATCTTTCAAATTTCTGACTTTAGCTAAGTCCCGCTCGGTGGCGACTGCGGCGCCTTATCCCCGTTTTAGAACTTACAACACCTTCCTCGCTCATTAGAAATAAAATTTTATTTGCAATTAAATGTAAATTAAAATGTTTTTTTTTTTTCTTTTATTCTGCGAAATTTCTTTCAGTAATCCCCGAAACTTGCATAATTCCGGTCTATATAACGTTAAAATCCTTAGTACGGTATGTGAGCAGAAATTCGAATTCGAATCTCTGCAAAATATTAAAGAATAAAGGTGTTCTGGGTATTCCGTTGTTTTCTCCGAAACTCCCGTTCCTTTTCTACATCTTTGCCCCTTCGCTCTCCCCCCCCCCCCTTTACGCCGATAATAATAATTTTACACTGGAAAATATTCGCATTCGATTTACCTTGCCTTAAAATCTAAATATACCAACCAATTTCAAACGCAGTAACTCTTTTTTTTTAAATTTTTGCCCCTTTTCCCCCTTCCTCAAGCCCTCCCTAATAATCGTACTCTTTCAAAAATATTCACAATCGAATTATCGGGCATTAAATCCAAATACTACGAAATTTCAACAGCATATCTCAATTTAAAATACTGCAAAGTATAAAAGTAAACTTAATATTTTTCCAATAAGTACGTCATTTTTTTATTTATTCATATATTTTCATGAAAATTGAACAGTAGCTTTATAATATTCTGTCTAGGCCAAATATTAATTCAAATGTAACGTGAATGAAAATTTGAAAAAGGTTGAAAATTGCAATTTTTATTCCCACTATGAAGCACGTGATATCTTAATTGGTTACATTCATTTCCTTTTTTATCGCAGACCGTTGTCTCCATGTGTTTTGTTTCCGATCGAGACAGCTTAGAAAATCGTCTGCTGATAGAAAGCTTCTTTTTCTCGGTCATTTTTCCATCGACATGGGTCGACATTTTAATTAATATCTCCGCAATTAATTAAAATTTTTAAATTCTGTTTTCACTATCAACTCGGGAAGGCTTCAGAGCACACGTATGTCAAATTTTATACTTCTGCGTTCAGTAGGGGCTGAACGTATAGATGCTCAGACAGACAGAGAGACAGACAGACAGACAGACATCTTCTTTTATTATTATAGAAGATAGAAGATAGATGTATTCTGTATTGGGTTAATTCCACCTTTATATGGAATTACTGCTTTAATGCACAATGGCATAGTATTATACAGTGTTTTAATATAAATATCAGAAATTTCAATGTGCCAAATATCACAAATAATTTTTTTCTAGCTCTGGCAGAGTTGTAAGCTGCGAATTTCGAATCCTCTCCCCTCTCCCCCGCCTTTTTATAGACGAAACATTTTCGAGCAGATCACGATTAGGACTATTTCCATATCTGGTAAAGAAGAAATTCTACTATATCTTTTGTGGGATTTAACTTAAAGTGAAAAAAGATATGATTACTTGCAGAATTATAGGTTCTCATAGTAACGAATAGGAAATTTTGACAATTCGAAGTGAATAAACTTACCACAGACGCCGTGTAGTAAGGTGCATTATCATCTTGAAATGCTGTTTGCGGAAATGTCTAAGATACCTCCAAAATAGTCGGTCAGGCACGACTTTTATAATGGCTGCGTTTTATTTCGAGTTAATTGATCCCTCGAGCATAAAAATTTGTCCGACTGTTTGAAAAGTTATGCACCTCCGTACCATAATGTACGGAGAATGTGTCACTGTTTTACAAGTGCGATTTTCATTAAGTCGGTCATATTTTCGTTGTCAGATTTGCTTGTTTTCTTTAGCTCGAAATAAGTTAAACTTGACTCATCAGAGAGAACAAGTTCAGCCCAATAATTAACTAATCAACTTTTAATTTTTTTAGCCATCTGAGGACTTGCTTTCCTAATTCTCTTCACTAAGAATGGAATTGTTTCACATTTTCTGTCATTTAAACCTGCTTTGTTTAATAGTTGCTGCACTGCAGTTAAAGAAATTTTGCTGCTAAACACTTTTTCTGAATCTATTTCATGTTCTAAATCTAATACAAACCGATTTTATAAGCAATGGCTTTTTAACTTACGGTCATCTCGCTTGGATCAGCAACATGGCCACCTAAAGCCAAATTTCCAGTTTAAATGGCCAAAACAATTTATATCTTGCTAAAAACCATTTTACCAATATTTTGTTAACATTTAGTTATTTTGCAATCTCATGTATTAAAATATTTTTTAATTTTTATTCAAAAATTGATACTTTTTGTGGCATTGTTAACTGCCTTATTCTTACTATTTTTGAAATAACTTCTAAAATTACAATTTTCCTGGCATTTGCATTTTGTTTTTAACACTGAACTCAATGCTAAAGTGTATGTGGAGGACAACATAATAAAATCTGTTCGAAAATTTGCTTTTTAAACAATAAAATTGGCGGTTGTAGAAGGTGAAAAGGAAAATATCCAAGTGCGGCTTTTTTTTTTTTGTCTCTTAGTGTAGGTAAGAGAAAGTAAAAAACGGGAAATTTTTTAAAGAAGCTCTAATATCTCCATGAATGTATGCGCTAGTCTTATACAAATGGGTACAGATTATTAAAAGAAGCCGCATAATCACATACTACAGCTAGAGTGCATTTCATGTATTACTTTTTACAGGATGATCCTAAACATTCTATTTTTTATTTAATTTTTTACTGGTACCTATTTTTGATTTCGAGACAAAACTTTCGCTGAAATATATGAGATATAACATGTTCTTTAAACTCCTGAAGTTAAAAAAAAGAAAAAAAAAGTCAAATACTTGCGAAACACCTTGTATACATATTTCTTGACATTTTGTGTGCACACAAATTGATTGAACGCGTGTTTTCTGGTTTGAAAAATTCTGATGTGTTCTAAGGATACAAGGTTTAGGTCGTGGCTTTTGTCGGACCCTGTATAATACATCTACCTATCATGCACATCGCTGCATGCACATTCTTAGATTAAAACTTTATAAATATGCATTCTATTGAGAGGTCTTGTACAAACGCAAGTTTTTTGCGATTTTAAACAATAATACATTTCATGAAAAATATATATAGCAATCATTCTGCCCAAAAGAAAAAGTGCATTTTTAACCTTTGGCAACAAAGTAGGAAAATATTATGAATTTGGTTTGTTTGCTTTTTCAGTTACGTAAATATTTTTTTTTTTTCATATCTTGAAATTGGTATATGTTAGGAAGGATAGGAAACATGCACTGGTTCACTAAATCATGTTTCCCATTATCGTCAAATAGCGCTAACAGTTTGTGTACAGGAACAAAAAATAGTCACTAGATGTATTAGAATGCTCTAGAGATGTTTTTATTTAAAGCTTATTTTAATATATTTATGCTGCACAAAAAATAACGAAATTAATATACATTATTCATGCGCACAAATGCATGATTTCAAATTGAATTACAACATAGTTAGTATTAATAATTGGTCTGTTCATTTTTCTGACTGTCCGCGTTCTAACATCCGTAAGTATTTTTTAATAATGGCTGGAAAATAATACGTGTTATATTTGTGCCTACTACAGTATGTTTCTTATTAAAAATAGTATAAATAGATCTACTAGTTTGTGTACAGGGATTCGGAAAAAGACTTTCGAGGAATTACGATCAATGAGATTTTTTTTTTTTTTTTTTTTTTTTTTAACTCTTTCCAACTAAGTTGGAAAATGTTTATAACTTCGATTGGTCTGTCTGTCCGTCTGCTCGTCCGTCTGTCTGCGCTCTAATTCTCATAAATATAAACAGAATTTCTTGAAACTTATATATATTATTCAAGTTTACTATCGGATGCCCCCTATTCAAAATAAATTACATACCACTACTGGTTTGTGCACAAGGACACCCGAAAGTATTACAAAGCATTGTGTTCTATGAGAAGTGTTTCTCTAAACCCTATTTTAATCCCTTTACTTTCCACAAATCTTAATAAAATTGAAATATGTTATTCAAATTCATTGTCAGATGTTCTCCATTGAAAAGGAAGTAAATACTACCAATTGTTTGTGTACAATGACACCCGAAAGTATTTCAAAGCATTGTGTTCTATGAGAGTTATTTCTATAAACCACATTTTAATAACTTTATTTTGCACAAATCTTAATGAAATTGAAGCATGTTATTCATATGCGCAAAATAAAATAAATAAATTAATTAAAAGCTTTCTATGGAATATATTATAATTAGCATTAGGATTCACACGGTCATAAAAAAATATTTGTTACGTTAATGACTGTTATTGAAAATTTGCTGGAATTGCATTTTCGTTTACGTCAAGCATTTTAAACACTTTCTAAAGATTTTAAAGACTGAATATAACTTGAATTAGTTTATCCTTCCGCCTGACTGTCCATCTGTCTGTCTGTCCGTCTGCTCTCCTCCAGTATCCGTAAATATTTTCAGTATTTCTTTAAAATGATGTGTGTTATTCAAGTTCACTATGGAATGTTCTCTATTTAAAATGGTATTAATAGGCTTTGTACAGATGTTTTTTGTACAGGGACACCCCAAAAAATGCCAATCCATTGCGTTTTAGGAGAGACATTTTTATAAATCACATTTAAATAAATTCCTCTTGCAAAAATCATAATGAAGTTGACATTTATTGTTAATATGTTAACACAATGTTTTATATAGTATATAATATGCTTATAGAATATAATATATAGCGTTCAGATTTACAGGGCTACACTAAAATATCCAGATGCATTAAGGGCTGTAATTGGAAAATATTGGAATTGCATTTTCATTTGTGCTAAGCATTTTTAATGATTTCCAACAATGTTTAAGACTAATTATGAGTTTAATTAATATATCCGTCTCCTTTTCAGTCCTTCTGTCTGTCAGTTGTGTGATAACATAGGCAAAAAAACATTGAAGTTTAAACAATGCAACGAGTAAGTACAGTTGGATAGTGTTAATAATTAATGCGTACCACATGATTTTTCGTTCTTGTTTAAAGATATTTTAATATTTTTATACTGCACATAATGCTACGAATTTAAAATAAATTATTCGTATGTACAAACGCCTGCTTTATAATAGAAAACGGCATGATCAGTGTTAATGATCGCTCTACCGGTGCAAACAAAAATATCCAGATACATATAGGAGATATAAGTGGACATTGATTGAAGTGAAGTCCAATCGTATTATATGTTTTTAACATTTTCCAACAAAGTGTAAAATTTGAAGGTTAAATGATGTAACGGGGATGTACAATTAAAGGTGCTTTATAATCTCTTCGAACCGCATCATTTATCTTTCTTGTTAACCCTTTAACGATCATTGGTTTCGCAGCAAAACCGAATCATTTGACATAATTTTAACAGTTTTTATGCAGCAGATTTTTTATTATTTCTCCCTTGTTTTAATCAGGTTTTAAACTTATGTTCCTTTTCTGTTCTGTAGATAGCAGCACTATTCCATAATATAACAAATATGCGTCAAAGGAAGCTAAATGCATGGTCACTTGACGTTTCTTAGTGTGCGCAGGTGCGAATTGCTGGTCTGAGGATGCACTCATGTCTAGTTTTTTTCATTCAATGAAGAGTTGGACTATTATTTTCACCTGAAACAATTTTTAGGAGTTTTTATAGTCGATAATGTTTACTTACAAAGGGTTTTATTTATTAAATTAAATATTATTTGAATTTAATAAGGTTAACTTATAGATGTTTCAAACCAAAAATTTCTCAAAAAAGAAGAATGCTAATTTTTTATTTTTTAAATATTCATGATCAGCTACGTGTCTAAAACCAATTTTAAAATTAGTTTAATAATTTTTAAAATAAATTAAATAGTGAACGTTAAATAGTTAATTATATAAAATGAACAGCTTAAACAAAATAATTAAAAGTACTTAGATATGACTTTTGATTTTGCAAATAAAATTTCAGTCTATAAAAATCTATGACACATTAAAATTAAAATAAATAAATAAAAAGAAATCAGGTGTTTCTACGGCCTGTGTTATATTCGGGCTCGAGATTTGGAAAATATTTTTATGATCAAGATTTTATTGCCAAAAACAAACAATCTAGTTTTTATGATATTCCTAAAAATATCTTTTGCGTTCTAAACCATCCGCATCCACTAACACCAAAAGTGGAGCAGAGGAATGCATTGGCTGAAAGTGGCTCTAAAGCATCTCTAACTAAAATAGAAACGAAGCTACATTCATAAAAATATCTTCGGAATTTCGAAATATAATAAGCTGACTTTGTAGAATGTGCGAACAAACACGTTTTTGTCATTAAGGAAATTTTATTTATAAGAAGAAACAACTGCTAAGATAGTCTAGGGAAAAATATTTTTTTCAGATTATATTTTTCTTTGGAATATTTGAAAAGAAATTGCAATAAATTCTCGCGCAAATTTTATTTGGATTTTTTATTTCTGAAAAGAAAGACTCAAATTGCAGTGCTCAGAACATGTTTTAGTAAAGTTTATAATTCATATTTATTTATTTATTTATTTATTTTTTTTTCCGTTACTGTACTGGTGTAACATTCACACTACTTTCTCTTACCCTACATTACTAGAGACTTACTATTGCAGTATAAAGTGAACATAAGAGATCTGTATTCGACCTCGTACAAAATACTTTAATTAACAGTTTAGAATCATTTTAGAAACAATTTTATTCTAAACATATTTCTGTATGAGGGGGTCTTTCACCGCCATCTGAGTATTGTAACTATATTAATAAAACACTTAAAGCTGTTATAGAATTTAAATATAACTATTTCATATTATTCAGGGAATCGCCGATCTTGGCCCTTTTTCATATTCATTCGACTAGTTTCGAGTAGCCCTGTACGTTATCTGTAAATTATATGCTCACCAAACAGTGTACTGTTTATTTCCCAGTTCAAGTCCAAAACAAACAAAGGTGATTCTAATTTTTGATAGAATGGAGTAGAAGGCTGATTTTTACCAACTATGTGAAAAATACCAGAGTCGGGAATCGAACCCCGGGCCTTCCGCTTAACACGCGGATGCTCTAACCACTGAGCTACCCTGGCTGATAACCAGCTCGGTACTTCTCACATAATTTACGTTGGCAAGGTCACCGAGTCTGCATTAAAGCAGTTATATCAAGTGACAAATTTGAATATGGCATAACTCCAAACGGCCACGAAATTTCAATTCAGAAATTTAATTCATCAACCTGGAAATTAATTTTTGATAGAATGGAGTAGAAGGCTGATTTTTACCAACTATGTGAAAAGTACCAGAGCCGGGAATCGAACCCCGGGCCTTCCGCTTAACGCGCGGATGCTCTTTGAAGGGTGATTCTATTCGAGAAGGGCCGGACGCTATCACTGAGGAAAGCATTTCCCGAAATTTTACCTCTGACGGTTTTCTTTCACCCCTATTTTTATAAAATAGCAGCAGAATGGATTCATCCATCATCACGCTCATTGGACTGTAATCAGAAAAAAAAAAAAAAAAAAAAAAACAGTACTTAAATTCAGCACAGCAAACAAACTAAAATAAATAAATAAATAAATAAGATTATAATATAATTTCAGATGCACTATGAGCCACTTCTAAGCATATCAGTAATATATTAGATATCTTTAACTTTGACGTGTAAACAAAGGATAAACACTTTACATGCCACATTCTATGTGAAACGTGCTTCTGTGTGTATAAAAAATATGTACAGGTGTTGGACAAAATAATGTGAACTCTTTCGCTTCTTTGCGTTTTGTTAAATATCTTGAAAAGTTCTTGAGGAATCATCTTGAAACTTTGGTAGTGTAAAGAACATGTTACACCTCATATTTTTCAGTGAAAGTTCTGTAAGGAAAAGGAAAAGGGGACAAGTAAAAAATTAAACAAAAATCAAAATTCTTTGAATTATCCTGTAAAGGTTGTTTTTAAAAAATGCGTTTTGGCTACAGCATGTGATTATGAGGACTTTTCTTATTATCTGTATACAATGAAGTTATCACATATATTCATGGAGATATAAAAGTTTCTTTAAAAAAATTGCAAAAACAGTTTCCACTTTTTTAATTATAACACGTAGGATATTAGACCCAGTATGCAAAGCCATTTTGAGGAAATATGGCACACTACATTAGACACAGCATACAGCAATCAGAATGAAAAAATGTTAAATATCTTACGAAATACGAGCAATTTTACTAAATAATTTTTAACTATGCATGCGTAAGATTTATAAAAATTTCATTTGCATAATTTAATAGCCAAAGGTATTGAGCCACTTATATGAAAATCCCAAACTAATATCATGTAAATTCAAAATGTTGCGAGAGATAGACTGAACAGAATTTTAGTTGTCTCAAAATAAAAGCTAAACTGTAAGGGGTCTTACTCACATTTTTGTTTTGATTCAATCAATGCCCAATAACATTACAGTGTTTTGCTGATTGTAAATAAACATTAGTAAACTCCTCTAACATATTTCGTTTTTTTTTTTTTTTTTTTTTTGAACAACTTAAATTATGTTCATTCTATCTCTCGTAACGTTATGCAAATGAAATTTTTATAAAGCTTCCGTATCCGTAGTTAAAAATTATTTATTAAAAGTGCTCGTATTTAGTAAGATATTTAATATTTTTACTTCCATTACCCTACTACCGTAGGTAATGGAAGTATTGTATTCGGTCTGAAAATTCGATATCGGGTTTTCACCTGATTTACACGTTTTAAGGTCCCCTGAGTCCAAAAAAGTGGTTTTTGGCAATTGGTCAGTGTGTATGTATGTGTGTGTGTGTATGTATGTATGTGGAGAATCTTCTGGCTATTATAGCTCAGAAACTAATTAAGATAGAGCTACGAAACTTTAGAATTGAAATACGTCCGGTGTACAGATGAAATTTCCAAATTTTGGTGAAAATTGAAAAACCGGAAGTGGGACATCGGAAACCGGAAGTGGGACCGTAAGTCCGTATCTCAAAAACGGCTCTAACGATTTTCTTCAAACTTGCTATATAAACACTCTATTAGATGTCCTTTCGAATGATATAGTTGGTTAGTTCAGGAAAATTGATAGGCGTCCTGTATAAATAGCTCAATTTCAGGCCTCGCAAAGGCGTTCCTTTAAAAACGGTTGTACGGATTTTTTTCAAACTCGCCCTTTTAACTCACTTTTAAATATGCTTCTGTATGTAATTATTGTTTTCCTGTCAATAATTGAGTTTAACCGGAAGTGGGACATCGGAAACCGGAAGTGGGACTGTAAGTCCGTATCTCAAAAACGGCTCTAACGATTTTCTTCAAATTTGCTATATAAACACTCTATTAGATGTCCTTTCGAATGATATAGTTGGTTAGTTCAGGAAAATTGATAGGTTTCCTGTATAAGTAGTTCAATTTCAGGTCTTCTAAGCGCGTTCCTTTAAAAACGGCTGTACGGATTTTTTTTTAACTCGCCCTATTAACTCACTTTTAAATATCCTTTTGTATGTAATTATTGTTTTCTGGTCAATAGTTGATTTTTTGTAAAAATTGGTATCTCAAAAACGGCTCTAACGATTTTCTCTTTAAGTCACTTTTATGTTTTCTGATCACATTATCTCTCAAAAATGCCTATAATACGTGTAATAGTGGGTAATGGAAGTCGTGTGGTTGTTTCACACCAGATTTTTTTATTCTGATTGCTGTATGCTATGTCTAATGTAGTATGCCATATTTCCTGAAAATGGCTTTGCACTGGTCCCTACGTGTTATAATTAAAAAAGTGAAAATTGTTTTTGCAATTTTTTAAAGAAACCGTTATATCTCCTTGAATATATGTGATAGCCTCATAAAATTTTATACAGTTAATGAGAAAAGTCCTCATAATCACATGCTACAACCAAAACGCATTTAATGCATTACCTTTTACAGGGTGATCCAAAACATTTTGATTTTTATTTAATTTTTTACTGATCCCCTTTTCCTTTTCATGACACAACTTTTACTGAAAAATATGAGGTATATAACATGTTCTTTACACTACCAAAGTTTCAAGATGATTCCTAAAGGACTTTTTAAGATATTTGACAAAGCGTAAAAAAACGAAAGTGTTCACATTATTTTGTATATGTCAAGTTCATCTTGTTTGGTGCAGTCTTAAGGTATTTAACTATACCTGCCAGGAATTTCGCTTATAAACGTAATGCATTTGAATAATTTTGCATGTCCCAGTACACGAAGCTTTTATTCGATCTCAACGAAAATTTCAAAGAGCATTCTCATATGATCAAGATTTAGATTGCCAAGTTTGGATTTTCTGATAACATTTATTCTTGAGATAGGCTGCTAACACACAGACAGACACTCATACCAACCGTTACAAATCTTGCTTTCGAATTCAGGTAACCTCAAAACGTGTAAATATATCAACAACTCAGTTCTGAAAATTCAACAAAAAGAAAATACTTTTTCTAATAAGAGAAAGTAAAAAAAAAATGACTGATGATACGAAGGGGTGTCGTATAGTAATATTTTTAATATATACTCTCTCTACGATAGATAATGAATAAGAGATAATAAAAATTGTCCTTTTGGTGCGATTTTCTAATAAAGTAGTTTTGTCCATGTGCGAAAGTTTATTGCGCATTCATATCGTTTAATCTAATCAAAACTTTGGAAGGGTCGATGCATATAATTTTAGGTTAGCCCTAAACCCCTAGTAAATGTCATTATATTACGTTCAGCTATTTCAGTTATAGAATGAACAGAATTTCAGCTCTTTGAAAATAAAAGCTAAACTATAAGGGGTTTTACTTGCATTTTTATTTTCATTCAATTAATGCCCAATGGCAATACAGTGTTCGCTGATTGTAAATAAATACTGATAAAAACCCCTATCATCTTCCTTTTTTTTTAAAGAGAAGAACTGAAATTATAATATTATATTAATTCTGTCTCTCATTACTCTTCTTTAAATTTACACGATATTTGTTTGAGGTTTCCATAGAAGTTGCTCAATACATTTGGCTATTAAATTATGCAAATGAAATTTTTTAAAAGCTAGCGCATGCGTAGATAAACATTATTTAGTAAAAATGCTCATATTACGTAAGATATTTATCATTTTTTCATTCTGATTGCAGTATGCTGTGTCTAATGAAGTACACCAAGTTTCCCAAGTATGCCAAATTTTCCGAAAATGTCTTTGCTCTAGATCTAATACCCTACGCGTTATAATTAAAAAAGTGTATTTTTTTTTTTTTTGTAATGTAAAAAAAAAAAAAAAAAAAAAAAAAAAAAAAAATGTTATATCTCCCATGAATATATGTGGTAGCCTCTTAAAAATTTATACAGATAATGAGAAAATTCCTCTTAATCACATGCTATAGTCAAAATGCATTTCAAGCCTTACTTTTTATAGGGTGATCCAAAACATTTTTATTCTTCTTTAATTCTTTACTGGTCCCCTTTCTCTTTTCAGGACTTTTTGCTGAAATATATGAGGTATAACGTGTTCTTTACGCCAACCAAAATTTCAAGATGATTCCAAAAGGACTTTTCTATATATTTGACAAAATGTCTAAAATTGAATGCACCCAAATACTTATTAGTAGGTAGTGTATTCTCAAAATATTTTGAAGGCATTTTTGTTTTAATTGAAGTCGTAACGATATCATAAAACATTTCGATTTTAAGCGATTTACAGACAAAAGTCTGATTTTTATTTATATATATTAATTAACCCTTATGTCGATATGTTGTTAATTCCAATTATTTAAGTACTTACCACATTTCCCATATGTTGAACGAAGAAGTACTGTATCTTGGATATATTTTTTTTTTTTTTTTTTAGTTCCCCATCATAATATAGGTATGGGGAACTTAGGTAATCGTGAAAATTTTTGACCTCGGTTTTTTTTTTACTTTTTTACACGTTTTCAGGTGTGAAGAATCCGAAAATGACAAAATTTGTACGGTGTCTGTCTGTAGGGTGTCTGTTAGTGTGTCAGTCCGTTAGTCTGTGTACACGATATCTTACGAACAAATGATCGCAGAGAGGTCAAATCAGTTTTAAAATATTACTTTCGATACTGGCAAGAACCCTATTCATTTGCAACATTCGAATTAGAAAACTTCGTAAGTTATTAGAAATTTACGATTTTCTTAACATGGGAGAACAGGACAAAAATTCATTTAAACGTGCATTAAATGGAAACTTTTTACTGTAAAAATGTCAGATCAGTTTTAAAATATCAGTTTTGATGCCGGAAGGAACATCAGTAACTATAAATATGCTACTTTGAAAATTTCGCAAGTTATTGGAAATTTACGAATTTCTTAACATGGCAGTATAGGGCAAAATTTCACATAAACGTCAATTTTGAGAGATATTTTCATCGTAAAATGTCAGACTACTTTTGAAATATTATTTAGGACACTGGCATGAATATTAATGACTATGAATTTTCCAATATAAAATTTTCGTAAGTTATTGGAAATTTACGAATTTCTTAACATGGCAGAATAGAGCAAAATTTCACATAAACGTCAATTTTGAGGGATATTTTCATCGTAAAGATGTCAAACCACTTTCTAAATATTATTTAGGAGACTGGCATGAATATCATAGACTATGATTTTTCCAATTTAAAAAATTCGTATGTTATTTGGAATTTACGATTTACTTAACATATCAGAATAAGGCAAAATTGACATAAACTTCCATTTTGAGGATCAGAAATACATTAGACAACTTCAAAATTACAATTATGATATTTGTTTCAACATGATTGAATACAAATATTCTAATAGGAAAATTTCGTAAATTATTCGTAATTTACGATTTTATCAACATAGCGAAATTGTAAATTTTTCTTATAAATATGAATTTTGAGGATTATTGCATTGGAAACAGTAGCATGAAAACTAAACAATGGAATTGACCCTGATAAAATAAATTAATAGATTAGAATGAGGTAAATATATCGAAGTGAACGGTGGATAGCCTATTAGGCGGGGATTTCATTCTGTCACTGTATCAAGTTTTGGACAAATTCATTTCTTTTCACATTATTATAATATGTCTCGCACTAGAAATTTATAAGAACATAAATATGATGGGGAACTGAGCAGAGTCCACCAATGCCTACTAGCTTTTTTTCCCTTCTTCACAGTAAGGAAACTATGAATTTCATCAACACACCCATATTAATGTAAGTTGCTTAAATTTTTAAACCACAGGTTTTCAGTTAGTAAATGGTCTCCTCGATGGTCAACGTTTGTTGTTCAAGAAAAAAAAAAAAAAAAAAAAAAAAAAAAAAGATAATAATTTTGTCTTTCTGCACTTGTATTTCAAGAATAACAACAACCAAAATAAAAACACTCTCAAACAAATTTCGTTATATATTTTAAAATTTTATTTAAGATTTGTAAACGCATAAATTTCACAGTCATAACACATAGTTGATTCTATAAATATTAATAAAAATGCAATACATTTGATATCATGCGAAACAAAATTAAATAAATATCAGTAATTCAACCATCATTGTAATTTTTTTTTTCTTGTTAGTGGAGCACAATACAATATAAATCCTTTTAATATATATATATATATTTTAAAAATGACACAATTCAGTCTGTCAGATATTTTTATATACATTCAATACATTTAACGGTGGGATCACATAGTTTGCAATAGTAGTTGCTCATTTATAGTGCTATAAAAGCAGACGGTATGTGTCTGGTATTTTCTGTTCACTAGACAGACACCTATATTACTTTCCTTTTCGTCATTCTGTCATTAGCATTCACATACACTGAAATGGTAGTGCGACAGAGACTTCCGGTGACTAATCGGTTTTTCTTAGAAAATGAGTAACAATATAACAATTTAAAATATATACATATATTTTTTTACAACTTATTTTAGATTTAAAAAAAGAAAGCCGAAATAATTTTAACATGAGCTAAAAATGAGCATTCCAGGAATCCACCTGAATGCTTGGTGTATCGCCCGAGTCGGCTCCACCGCTGAGTCAGTTTGGTCGATATTTCACTCTCACTGTTTCTTCACATGAAAGTCGGTGGTGTGATGTAGGTGTTAAGCCAATTGACTACACGAGGGTCCTAGGCTTATAAGGAGTACGTCCATGGGCTCCGTTTCTAAAGGTTCTACCCCGTAGTTTCGGAGAAGATCACGGATAACCCCGAACGGCTAGGCTGAAGAGCGCGATCTGGTATCGAACCCGGCATTTCCGCACTTCAAAACTGAAAATATTCATTTGTTCAGCGTATAATGACTTTCTTAATATTTTTAAACTCCAATAATACTGGATGACTAACAGTGTTGCTCATACATTGATCGGCTCAACTCAATGAAGAAGCATTGTGGAATTATGAGCTTGAACATATGTTGGATTCCTGGTCTGATCACTTTTCGTTCTTATTACAACTAATTTGACCTTCCTATTAAAAATATACTGATTGCACTTGATTATAGATCAAATTATACTTATTTATAGATCAAAACCAAAACTATTTTAGTCAGTAGTATAGCAGTATGTACATTAGCAAAAAAAAAAAAAAAAAAAAAAAAAAAAAAAAATAATAATAATAATAATAATAAATAATAATAAAAGTGGATTTTATGAATATTTTTCTACTGGAATTGAATGAATATTTTCAGCCTTCTATTTTAATATATATACCTTTGTGATGTTATAGAATAAAATAAAAATAACATTGTATACTTTGATTAATTTTGCAGATTATTTAAATATTAATTTTGTATATTAATTTTGAATTTATAATACATTAACATTTGGCACTTTTAAATTTTGAAAGAAAAAAAGAAAGAAAGAAAAAGGGGGGAAAAAAAGAAAAAAAAGAAAAGAAAACTTAATTATGTAGGATATTTATGAAGAAAACACACATTTTGCCTTTAAAATAAAATAATTTTTAAGAATTTGGTTTAGATACATCGAAATTTCGAAACTTTTTTTAGCTAATTCAAGAAGAACCACAAAGCTGCATGCTTTATTAAATGCAAGTTAATATAATGATAAAAAATTCTCAAAAAATCTATAAATAAAAAGGATAAAAATTTAAGCTCAAGAATTTCTTATACAAAAAAATTCTCTTTGGATGTTAAATTAGCGTAAACAAATAATTAAAAGACTAAAAATGTCCCTCAAAAACACATCTATAAGCACCGACACTTTACAATTCGGTAATTTAAAAGCAATAGGAAATAGAACATAATATTCAGTAAAAAGTAAAATAAAATGCTAACTTATAAGCCTTAAAGATATGTGATTTTTGTAACAAAATTCTTAAATCATCTAAATCTCACAACTAATTTCTGTGTTATTTGTTAATTCAGATTAAAAAAAAAAAATATTTATTTAAATTATTGTGTATAAACATAGCATTCTTTCCTCTTCCCTCCTGATTTAACCAGTGTGCAATGTCACTATTTTTTGCCAGTTACTTAATTGAATGTTGAAATGACAGTTTATTAGCCGATGTTTTGCTTTAATGAATAAAAATACCTTTCCCCATCAATTATAATGTTTTCTATCAATTTCTTGTTTTAATAGTCTATATTTTTAATTTGATTTTAATATGAAGATAAATAAAGAAAATTTCTTTGAAATTTCAAAATGCAAATAAGTAGGCCAAACCTTTCTTATCGTCTTCAAACTTGCACCCATAATCTTTTTCACTTGGGTATTTTATGCCTTAATAAATATCTATACATATTTTGAAATAATATTTATTAAAAAAAAGGAAAAATAATAATTTTAATGTTATTGATTCTTAATAGAATATGTTACAGAAAGAATATTTTAATAAAGTATCGATTTAGAAATTGAAAATGTAAGATTAAAGAATAACATAGATATATAAGTTATGAATGTCACTCACTATGCCCCCCATTTGTTAGCGTTAGATATTACAATTGCATCAAAGGGAAAAGAAAACAAAAAAGAAAAAGAACAATTCGACTCTTTCTAGCTTTAAAAAGTAATATTGTCCTATTAACACTCCGATTCATATCAATCAATATTTCATTACAAATCGCCATCGCAATACAAAAGTCAAAACTATACAAGCCATCGCGCCAAAACTATACAAAGTTAAGATATTGATAGCTAAACACGATCATCGACGAAGTAAACTGTTTTAAATAGAAAAATAACAAAGCTTTGTCGTCGGTCAATAGAAGTTCATAGTTTAATTTCACTAAATAATTCATTAAAAGTTAAACATAATTTGGCCTAGTGGTAAAAAGGTTTATAATGAAATTATAAATCAAAATAATTTCTCTTTCTATAAATCTTTTAAAATAAATAGATAAATAATCAATACTATCAAAAATTTAAATGAAAATCAAACATCCATATTCCTTTACCCTTGAAAATATCTCATTTCTGCAAAATATTACTCCGTTGAGGAATTATAAGAATTTATTAGAAATACGAAAAAAGTTTGACTTAATTATTATTATTATTATTGTTATAGTGATTTTCATATATGTGTGTACTTTATTCATATACACATATATATGAGCAACATAAAATGGTCCACTTACTTTTACATCAGTTTATTCTATGCACCCGTTTAAATTTTGTTATGTACTATTAATTTTATGCATATAGAAAAATATTCTGTGATTTTTTTTTTTTAAACGTTGGAAGGGTCATTTTAAAAATAATTATCTGGTAAAACATATAAATAATTGTTTTTTAAATTTCTATGATCAATTTTAATTTTTGATTTTCTTTTTAGTTTTCTATTTAAAACTCAATGCAGTGCATTTTTTCGCTAGAAAAACAGTACAAAAAACACAGGTTTTCGTCAGTTAACTTTTAAACGTTTTACAAGCGTAAGCGCCCAATTCTAAACAACAACATCGACATGATATTCGATGTAGTGTAGAAAACATCTAATGCAGTATTTCTTGCTAATAGGCATTCTTACTAAGCACTCTCAAACTCAAACGTTTATGAAAGAGTGAAGTTGAGTTTTTGCTTTAAATGCCACGGTGTATATTCATATAGCTAAACAACGCTGTCAATGCTTCCATAAGATGACACGAGTGATGGTGTCAGTGTTTCGGCACTTGCAAGTGGAGGTAAGTTCTTGGCTTGTCGTAAAGACCTAAAAAATAAAACATAGAGCTTTAAAATCATTCGTATAAATATAATAAAATAAAATTAATATTAATAGTACATGAATTAAATATAAAACAATAATTCGTATCTAAGCTTACAGTAATTTACTAAACCCGATAAAAATAAATATTTAAAAATATTAAAATAAGTCTAAAAAAAAAAAAAAAAATATTTATTATTAAGAAAATGTCGTCTTTTTTTTTTTTTTTTTTTTTTTTTTTTTTTTTTGTGTGTGTGTGTGTGTGTGAAGAAAATGGTTAATAAAGAAACAGGCAGTTTCTAGTTAACGAATACACTTCATTTAAACGTAGCTTCTCCAAACAGTCCCACAAAACTGTCAATTCAATAAAAATTCTCAAAACACGCCAATAAAGTTGTCACTCGTATCAAAAGTCACTATTCAACGAATATTCTAGAAAAAATACAATAGAACAGTCACTTGTTCCATAAGAGTGAAGCAAACAGGTTAAATACTCCACAAAGCAAGAATTTTACTAATTCACGAACAAAAATCGATTGCATGGAACACAGTCTCTAAAAGACAATCGCTCAGAACAGCTCTCTGAACTTAACGCACCCCAGAAGTTAATCTTCCCTTAGCGGCTGGAGTTTACCGATTGTTCTGGGTGTTTTTGCGCTAGAATCCAATGATAAATTCCATAATTCAACTCCTATTGAAGGTAAAGCTTCGAAACTTCGAGAACGCCAAAAATCTACCAAATTCGTCGTCGTCAATGCCAGTAGCACAGTAATACTGGCCAGTATCGGAGTTCATTGGAACGTCCAATATTGTATGACACACTTTTTATCATTATCGACCATATAGGATAGACCGAATTACAATGTATATTGGTTTACTGTATTTATAATTTTTCTAAAATAGTTTTCTGTCCTCTATTTTTCGAAAATTAAAATTAAAATCAAAGAATCGTTTTAGAAAGTTATCGGGCAAGATTGTACCAGATTTATAACAAAAAGATGATTTTCATGCATGCTCGTCGATTTCGGTCTTTGTGCTCAGTATCACCCAAACTTGGGTTCGAACCGTGCTACCTGGACAAATTTGTCGTCAAAAGACTGACCTTATAGAAGTGAATGGTTTACCCCTTTATTTCTACTTCAACTGCAAATCTACTTTTACTGCAACAACACATTTAAAAAAGGAAAAATGTTTAAACCTTTGAAACAATCTGCATAATATTTCTCTAGCGAGGACCAGTTACGATTAAATTTTGTCGAAACGATACGATAGAGATATAATGTCTGATTGGTCAACCCAGATCAGTCAAATCATAAATTCAGTTGCTACAGATTTCGTCCGCAAAAATTTATGCTAATACACTTGAGATACACATTTTCTTAAAGAAACGGAAAAATATTAACTTTTGTGCTCAAGATCTCATATTTAGAAGTATACTTTGGAAAATTTAAAGCCAGTTAAGGCTCGCATTTCATAGTTAGCTATTTTGCAGGACGGTGGTGGTGGTGTCATCTATTGATCGAAATCGAAATCATTATACTAAGATACTATTTTAATATAACAACAATTTAATTCTAAGAATTTTCAATTTAGCAGCAGAAAAAAATATTTTCTAAAATTTATAATGCAAATATTAAAGATTTAAATCTCTTTTATTAAAAAAAAAAAAAAAAAAAAAAAAAAAAACACTGAAATTTTCTTAGTAAATGATTTTATTTATGAGATTTTTCTGAATATCATATTAGGTATGTAGGTACTATCACGCAGTCGCAGATGTTCTGCGCAGAAAGGCTAAGTATAAATTTAAGACGCCATACCAAAGCTTACTGTAACATGCTAAACTTGATAAAAGTAAGTACTCAAAACTAATCACGGTTCATAATTATACAGTGGTTTATTCTGATATCCATAATTTTATGAAGCGTCAAAATAAGAAAACAATTTTTCGATAATGAGTATTAATTTAACGGTTATGAATTTTCTGACTGTGAAAACGGGATTTAAAAATATACACTAGGTAATGAGTAATTGTGGGAACAAATTTTCCTATAGAACAAAATTGACCATGGCTGCCCGCGGGATTAGGTATTGTCCCCTCTTAAATTTACGGGGAATCTCCTTACTGAAAAGATAGATTTATATTACATGAGTTTCCCGACATTTTTATGCTAAATGTGTGTATTTAATTGTTAAATATTCATTAGGAGAAACCTTAAAAGTAGAAAAACCACAATATCCGAATATATTTTGCGGCTGGGATTTTGTAATTTTCCTTTTCATATCTTAGATATAAATCATGTTTAATTTTTCACTTTCATCAAATAAACAATCACGTTATTATTTTTAATTTATTTGGATTTTATCTTTCACTTAAAATAATATCAGTAACAACTTTCGTTAGATAAATATTATTCGATTCATTTCTTTCGTTAAATAATCTATTTTAGATTGATTTCTTTCGTGAGAGGAACTATATTTGATTCATTTCTTTCGTTAGATACACTAATTCCATTCATTTCTTTCGTTAGATAAATTATGTAGATAAACTATATTCGATTATTTTCTTTCATTTGATTAAAAAAAGTTTTTTCCTTCTTACCCTAACAACACATCTTTTCCCTAGGATTTCTTCAAGATGTCTTCAGGATTAAAAGGCATCCCAAAAACATCCAGAAGATGTACTGTGGATAAATGTAATATATATATATATATTATACTTCATTTTATTTTTCGCTTAAAATAATTGAAATTTTGCCTATAATAATAATAATAATAATAATAAAACTGAATATTTCTTACAAATTTAATAAAGGAAAAAAAAAACCGATCTGTCTTTTCTATAACTGGAAATCAGCTACAAGTTCTTTGCCAAGGAAAATAAGATGAATTACTTGTTTAACAGTAAGAAAACAGTCTTTTAAATTGATTTTAATATCTGATTGTTACTTTCTTCTATATACATAAAAATAATTTTTTTTTTTTTTTTGGATTCGTGAAAAATTTAGACCTCCTGATTTCGATGGATTTACACGTTTTGAGGTGCCCTGAACACAATTTGACCATTGTTCGAAAGTTTGGCTGTCTAGCTGTGTGTATGTGTGTGAGTATCACAAATTTTGTGGACGCTGTTTCTTATGAACCAACGAACGAAATTTAGCCAAACTTGGTATTTAGTTGAACTTCGATCTAAGCTATAGCTTAGATCGAAGTTCTGACTACATTTAGGGAACAATCGCTCACCAAGTGGCGCTGTCATAAAATTTATTGATAATTTTTATTATAGCACTATGTGTCAAAATTTCATATCAATGTACACAATGAATTTTTTTTTTTTTTTTTTTACTTTTCAATGTAAATATATATATATATATATATATATGATAATAATAATAGTTAAAAAAAAAAAAAAAAAGCATTTTTTCAGAAGTTGACACAAAACTGACTTTCTTTATGGACATTTACTGTTATACTTTTGCAAGAGGAAAATCGTCTGAATTCATCATGGAAAATAATTTTACTATATAATATTAATACTGCATGAATTTGAATGGAAAAATGTAGAAGAAAGTCTTGTAGTGGCCCCAATATACTAGTGTACATGCAAAAAAAAAAAAAAAAAAAAAAAAAAAAAAAAAAAAGAGCATTTTTTTATAAGTCGACACAGAACTCACTTTCTTTATGAACATTTACTGTATACTTCTGTGAGATGAAAATCGTCTGAATTCATCATGGAAAATAATTTAATGTACTAGGGGGCTCCGCCTCCTGCTCGCTCCGCTCTCCCTTCCCCGAGGGAGGCCTCGTTTCCCCCCAACTCGCTTCACTTATTAACCACTGTGGCACTGTGCTCTCCTATTTGCTTCTTTGCCTCTCACTAAATATTAATAGTGCATATAACACAAGACAAAAGCAATATATATATATAAATCCCCATATTCAATGTCAAATTGAAATACATAATATTTAATAACTTAAAAAAAAAAAAAAAAAAAAAAAAGAAAGAAAGAAAGAAAAATATTATGCTAAAAATCAGTATTTTTTTTTTTTTTTTTCCAGAATAGAAAGAAATTCGTAATATCTAGTCCATTTCGCGTTACAGTTTTAGTGTTCAATTTTTAAACTTTTGTCACTATTTGGCGATGAATTTTTTGGTATAATTGCTTGTTACAAAAAAAAAAAAAAAAAAAAAAAATCTAGTAACTATTTTTTCTAATGTCTATACTTTTTACTGTTGAATTTTTTAGTTAATTTAGGGCATTAGTTAATACTCTCTATATATTTTTAAAGTACAGTTAGACAATAATTTTACACATTCAAGAATATCTGAAAAGAATATTATTATTGAATATAATAAGTTTGAATTTCAATCTAAAATATTTTTTTATGCCAAAATGCATCCGAAGCATTTAAAAATATATTTTTAAATAAAAAAATATAAATACACTTTAAAAGCAAAAAGAAACGCAGTCAATTATACAGGCACGGCAGCATTTACTTATTCACATAAAAGGAACACGTAAATATATATATATATATATATATATATATATAAACATATGAAATTGCCAGTAAGAAAATTTTTTTCTAATAGTAGGGGGGGGGGGGAAGAAAAAGAAAAAAAGTTGGACAGGTAATTTTTTTTTTTTTTTTTTTTTACACCATCGATCACATTTTAATTTTCCTGTGGAAAATGATGTCATAAGATTTAAAGAACAACGATTTCATAAACTTTTTGTAAAATGGCAAATAGAATACCTTTATAAATCCGACGTATTTAATTAATAACTTCGGTAATTAAGATGATATAAATTTCTAACTGACTGAAATGTCTTCCTTGAAGTAATCAGCACATATTGATACCTCTCATGACGCGGAGTAACCTGTTTTTTGTGAGGAGATGCGGTCGCAGACAAAAACAAAATTGATGCCAGTGACAGTAACTTTATTTTAATATATAGAGATAATAATTTTAATACTGCATGAATTTGTATGGGAAAATATAAAAGAAAGTCTTGTTGTGGCCACAATATACTAATTTGGAAAAGAATTGCAATATTTGTCCAGCTTTTTCACTTATTTATGTTCTGTAATTTCTATTCAGGTAAATTTAAAATAACGATTAAGATCAATTTAAACTTTCCACAAACTTGTACTAGACGTATATAAAACATCATATAACAAAATAAATCTTATATATTAAAAAAATTTATGAAAACTAAAGTCAGTCCGTCTGGCCGTTCTATCCGGCCGATTTCCTTCATTTTTTTTTAAATGAAAGATATTTAGACACAAATATGTCATCAATCATTGAAATTTACTCAACTCCCACCTTACTCAAGTTATACTCAAACGCGATTCTTCCCTGTACATTTCTTATGGGACACATTCACTCAAGTAATTCGAATTCTCATAGCTCCTTTTCTAATGAATGGATCTTGATCGTTTTACTCTCAGAACACTCAGTGGATCAAGCTCTTTCTTTTGAGCTATTAACTGCTTAAATTCGTTGCGTTTGAGGAAAGTTATGTGTGCACAATCAACTTTACATTCAATTTTTTCAAGAAATTTTCAAGATTTTCCTGCGTTTGGCGTAAATCAATTATTTGAAAAACTTCTTGGGTCGAATTAAACCTAAGGGCCGACGCACAGCTAATATTGTCCGGAAGGAAGTACTGTAAAATGATTTTATGTAATAATTACACCCTCTCATACATAGTCTATCCTAATGCTGCAGAGCAGCACGGGTCCTCTAGTACTCTTTAATTTAATTACTCTTTAATTTTTTTAATCCACATTTCATTTAAGAAGTTTTGGATTATTGTATCACGGAAATTGTTTTAAAATTCCTGTTTAAAGAACACATGCACATGATTTTAACAAAAGGTTTTAACAAAAAGTAACATATCAGTAACATATATCGGTTTTTAAAATTATTGTTAAAATTACCGTACAATACGTTTCACTCGCTGATACAGTGAAAATCCCAGTTTGGTTACAATTTAATATCCATTATCACCCTAAAGGTTAAAGGAAAAAAAAAATAATAATAATCTCATCAGACAAATGTCGTCATTTTTTCTTATTAGAGCATTTACCTGAGTCCGCGTGCTTATATTATCCATTTATTAATATTATTTTTTATCCTCGCGTATTTTATTAATTACATCACTATCGTATCGTTTTAACAAAATATAATTAGAATTGGTCCACGTTAGAGAAGTGTAATTATATAGATATTTTTTATCCTCGCATATTTTATTAATTACATTGTTATCGTATCATTTCGACAAAATAAAATCGTAATTCGTTCACGTTAGAGGAATATTATATAGATTACCAATTCAAACTCAAACTTAATTACCTTGTTTTATTTTTTATTTCATTTCGCACGCGTGCTTTTACTTCCCCATCATACTATAGGTATGGAGAACTTAGGTAATCGTGAAAATTTTCGACCAAGGTTTTTTGACTTTTTTTACACGTTTTCAGGTGTGAGGAATCCGAAAATGACAAAATTTGTATGGTGTCTGTCTGTAGGGTGTCTGTTAGTCTCTTAGTGTGTCAGTGTGTTAGTCTGTTAGTCCGTTAGTTTGTTAGTCTGTGTACACGATATCTCAAGAACAAATTGTCGCAGAGAGATCAGATCAGTTTTAAAATATTACTTTCGACACTGGCAAGAACCCTATTCATTTGCAACATTCGAATTTAAAAACTTCAGCAGTTATTCGAAATTTACGATTTTCTTAACATGGGACAATAGGACAAAAATTCACTTAAACGTGTATTAAATGGAAACTTTTTACTGTAAAAATGTCAAACCAGTTTTAAAATATCGGTTTTGATGCCGGAATGAACATCGGTAACTATAAATATGCTACTTTGAAAATTTCGCAAGTTACTGGAAATTTACGAATTTCTTAACATGGCAGTATAGGGCGAACTTTCACATAAACGTCAATTTTGAGAGATATTTTCACCGTAAAGATATCAGACGACTTTTGAAATATTATTTACGACACTGGCATGAATATTTATGACTATGAATTTTCCAATATAAAAATTTCGTAAGTTATTGGAAATTTGCGAGTTTCTTAACATGGCAGAATAGAGCAAAATTTCACATAAACGTCAATGTTTTCATCGTGAAGATGTCAAACTACTTTCGAAATATTATTTAGGATATTGGCATGAATATCACCGACTATGATTTTTTTCAATTTAAAAAATTTGTAAGTTATTTGGAATTTACGATTTACTTAACATGTCAGAATAAGGCAAAATTGAGCATAAACTTCCATTTTGAGGATCATAAATACATTAGACAACTTCAAAATTACATTTATGATATTTGTTTGAACATGATTGAATACAAATATTCTAATAGGAAAATTTCGTAAATTATTCGTAATTTACGATTTTATCAACATAGCGAAATTGTAAATTTTTCATATAAATATGAATTTTGAGGATTATTGCATTGGAATAGTAGTATGAAAACTAAACAACGGAATTGACTCTGATAAAATAAATTAATAGGTTAGAATAAGATAAATATATCGAAGTGAACGGTGGATAGCCTATTAGGCGGGGATTTCATTCTGTTACTGTATCAAGCTTTGGTTAAATTCAGCAAAATTTAGTTTAGTACGGAGGACTATTAATTTTTTATTTTTCAAATTATAACATCGCTTTCAAATTAATCAATTATATTTTCGATAATATTTTTATTTTGATAAATATTCAACTGTCGTAAAACTGGTACCATAAAAATCCGTAGATTTAGACTAATAATCATCAGTCATAAAAAAAAAAAAAAAAAAAAAAAAAAAAAAGGAAAACAGAAAATACTGTTGATATTTATTTTTTTTTTCAAAGCCAGTTTTCTAATCTAAAAAGTACGGATTTATTCTGTAAAAATGCTTTATTATTATTATTATTATCATTATTATTATTTGTTTAATAAACTTTCCTTTTACCTAAAAGCATATTTTTTTGTTATCGTTTAACTTGAAAATATCACTCTCTTTAGAGAGGTGATAAAATGGCGTATTTCTAAAAAAAATCCTCAAAATCCTAATTTTATCATGTAATTTTAATTTTCTAAATTTATGAGGATTCCCTTAGCATGTTTTCTTTTACATAATGTAAATGTAATCATATGTAATCATACTGCAAACACTCAAAGAATTAACCTTCTAATATATATCATCTGTTTAAAAATTTATTCTGTCAAATTCGGGATTACTTAAATTACATTCTTCTAATTTCGCAACATTTTTTATAAGATTCCAGATTCTTAAATTGTAAGAATGGAAGGGAAATTATAGTAAAGGAATTATACCTAGAAAAGTAATGATTTTATATTTTTTCCCTCTTACACGGAAAAGTGAAGACAGATGAAAGGTTTCAGCGTTTAAAAAGATAGAAACGAGTAAAAAAGTGATTGACATAAAAAAAGAAAAAGAAGAGCTTTCTTAGAAGAAAGTCAAAAGTCGTTAAAAACATCAGTATAGAATGTAAGATACATAAGTTATTGAAAATTTATATACAATATAAAAAGTACCTTTATAAGTGATTAAATAATAATTTAGGAAAATACAGACAAATAAATAATTTCTAAAAAAAAAAAGAGTTAAATTAAACACGTTTCATTTGTTAATTATATTAAAAACACATTAAACACACGTAAAATTAAATTTTATTTAAAAGATGCTAAAAAAATTTATCCGAAGCTTTTCGCTTTAATAGTAAAGCATCATCAGGGATTTTTATTATTCGTTTCCAATGAGCAACGTTATTAAAAAACTTAACTGTTGACTGTGAAAAGAAAAAATATTTAAAAACTGTTCATTGGAAACGAATAATAAAAATTCCTGATGATGCTTTACTATTAAAGCGAAAAGCTTCGGATAAATTTTTTATTTTACATCTTTTAAATGAAATGTAATTTTACGTGTGTTTAAAGTGTTTTTAATATAACAGACAAATACCTTTCAATACAAAAATATTTGGATTAAAATATATCTTGCAGCAAAATACACCTTTAAATAAGAAAGTGAGGTCGTTCACGTAGATTACATAACATTTTGTAACGTTAATTACACGTTACACAATTTAATATCAAGTGTATTTTATGTCTTTGATAACACCTTAAAATATACATTAAGATATACATTTAATTACGAAAAAATAAATCTTACAAAAACGATTTTTACTTTTAAAAAGAAAAAGAAAAAATACATTGTTTCTGTGAAATCCTGTATACTGTCTAAAAATTGCAAACGCATCTTACAGTGTGGTAAAAATTTAATTTTGTAAATAAAATAAAGTAAAATAACTCAACTGAAAATGCACTTGCAAGGAGATTCATTCAGCAGTTCCTTACCATAACGTATCTGAATGTTTTTGTGCATCCCTGTAAACCAGTCATGAATGCTAATTAAAATATATTCTACAGAAAACATATATTCTACAGCTTTTGGGCATTTAAATAATGTAAATCAATTTCGTTAAAAAAAAAAAAAAAAAACTAAACCTAATAAGCTGTAATTTACCAGAATTCTTTTGGTGTCAATATACGCAAACTATAAAGCTATTCATACCATTTTCAACTGAGAATATTCAATAGTAAATATAAACAAATTAAATCATTTTCAAGGAATGCTAAGAAAATTTATAGAAATGAAAGCGCGGACAGACAGACATGTGGAGTGAAGTTATAAACACTTTTTAACTACACTTGCTGATTAAAAACACGTAGCAATAATTAAACCTCTTAAAAATTCCTCCGTGGCACATAATTCTAGTAATTAAAAACTATACATTAAGTTTAATTAGAAATTTAACTAACTTCGTTTATTTTTAATTATTATTATTACTATTATTATTATTATTTTGTGAGTAAGCGTGTACTAAATTAGAAAGTAATTAGCTTAGTGTAAACTTTTTAAGAAAAAGTAATATAATGTAATAGCATTGGTAATTATCTTTGTTTACTTATTATCAATGAACTTTATATAGCTTCAAATGATGCTTTGATATTAAAAAATGCATAAAAAACAGATAACTTTTCAACTATTTCTATAGTTTAAAAAAATTCAGAATCTCTTTTAATGTAAATATATTTTTTGATAGATAATTTCCTCCGTTAAGTAACTGATAATATCTGATTCTCCTAACTAAGTTAAAAGTTTAGTTAAATACTAATTAATAAACTCGATTATTTTTATGCATATTCGGTAAAATAATAAATAAAAAACAGTGTTGATTATAATAGAACATTTTCATTGCTCTTTTTACTTCCTTCTACATACGTAAAGAAGAAAGTGTTGGATTCGTGAAAATTTTCCGGTTTTCGTTGGATTTACAAATTTTGCGATATCCTGAATATGATTTAAGCAATTGTAAGAAATCTTTCTCTGTCAGTCAGAGTCTATAAAATTTTTGTAGATACTGTATTTCACGTAACAATGAGCGAAATTCAATCAAACTTTTTATTTAGTTAGACTTACTCAAGCTGGTGCATTTGGGGATCAATCGCTTAACCGGTGGCGCTGTCATACTATTATTATTATTTTTTTTTTTAATTGGCAGTCATATAGTACAAATAACCGTATAAATGTACATAATGAGAATTTTTTAAATGAATGATTGTAAAAATTATCAGAATTATTGATAATAGTATTAGTAAACGTAATATATATATATATATATATATATATATATATATGCGTACATGTAGGAAAATTGCGACCCCCTTTGGGAAAAGTATCTCCCTCTGGAAGGTGTAAATTTTCAATATTGGTATCTTTGAAAAGAACTTATCAATACCATGAAAACGAATGTTTGAACCATGGATCTCTGACAGCTTGCGGAAAAGTTATGTATCATAAACTGGGCGAAGACCCAGACACCGACTGGACTACACGAGGGTCCTACGTATGGGCGAAATACTTTCCGTAGGATTCTTTCAAATGGATCGTAACCTGTATTCAGGCGAGTTTCGGAGAAATCCATGGAAAACTCCAAGGTGCTAGGCCGACGAGTTTGACCCGTATTCGAGCCCAGCATCTTCTGTCTACCAGCTTCGAGAGCAGAATTTTTTGGCTGCCTATTAGGCGACATATAAGTGGGAATACCGATTTATAGCCTTTTATTGTAACAGCTATTTAAAATTATGAATCGCTGCTTTATCAGACTACCCAATAACTCATTCAAATATCTTGAGCCAACATCTTTTCAAAATTATCCAGTATTATTAATTTTTATCATTATTGTATTGATTTATACATTTTACAGTGTATTTTTTCCCTGTCTTCTTAATTATAGCAAAACATAACCTGGAATAATTTCAGAAAAAAAAGTATGTAAAAGAATCACATGAAAATTAGATCACTGGCTCCGGATGATGTAGCAACAAACGGAACTAAACACACAAGCTTTGCTTTACAAATGCCTATTGCAATTGGGATGATAGCATGTTCTGCTGTTTCTCTTTTTGCCGTTTTTTCATGTTCACGATATTCTTTTCAGAGTCATTGCCTTTCTGCTGCATATTAATCCATAAAAAGAAGAAAGAAAAAATAGAAAGAAAGAAAAGAGGCCAGGTACGAAGCCTGATTTAATCAATTTTTGTGATTACCAGGTAGGAAATACCAGAAACTGATGAAAATCGATAAGGATTCCAGCATAAATGAGAGAGAAAGAAATGAGAGAGCCTAATCTACTTTGGTGATATCGGTATAGTTATTTTCTTATTATTTCCATTTTTGCTTTAGGTTCTACGTAATGAGGATTGAGGTTAAATCATTAATCAAGAAATTTTTGTTTTCAGGATCCCCGTTTCCAGAATAAAATTAATTGCATTACGCGTTTTCAAGGATTCAACTCGGAAAAAAGGAAATAACAACTTCTATAACAACAGTACATTAAAATCATTTAACGAAATACACTAAGACATTTCTCAATTATTTTTTTAATCAAACAGAATAATTAAAATGCATAAAAAAATATTCTGGAAAATATATGCTTGATCTAAGATGTTACGACTTAACTCACGACCCAAGAGCTCTAGAATAATTAAAGTTAAATTATCCAAAATATTTATAAATATAAACTATACATGATTATTCAATAAAAATGTAAACTGAATAATTTTAAAAATCAAATTATTAGCATAAACTAAAAAAAAACTGCAAGTCTGTAAAAACTACTTTCTGAACTTAATTTCGCAGTGATCCATGGCTATGTAGATGTAAATGAACTTACGTTATGAATATTTTTCCAATAAATAAAAGTAAATAATCGTACAAGTAACTATACTGAAGTACAGGAATTCAGCCAATTCTAAAATATTTTCTTCTTAGTTTGATTTATCGGCGAGAGTTTAGTCTTTTGTATGCTTATTTAACAAATTTCATTTTTTCCCCCTCCATGTTATGTAAATGTGTGTACTTAAAAAATTTTGGGTGCTGAAATCAATGGAACAGTTAGATTTTCTGTATCACGTCACACAGAAGCTCTAGATGTATCACATCAGGATACTTGATTTTGTATTTGTTTTACGTAAATGACTGCACTAACACCAAAGGTATAAAAACAATCGGTTAGGGTGAACAAACCAGTAACTGACCATTTAGTGGAAATGTCTTAAAGTTTTATCTTATTTTATTGTATAATCATTGGCAGCACATTAGGAAATGTTTCTTTGTGCTAATCAATGTATCAGGATAACTGGTAATCGTTTATTTGGGCTCCTTTCTATAATTTACGTTATTTACAATATTAGTTTAAAAATGAGATTTTTGTTAGTAATTGATCATTTACAGCCAAAAAATGATCATAGTCAAGCTATTGGTAAATATATATTTTTTATAAATAATCTCTAAAAAATAGAGTTAAATTGAACACGTGTCATTTGTATTAAATATATTTAAAACACTTTAAACACACGTAAATATAAATTTATTTAAAAGATGTTAAAATTTTTTTTTATCCAAAGCTTTTCGCTTTAATAGTAAAGCATCATCAGGGATTTATGATTCGTTTCCATTGCGCAGTTTTAAATATGTTTTCTTTTTACAGTCAACAGGAGTTTTCTTAACTCCTTGGTCCAACCTCTACCGGAATTCATATTGTTTTTTGCTGATATTTAAAATATGTCACGTTATTAAAAGACTTAACTGTTGACTGTAAAAAGAAAACATATTTAAAACTGCGCAATGGAAACGAATCATAAATCCCTGATGATGCTTTACTATTAAAGCGAAAAGCTTTGGATAAAAAAAAATTAACATCTTTTAAATAAATTTATATTTACGTGTGTTTAAAGTGTTTTAAATATATTTAATATATTTTTTAATTATACTTTAATGTAAATATGTAGGAAATATTATTGTATACATTATTAATTAACACCAATCGATTTACTAATCAGCAATTTCTTTAAACTCCAGAAAGCGTAAATCCCAGACCGTAACTAACTGCCATTGCGTAGTTCCTGTGTTATGTTAACTGCACTTTTCCATTGATCCTTCGCTGAAGACTTTTTCCAAAAGTGTCTCCGCTATTGGATCCAAACACACCATGAAAGTCGAACGCTAGAAAAGCATAGCAAGCTGAGAAATCCGCTAAATTTAGAAATTAACTACATTGGTCAAGGTCAAGTACTGTAAAGACCAAAACTCAGTATAGTTCAGGAATTTGGTTATTCATTATCACTGATAATATTTTATATATCTAGTAGTTGACCACTCCTTAACTCCAATAAAAAAGTTAGTTTATAAAATGTATGTAGTTATTTTATCGAATACTTATACATTTTTATTTAAAATAAATATAAAGGAGCTAGACACACTTCAATAAATAAACTTTTGAAATAAAATCCAGCATGGTGTTTTAAGATTAAATTAAAAATCTCATAGCACCTGGCTTATACTAATAGCTACTTACTTTAAGCGTTGCGGACAACTTTGTAATTGTTTCATGTTAACATAGAATTAAAGCATCAGTTGCTATTGGGAATGGTAACAGAGTATTTTATCATATACTAGCAGGCAACGCCCGCTTCGCTGGTCCTATTTTTAAATGAATCACTATAATGGATTCTCAAAATTGCATTAATTTTTATCACGTGAAAAAAAAAAGAGAAACATAATCTGATTAGGAAAAATGACGCACCGTGTTCTCACTGCCTTCGGAAAAAAATCCCAAACTGCTCTAACTCTGATTTCTATTATTTTCCCCTTCGCCCCCCCCTCCTGTCTATTCTAATAATTTTACAAATTCGAAAATATCCGCAGTCGATTTGTAAGTATCAAAAACCTCTATCCACCAATTTTGAATGATCTATCTCTATTTTTATTTTTTTGCCCCTGTGCTCTCGCCCCCTTCCCGCCCCTCCCAATAATTTTAAAAATTCGAAAATATCCGCAAACGATTTGTAGGTATCGGAAACCTCTATGTCCCAATTTTGAATGATCTAGCTCTATTTTATTTGTTTTGCCCCTCCGCCCCCCTTCCCGGCCCTCCTAATAACTTTACACTTTCGAAAATATCCCCATTCGACTTGCAGGTCTCTAAAACCTATGTGTACCAATTTTGAACGGCCTAACTGTATATCTATTTGCTTTTTCCCACAGCCCCCTTACCGCCCCACCCCCTTCCCGCCCCTCCTAATAATTTTACAAATTCGAAAATATCCGCAATCAATTTGTAAGTATCGAAAACCTCTATATACCAATTTTGAACGATCTAACTCTATTTTTATTTTTAGCCCCCCCCTCCCCCTCCCCCTTCCTGGCCCTCCTAATAACTTTACACTTTCGAAAATATCCCCATTCGACTTGCAGGCCTCTAAAACCTATCTGTACCAATTTTGAACGCCCTAACTGTATTTCTATTTGTTTTTGTCCACAGCCCCCCCTTACCACCCCACCCCCTTTCGCGCCCCTCCTAATAATTTTACAAATTCGAAAATATCCGCAATTAATTTGTAAGTATCGAAAACCTCTATATACCAATTTTGAACGATCTAACTCTATTCTTATTTTTTATCCCCCCTCTCCCCTCCCCCTTCCTGGCCCTCCTAATAACTTTACACTTTCGAAAATATCCCCATTCGACTTGCAGTCCTCTAAAACCTATCTGTACCAATTTTGAACGCCCTAACTGTATTTCTATTTGTTTTTGTCCACAGCCCCCCCTTACCACCCCACCCCCTTTCGCGCCCCTCCTAATAATTTTACAAATTCGAAAATATCCGCAATTAATTTGTAAGTATCGAAAACCTCTATATACCAATTTTGAACGATCTAACTCTATTCTTATTTTTTAGCCCCCCCTCTCCCCTCCCCCTTCCTGGCCCTCCTAATAACTTTACACTTTCGAAAATATCCCCATTCGACTTGCAGGCCTCTAAAACCTATCTGTACCAATTTTGAACGCCCTAACTGTTTTTCTATTTGTTTTTGTCCACAGCCCCCCCTTACCACCCCACCCCCTTTCGCGCCCCTCCTAATAATTTCACAAATTCGAAAATATCCGCAATCGATTTGTAAGTATCGAAACCTCTATATACCAATTTTGAACGATCTAACTCAATTTTTATTTTTTTGCCCTCCTCTTGCCCTTCCTGCCCCTCCTAATAACTTTACACGTTCGAAAATATCCCCATTCGACTTGCAGGCCTCTAAAACCTACCTGTACCAATTTTGAACGCCCTAACTGTATTTCTATTTGTTTTTGCCCCGTTGCCCCACCCCCTTACTGTCCCACCTGGGGGCTGAATTTCTAAAATTCCAGAAATTGGTTTTTAGATATTTGTATTAGCTATATTTTAAAGCAAAAATTTCACGTATATCTATTTTTTTGTTTGAGATACATAGGATTATGCGAAATCACGTTTTACGCATGTGAAATCACGTTTTGCCCTCCCCCCCCCGCCCGCCCCTTTTGGGGACCGAATTTTGAAAATTCCAGAAATTGGTTTTTAGACGTCTGTATTAGCTATATTTTAAAGCAAAAATTTTACGGATATCTGTTTTTTTGTTTGAGATATGAAGGATTTTGTTAAATCACGTTTTGCCCCCCTCCACCCCTTGGGGGGCGAATTTTGTAAAATCGCTTCTTAGTGGATGCCTACGTCATAGAAAGAACATTGTCACAAAATTTCACGCTTCTAGGTCTAGGGGTTTTGTCTGGGCGATGATGAATCCCCCCCCCCCTCACTCACTCAGTCAAGAAGAACGATTTTATATTATTGATTAATTATGTAATTAAGGAAAGCTCAATCAGATAGGAACTTTCCTTCATTAATTTATACTGTTTAGATTTTTGTGCTAAACAGGTCAACAAATAATGCTAGATCCTCCTATGTAATCATTTTGCTCGCGCTAAACCATTGAAGCAGCTAACTGTATATTTTGCGGTTTAAACACGGTTGAACACGAAATGATACTAGATACTATTCTTTACTACATTTCTTGGGACCATGGGAGCCTCTCAACAGACTCAACGAGTACAGTGTTAAAATGAGGGTGATAACCCTTGTCGTTAATAAGAAATAAGCGATAAGGGAATACCGAATAACTGTATGTTTACCTCTGTAATTACAGAAAAATACATTTTGTCAACGTAATTTTTCCGTAATTTACGACTTTTTTCTCAAATTACAGAGAATTTCTGGCAGCAAAGTTGTATTTTTTTTAACAGTTTATACTCTGCTGCTTTTTTCATATTCCTCAACTGTTCAAAAGATCAAAATAAAAATTAATACTTGCATAGTGATTCATTTCATTATTATTTTGCTTTGAAATCTAACTTGATGCAATATTTCTTCTTATTAAGAATAAATCAGATTCTTACACGAAATAATACATAAGAAATATGGCCTTAATCCGTCCAACACTACCTATCCTTTTTGTATACATTTAAGAACTAACGGGCACTTTAAGAATTATCCCTTTTGTTTCGGTAGCTACTATATTCAAGAAATTTTCAAAAAACATTAATCATCCTATTTTAAATCACTTTGTAAATAACAACTAAAAAATCATTTAAAATCTCGCGTCGGATCTCCCTTCTTGCATATGCGTCTTCTGGGCATTTCAATTTAGATGCTAACTAGAAGTTGCGATGCTATTATTTAAGAAAAACGTTTTTCGGACAGACATTTCTCGGGCAGATTATCAACTTCATTCTAAGACAACAGATGGCAGCACCAGACAATCTCTCTAGCTCAAAAATATTGATTATTTTTTAAATAAACTAATTAAAAATTTGAAAATTCGACTTCGAGGTGGATCAAGAGAAGTCATAATGGACTTCCATGCAAAATTCTGTAGCTCTATGATCAACCGTTTGCCTACAAAGCGACCAACATTCCTCTAAGTTTAATTATTTTTTTCTTTTCGCCACTTTCTCGTCATTTATACGGTTTAAGTTACTGTAAAAACACTGAAGATTTTCTTTTATCAATTAACACCTTTTCTATTAATTATCTGCCAAAAGTAACAATTTATTCCTTGGAGGATCGAATCCACGACCTTCACGTTATTTGAATGACGCTCTAACCAGCTGAGCTGATGAGCCACAGAATAACTTTTAACATTTACGTTTCTGTCTCCAAAGTCGATCATTTCAGAAATTAATATTTTTTAAACTTATTAAAATAAATAAAACTAATAAAAAATTTAGAAATTGGGTTTCGAAATACAAAACGGACTTCCATGCAAAATTCTGTAGCTCTGTGATTAGTCATTTACCTACAAACATACACACACATATCTTCTTTTATTATACAAGATAATCTGCCCTGCAAGTATTTAATTTATCTAAAGTCAATGAGATTATTTTATTTCAGTTATAGTTTTTCGTTTATGTTTTAGATAAGTGTAATAAAATGACCTGCAAAACTACATTATATCTTCACTAGAAAATGAATTTCATCATATTTTTTTTATTAAAAATAAGAAAAAAACATGCGTTGTAAAATATGAAACAACTTTTAATATCAGGAAGATAATGATTCCTTAAAATTATTCAGGTATGCATAGGAATTAAATCATTTGTAGTTAAGTTTCAAAACAAATTAAATTAAATATCACGAATTAGCATAAACAAACAAATAAAAGACACACAAATAATATAAATTCCATTATATGAATATCGATTAGTATTAATTCGATCAAGAAAGTTCAAATGAATCTAATTTGATCCGTTAACCGAGGAACAAAAGATTAAGTGGACATCGCTATCGGAGATAATTCCTTCTCTTTACACTATAAACATAAATATTATCAACAATTGAGGTCAAGAAGCCTTTGAAGTCTCCTTAAAAATAAAGGCGCATCGAAATTAGAACAAACAAAATACGAGGAAAACAATATAGTAGCTACAGGATGTAAACATGTTTTTCAAATATATTAATTGAGAAAAGTTTCGAAATTTAATTTAAATACTAATATGAGTGTTAATTAACATTAATAATACAATATATAATGTATAATAAAATATACTAATATACTAATCTAAAAATTATCTCTCATATTTACTCGTATAAGAACACTTGGACGTTCTTAAGATAACTAATGCAAAAACATATAATTATGAACGAGATTACGGTAGAAATACTTAATGTATCCATTCTAAAAACCTAAATTGTTACGTTCTTTTAAATATTAAGAAAGAAAAAAAAAAAGCAAAATAATCTTTTCCTCACATTTTTAGACATTCAAAATTATAAAGACTACTAAATTTCACTTACAAATGAATAAATTAAAGATCGGTATGCAAATTTCTGAACTACCGGTCTAACGCATGATTCATATAAAAATCTCACAAATGCATACTTGCCAACATATCAATTAATATTCCGTAGTATTGTTAGCCCCGCCTTCTTTTTCACACCAGTATCTTTTTAGAGTATTTTTCTTTTTATTTAATCGCAATTGCATTTGGAGAATATTACTCTAAAAATTTATTGGTGTGAGAAAAAGGGCGGGACTAACAATACTACGGAATATTAATTAGGATGTTGGCAAGTATGCAAATGGATATTTTTACTTTCTCCTACCCATAGGATCGAGAAGTATTGTTTTAGGGTCAAATTTTCGAACGTGAGTTTTTGTTATATTTACATGTTCTGGGGTCCCCTGAATGCGAAAATCATGTTTTTAGCGAATGGTCTATGTGTCTGTCTGTTATCAGCATATCTCAAAAACAAATAGTAGCAGTAATTTCATACACGGTATTCTAAATGTGTATCATACAGGGATGCTACAGTACGCTTTTCGTTGAGATGAAGCCAATGGTTCGTGTACAGGGACACCCAAGAGAATTCAAATACATTACGTCTGTGGGGGAAATTGCAGGTAAGTAGAGTTTAACATCTATAGACTGCACTAAACAAAATGAAACGAATATATATTTTTTGTAATAAAGGTAATTAACTGGAAATTTTTTTTTTGTGTATGTAGGAGCCTCGTCTCCCCTCCTGGGGGGGGGGGGGGAAGTCCCCTCTCCTGGGGAGTAAATTTTCCTGCTGGCTATCTTTCAAAAGACCTCGCCAATACCTTTAAAACGAATGGTTGAACCATCGATCTGCGATAATTTAAAATAAAGTTATCGATTTTTTTCATTTTTAACATTTTTTTTTTTTTTTTTTTTTTTTTTTTTTTTGCATGTAATATTGAGAATAAATTCAACTTTTATTTTTATTTTTAGTGTTATACTACTTCTCTAATATGGAAATCGTCTGAATTATCATAAAAAATAATTTTTTTTAATAATAATTTTAATAAATTATTTTCAAAAAACAGAATTATTTTTTAATAACCGAATTAAATTCTATATAAATGAGGTGCATTAATGAAATGGGGGGTTGATTGGGGCCATAGCCCCCCTCACACAGAACTAATTATCATATAAAACTCTTCCGAAGACTAATTTGAATTGTTTAACACAGGTTTACATAACAGTACTCGTTATCTTACCTCTTAATCTGGAACCTGTATTTATAGTATTGTATTTCACGGTAAGTGAAAGTCGTGTGCGTGACACACCAGATTATTTTAAATGCTTCGAGGAAAAAAAGAAAACTTACATGAATGAAAATGTAAAAACATATTGTATATATTATAGCAGTAAGTAGCAATTTTAATAATTTTGCCGGTGCGTAAAAACGACATGGAACTGAAATCAAAAGATAAAAACAAGCCATGAGAAAATAAACAATTAAGACATAGTTTTAAACAAAGTAGTTTTTCAATTAGAAAAAGCTCAGAACGGTCAAATATCTATATACATATATAAAGTGGAAAGACAATGTCAATTCGCCTTTGGTTAATGAATGTTAAGGCTGTACATCAGTCAGATAGCTCCTTTTCTTCCTTCCCATGTTACCCAATGGAATTTTCGTTGCTTCGTTTTATAAAACTATCACATTCAAAAATGAGCTTTTTCGAATTCTGTTTTTGAATATTACTCTTTGAACAAGTCGTCTTTTAGCTTAGTGAGCAATTTTTCGAAAAATAAATTTAAATATTTTACTTAGAGATCCAAACTCAGAGTCCATAATTTACTTATTAAAATAAAATATTTAAATTAGTTTAAGGATCTAAAACTGTTACTTAAAATGTCATCAGAATATAGAACAGTTCGGTAGGGAAGAGATCTGTGCAAAATCAGAGTTGCCTGACACATAAAGGGCTTACAAGTACAATCCATCTTACTGCTCTACCAAAAAATGTCTGTTGCTGAAATTGCCTATAATTTCAATCAAAATTAATTTTGATAGGTATGTTTCTGGGTCAGTGTGTTCTAAATAATTTGTATTACGCAAAACATGTTAAAATGGATAAAAAACAGCAATAGCAGATGAACATAAAAATATAAGAAGATAAATTATGCTGAAAAATGAATTAAAGAGAACGTGGACTTGTAAAATATTACATTTTCGGATGAGAAACGTATTAGTTTTGATTGATCAAATTATTTTAATTGTTATTGGCAGGATCTCAAAATAGTAAAAAACAGAGTCGTCGCTTTAAAGGCAGACAGGAATCATGTGTTTTAATGGTGGATTTTTGAGGTTTTGGAGAGCAGCTTCAACTAACGGCACAACGAATTTAATAGTTGCATCTACTGCTATAAACGGGAAAAAAACGTTCACAAATCTTAAACTTGTAATTCTTAGCATATTAGTCACTTTTAGAGAGTAGACAGTAATACAGTTTTCTTTTCTTTTTCTTTCTTTCTTTTTCTTTCTTTTTTTTTTTTTCTTTTTCTTCTTAGGAAGATGGAGATTTTAGCCTTATTTCTAGAGCAGGAAAGAATGGTTTGAGTAAAGAAACGTCAGTATTTTGACTTAGTTACTTCATTCCAGAGATATAAAACATTTTAGAAATTTTTGAATTTATCGTATTAGGAAAGTGAATGCAAGTGAAGGCAGATTAGTTCATTTGAAAAGTTGGTGATTAACATGTATGCAGGATGTGCATTTAACATGAATATTTGAAAAAAAAAAAAAAAAAAAAAAAAAAAAAACTCGTTAAAACTATCCCAAAAGGACCGGGGCGGTTTACCCTGTACCTCTGGTCATGAGGGTCCTCCGAAGAAACTTAAATTTTAAGTATAACGTATCTGGTGAAGTTGTGCCATTATTTTGACCTGAAACATTTACTGCAGTTCCACTTTAAGTGGTAGATTTTAATCTAAAGAGACTTAGGCCCGTATTCACCAACTTCTTAACACTCGGATTAAACCTCGGATCAGCGGTAATCGCTCGATCATAAGAAAATCGGTATTCTCCAACGAAAATCCACAGTTCACCGGATACTTTAACACTTCGTTTTTGATCCTCGAATATCGGAGGATTAACAAAGTTAATTCTCGGATCTTTTCGTAACGCATGCTCACTCCGCAGCTCAGCTTCGTAAACAAATAACAAACATGGCTGACGTTGACGATCTATTCTCACTAGATGATATTGAAAGCTTAGAGCTATTGGAAACGTTTGAAAGAAGCAAAAGGACGGTGCATCCTTTTGCACGGTGATTTTAATCTAAAGAGCCTTAATGTGCAAATTCCCTTCCGTGGAGGATCAAAATTGCAATGGCATGTCTCCAGACCACCTCTAGGGGTGAGTCCCAGACCTTCGGCAATTGCCCATCTGCGCAGCACTAGTGCGATGTAAAACCCAACCAACCAACCAACCTTAATGTGCAAAAATTGACTGTAGAGTGACAATCCCTAAACCAGAAAAACTCATTTATGCAAGACCTAATTAAGGTAATGCAAGCGAGGTCCATGTCCATGGCCTCCACGTTGAACTAGATTTCCGAATCTATCATAAAACTTACTTCAATGCCTTTTTATGTCATAAGTTTAAGTGAAGAAGCATAAGGAGGCTTCTGATAGGAGGCTCCAATTAGTGGATCCCAGTGAGTCTTTTGCCCCGCTGCCTCGAGAATTGTAGATTCGCCATTGTCGGCCTACTGACGAAATGAAGTAGCTTCTAAAAGAATTTATAGAAAGTGATTTTTTTCTAGGATGTAGCTGCCGAATTGCAAAACATTAATGGAATAAAAAGAAAAATTGATTAATATTTTCATAACTAAATATTAAAAGCTGATTTTAAATTGATATCATGTGAAAATGAATGTACTTAGATACGAATCACGCCACTCTTCCTTAAATAAGATGTATAATTTACCTAATTATATGAGTATACATTAATGCAAAATTTGTAATCTCTCTCTCTTTTTTCCCTTAAAGACACTCTCTGGATAGTCAGTCTTAAAAATTTTCCATATTTCTAATTCACAATATTCTATCACCATATAAAGATTAATTTCAAATTAGATTTCCTATATCGTTTCATTTTCTTGCTAGTAAAAATAACCTAGAAAACGTGTAGTTGGAAAGTTTTCTTGTTATCGATCGTATCACTTGTTACTGATCTGGCGTGTCAATCGATATTACTTTGATATGCTTCTTTTGGCGTGTAGTACGGATCATGTAAAACAGAAAACTTGATCTTGTCAAAATAGACGGCCGATATGAATGGCAGTTTTAATAGCAGTTAATGAAGTAAAGAATATATTCCATGACATTATAGGAGAAACAGAAGATGGGATATAGATTAAAAATTCAGCAGTTCATGGGAGTTTCCGTATGATATTTGATGGCTGACACACATAACTGATGTATTCAAATATTTTAAAGTTGTCATAAGTTATCAATAAATTATTGTTTAAAAAAAAAAAAGTTTTCATTAATACAGAATAATTAATTCTATAAATATTATCTTAAGATTATGAATAATTTATTTATGTAAAAATTATTCGTGCAAATTTATTTCTTAAATAAATTGTTTTTGCAAGAGTTTTTAATAATTCGGATGCTTTACGATTTATAGGTTATAACCATTTGACGATCGTTTTAAAGTTATTACTTTATTTCAAACAGAAAGAAATTTTGTCTACTTTACGAAATTTTATAATAATGTAATATATGTATAAAAGAGTAGGGGAGACCGGGGCACAGTGGACCACTTTTACACTCTTAATTTTTTTTCACAAAAAACAGAAAAGCAACGTACTTGAAAAAAATAGCAAACAATCCCAAAGCCCTTCTTGATACCTCTTAATTTTTTTATAACTATATTTCCAATACATTATGAATAAAAAAATAAATTGTGAGCATTCACAAAGTGGACCACTCTGTCCCATCACCGGGGCACAGTGGAGCAGTCTCATTTGTTTATATTAAATTAATATAAATTACTTTTTTTCTCTCTCTAAAATTAGTTTCTTGTACTATTCTAGTTTAAATAACATAATTCAAGCATTTTCGTGAAATAAAATAACCAAAATTAAACTAAAATAAACAAGAAATCAAATCTCAGTTAGAAAATTTATTAAGTTAAAATAGATAAATGTTTTTTACTCTTTTATTAATATTATATAAATCATTTTTTTAATCCAAATATTAATAAATATTCTACTATTCAAATATTTTATTTTTTTTAATTATTTTGAGAAAAAATTAATTTACATTTTACTTGTAGGATAAATTTAACTAAAATATATTCAGCTACTTTTGCTTTTCACATGTGATCTCTAAAAACAACAATAATAATAAATTATTCCTACTATTTATTAAATTAGATATTTTTTCTTTTATTAATGCTATATAATTCAAATAGTTAATAAATTTAGATATTAATAATGGTTATGTTACTATTCAAATATTTATTCTTTTCAGAAATTTATGCTTTTTATTTACTTTATTAAAATATTAAGATATTTTTTACTTTAAGATATTAGTAATTTACATTATATTTGTATCTATAAATTTAACTAAAATAAATATAAGTATTAAATCAAATCTGTACTGTTAGGCCCATTGGAAGGTGGTCCACTGTGCCCATTCCAGAGTAAAACAGATAATAATAATAAAATAATATACAGACTATAAATATGCTAATAATTTTTAGGAATTTAGAAACAGCAATATCTTGCCTTCCTTTAACCCTTTCAGGTGCAGTGTTCCAGCTCCTGGAACACCTAATTTTAATTCCCAAGTGCAAAAACTCATCCCGGAAATTTTTTAGAAAATATTTACGTTTATAACTTAGCGGAAAAGGCCGTTTTTTTTTTAACTTAAAATTTAAAATTTCTTTTAATTTAATTTTGTTCGTGAATTCCGGTGGCAGTGTAATTTAAATGATCCGAATTACCCTGCGCCGCAAAGGGTTAACAGCTATATAGTATTTATAGTCACTAGTTCAATCTTTATAAAATTTTAAAAAACTCAATGTGAGAAAATTACTTTGAGCAGCTCAAAACATAAAAACTGCTCAAAATCGTTACCTTACTACTTCCCATGTGTTTTTTTTTTTTTTTTTTTTTTGGCTGCATACAACTAGTACCATGCTGCCATACATGAGTATCCATATGAACTAAAGGGGGTGGTCCACTGTGCCCCGTTTCCCCTACATAAAATACTTGCTATCTGTTTAAAGAAGCACGAAATTTCCTATTGCATTTTCTAAAAATAATCTTTGTTTGAGAAAAAAGGATCATTATTCTTAAGTAAGTCATTCTTTTATTATTAATTATCATTACACTATTTAATATTAACTAAGAATTATATTTAAGGAGGTGATAATAAAAGAAAATAGTTCATATATTAATAGTTGAAATTTCCCTTAAAAAGTATTGTTGGGACAATGCATAGATAACAGAATTGCTTGAGCAAAAGAATGGTACAGAAATGAAATTATCTCAAATTTGCTTGTAGTATGTTCATTATTTTGTTTTCCATTGATGAGACTGAGAAATAAATCCAAAATTGACATGAGCCTGCTTACTGAAATTGCACATATATCGATTTATGATCATAATGCAAGATAAAAATTAACATCTAAAGTCTTAAAAACCTTTCCTTCGCACCGGGTTACTATTACTTTAATATAATTTTTCTTGCAAATTTCAGTTTTTAAACGATAAATTCAGATTTATGGAGGAATTGTTATCTTCCCCCCCCCCCCAAAAAAAAAAAAGAAAAAAAAAAAGACAATTGACTCTTGGAGAATAACACACGTCTGGCAAAAATAATTTTTTGTAGTAGAAGCCACCAAGAAGGCAATGTTGGCCTTTTTCTGAGTTTAAGCCTAAGATAATAATAGAATATTTTAAAGTTTTTTGACATCAGAGAATTCAGACTAAGGCTTAATAGTCGGTGCTTAAGTAATCACTCATTTCATTTTCCAAATTCGCACTAGATAAAAATCTGTGTATTAAGCTTACACACTATCTGCAAAAGAAATTTACAACATAACATGATTTTATTTAGAAAATAATATTTCTAGGGTTTTCCCCTCCGCGAAGGATCAACCGCCAACAATTACCCTTTGCCTAGCTCTAGTGTGAGGTTATGTTATCCGGAAAGTTCGTGCCGATTTTGAAGGAAAATTGAAACACAACACATTCAAATGCTCGTGGATAGTGAATTTTAATATTTTTAACATTTCTGCTAATCCACGTGTCGTATAGTGTGGGTTATTTTCGATCAGTATTTTAATTGGATCTACATCTGTGGTGGAGGGAGTACCCGGGCGTTCTTGATCTTGAAGGTTGAAATCACCAGGTTTAAACCTAGCAAACCACTTCCGCACAGTTATTTCAACTACAGCACCTTTGCCATGAACAGCGCGTATTTTGTTAGCTGCTTGTGGGGCATTTTTGCCTTTCCAGGAAAAGAAAAGCATTAAACGCCTATAATGCACTTTGTTTGCTTCCATATTCAAAGGCGTATAAAACTGACTACAATTAATGTATCGTAACCATTTTTTTTTTCTAAATTTGCCTAAAGTACTGAATTTTAGAATATGTACGCATGCCATTTGTTTTCAATCATTCTGATATACACTGTTAAAAATTTTTCTGTAAATTCACAGAGAATCTATTGGTAATTAATTATATTAAGTCTTACGTAAATTTACAGAGAATTAAAAAAAAGAGTTTCTGTCAAAATGCAGAGAAACTATTCTGTAAATCAATCATAGTCTCTGTAAATTTACATTGATCAAAATATTCAAGTCTCTGTAAATTTAAATCTGTGAAACATCATAGTCTCTGTAAATCTACATATGTAAAAATATGCAAGTCTCCGTAAATTCGAGCGTGTAAAAGCATATAAGTCTCTGTAAATTTACCATTGTAAAAATAACCACGTCTCTGTAAGGTTACATATGTAAAATCATCCAAATCTCTGTAAAATTACATATGGAAGAGCATCCAAGTCTCTGTAAAATTACATACGTAAGAACATCCAAGTCTCCGTAAATTTCGTATAAAATATTATGAAAATCTCAGTAAATTTATCCATGTAAAAATACATACTATTTGAAGGCCCCACCATTGGCTGAGAAGCTCTGCTCTCAACGTTTGAAGGCGGAAGGTGCATAGTTCGATCCCAGGTTGCGATTTTCGACCTACCCATTCGGAATTTTCCGCGGATTTCTCCAAAACTTGTATAAATATGGAATAAGACATTTTAGAAAGACCCACACTTACGGCTATCCTCACAGGTCTAGAAACCTAGCACATCCAATCGGCTTTAACTAACGCCGATTAAATACTAGTATGTTTACAAGCGTATCGAAGACACTCTAAATTGGCATAAACTTAAAATAAATTCCATTATTATCAATTTACAAGTACAAAAATATCCAACAGTAAGTTTATCTTCATGAATATAGGTAATAATCTAGTAAATACGTTACATAAGCACAGATTCTTATTCAACTTAAGGAAAAGAAACTTAAAGTTGGATGTTTTTGCACGTGTAAATTCATAGCCTTGGGATTTATTTTAAATGCGCGTCAGTTTAGAGTGTTTTGAATAGGCTTCTAAATATATTAATATTATAATATTATTGTGGTGGTAAAATCACATTGGTTACTCCAGAGTTCTAGGCCTGTATAGAATGCCTTATGTGTAGTTCATTCTAAGGTGTTCTATCTCTTATTTACAAAAGTTTTTTAAGAAAAACTTGGAAAATTTCGAATGGGTAGGCTGAAATCTCAACCTGAGATCGAACTTCGCACCTTCCACCTTCAAACTTTGAGATAAGAACTCCTCGGAAATTGATGGGACAAGAAGACCAGACTTTAGTATATATATAGACATGCTATATATTTTTTTATCAAAACTACATTCAAATTCGGATGCATAAAGTTGATTAAGCTTGTATTACCTTTGGTAGGATTTGTAATGATGCGCTTTAACAGGTTTTTAACTACAATTTTTATTAATGTTGGGGTACATTTTGCATACATTAAACATTTAATAAAAAATTTTAAAAAGAAGCTGATTTATATTATGGTACTTCTAATAAAATTATCAGAAATAATTGCAAAATACGTCATATGTTTGCTTAATATTGCTCGGTTATATTTAGTCCATACCAAAATAAAAACTTAATTCCCTCATTTATGTAGAATATGACTCAATATGTAGAATATGACTCAATAGTGAAAGATCTCACAGGTCTAAATCTAAAGTATTGATTTGATAATTATGACTGATATTGATGGTTTTTTGCTCGGCTGAAACCGACACTAGATTTTACTCCATCACATATTTTTATCAATTCAGGGTGCGCCGATTTTTTTTTTCATGACTCTTCCACCAATATAATTATACGGTTACTTTTATAGTATGATTCCATGACTGATTACAATTAATCATGGAATCATACTAGAAACTACCGAAAGAGAAGGAATTGTGTCGGTAGACACCCTGTATTGGCAAAGGCTATGTGTGACAGAGGAAAATTGGTTTCTTTTTCGGCTTCAGCACATTAAAAATATAGGTATCAACTAAAATAAATTAAATTTTGCCAACATTATATTTGTAGATCTGTGTTAACAACCTACGTTTCTTTCATTCAAAACATACATCCACTTTGTAAATACACTTAAAAAAACTATTTTAACAAGTATATGTATATATATATTACATTTTGATTAGATATTAACTTAAAACAATTAAGAATGTAATTGAAACACTAACCGTTTAAAATGTATAATGCTCTTAAAAAGGTGTAAAATTTCTAAATTGGGGGGGGGGGGGGGGAGGAAGAAGTACTAAAAATTATACACTACCTTTCCGTAATGACCGTACACTTTCGATTTCAGATATTTTAAAAAGTATTTCAAAAAATGTTAAACAAATCATTTTGAAACTTCAGAGGTGTGAAAGGAAGTAAAAAAAAATTAAAGTAAATTGAAAGCATTTGGCTTCACCCTGTAATAATTAATGCTTGAAATACGATCTGGTAGTAGCATGTGATTATAGGACTCTTTCTCATTAACTCTAAGTTTATATGTCGCTACCGCATATAATCAGGAAAATAAAAGTTTCTTTAAAAAATTTCAAAAAAATTTCCATTTTTTTTAGCTATTACACGCAAAGTATGAAAAGACAGTGCAAAGTTATTTTCAGGAAACTCGACATACAATAATAAACACTGCATACTGCAATCACAATGAAAAAAATATTAAATATCTAATGAAATATGAGTATTTTTACTAAATTTCTAACTGCGCATGCGTAAATGTTTAGTGACATTTCCTTTTCAAAATTTAACAGTCAAATTTATCGAGCTACTTATGTAAAAACCCCAAACAAAAATCGTGTAAACTCAAAAAGTTCTACGTCATAGAATAAACTGAATTTCAGTTGTTCCCCAACAAAGAAATTGTTAAGAGGGCTTTCCCAATATTTATTTACAATCACAGAAAATTGCATTACCGTTCATCGAATTAAAATAAAAATGTGAGTAAAACTCCTTATACTTTAGCGTTTCTTCGAGAGAAACTGAAGACCAGTTCATTCTTTGGCGTAGAACTTTTTGAGTTCACACAATACTTGTTTGGAGTTTTTATATAAGTAGTTTAATGCATTTGGCTACTAAATTATACAATCGGAATTTAGCTAAAACTTACAAGGAGAGGTCACGACATGGAAAATTCAGATCGGGACGAAATTGCGCAGGATTGTAGTATACTATGAGGGTAACAACATATTAAAGCAGTAGGACCCACTATCCACAAAATTTCGAGAAAAAAGCATTTAAAGTTTCAGTAATCTTTAAATACAAGTTATTTCGTAAGCGAGTAAGCGCCCCAGTGGCGTGATCCTAAAGCGCGAGCCTCCCACCCAGATGACTTGGGTTCGAGGCTACCTGCGGAACTACTCTTTTTTTTTCTTCTTTAACTTTTTATGTAAGCTTAACTTTTTATTTATTTTACTTTATTTTACAATTCAATTCAAAATTTGAAAATTTTAATAAAAAATTATTTAATTTTCTTGAGTATAAAATAACTTTTTCTATTTTTAATATTTCTAACTTAAAAATACAATAAATTTATATAACTTAAAAAATAAATTTTAGTTTTATTTTAACTTTAAAATAAGGTAAAACTAAAGAAACTGTTTTTAATTATTTATCTAAATATTTTATTTCATTTTAGGTATATTTCATTTTATTTTTTAAACTAAAAAAAAATATTACAGAGAAATGATGATTTTAATTGCATATATAATTACTATTCAAATTAAATAATTACTTCTCCAATCAATAGTTTCTTAAAAATTATAGTATAGGATTGCGACGCTATTAAATTATTACAGGTAAAGAAATGTTATCTTTAAATGTAGATTTTAAATGTTAATGAACATCGTTTCTTTTCCGATAACGACTTCCTTTTTTTTTTTTTATCCTTCTGTGCACAAAATAAAATTCCACCTGCCCTTTTATTATTAACAAGCTAGAAGTGTTTGCGTAATTTATACACATTCAAACCAAACCAGGAAGCTCAAACCAAGATTTAAGTACACCTGCTAACTATTTTACACTTTGTTTACAGCTTGTTTATTTTTTAATTATTTAAATATTTGTCTATTTCTTTATGTTTCTTATTTAGGGTTTTGCAAAACTAAACTTTATTTCTTAAGTTATAGAAATTTATTGTATTTTTCAATTATAAATATTAAAAATACAAAAAGTTATTTTATACTCAAGAAAATTAAATAATTTTTTATTAAAATTTTCAAATTTTGAATTGAATTGTAAAATAAATAAAAAGTTAAGATTACATAAAAAGTTAAAGAAAAAAGAAAAAAGTAGTCCCGCAGGTAGCCTCGAGCCCAAGTCCTCTGGGTGGGAGACTCGCGCTTTAGGATCACGCCACTGGGGCGCTTACTCGCTTACGAAATAACTTGTATTTAAAGATTACTGAAACTTTAAATGCTTTTTTCTCGAAATTTTGTGGATAGTGGGTCCTACTGCTTTAATATGTTGTTACCCTCATAGTATACTACAATCCTGCTCAATTGCGTCCCGATCTGAATTTTCCATGTCGTGACCTCTCCTTGTTAGTCATACGCAGTTAAAAATTAATTAGTAAAAATGCTCACATTTCATTATATATTTAATATTTTTTTTTATTCTGATTGCAGTATGTTGTGTCTAATGTTGTATATTGGGTTTCCCGAATATAGCTTTGTACTGGATTTAATACCTTGCATGTTATAGCAAAAAAAAAAAATAGTTCAGCAATTTTTTTAAGAAATCTTTATATCTCCCTGATTACATGCGGTAGAGACTTAAAAATTTATACAGAAAATGAGGATGAGCCCCATAATCATGTGCTACAGCCAGATTGTATTTCGAGCATTACTTTATACTAGGTGATGCCAAATACTCTTATTTTTCTTTAATTTTTTACTGGTCTTCTTTTCACTTTTGGCACAAATAAATAACTGAAGTACATGTACAACATGTTTTTTACACTCCTGAAGTTTCAAGATGATTTGTATAGTACTTTTTGAGTTATTTTAAAACGCATCTGAAATCGAAAGTGTCCGGTCATTTATGGAAAGGTAGTGTAGTAAATGAATTTGAATTTTTAAACACTCACATTGATTTTTATATTAGCTGTAGAAAACAAAATTACTAATTCGTTTCCATATAAAGGTCTCTCTGAAAACTATGCATACAATTTTGGTAGTTTATTAAAAATGTAAATTTGTGCAACATATTAATGCAATGCATAACTTGTCACTTAAATCAAGACTAACAAATTTGATGCAAATTTTATTTCAAACTGTAACAAATTTTGAACATTTTTTCAATATTCTGTTTTCAATAAAATTGGTTTCTAAAAGTTATTTTATTAGAAAATAAAAATTCTCATTTCAGATCAGAATTCTAATACGTAATCGTAGAAGTATAGGAACATAGTAAAGGTTCGATACCTAAATAATTTTATTTTTTATAATTAATTCATTGCAATGTGTAGAATAATTTCCTTAATTACTTCAGTTTCTGGGATATATATATTTTTAAATAGACGGCAAATGGAGAGAAAACGTTCGTACGTATTAAATAGTATATAAAGAAATATAGAGCTTTTAATATTTTTAAATATTAATTTAGGGTTCAATGCAGATGAAAATCGGGTACTCTTTTGGTTTTCGTCACTAGTTCCATAAATTCAAATTTTTAAAACATATAACTTTTTGTTAAAGAAACCATTAGATTATTTTGAATTAAAAGTATTTTGACTTTTTTTTTTCTTTACAAAAACAAATTTTAAAACATTTTTCTTCTACAAAATAGGATCTAAAGAAGAAACAAATTCTACGCTTTTACACATGAAAGCAGCATCCTGGTAATTTACTAGAATCATTGCAAAAAGCTCACTAAGAAGAAAAACATCTTTGCTGCAAAGAAAACATACAATAAAAAATAATTAAAAAATAAAACATACTGAATTAGATTTAAATTAAACTTTATTTTACTAACATAACACTGAACGTATCTTGTTTTTCTAAATGAGATTAATAAAAGATAAATGGTGAAAAATTCTTTAACAGGATAAATATTTGGTATTTGTAAATATCTTTGATGAGGGTATTTTACAGCATTTTCTATTTTCATATTTCTTAGACAACTTGTTTCGTTTCTTATATCAGGATCAATTTCCATTATAACTAGAAAAAAGAAAAATGATGAAAAATTACTATTATAGGAAAACACTTTAACTATAAATTTTTAAAACAAAATCTGCATCCTATGACATTTTAAGCAAATAATGAAAAGAAAGGATTGTAATTCCATGGCACTAAAAAAAAATTAAGTATACATAAGCGAATTTTAAAGTGTATCTTATATACTCCATCTAAATAGAATCTAATAAAAAATCATCTAAAGAAAATAAAAGTAGATATACATGGTATTTTAAATCATTAATACAGGAAAAAATCACTTATATAATGAAATCATACGATATTTAAGCACCATTTTATGAACGCCAGTGTAACAGGAATATTTTTGAAGTATTTTATATTAAAATCAAGTATGAATTGGATTGGATTTGTGAATAAGGCCGATTAACTGCTGTAGGTCTTAGGCCTACTTTGAATAGACTTTATCCCCGAGCTTTTTAAAGACTCCCCTCCCCTTCCTATATGAAATTTTAAAGTTTGCCCCTGTGTTCCCCTCCCCCGCCTTTTTTTTTCTTCTTCTTTTTTTTTAACAAATGTTAGAAACTGGGGACTCGGCCTTAGTTCCAAGCACTCTCTTAACTTTATAATACTCTGAATTAAAAACTGTCCAGTTATTAAAATCTTCCCCTTAGAAAGAAGGAAAAGAAAAAACATGTTTAAGAAAAATTATTTCTGTGAATGCAAAAACTTGTCTGAAAGTTTTTTGACAATGCATTATTAAGCAGAATCTATTAGCAGCGCTGCCAGATTTGGGGACTTTTTTATTCAACATTCACCTCTAATTTTTTTTTTTTTTTTTAACAGTTGCTTAATCACTTCGAAGAATAATCTACTATTATGTATGTCCAATTCCCCTTCTCAAAATTATTGGTGATAGTTGAATAAAAAAGTCCCCAAGTCTGGCAACACTGTCTATTAGCTATATTTCAGTGAAACTGTATTTTTAAATTGCAGTTGCTCCACAATCGTCTGCGTCTGCCTCCCTACATAAACATGTAACCGCAGTCTTGGCATACTTATGATTATGGTATATTCATCCAGGATAATTCAAAAATACAGTTGGATTTTGTACTTAAAAGTAACGTTTTATGTGGATCGGTTATTTTGAGATTTAAATTAGTCCGCAACATATAACAGCCTGGATAAAATTTCGTATTAATTTAAACATTTCCTCACTCAATTTAATATACACTCTGTACTTTGAATTCTTAAATATCAAACTGTATTCTGAAAAATATTAACTTGTCAGAAAATTTAATTTGTCCCCCAACCCACCCCTCTATTACCATTGCTCGGCAACTGCAACAATAGTTTTCTTTTTCTTACATTGTGGGTTTTTAACTTATGCATATATATGCATACATATACACACGCAAGCAGATTTTCAAAATTTTCAGAAAGCAAAATTAATAACATTGGACGGTTTAGAATACAAACCGTCCTCCCCTCCCTTAAAAAATAATTTAAAAAATTGTCGGATAAAACTCCCATGAATAAAATCTTTATTTTTTATTTCGATTTTTAAATTTACTTATTTTTTATTATTTAAACTATTAATTATATAATGTGGAAATGACTTACTTTATCTTCAATTCCTACTATTTTGATTTAAGGTAATCTATATTATTTTTCAGTCTTTCAGCAAATGCCAGCAAACACGTAATGACAGGAAGAGGCTGTAAAAAGAATATATAAGAAAACATAGAAGTTTCAGACGATATTAAACTAAAAACTAGTAGGATGTGGCCACCACATGACTTTCTTCTATATAATATTACACAAAACTTATACAATAAAAATTACTTATTAAATTATCAAATTCTTTTCAATTATAAATGCAGAAGATTTTTATCTGATAGAATTATCACTAAATGCCGAAAGATGTCAGTTTTTTTCCAAATCAAAAGAAATGACTTCTTTCCAAGTTTTTTTTCTTTAAAAGAAAAAAAAAAGGAAAAAATGGATAACTTTGTTTTAAATTATTACAGATCTATAGTTCAACCATTAGTTTTAAAGGTATTGACGATATCTTTCGAAAGATACCCATATTGAAAATTTACTCCCTCCGGGGGTACTTAACCCCCAGGGAAGGAGCGATGCCCCCCATGCAATTTTTTCCCCTTAGTTAACTACTACTATTATCAATAATTCATATTAATTTTACAATCACACGATTAAAATAACTCTCATTATGTACATTTATACGAAATTTTGTCCTATATTGTCATGTTGAAAATTTAGAAAAATGCGATCACAGCACCACCTGTTGAGCCATTGTTCCATAAATCTAATCAGCACTAGTTAATGTCAGGGTCCAACTAAACACCAAGTTTGGTTAAATTTCGTTCACTGGTTCATGAGATACAGCGTCCACAAAATTTGTGATACACACACACAGAGACAGACATTTTCTAAAAACAGTCTAAACTGTCTAATCCTCAGAGCAAAATTTTCTGGTTCTTTAAAATCCCCCCCCCCCTACACACACACATACACACACACCTCACAAAGAAAAAAAAAATTGCTTAACATTTTTTTTTTTTTTTTTTTTTTGTGTGTGTGTGTGTGTGTGTGTATGTAAAAAATTGATTGTATATTTTCTGGCCCAGTTTTGATAGGGCAGTATCAATTAGATCTATTTTAGCGAAAAAGTGGTTTTAAATTACAGCCAATTGTCATTTCAGCTATCTCTGCCTTACAAAATAAATTTGTGGACGAAATATTGTCGTGACTATAGTTACGGTACTAAAGTACAAAAAACATATGTGCATTAGTTATACTTTTGAAAGTTGTAGTTTTGAATTGGTTCGAAAAATGTAACCTTGATAAAATTTCGCATTCATTTAAACATTTCTTCGTACAACTTAATGTTATGTTTTCAATCTTTGAATATCAATTTGTACACAGAAAATTAACAAGTTTGAAAGTGTAATTTAACTCCTTCCCCATTCATTTCCGCTGCGGGTAAAGAAACAATTTTATTAGTTTTTCTATGTTGGTTGTTTCTGATTTGTTACATCAAATGTATGAATATTGTACACACAAACAGATTTTCAAACATCTCATAAAACAAAACTGAAAATATTGTGTTGGTATCCATACAAATCATTCCCATACGCACACTAAAAAATGTTTAGCATCAAAGATCTATATAATTCGCAATAATATTTCTGGTCTTTATGGTTCTGATTCAAATTTAACCTTATTCCTTTCGGAGAAAAACATTGCTCATTTAATAAACTTTTCTGGCCATTAGACATATGCTCTTCTCAAAAAATAAAGAAAAGAAAAGAAACGCTTAAGAAACAATGTTTTAATTCATACCAAAATCTTGTCGGAAAGTTTTCGGACTTTGTGTTGATAGGACAGTGTAATTTTGACTTATTTCAACAAAAAAGTATTTTTTTTAATTGCAGTTAACCTGTAATCAACGTCTCCGCCCCGCTGTAAAAGCGTGTAGGTGTAGTTTCGGCAACGTATGGTTAGGAAACATTTATCTAGTGTAATTCGACAATCCAGTTGTTTTTATACTTCAAAATAATTCCGAATTAAATTGAACTTTTTAAAACTTCGATTTGAATTTATTCACAGAATGTAGCCTGTGTAAAATTTAGTATTAAACATTTCTCTACTCAGCTTGATTCATAAACTATACATTTAATCTATAAACATCAATTTGTGAGTAGATTGTGCTACTAGTTTGAAAATTTAATCTAATCTTCCTCCCCTCCCCCCATCCAGTATTATCGCTGTGGAAAAAAAAAATTATCGTTTTTCTTACATTGTTTCTTAATTTATATATTAAATGTTAACACTCACAAAAAAAAAAACATTGCTGGGTTGATGTACAATTCCCCTCCCACGAAAATATAGTGTTTAACATCAAATACTCATATATAATTTGTAATAATGTTTCTCTGTTTTTATGGATGTGCTAAACTGTGTTTAACCCCCCCCCCCACACACACACACACTTTTTTCATCCTTTACAATAACTGCTTTCTAACAAATTAATATATCTATGTTTATTTTGTATATCTTCTGCTAAAGCAATTTTATTCTAAACTCTAGAAGAAAAAGCGGCTCAGATTATAAGAAATAATTTCTATAATTTTGCCCTCCGCAGTAAATACATAAAGTATTATGTAACAGAAATACGAAGCTAGATACTACATACTAGATTCTAAGTATCTTTAAATTGAATAACTCTGTTTATAAGTTTCAGGATTTAAATATAAAAAAAAAAAAAAACCGCTAATATAACTAACATGAACAGTCATTGTTTTTGTTGATTATTAAAATAGGATAAAAGATTATATAAAATTTAACTTACCTAATTATGAATTCCAAATGAAAACGTGAATTGCTTTAAGTTCTTCAATACAGACAACAACAACAAACTTTTAATGTGTAGATACGAAGATAAACATTCCGCAGAAACAATCTAATTTTCCCTAATTTTCCCTTTTTCTCCCCTTTTTACGTAATAGTACACTGCAATGAAACAAACTATTCAGTATATTTTTGCCTTCAAAACTTCTAGTTATATATATATAGGTATTTACTTTAATATAAAAATAATTTAAGGTTATGCATTTACATAGTTTTTTATTTAATGTATCAGTCAAAATCCCTACAGGGAAAACGTTGTTTTGAAAAGGGAAATATCTGTAAATTAAGAACTGAGTTTCTTGGTTCAATGCTTTTAACAGAGAACTCATGTAAATTTACGGAGAGTCTCAATACTTTTTCTGTACTTTTACAGAATTTTTTGACAGTGAACCGAGTTTCTTGATTCACTGCTTTTAACAGTGAACTCATGTACATTTACGGAGATTCTCAATACTTTTTCTGTATTTTTACAGAAATTTTTAACAGTGTACTCAGACCTGTGCTTATGCCACCTAACGAAAATTAGCACGAGTTTTCCGGACGACCTAATACTAAATAAGCTATCTGCGATTTTTTTACCTTCGATTTTTTTTTTTTTATATATATATATATATCTATATAATTCACTCAACAGCTAGAAAAACTGCTCAGTTCCCAGAAATCGAATAGTCATATGCGATATTGATTCGGCATTTGAGTGATAGGAAAAGGGAAAAAAAAAAAAAAAGCAGGGAAAGAATAAAAAGAGTAACGTAAGAGCTCGGAAAATATGTAACGTTATCTGCCTCTTAGCTGCAAAGCACGCTTTAGCTTAATGGAACATTTTCCGGATTGGTTCTACATTCCTCTACTCTTTTCCTTAAATCAACTGGTTTCGTGGAAAAAAGGAAAATATTCTGAGAAAACATGAGAAGATATTTTCACAGACCATTTTTATTTTTACTGCATAAACTGCCAACGTATTTATCTTTCGACCTTTCAATGGTTAAGACGTTTTTGCTATTGTCTTAAACTTGATATTAAGATCTCTCTTTCAAAGTGATCATTTTACTAAAGAATAAATATTAAGTCGGAAGAGAACAACATACTGACTAAACCAGCTTCATTATTTGCTAAACGCCCATTAAATCTATCACCATATTCGACATGAAAATATGTTCCTTCCCTCACACACACATATTTACATGGCGTCCGAAAAATATTGAATTAACCTTTATTTCTTAATTATTGATCTTTGATAGAAGCAGCGAATTAAAAAGATTCATAAAATAATAATTTTATAAAATTGTTCGAACATTTCAGGGATTCAATTTTAAGAATTTTAAGAATTTCAGAATTTCACTATTCCTGCGACCCCTACACAAAAACTCTACACAAAACTCGACCCCTACACAAAGTAAAATCTCATCATACACTTATAAGAGTTCAGCTTTGTATGAAATTCCTAGAAATATATTTAAATAAAATTGTTAAAGGAAGAGTTGCAACTTAAAATGTATTTATTTGTTTGCTTTATCATACTTTTCATTCCTGCTTTCTAAAATCTATAAATGATATCTGATTCATATCTTTCGACATGCTTTTCTTTCTTGTACGACATACGTCAAAGCATTAAAAATCTAAAGTGACTCCGCTCGACTTTCCGAACATTAATTAATTAACGGTTGGTTGGTTGGGTTTTACGTCGCACTAGTGCCGCGCAGATAGCCAATTGGCGACGGTCTGGGACTCACCCTTAGAGGTGGTCCGGAGACATGCCATCGCAATTTTGATCCTCCACGGAAGGGATGGCTCTCCCGCTTCGGTGACCTCCAGAGATATAATTTTTTATGGGAACATGGAGGACATTGCGGCCACGACAGATTTTACGTGCACCAGCCACCATTAGCGTACGCGACGGCCTTTGGCCGGCTCAAGTACCGAACCCGCAATCTTCCAATTACGAGGCCGGTGCTCTACCGACTGGGCTACCGCGGCCCAAGTAATTAACGGTTGTATAAATAAATCAATGTAAGAGAGATCGTTAAATAAACAAAAGAGTAAATTATAATAGAGTGTTTAAGTGTTTTTCTCCCTACAGTATGTTCTTTAATTTAACGCTACTGCACTTCGGATAATTTGAGCTCATAGATCATATTTATAAAGAAATTTTCGTTGTGTCCCTGTAAAAATCTATACGTGCTTGATTCATCAACATTAGAGTTCGTGCGACAAAGACCTATGGTATGTATATAAATTTTCAGCTCAATCGGATAAGACATTTAGACACTATCGCACTTTAAATATTTCGAGCCCATAAATTATAATGATAAAGACTTTTGTTGTTGTGTCTCTGTAAAAAAAAAAAAAAAAAAAATCTATAATTGCTAGATTCTCCAAAATTTGTACAGTTGGTATGACGGGGATCTATATAAAACTTTCAGTTCATCCGAATAAGGCTTTTAAGCACTATTGCACTTTAAATAATTTGAACCCATAGGCCATAATGATAAAGAATTATTCTTTGTGTGTATGTAAAAATAACTATAAGTACTAAATTCACCAAAAGCTATACAGTTCATGCAACGGTGACCTATAATATGTATATAAATTTTCAGCTCAATCTAATGACGCACTTACACGCTATCGCACTTTAAATAATTGGGTCCCTTCAGCGCTAATGATAAAGAACTTTTCTTTGTGTCTCTGTAAAAAAAAAAAAAAAAAAAAAAAAACTGTAAGTGCTAGATTTATTAAAATCTACAGGGTACGTACTACGGTGACCAATAACATACATACCAACTTTCAGCTCAAACGATCAAAGCGTTTAGAATACTTTGTCTTCACTCACATACATACATACATACATACATTATCGCAAAAATAGCAAAAATTAACTTAGGGATCTCAAAACGTATAGAAACACCAAAATATCAAAGTTGAATTCTTGTAATTTATGCAAGGCAAAACGTGATTTCACAAAATCCTTCATATCTCAAACGAAAAAACAGATATCCGTAAAATTTTTGCTTTAAAATATAGCTAATACAAATGTCTAAAAACCGATTACTGGAATTTTCAAAATTCGGACCCCAAGGGGGGGGGGGGGGGCGGGGGGGGAGGGCAAAACGTAATTTCACATGCGTAAAACGTGATTTCGCATAATACTATATATCTCAAACAAAAAAAATAGATATACGTGAAATTTTTGCTCTAAAATATAGCTAATGCAAATATCTAAAAATCAATTTCTGGAATTTTAAAATTCAGTCCCCAGGTGGGGCAGCAAAGGGGAGGGCTATGGGGCAAAAACAAATAGAAATACAGTTAGGGCGTTCAAAATTGGTACAGATAAGTTTTAGAGGCCTGCAAGTCGAATGAGGATATTTTCGATTGTGTAAAGTTATTAGGAGAAACAGGAAGGGGGGGAGGGGAGAGGGGGCAAAAAATAAATATAGAGTTAGATCGTTGAAAATTGGTATATAGAGGTTTTCGATACCTACAAATCGATTGCGGATATTTTCGAATTTGTAAAATTATTAAAAGGGGCGGGAAAGGGGGTGGGGCGGTAAGGGGGGCTATGGGCAAAAACAAATAGAAATACAGTTAGGCCGTTCAAAACTGGTACAGATAGGTTTTAGAGGCCTGCAAGTCGAATGGGGATATTTTCAAAAGTGTAAAGTTATTAGGAGGGCCGGGAAAGAGGGAGGGGAGAGGGGGGAGCAAAAAAATAAAATAAAAATCGAGTTAGATCGTTGAAAATTGATATATAGAGGTTTTCGATACTTCCAAATCGATTGCGGATATTTTCAAATTTGTAAAATTATTAGGAGGGGCGGTAAGGGGGGGCTATGGGCAAAAACAAATAGAAATAGAGTTAGGCCGTTCAAAATTGGTACAGATAGGTTTTAGAGGCCTGCAAGTCGAATGGGGATATTTTCGAAAGTGTAATGTTATTAGGAGGGCCGGGAAAGGGGGGGGGCGGAGGGGCAAAAAAAATAAAATAGAGTTAGATCATTCAAAATTGGTACATGGAGGTTTCCGATACCTACAAATCGATTGCGGATATTTTCGAATTTTTAAAATTATTGGGAGGGGCGGCAGCAAAGGGCCAAAAAACATAAAAATAGAGATATATCGTTCAAAACTGGTGCATAGAGGTTTTTCATACTTACAAATCGATTGCGGATATTTTCAAATTTGTAAAATTATTAGAATAGACGGGAGGGGGGGGGCGAAGGGGTAAAATAATAGATATAAGAGTTAGAGCATTTTGGGAACGTTTTCGGAAGGCAGTGAGAACCCGGTGCGACATTTTTTTTAATCAGATTTTGTTTCTCTTTTTTTTTTTCGCGTGATAAAAATTAATGCAATTTTGAGAATTCAGTAATTATAGTGATTCTTTTAAAAATAGGGACCAGCGAAGCGGGCGTTGCCTGCTACTTATTAATATACACAAAGGCATTATCCCACCTATTGAATTTTTAACACAAATTTTGAATTTATTACGTCTGTCTAGACTAATATTTAAAGCATTAAAACCTAAGCCAATGTTTTTCAAACATACTGTATATATATTTATAAATATTAGATGCGTATAAACATAGAAAATACTTGATGATATTTTTAGTGGGGGAAGGGGGTGAAAATGATTTTCGGAGGTGTAGAAGGCAAAAACACCTTTATAAGCATAACTCGGCTCCAAATTACTTCACAGCGAAGAAATTGCAGGTGGGGAGACTAGACTTGAATACAAAAAAAAAAAAAAAATCATTTTCTGCGATTTTGGAATTTTGTATTTTTAAGGGGCGAAAGAGAGGAAAATGATTTTCGGAGGCGCAGGAGGCAAAAACACTTTTATAAGCATAACTCGGCTCCAAATTACTTCACGATGAAATAATTGCAGATGGGGAGATTAGACTTAAGTACAAAAAATCATTTTCTGCTATTTTGGAATTTTTGATTTTTAAGGGGGGGAGAGGGGGTAAAAAGGATTTTCGGGGGGAAATCTAGCAATATATGAATTTTCGAGTAAAATTCTAGCAGTAATAGCTCAAAGATATTAAAAAAAAAAAAAGCGCCAAACGTCTTCTTGAAGGTATTTGCAAAAACTCATTTTTGATTTTTTCCGATTTTCGATTTTGGGTCGGAGTTACGAAGGGGCAAATTCGACCCCCCCCCCCTCCCCTCTTTTAGCGCTAAATTCGTCCGTGGAAATCTGTAGGAGCTGAGGTCACAAATTTTAGTGTGTGGCTTATTTACGTGTGTCCAAAACCCATTGTAACGGAATTTTGTGAAAGCCTTCCCTTTACCCCTTTGGGGGCGTGGTGGGGAATAAAAGAGTAAAATCACTGATTCACTGACTCAACAGCCGTGGCGATTCTATGGGAGATAGACTCGCAAAATTTGGTGAGTACTTTGGTTTTAGTACCTTGACACCCATTAAAGCGGGATTTTGCGAAATATCCCCAGCTCCCCCTGGGGGGGAGCAAAAGGCAAAAAAACCCTTATAAGCATAATTCGGCTCTAAATTGCTTCACGGTGAAGTAATTGCAGAGAAAGAGACTAGACTTGAGCGCAAAAGAAGCATTTTCTGCGATTTGAGTTTTGGATTTTGAAGGGGGGAGGGGAGGGGTAAAAACGATTTTAGGAGGCAAATTAGCAAAATACGGACTTTCGAGTAAAACTCTACCAATAATAGCCCAAATGTATAGAAAATCGCCAAGAGTCTTCTTGAGGATATTTCCAAAAACTTATTTTTGATTTTTTCCGATTTTCGATGGGGGAGTTACGAGGGGGGCAAATTCGATCCCCTCTTTTAGCGCTAAATTCATCCGTGGAAATCTATAAGAGCTGAGGTCACAAATTTTAGTGTGTGTCTTTGTCCGACACCCATTGTAACGGGATTTTGCGAAAGCCCCCTTTCCTCCCTTAGGGGTAGGGGGGAATAAATACGTTTCGAAGCATAACTTTGCTTCAAATTATCTCAGCAAGATTAAATTTTATATGTGGGTTGTTTATGCGTTCCCAACACGCACTATAAAGGGATTTTACAAAATCCCCCCCCCTTTTAAGGGAGGGGGGGGATAAACACGTTTCCAAGCTTAACTTTGCTTCAAATTATCTCAGTAAGATTAATTTTTACATGTAAGTTGTTTATGCATTCGCAACACGCATTATAAAAGGATCTTACAAAAATTCCCCCTTCCCTACTTCAAAGGCGGGGAGGGGGGCAAAAACACGTTTTAAAGAGTAACTTTGCTCCAAATTATCTCAGGAAAGCGATTTTTTTGATAGGTTCATTGGTTATAAGTACTCAACACAAACTACAGAGGAATTATTTATTGAAATTTTATTTTTCCGACTGAGTGAAAATAATGCCTGGACCGGGACTCGAACCCCGGAACTTTGACTTACAAGGTCAAGGCTCTACCAATTGAGCTATCCAGCCCGACACCCCGGTCAGCATTATTCACTCAGACAACCTTTTAGGCAGAAACATCTCTGGTCTATCATGTAGATAGCTCAACAGAAAATAAGCCGCAGGAAATGGAAAACACCATTAGATAATTGGAGAAAGAAATACAATTTTTTATTAAAATCACACAATCAACTGTGGAAGAAAATCATATTTATTGAAATTTTATTTTTCCGACTGAGTGAAAATAATGCCTGGACCGGGACTCGAACCCCGAATCTTTGACTTACAAGGTCAAGGCTCTGACCGGGGTGTCGGGCTGGATAGCTCAATTGGTAGAGCCTTGACCTTGTAAGTCAAAGATCCGGGGTTCGAGTCCCGGTCCAGGCATTATTTTCACTCAGTCGGAAAAATAAAATTTCAATAAATATGATTTTCTTCCACAGTTGATTGGGTGATTTTAATAAAAAAAAAATTACAATGGAATTATATGGAATTCCGTGCTATCACCCCCTTGAGGGTTGGGGGTGATTTAAAACATGTTTCCATTCGTAACTCTGTTCTAAACTATCTTAGAATGGCAATTTTTGATGCGTTGACTGCTTATGCGTATTCAACACACACTACAAATTGATTTTGTGAAACTCCACCCTACCTCCCCTTAGCGGGCGGGGAGTGGGGATAACATGTATTCATCTGTAACTCTGCAGTAAATTATCTTATGAAGGAGATTTTCGATGTGTGGGTCAGTTATATGTATCTAACTCATAATATAAAGATATTTTGCAAAATATCCCCCTCCTTTCCTTTAAGAGCGGCCAGGGGGGCGGGGCTAAAAAACATATTTTAAAACATAACTTTGCTTCAAATAATCTTAGAATCCCGATTTTTTAATATGTGGGCTAGGTATGTGTATGCAACATGCACTATAAACGGATTTTGTGAAGTGTGGCGAGTGGGAAAATCGCTATCGAAGGTATCGAGAACTTTAACTTAGATTATTTCAATGATTTTATTATTATTATTATTATTAATGATATGGTATTTTGAAACTTCATTTCAATATAATGACCAGCGAAGCGGGCAAAGCCTGCTAGTCTGATATAAATTTGTATAATTATCTCGTAAGTGGAGAGTGCTTCTTTGATCAAAATATAATATAGAAATTGTATTTAAAATTTAAACCTACCTTCAAATTATCAGAATTGCACTATTTGGCAAAATAAAAAGGATTTCAAGTACAGAATTATATTTTAATTTATTGATTTCTTTTCTTTTCTTTCTAAGACCTTTAAAAATTATTATCTTAAATAACAACCCAATCTTCTCATTACCACCACCGTACAGTATGGAACTTTATGGAAAAAATCTGGAGTGATTTCACTCGATTTTTCGAACATTAAATAATTAATGGTTACATAAGTAAATTAAAGTAAGACAAATCGTTAAATAAATAAAAGTGAAAATTATAATAGGGCGTTTGAGTATTTTTCTCCATTGTTTAATTTTACACTATTGCACTTCAAATAATTTGAGCCCATAGACCATAATCATAAAGAATATTTCGTTGCGTCCCTGTAAAAATCTATAAGTGCTAGATTCACCAAAATCAATACGTTTCGTGCAACAGTGACTTATAATATGTGTATAAATTTTCAGCTCCGTTGAATAAGGCATATAGACGCTATCGCACTTTTGAAGATTTGGGTCCATAGGCCATAATGATAAAGAATAATTCTTTGTGTCCCTTTAAAAAAAAAAAAAAAAAAAAAGTATAATTGCTAGATTCACCAAAACCTATACAGTTCGTACAATTTTTAACTTTAATTCAGCTAAAATAATTTTTTGGTCTAAACACTTACATGAACTCGATTTTCTAGAAGCTTTCAATATCTATATACACTCCGCGACAAAAATATGGGTACAAAGGGTTTTTCTTTGATTTTTCATAAAATAACATTATCTTAATTGTGCTTATCACTTATTATTATCATAAAATAACATTATTCCCGAACTAATTCTTGTTTTAAGACTAATTTAGAAAAGTTTTAAGACTAAAATTTTTCTAATTTAAAACTACACTCCGCGACAAAAAGATAGGAACAAAGGGTTTTTTTTAATTTTTCATAAAATAACATTATCTAAATTATGCTTATCATTTATTATTATCATAAAATAACACTATTCCCGAACTAATTCTTGTTTTAAGACTAATTTAGAAAAGTTTTAAGACTAAAATTTTTCTAATTTAAGACTACACTCCGCGACAAAAAGATAGGAACAAAGGGTTTTTTTTTTAATTTTTCATAAAATAACATTATCTAAATTGTGCTGATCATTTATTATCATAACAAAATATTATCATATCAAAAACATATTAAATATTTGAATCATATTCAAAATATTCATATTCAAAAATTAAAAAAAAAAAAAAAAAAAAAAAAATCCCTTTGTTTCTATCTTTTTGTCGCGGTGTGTAGTCTTAAATTAGAAAAATTTTACTCTTAAAATTTTTCTAAATTAGTCTTTTAAAAAAATATTAGTCCGGGAATAGTGTTATTTTATGATAATAATAAATGATAAGCACAATTTAGATAATGTTATTTTATGAAAAATCAAAGAAAAAACCCTTTGTACCTATCTTTTTGTCGCGGGATGTAAATCATAAAAATGTTGTGATTTTACTGTACATAAAATCTACCTATTCTTGATTTTAACCCCCATTTACACAGCTTTATATATATATATATAACAATTTCCTTTTGGCCAGCACCTCCAGCTTCTTAAATTCCTATTGGCTTCTATTCCGACTCGAATAATCGCTTCTCTATCTAGATTTAAGAGCAGTAATCCACCTTGTCATTCTGCCCATAAGCTAACGCTACAGAAACTGCAGTTTGCTTTTAATATTTTTTTCCATTGGCGTTTACAACGTTGAGTAAATATTCATATTTTTGTATTAAATTTGTGTAGTATATGCATCTATTAAAAACTTCTGAGATGAATATTCTAGTTTGACCTTATCAGCCTGCTTTTGAAGCAAATAGACAGGATGTGCCGGGTCATGCTTATCGGCCCGGAGTATTCTGTTATTTTCTATGAAACTCGCGTGTATATGGGCTGGAATAGATTAGAAAACCTCCCGCACACACACAGAGTTAATTCATCCCCTGGGCTAAGTATCTCGAATAAACAATCGACCTTAGACCGAAAAAGTCTGCCTTTGTCCTTACTGTTTTTAAGGTACAGCGCCACCTACGAGCAACATTTAAAACTACTTTTTTTTATTTAAAGAAAATGTTTCATAGGAAGAAACATTGTAGTACAAACAGCTCTCTCGTACATTAATTTCTTGATATTATATTAAAGTTTAAAATGTGTAAAGAATTTCTGTCCACTCAATACTTTAGTTCTCAGTAATTGCCTACTTCTTTGTTTCATGCGTAGTACAGTAGTGTATTCTTATAAACTCGATTAGATTAATGGCTTTTTCTGATTTTCGTACCACATAAGGTGTAAATTTAGTCTGAATCTGACTATAAACGTATTAAATATGAGTCATTTTCTTTTTCTGTTTTAATTTTAATTGAGAAAATGCAATATGTGTTCAAGTTAACGCTTAAATGTATTAAAAATCATGTATAAACCTGTTTTATTTTCATTAGGAAAATGTAAATATGTGTTTAAAGTTGAGGTACCCACCATCTTAAATATTCAAGGTTCCATATTAACCTCTGGAGGAATTTTGTCCTTTAATAATCAATACAAAAATGCTTAACAGTGAATAAAAGTAGTATGACACCAGACAAAAAAAAAAAAAAAAAAAGAAAAAAATTAAATCTCGGTAGAGTTTTTTTTTTTTTTTTTATTATTTTCTTCACTGAAATAAAATTATCGATGTTTAAAGTAAAACGTATGCGAATTCTTTCAGAATAAATTTAATTTAAATGCATTAAAAATTATTTCTTAAAAAAAAAAAAAAAAAAAAAAAAAAAAGCTGTAGAAAGTTGTGAAAAGTTGTACTCTACAACACTGACAAATATTTTGCAAAACTATTGGTTTTTGTTTTAATTGTTAAAGGGCAAAATTTTCCCATAGGTTAACATTGGAACATTGAATATTCAAGATGGCGGGTACACAGCAACTTTAAGCGAACTCCTTTGTTTAACGCTTTGAAGGCAATTTAAAAATATATACACGTTAATTATTAATTTTCCTGGTATTTTAATATACTCAATTTTATAAAGTTTTTGATATATTGTTCTTATTTCTTCTGTGTTTGCTTTCCCAATGTAACGAGTAGCTACTTTATATAGCAAAGGACTTAAATGTTTTAAATTTGGTAGTAAAGATAGGAATTGTGCAATATTTGTAACATATGTTACGATTTCCAATTTATTAGATACATAAATTATAGTAATGGTTATTGGCATAGTTGTTATGTATTGGTAAAATATAGGCATAGCTGCAATGCAATTATTGGCATAGCAAAACAACCAATACATAACATAACAACAACAACAAAAAAAAAAAAAAAAAAAAAAAAGCAAATGCAATGAATAAAATGAACACAAAACGTACTGAAATGATTTTTTTCCACGTTAAATACAATCAATTTTTGTACTTACGTGCAATTGTATGAATCTTAGTATCTGCATATGTTCTTATAATTTGATTTATATAAAAATTAAGTTAAACATTAAACATCGATTATAGAAAAGCAACGAAATATTTTTATTGAAAGCCTGCAAAAAAGTTATCGTTTAGCTATGCAAGGCATACACTTTTCTAAATACCTAAAAAGAAAAAAAATAAGTTCACTTTGAAAAATTTCATTTATTAGGACTGAAGGCCTATTATTCTCAATCTGGGATTTTTGCGTTGTCGTTTTCGATAGTTGGACATTTGTCGAAATCATTTTTCGATAGTTGGACATTTATCGAAATCTAAAATTTATCGAAAATATAATTTGAATAATTTGAATCAAATTGAATAATTTGAATCAAATTGAATAATTTGAAAGCGATGTTATACTTGGGAAGAAAAAAAAAACTAATAGTCCTCCGTCCTAAACTAAATTCTGCTTTTGCCAGAATTTCATCAAAATCATTTTTTTTTTTTTTTTTTTTTTTTTTTTTTAAGAAAAAGAAAAGAAAATTTATACAGTATCGTTACAAACGATATCCAAAAAGTTTTTTTTTTTTTTTTTTTTTTTTTTTATAATTTTGAATTAGGAAATAAAAATTGCGCGTGCAATAATATGCAATAAAAATAAGTAAAAAAAATGAATTTAATGATTTAATTTTTATATAAAACACGATCGCGTGCTATATTAAAAAGTAGATGTAAAATTTAAAGTTTAATTTTTTTTGTAACAATTATAAATTAAAATAAATAATTTAATGAAAGTTTAGGAGTTAGAATTTCTATTTTTTTTTTTTTAATTAATATTTTATTATTATTGTTTCAAGTACATATAAAAGAATTATTTGATTATATTTTATTTTTAATTTTATTGATAGATTTTTATCTGTTAATTTTTTGCCTGTTTGAGTATACGAAACAGAAACAGAGTAAAAACATTTAACCACACGTTAACACTAGTATTTACAGTTTTAAAAACTTTCAGTTTTTCTTTTTCTTTTTTCCACAAAAAAATTCCAAACATATTATGAAGCAATTCCTTTTAATTCCCTTTCATATTTTTAAACTGATTATTAAGCATTTTCATTCAGGTCAAAAACATTTAAAAAATATTGAGGTAACATAAATGTTTGCTTACGAAAATATCTGAAAAATCATTAAGTTCAATCTAGAAACATCCTTCCACTATTCCTGATTTCGCGAATTAATTTTTATCCAGTTTAATAAAAGGCTATGACAACAAGCGAAAAAGTACTTTTCTAAATTCGCTTATTTCAACTATTTTTCTATAGAATTTTTTGAATAAAAATATTTTTAATTGTCTGTTTTACTAATCGATTTCTCATGTGAAATGGCCGCGTTAAAAATACAACTTTTATACCAGATCCTTTTTTTTTTTTTTTTTTTTTTTTTGTAATCCGACTTTTCTTTTCATTACTCTCATTTTAATATGGCAGAGAAAAAATGGTAAAATTTTGTATGGTGACATTATAGATTTATGGATTAATGTGGCGTTTTCCAGTTATGTTTTAGGAATACCAAAAGCATATAATGTCAACAAGATTGATTATTTCACGTTAAACTGACTTTAGCATAAAGGACATACTCTTATTTCTCTTTTTTACATGACATAATATTTTTTCGCTTCTTTGTTTAGATTTCACAACCATAACATCATTTTTCATGCTTCGATCATGGTTAAGTATCTACTATAAATGAAAAAAAAAAAAAAAAAAAAAAAAAAAATGATTGATGTGTTAAAAATTGTATATTAAGGCAACTATAGTTGTAGTTATGCAATATTTTTTCGCTTCTTTGTTTAGATTTCACAACCATAACATCCTTTTTCATGCTTCGATCATGATTAAGTATCTACTGTAAATGAAAAAAAAAAAAAAAAAATGATTGATGTGTTAAAAATTGTATGTTAAGGCAAGTATAGTTGTAGTTATGCAACAAAGAACATTTTTGTTATATTTTGCATTAATTTTTAATATTTTCTATAAAAGTGTTACGGTGAAAAAGTTAATGAAATCAATGTATAAAGCACATCATGGAAGGCGTAGATGGAAAATTTCATTTTTGTTGGATTGTCATTAAACCTCAAGATATTCAGTCATCACTCTCCGCCTGGCGACTGAACAAAACAAAGTGGCAACTTGAAAAAGTTAAACAATTCGTTTCCATTTTCTTTTCATTGTAGTTTCTTTAGATCCCCATCATACTGTAGATACGGGGAACTTAGGTAATCGGGAAAAATTTCGACCTCGTTTTTTTTACTTTTTTACGCGTTTCCAGGTGTGAGGAATCCGAAAATATCAAAATTGGTATGGTGTCCGTCTGTAGGATGTCTGTTTGTTTGTTAGTTCGTTAGTGTTAGTCCGTTATTCTGTTAGTATATTAGTCTGTGTACACGATATCTCACGAACAAATGATGACAGAGAGGTCCGACCACTTTTAAAATAATATTTATGACATTGGCAAGGACCCTATTCACTTGCAACATTCTAATTAAAAAACTTCAGAAGTTATTCGAAATTTACGATTTTCTTAACATGGTAGAATAGGGCAAAATTTCATTTAAACGCACATGAAAAGAAATATTTTTAATGTAAGAATGTAAGAACAGCTTTTAAATATCAGTTTTGATGCCGGGATGAACATCATTAACTATAAACATGCTACTTTGAAAATTTCGCAAATTATTCGAAATTTACGAATTTCTTAACATGGCAGAATACGGCAAAATTTCGCATAAATGTCCTTTTGAGGGATATTTTCATCGTAAAGTTGTCAAAGTTGTAAAAGTAAGACTACTTTTAAAATATTATATAAGATACTGGTATAAACATCCTTGACTATGAATTTTCCAATTAAAAAATTTCGTAAGTAATTGGAAATTTACGATTTAATTAATATGGCATAATAAGGCAAAATTTCGCATAAACGTCCATTTTGAGGGATATTTTTATCGTAAAGATGTCAGAATACTTTTAAAATATCATTTAGAATACTGGCATGAACATCCCTGACTATGAACTTTTTAATTTAAATAATAATATTATTATTCTTTATTATTATTGTCCATCTCATTGATATGATAGAGAGTTAATGGACTCAATGCATAAAGCATATCAGGGAAGGTACTGGTGTAAAATTTTGTTTCTGTCGCATTATTATAAAGTTAGGTGTAGATAATTAGAAATAACGACTTCTCAATCTTCATATTAGAGTAGAACAGATATTATTACAGAATAAAATTACAGTTCATTTTAAATATTTTTCATTACATTGTTATAATAAAACGTAAATGTAAATCAACATTTAAAATGTATCTTGGAGGGTGTAAATATAAAATTCAGCATTTATTGGATTATAAAATAGTTAATAGTCAACTGTTAGGGATTATGTCGATTTCTCTGTTTCCATGTTTGAGTAGAGCATTATTGAATGATGTTGTTATTGAATGATGATCCTTCAACACTATCGAAGTACCACAAACCGAATTTCATTTATACTTAAATACAATTTATATTGAAAGGCAAAGGTTTCTTGCATTTTAAAGAAGTAACTGAAAATACAGTAAGACATTTGAAAGAATTTTTCACGAGCTAATTTCGAATAGTGTTATTGAAATTGTTCATCGGCAGGAGAGATATGTGCCCTAAAGAATGAGGGATATCATGCTTAGCTGATATTTGACAAAAAGAAAGAAAAAGAAAAAGAAAAGAAAAAGAAAGAGAAAGGGAAAAGTGTAAAAAAGGAACTGTATAAAATGAGTATATCTCTTTTGTTTTAAATGGTTATTTGAGCTTTGAAAAAATAAAATTACATTTTGAATAGAAAAAATCTGATGTGGACACCACATTACTTCTTTATACAACTATAGGAATATACATATTTTTATGAAAAAACTGACAGTTTTGTGTGAAGTAACTGATTCGTAAATAATCAGGCAGGTTCCAGTCCACGATCATCCCTTAATAATAATAATAATAATAATAATAATAATAAAAAACTGCTACTCGAACCAAAAAAGACACAATAATATGATTATACATATGCTGCCGAGACAAATATACTAGTTTTTTTCAGGAATAGTACTCAAAGGCTTGCTACAGAATATCTCACGGGCAAATGCACCGCTTAGAGTACAATGAAAATCATTCGAGTATAGATGGCCCAGTTTTATTCTCTTTGGCAACAATTAGTGACGGGAAACGATCAATTTTACCAAAATAATTAACTCAGTTAAAATTGAGAAAGGGTTTCTAGCTATCCTGAAACAATATTTGTCGCAAAATTTTATCACTAATCTCGCCAAACCGCAAATTAGTAGTCAGTCTTTAAGAATAACTTTCTACACGTAAAAATATCTTCAACTTTCATAACAATCTCATTACTAGCTCTATCATTAGCTTTTTTTTAAATCTCTATAATGGTAGGTCATATATAATGGCCAAAACCTTTGTATTTTTGGTCATTATGAATATAATTTTCCTAAATAACTCCAAAACGGAAAATCATATAAAGTTAAAAAAGGGAGGTGCACAACTAGATGTTATAAGAAACCTATATACAAATTTGTAACGTTCTACGTCCAACCGTTTTTGAGTTATGCGAGATACACACACACACACACACAGTACAGGAATTCACGAAAGACTTGCAATGCGGTACGGTCTATGAGAAATATAATTTTAAAGAATAGTTCAATATCTTAATACAACATACAACATATGAAACCAGTATATATTTTTAAGACAGACAAAACCATGTTTTCTGTCAAATAAAGTGGAATTAGCGTAATTGAGTGGTTTACAGGGCGCCAAAAAAGTTGTTCTGATTCATTATCTAAAGGAAAGTTCTTGAATGTAAATTTGCACTGTTGTATGAATTTGTTTAGTAAATGATATGCAGCATATGCAGAGTTTAAACAATGTACAGGGTTACATAAACACTATCACTTTAATGCTTTCTTTTTCGAAATTAAAACAATAAAGATGTTTTTAATTAGACACTTTTCTGTGTAACTAAAACAAAATGTCTATATAACAGAGACATTCATTACGTGAGGGCTACAGAAATGCAATTTACTGTATGGTTTTTACTTTTAAAATCTAATAGATATGAAATAATTTTTGGAATTTTAGTTCGTTCCTTAGTACAAACAAAATGTTGTTCATGGTATGTATCATTATAGAAGCATTGTATCATTTAGTCTTCAGATATATATACATACACACACACACACTAAGGGACAAAAAAAAAAAAAAAAGCCACACTTGGACACTTTTTTTTTCTTTCAAAAATCACCAATTTTAAAATTTAAATTGCGGTATCCGACAAAATCACAATCCCTTTCATCCGTATGTTTAAATGATTAAATTGGACGTTTTTCAAAGAAAAATTAAAAGTTATACAAGTGCGACTTTTTTTTTTTTTCTTTGCCCTTTAGTGTATATAAAAGTGAATATTGTTTTGATTTTAGATGATGCTCTTTGGACCTTTCTTGCATATTAAGGCTCATTTGACCGGGCCCTACGGTTTAAAGGGGATTCTGAACTACTACGGACATCCATGCCTGAACGAGGATTCAAATACCCTCAACACTCCCCCTTCCCCCAAAAAAAGTAAAGAAAATCTGAAATTTGTAAAAGAAATGCACTTCCTAAGATGTCGTCTGTGAGGCACAAAACCCACTTGTTTTCTATTTGAGCTAATACTTGAATGCTTAAAAGATGAACTCACAGTGAATGTGTGATTCTAGGTATCTATGTTTTGGTCTAAATTGCGTGAATTTATGTAGGAAAATACAGAAAGAAGTTTGTAATGGCCAAAACATAGTTTTTCTAAGAAAGCACTTTCAATCTTATCTAAATTGCTTTTTTTCTTCCCATCCAAAGAACCATAATAGCTGTGTAAATGATAAATTCTTATAACTTATACGCAGATTTTATTCTTTAGCTGTCTTAATACATATTTGTTTGAAACTTGATCTTATTTGTCTCTTGTGATCTTCAGATGTTTTTAAAGGTAATATTCAAGCATAGCTGCCAGCATTCTAATTAATACTTTTAATAGACACTTTAACACCTGCACCTTAAAATGCTATAAAATTATGGCGAAAAGCTTTGTCTTAATTTTAAGATGCATCGTTTTAATCGAATATAAAGACTAGATTTTTAAAAAGTTTCACTTGTGTTAAAGTGCCTCTCAACCAACATCTGAGCAACACGTGTATTTCTTAACCATTTTCTCCTTCTTTAATTAAAAATGAGATTATTTTTGTGTTATCTTAATTAATATTCAGTAGTATTGTTAGTACAGACCTGATTTTATTTTAACTAACCTTTTTTTTTTAGAATCTGATTTTTTTTCTTATTTAATCGCAATTACATTCAAAGAAATTTACTCTAAAAATAAAGTTGTGTGGAAAAAAAGGGCGGGTACTAACAATATTACGGAAAGGAATATTAATTACATGCTAGCAACCACGTTCAAGGCATTTCTTTTTAATGCTATAATTTTGAACAGAAACGACAATTATAGTGAGCAATTAACAATTGTAGCGTGTTTTTTGCAATTTGTGGTCTTATTTTAAAATGTTTGCATTTTCTTGGCAACTTCTTTTCGTAAAAGGACGTATATTCTGCTTTTTGTCGAGTGGGATTTATTAACCGGCAGAATTTGCATTCCATTTTATTTTATTATAATTATTAAATGCGCATGCAGAAGTATTAACAGAATTTCTTTACATAATTTATTAGGCAAACGTAATAGGTTATTCTTATAAAAAAAAAAAAAAAAAAAAAAAAAAAAAGAAAGAAAGAAATCTAACAAACATTATGAAAATTCTAAAAAGATATCGTCGATAGAGTGAGTTAAATTTCAGTTGTTCACAAAGAAAAGGGAAAGAGACAAGAGGTTGTTTAATCTGTAATTTTAAACTGATTCAATTAATGGCAACAAAGTGTTCTTTTTATTTTTATTATTATTAATTTTTTTATTTATTATTATTATTTTTTAATAAACAACGAAGGGGGGGGGGGGATAACCATTAGAGTCGGGCTCTTTTAAATTTCCATTGCGTGACAGCCCCTCTCTGAATGTTAAAATCTCTCATAACTGCTACATATAGTGGTGAGCGACACCTCCTTCCTCTTTTAATTTTTTTAAAGTTTGCATTTAACATTTGCTGTTTTACTACTTCAGAATGTTTCGGTGTTTCAAGCTTAATCTCATGAATCAAATTGCGAATAAATTCTTTGTTTTTTTCTTTCAATAGTTTAGAAACAAAATCACTGAAATAATAAAATTGCGTAAAACAAAAGGATTTTGTAAAAAGGAAACAAATTTGACAGGTCAGAAAAAAAAAAAAAAAAAAGAAGAAGAAGAACGATTTGTTGGTGGAAAACAAGATAATTGAGGTTTTTAGCCAGTACTTAAATAAAATGAAAATAAATAAAGCATAGGTTGTCTGACAAAATTGTTCATCAAGTTATATAAACTGTATGTCACAGCATTTGCCATTGTTTTTTCGATAACATTTTACTTCATTTTAAGCTTTTTGAGTCCACAATAACATCGACCTTGAATACACATTACACGCTTCTAATGGGGGAAATTTGTCAGCACGCAATACGTCATATTCCCTATTTATCCTTTCAAATTTTGTCTAAAGCTGTAACATATTAGTTAAAAATAACTTATTTAAAATGTCAGTGTAAAAGAATGACATTAGTAAGATATGTATCAATGAAAAGATGATTATCAATGGTTGTTGATAATTTTATAGATAATATTAACCTTTTTTTATGCAAGCATATTTGCAAATAATTTTTGTGAAAACTACAGACAATACTTCATAAAGAGAGTAATTAGAAAAAAAAAAATAAAATGAGTTATTCTTAACTCTTTATCTACTACATTATGAAAAAGGCAAAAAATGTATTTCAAACTTTTCTTTTCTTTTCTTTTTTTTTTTTTTTTTTTTTTTTTTTTAAGTTTGTTAAGAGTAATTTTTAAGCATATATGCAATAAAAATTATTCATATCACTACCATAGATATAGTAATATACATAGATCTACCATCCCCATGTTTGATGCCGAAAAAAAAAGCTCTGGAATCAGCCATTAAGTGGTATTGAGAAAAAAAAAAGAAAAAAGAAAAAGAAAAATGAATTTGAAACTGTATCTGGAGTTTTTCATTCACCTTTAGTAAATAAATTATTCATAAATTTTATTTGCTAAAATTATCCGTGTGTATTCAGTCGGAGACAGACGGCCATATTTTCGTAAAATCGCCGTCTTTTCCCAAGTGAAAAGGAATCACTTTTTTCTTTCCCATGATCAATCTATATATTATTTATTATATCTATGATCACTACACCACAGTAAGTAATGAAAATTTTGTGAGATAGTACTTTAGTGTACCACTAGTACATAGAGGTCAAAAAGATATTTGGACCTTAAAAATATGTAAAAAAAAAAAGCTTTTACTTTTTATGTTCCTTATATTTCTTCTAAGATTAATGGGAGATTCTTGATGTAATATAAGAATTAGTTATAACGCACGTGAAGATCGTGAAAATTTTTAAGTAAAAACAACGAGAAGCACAGTATGAAATTCTTTCTGGATCAAAAAACGGCTACATGTAGCATCTAGTACCTTGTAGTGAGATTAAACTGAGATGTATACGTTTTATTCTTATAAATGTCTTTGACATTTGTTCCATAAACTCGATTTCATACGTTTTTGAAACTAATGGCATTTTAAAGTGCCGGCAGTAGACAGAGGTTTTTTTTTAAAAAAAGAAAGAGAGCAAATACAGTGCGTTGCATAAATATAAACGCACCTTAGCTTTAAGAATTAGAATGGTATAGAAGTGTAATAAAGAAATATAAATAGGTGACACTTGAGACAAACTCTATGTGCATGATTCAAGAAATGAAAATGCGAGTCAAAACAATGAAAGACCAATATGATTTTATAGAAAATAACTTTATTGAAGTTATGGCAAAAATACATGTTGAGTTAATTTAAACGCACATGTAAAAAATAAATAACTGAGTAACAAATACTGTATCTAATACTTTGTAAAGCCACCATGGGCTTCTAGAAGAGCCAGTAAACGCCTTGACATTGACTGATATAATGGCATGAGGCCATCCAAGCTGATTGTCTTCCAAGCTAATAGAATGGCCGATTTTAGTTCATCTTTTGTGTTAAACTGCCTTCCGTTTACGTAAACACGGCGAACTAGAATACCCCATACGTTCTCCATTATGCTTAAATCGGGGCTTTTTAAGGGCCAATCCATAACTTTAATTTTATTGTCACGCAATCATTTTTTCACGATATGTGCTGTCTGTACAGATGCACAATCTTGCTGAAAAATATTATTTCTTCCAGCTTTCTTGACTGCTTGACGGCGGAGGTTCCTTGTGAGTATATGGACATAATCTACAGAGATCATAGTGTCCTCCGCGAACTCTAACTCGAAAGTCCCTTTAAAACCTATGACTGCCCACACTATGACAGACCCACCTCCAGATTGACGTTTTGAACAGTACATTTCTTCGGTTCTCAAATCGTGCCAGTAGCTATGAAAGCCATTCGGGTCATCGAGATTAAACTTTTTTTCATCTGAGAAGTTGACTTTCTCCCAATTTAGTCGATCTAGAATCCATTTTCTTCCCCATTCCAACCGCATATCTTTGTGCTTCTAAATGAAGGTGTGCTTTCGCCTTCATTTTTTTAAAATTTAATGAATGTTGCAGCTTTGATGGCTCTCCATATGGTTGTCCGATGAATACCCAGCTTGTATTCAACCTTTATCTTCGCACAGGAAATATTCTTATTATTTGCAGCTTTGCGTATTCGACGTTTGTCGTAAGTGGCGAGCTTTCCTGTTCGCTTCTTAACGCTTTTTTCCCATAATTTGCTCCTTTCGTTATATAATTTCGCACAACACTCTCACTTCTTCCGATTCGGTGCCCAGTTTCACGACTGCTAAAGCCTTTACCACGCATAAAGTCGATTTTTATCGTCTAGTGTCAAAGTTTCCCTCTTGCCTTCCTGAACAAACTCTGTAAATTTTGCACTCAAGCATTAAAACTGATTTTAGAGAACTTTAGCAACACGACTACATGTGTTTTAATTTAATTCCGATGGCTCTGTTAAATTTCAAACGCAAAATACAGAGTGCGTTTAATTTCGCGCAACATACGAAAAACAGTGAAAAATAAGAAAATGCTTAAAACTCATTTACATAAGTTTGCATGAGCCTAAATATACGTGCTCAAAGCACCTAATTCAGTTGTTAGTCATATGCAATAACTGTAAGTCACATTCCTTCTTTTAAAATTAAAAAAATTCTATTTCTGGTTATTGGAAAAGGTGCGTTTATATTCATGCAACGCACTGTATGCTGAAAATTCCAAAAGACATCGTCAATTAAATGAGTTGGATTTCAGTTGCTTACACAAAGAAGCAAACTGACAAGCCCCCCCCCCCCGCCCTTTTTTTTATACACATTGTATTTTGAATCAATGCACGTTGCCATTAATTGTTTCAGAATAAAAATATGGAAGTAACAACTTCTTGTCCGATTTCTTTTTCTTTGTAAACAAACTGAAATTTAATTCATTTTATCGACGATATCTTTTGATTTTTCAGATTTTTTTTTTTTTTTTTTTCCTTGAGAGAGAGACAGTAACTCAATACATTTGGCTAATAAGTTATGTAAAAGAAATTCAGTTAACAGATGCACATGCAATATTTGTGTTATAAAATTCTTGAAATTTATCAAAGACTTAATATTTGTATATTTTGATTATAGTATGTTGTTTCTACTGTAGTATATCAAGTTTTCTAAAAAAGACATTACACTGACTTTAAAACCTTGCATACTTATAAACAGAATATATTCGAAAAATTTTCGCTATTGTTAACCCTATAAGGCTCGTTGGATTCGCACTGAAACCAAACATTTAAAATTTTTGTATGCAAGAATTTTTCCTCGTGTTATTTCTAGTTTCAATCGATTTTTAAACTTTTTCTCTTTCTTTGTGCGTCAGGTAGCAGCACTACTCCGAAATAAAAAAAATATATATATTGTTTTATGACAGGCCATATTTATAAGCACTTAAAACTTCCTTAATTTTATTGGTCTTTAAAATATAGAAATATTATTTATTTTGAATACTTGTATATGGACGTACTTACACTCCTTCTCGATTACAAATTATTCTAAATTACAAAGTAGTTTACATCTTCCAATACTTTTTTTTTTTTTTTTTTTTTTTTTTTTTTTTTAAGTGAAAAAAAAAAAAAAAAAAAAAAAAAAAAAATACTACCGCTGCCGTTTTTTAATAAATTGTGTCTTTTCCACTTTTTTAGCGTATACCATAAAAACTGTTTCACATAAAAACATGGAATTTGGCAGTTTTGTACAGAAATGTCTGATAAGTGAACAAACCGTTTATACATCAAAGCATTATTTTAGGAGATATTTTATGTAAAAATAGGGCAAAATTTTTTTTTCAATTATAAATGTTTTATAAACTCAAAAATTATTCATGGAAACCGTATCAGATTTTGCGAAGATTCCATCAGCTAATTGCATTGTGCAGTAAGCAGCAATGTTTTCATTTCGACAGATTTTTATATTTGTTTTGATTTTTTATCTTTAATGTTTTATGCGCTTTTTCCTGACATTTTTCTTTGAGTTGTAATTTCAAGGAGATGCTACCAAAAATAAAATGCGTACATCTTTTTATTTTATTTATTTTTACTTTCCGAACATACATATGTAAGGCAAGTACTGTAATCATGACAAAATTTTGACTTTGAGATTTTGTTATATCTATACGTTTTGAGGTAACCCTGAATTCATTTTTGCTATTTTTATGGTGACGTATGTATGTGTGTGTATGTATGTGAGTGAACACGATAGCCTCTAAAGGTTTTGTTAAAATGAGCTAAAAGTTGGTAAACATGTCATAAGTCACCGTAGCATGAACCCTGTTGGTTTTGGTGAATCTAGCACATTTTTTACAGGGACACAAAGAAAAAGTCTTTATCATAAGGCCTACGGGCTCAAATCTTGAACGTCTAGATGCCTTATTAGATTAAGCTGAAAATCTATATACATGCTATAGATCAACGTCGCAAAAACTGTATATATTTTAGTGAATTTAACACTTACAGTTTTTACAGGAGCACAAAGAAAAATTCTTTATCATTATGGCCTACAGATTCAAATTGTTTAAAGTGCGATAGCGTCTAAACGCCTTATTCGAATGAGCTGAAAATTTATGCGGGTTACCTTTGCAGGAACTGTATAGATTTTGGTGAATCTAGCAGTTATAGTTTTTTTACAGGGCTACAAAGAAAAATTCTTTATCATTATGGCCTATGAGCTCAATTTATTTAAAGTGCGATAGCGTGTAAATGCCTTATTCTATTCAGTTGAAAATTTATATACATGTTATAGGTTACCGTCGCACGAACAATATAGATTTTGGTGAATCTAGAATTTAGAGACTTTTACAGGGACAAAAATTCTTTAATTTCTTATTTAATTTCTTACTAGACGCCTTTTTGTCTTTCACAAAAATTTCACTGAAGTATAGGAAGTAAGAAATGTTCTTTACATCCCACAACTTTTGAAAGTGAAATAGTGAAAACGAGGACAGGACAAAAGAATATATTAATTATTTACGTTGAATCTAATATTTTTCACATCTTTGTAGGCATTTAGGATTTTTTCTTCAGCTGTGCTTCATAAATGTTTATATATATATATACATAATAAGAAATTTTTAAAACGAATATATGTATGATATTTCTTATTTAAAGAACATTGTTTGGCTAAGCAGATTTTAGCGCTAGCTTTCTCTGTTTTACGTAGTATTACAATAATTTTTAAGTTTGTTTCCCCCCCCCCCTTTTTTTTTTTTTTTTTCAAAATGGCTTTAAACCTTTTGATTAACGACCTTGACTGTAGGATTTCTTTACTAATCTTTTTTGCTTTTCATATGTTCGCACAGTTTAAAAAAATCGCATTTTATGCAATAATGATTGTGATTTAAAAAATTAGCTCTTAAAATCCTTGCAAATTAACTTTTTCGTCTTAACTTTTAACCGAATGTTTCAGTGTTTTCCACTTTCGATTTGTTCTATTTCAGATCTGTTAGATTTCTATTCTGTTAAAGGTGGTTTTCTGTTTGGTGAGAAGTTGGGGGCTATGGGTAGTTATTAGCTAATTGCTACTATCTTTTCAGAAACTTCTCTTTAACCCCTACACAGAAGGGCCTCCCTGATGAAGACTTCTGTGTTTTTGGGGGGGTTATTTCATTTCATTTGTTAAATTATTCCTATATTCAAGTTTTACATTTCCTTTTGCAGCAATTTTGCGCATAGGTTTGTAAATCACCTGTTGGTTTTTCTAATCGTTAAACTTTTATTTTAATTTCATATACATTAATATTTGTTTTAAAAGTTTCTTATATATATATATATAATATATATGTATGCAAACATATCATTAAAAATATTTTTTATGCCTCTATATGTTTTGTATTCTTATTGGAATAAATTTAAAGTGAGTATCTTCTTCTTTTTTTAAATATAACTTAAAAAGTACTGAACAAATTATTTAAATAATTTAAGTAACTTAACTAGTTACCAATTTGACTTTTGTGGATTGTTGTGGCAAATTATTCATCTGTTTATTTTTCATTTTCATTCTTAATGTTATCATGGTATATATATATATATACATTTTTGCTTAAAATTATGTTTAAATCGCTTTTAAAATCATTTAAAATATCAAGCATGTTTATGACAATTAATCAAGTAGTAAAGACTTCTACTTTATATAAACACAAATATCTTCAATGCTATAATTCACAAAAATATTCGAAAGAATATTTTTATTGGGAATTGATTATCGTTTCTTGAAAGTAATGTTTTTATTGAAGCTATTTTAAGTTATTAGACCGTAACATATTATACAGGTTACTATAAACTGTTTTTTATATCACACACAATAAATATTGAAAGAAACCTTTATATAAAAGAATATATATGCATACGAATTTAATTTCATTACTTCTGTTGTAACTATATAGGATTTATAGTGGGTAATCAAATTATTGGAATTTTTTTTTCTTTTTTAACATTTTTTTTTTCGATTGTCTAAAGAAATACTAGACAAAATGGCCATTTTCTACTATCGATTTAGTTCAAAGTACTATTAGGAAACCAACCACAAGTTGAAGAAGAGCACAAATACTTTGGATCACCTTGTATCATAAAAAGCTATAAATAATTTGTAACTTTAACACATTGTTGCACATATTATGTATAATATTTACATGTTTTGTTGTGAAAATTGCACAATTATTTAGGCAGATATATGTATATATATATACATTGTTTTTTTTCAAAAATTATTATTATTATTATTATTATTATTATTATTATTTATTTTATTTTATTTTATTTATTTTATTTATTTATTTTATTTTATTTTATTTTATTTTTTATTTATTTATTTATTTATTTATTTATTTTTATTTTTATTTTTTTGAAAAGTTGTTAGCTTATAACTGGAATTGATTTCCATAAAGTTTTACGAAATTTACGGAAAATTTGACAAAACATTAGAGAAACATTATTCTTAAACATAAAATTCTCACGTGTAATATTCGATGAAATATGAGCATTTATATTTTATATTAGTAAATGTTATTTTACTGCGCACGTGCGAAAGGTAGAAATTTTTTTATTATATACGTTGAAAGCTAGATATATTGGACAACATTTGTCAAAAGTTCATTTGAATAGAGTAAAAATTAAGCAAATTGTCGGCACAAGAACGAGCTAGATTTTAGGTATTTTTCAGAGTTGAAATTTCATAACGGATTTTTCATATACTGCGTATTTAATTTGAAGATCCAAGTTTTGTCAACCACGTTGCAAAAATTCCTTTTTCTGAAAAATACCTTACGAACTCACAAATCTTAGTAAATAAATAAAAATATGTTAGAGTACAAATCTATAAAGGTCTTTTCGCAAAAAAGTACTTTTGGAGCGTGGTTGAAATAATTAGAACTTCAAATTAAATACGCGGCATATAAAAAACACCTTATGAAATTTCAACTCTGTAAAATACCTAAAATCTAGATCGTTCATGTGCCGACAATTTGCTTAATTTTTATTCTATTCTAATATAAACGCCTGACAAAAGTTGACCGATTTATCTAGCTTTCAACCTATGTAATAAATTTTTTTCTATGTTTCGCGCATGCACAGTAAAATAATATTTACTAATCTGCCTAAATAATAGTACAATTTCCGCAATAGAACGTTAATGTGAATCTCAAGGGGGATAAAAAATTTGTTCATGTTATCAGTAGTTCATGCTATCAGTAACTAATCTTCATATAACTAAACTAAACTTGTGGGAACAGTTCATTTTTAGAAGTAATTCATGTTAACAGTGTTCACGTTAATGAGGTTCGACTATAAATATTATACATAGTATGTGCAACAATGTGTTAAAGTTACAAGTTATTAATAGCTTTTTATGATACAGTGTGATCCAAAGTATTTGTGCTCTTCTTCAATTTGTAGTTGGACACTAATTTCGCTCTGAACTAAATCGGTAGCGGAAAATGTGAGTTCTATGTATGTCTGAAGGCCTGGGACATTTTGTCTAATATTTTTTTAGACAATCGAAAAAATGTTAAAATAATAATAATAATTTGATCACCCATTGTATACAGTTTAAATAAATTATTTGAATAACGGTGCAATTCTTACTTTATTCTGGGATGCTTTGGTGTGTTAGGATTGCTGTTGTTTTCAGAATCCATAGTTGCACAGCGTCCCCTGAAGGTGTTGGTTTTGGGTAGTGTCATAACCAGGTACGGGCCCATTGGAAAGTCCGATTTCATACCTGAAGGCTGACAATAATAGTTTGGCCCACTCACAGTTGAAATTTCTGTCTTGTCTGGAATCTGTTAAATACAGAAAAGAGGGACTATTGTTAAATATTAAAAGCACTAATTTTACAATTAAAATAATCTGGTGTAGCACTCACACAACTTTCTCTTACCCTGTATTTCAGTTCCATTAAAGACAGATCATAGATTAATAGGTAAGATAATATATACAGTACATAAAAATACTTTAAAAACAATTTTAGAAACTATTTTTGCATATAATTCTTAGTGAAGTGAGCTACAGCCCCTTCAACCCCGCACTGCGAAATAGTACCAACATTCAAAACTTGCACACACCTTTTCTAGAAATTTACCAGTCTCAATCAAACTTTTCAAGGGGCACCCTCGTCTGACATTCAAAATACTAAATGTAAATTTCGTTTTTAAATAATGCTGGTAAACGTCAAACACACATATCAATCGCTAATTTAACTGCTTGGTTTTCGTATTCAAAGGCTCTTAAAATGCATGATTATTACAAAAAAAAAAAAAAAAAAAAAAAAAAAAAAATCGCTGTTGAAAATTACACTTTAAACAATACTTTATCTATAAAAAATATATAAAAGGTAACAAACCACTTTAAAACACGTAGATAAAATATTTTTATTAAAAACTACACAAAGCTTTTCGCCATTATAACAATACCATCATCAGGTGTAATTGCGTTACATAGAACCAGCAATATATAAATAAAGAAGTTCAAACGGTTTAAAGTTACGTTTACAATAAAATTTTTTTCATTTCAGTATCATTCTCAGTATTTTTTTTCTCTCTATGAGCACAACGTGTGCCATATTTTATGAAGTGATGCAGCATCCTTGGAGCATACGTTGTGCTCATGAAGAAAGAAAAAAAAAATTACTGAAATGAAAAATTTTTTATTGTAAACGTAACTTTAAGCCGTTTGAACTTCTTTATTTATATATTGCTGGTTCTATGTAACGCAATTACACCTGATGATGCTATTGTTATAATGGCGAAAAGCTTTGTGTAGTTTTGAATAAAAATATTTTATCTACGTGTTTTAAAGTGGTTTGTTACCTTTTATCTATATATATATAAATGAATGTTTGTCTGTATGTCCTTTATAAAATCGTAAACGGCTTGACCGATTTCGACCATTCTTTTTTTGTTTTTTTCCTTATAGGTCAGGGATGGTTTAGGAAAAAAAAAAAAATTGAAAAAATTCGCCCCACAAAGGGGGAGAGGGGGGCAAAACGTAAATTCAAAAAATCCTTCATATCTCAAACAAAAAAACAGATATCCGTAAAATTTTTGCTTTAAAATATAGCTAATATAAATGTCTAAAAACCAATTCTGGAATTTTCGAAATTCGGAGGGGCAGTAGGGGCAAAAACAATTAGAAATACAGTTAGGCCTTTCAAAATTTGTACAGATAGGTCTCAATAGCCTGCAAGTCGAATGGGGATATTTTCGAAAGTGTAAAGTTATTAGGAGGGGAGAGAAGGGGAGAGAGGGGGGGCAAAAAATAAAATAAAAATAGAGTTAGATCGTTCAAATTTAGTATATAGAGGTTTTCGATACTTACAAATCGATTACGGATATTTTCGAATTTGTAAAATTATTAAGAGGTGCGGGAAGGGGGGGGGAGCGGTAAGGGGGGGGCTATGGGCAAAAACAAATAGAAATACAGTTAGGGCATTCAAAATTGGTACAGATAGGTTTTAAAGGCCTGCAAGTCGAATGGGGATATTTTCGAAAGTGTAAAGTTATTAGGACGGGCGAGAAGGGGGAGGGGACGGGGGGGGCAAAAAAATAAAAATAGAGTTAGATCGTTCAAAATTGGTACACAAATGGTTTTCGATACTTAAAATCGAATGCGGATATTTTTGAATTTGTAAAATTATTAGGAGGGGCGGTGAGGGGGGTGGGGCGGTAAGGGGGGTCTATGGGCAAAAACAAATAGAAATGCAGTTAGGCCGTTCAAAATTGGTACATATTGGTTTTATAGGCCTGCAAGTCGAATGGGGATATTTTCGAAAGTGTAACGTTATTAGGAGGGACGGGAGGGGGGGGCGGAGGGGCAAAAAAAAAAATAGAGTTAGATCATTCAAAATTGGTACATAGAGGTTTTAGATACTTACAAATCGATTGCGGATATTTTCGAAATTTTAAAATTATTGGGAAGGTGGGGGGAAGAGTGGTGGGCCAAAAAAATAAAAATAGAGATAGATCGTTCAAAACTGGTGCATAGAGGTTTTAGATATTTACAAATCGATTGCGGATATTTTCGAATTTGTAAAATTATTAAGAGGTGCGGTAAGGGGGGGGGGCTATGGGCAAAAACAAATAGAAATACAGTTAGGGCATTCAAAATTGGTACAGATAGGTTTTAAAGGCCTGCAAGTCGAATGGGGATATTTTCGAAAGTGTAAAGTTATTAGGACGGGCGAGAAGGGGGAGGGGACGGGGGGGGGCAAAAAAATAAAAATAGAGTTAGATCGTTCAAAATTGGTACACAAATGGTTTTCGATACTTAAAATCGAATGCGGATATTTTTGAATTTGTAAAATTATTAGGAGGGGCGGTGAGGGGGGTGGGGCGGCAAGGGGGTCTATGGGCAAAAACAAATAGAAATGCAGTTAGGCCGTTCAAAATTGGTACATATTGGTTTTATAGGCCTGCAAGTCGAATGGGGATATTTTCGAAAGTGTAACGTTATTAGGAGGGACGGGAGGGGGGGCGGAGGGGCAAACAAAAAAAATAGAGTTAGATCATTCAAAATTGGTACATAGAGGTTTTAGATACTTACAAATCGATTGCGGATATTTTCGAAATTTTAAAATTATTGGGAAGGTGGGGGGAAGAGTGGTGGGCCAAAAAAATAAAAATAGAGATAGATCGTTCAAAACTGGTGCATAGAGGTTTTTGATATTTACAAATCGATTGCGGATATTTTCGAATTTGTAAAATTATTAGGAAAGACGGGAGGGGAGGCGAAGGGGGAAAATAACAGAAATAAGAGTTAGAGCATTTTGGGAATTTTTTTCGAAGGCAGTGAGAACCCGCTGCGACATTTTTCCTAATTAGATTTTGTTTCGCTTTTTTTTTTTTTCACGTGATAAAAATTAATGCAATTTTGAGAATTCAGTAATTATAGTGATTCATTTAAAAATTGGGTCCAGCGAAGCGGGCGAAGCCTGCTAGTATATTATATATACACGTGAAATGTTTTCTAATTTTAAACTTTTAATAGTTTTTAATCTTAATACTTTATCTACCAAACTTATGAGAAAGCAATTATTATTTCTAAGCAGCTTTCCTAGGCTTGTTAAGCTTTAGCTACACACTTGTCTCAAATAGATTCAATGGAAAAGAATATAGTCACTTAATTTTGGGTAACACTTTATATTGTATATAATTTATAGACACATGTCATAGCGTACTTAAATTGAGCGCAGTGGGAAAAGGACATAACACACTTGCATCAAATTTACTTCCAGCATTTTTGGGTCTAGTCCTAATACATACGAATTATTTTATGTGGCATTATAAACAAATGATGAATGGTTTTCATACCATATCCCATACTAAGCATGCTTTAATGCATACAATAAATATATATTCATTTCATTTTGATGAATTAAAAGGTGAAGGCTTTGATGACTAACTAATTAGACAGGTGAAGCCAAGCTAGTATTTGAGGTGCTTATAAGTGTATAAACATCTTATGTAACAAATTAGTAAATTTGGGAAAATTAACAGTAAAGAGATAATGGAATAGCTAAAAACCATGTAACATAACAATTTACTATGTTGATAACTGCATTATTAGGATACTTTAAAGTAGGGTAGGATGGGGTAAATGGATGGAAAATTTAGTTTTTATTTTTTAAATCCTGCTCGTACTCTCAACACTCATTATCCCATTGTAAAAATTGCTACAGCAGGGGCATTCATTAATGTATAACGCTGAGAAGGTTTTATAAATAAATAAAAAATAAAGAAAATGTTTTACCCCAATAAAAAAATTAAAATTAAAGTGGTGTGGTCCAAGCTCACGTTTCTAAAGCTCACACTAGAGGAATCGTGGCTGAAGCTCACATGCACCAGTATCTCGTGTTCCAAGCGCACAAATATATTCACCCCTTTCCCCGACGCATCAACTTGACAGATGGGAAGAGACTAATCCCTTTTTCAGAAGAGAAGAGGGGAGGGGGGGTCGAGGAAGATGGTTTTTTCGAAGCGCAATTCAGTTGATGAGTTATTTTTTGAACTAGGGCAAGAAGAACTAGGAATAAAATAATTAAATAAAATTATTTTCTGTTTATTTACATAAGTTTAACAAAAATACTTTCGGGGGGGTGGATAAAATATATATATATGTCAGGAATATGGCCCGAAATGTTCGTTCATGTATTTATTTAACTCAGTTTTATTTAATAAGTCAATCTTAAGTACTATATATGTTTAAAATAGAATTCACGGATTATATATAAGACTACACATAATTTGTGGAATGTCTTTGTTATCAAAGTTAATTATTGTATTTTTTAACTAGAAATCGGAACTCAACAATACGAAGGTACAGTCTGAAAAAAAAAAAAAAAAAAAAAAAAAGATTAATGTCAATTTGGACAATATCTGGAACGCAAGTGTGTTCAGTTTTTTCCATTATTTCCTATATTTTTAATGGTTCCTTTGCATTTCTACGACTTCGCCTTGCAACATCGCCAAGCTATTTTGGTGTCACTTCTTCTAAACAAATGATGTCTGAAACCCTCTGTAACAAGACAATCTTTACCATTCCTAGTTTTCATAATTTCAACGTTTTTCATATTGTACAGTACGTGCAACATACAGGAACACAAGTGCAAGAATGACCCCACACACTTACGAAAAGGGAAAGGTGAACAGGGGATAAATAGGGCCTGAATCTCACTGGCTATTGTGACTCCTACTGTGAATTTGAGATACGAGTTACGTGCGCTTCGGCTACGGTTTAATCTAATCCCACCTGTCAAGTTGATACGTCGGAGGAAAGGGGTGAATATATTTGTGAGCTTCGGACACGAGATACTAATCTATGTTAGCTTCAGCCACGATTCCCCTACTGTGAGCTTGAAGCATGTGCGCTTCGACCACGGCGCCATTAAAGTTACCTCCAATTTACCCCACTTGGAGGTATGCCTATAAACCCTATTCAAATTGATGTTAAAATTGTGAGAGGTAAAGTAGTGCTCAAACAACAATTAAAACCTTTATAAAAAATATACTTTCATTAAAAAAAAAAAAAAAAAAACGGTTTCTAAAAATACGGTTAAAAATAAAAATTGTCAATTCTGACCATTTTTGTTTCGCGTAGACCTACTCATCAAAGACATAAAGTACATAATTGACATGTCTGTAAGTTACTAACTAGTAGAATTTGATTAAGAAGGAATTTTTATTAGAAACATATAAAATTTTACAAAAATCCACGTTTTTGGACCTGAACAAACTAAGTAAATTTATTATTTTAAAATAAGTTACTGTACTTGTAAGAAAGGAATAACTTAAAAATATAATGGTAGGCCATGTTTTAAACTTATATAAGCTCTAAAGAAAAAAAAAAAAAAAGCTGTTTACGTTTGTTATGCAATAATGCCTTTACTTTACTGTAGTTCGCTTCAGAAGGACTGATGTGCCTAGAACTGGCTTGATAAATGTCCAAATTAAGCTAAGGGATCAAAGGAAATGCCCGAAGCAAGTTGTTTATAATATTTTGAAATAATTTTAAACCAAAATAAATTGAAAAATAAATATACGAATAAATAAAAAGTTCTTCAAATTTCCCCTCATGGGGTAAGTTGGAGATAAAATTTTTATCCCCCGCCAACCCACCCCATGTATCTTTTAAAATAAAAAAATAATTGCATATGGATAATTATAGCTTAGGGTATTCTTTTGCTTGTGATAACATATTTTGCCAATTTTTTTTAAATTGTGTGTTGTCTACAACATGTTTTGTTTTATAAAAACGAACAGAATTTAAGGTTCACAATAAGTTTTGTTTAATCAGCACATCGCTCTTTTATTGCCTGTTTACAGAACAATCTATAACGTAGCTGTAACGTTATCAGATTATCCAGTAACAGTGATTCTTCTTTCAATAATAATCTTTTAGTCAATCGTTGCCGCTTTTTTTGCAGCACTCGTGCCTACTTTGTTCACCTGACGAAGGGTCATGCATTTTTTCGGCCTGAAACAATTGTTTCGAGTTCTTGCATTTTATGGTGCTTATTCAAAATTTTGTACTTATTAATCTATTGGTTAACTGAACAAAATTACTTTTAAAATCGGTCAACAAAATAAATTCGGTTTTTCCATTTTTTTTTTTTTTTTTTTTTTTTTTTTTAACCCCCTTGTACAACAGTGCCATCTGCTTTAAGTAATTGGGCGGCAAAATACAATCAACGACAACGGGTTATAGAAATCTTAAATTCCAAAATCATATGTAGTCGAATGAATTGAGGTTTTGAAATTAATTGATATAAAATAATAGTTTTTCTTTCTTTTTTTCTTTCTTTTTTTAAAAATAGTACTCAGCGAAGCGGGAGAAATTTGTTAGTGTTCATTACACAAAACAGACCATAGCGGTATATTTTGTTGAAACGAATTTATTAAAGCTTATGAAATTGTTGCACAAATCCTGAAAAAGTCATATAGCAAACATACTATATTGCCGAGTGCATCTGTAGTTTAATGGTGTTTCTTACAAGGATTTTATTTTTCTGTAAAGCACATTATTATGTTTTTGGATAATAAAGTAATTTACAGTCAGAGAAATATTAAACTTACAAAATTACAATTAAAATAATCAATTAAGTATTCCAAAAATGTAATTAAAAGAGTAATTATTTAAAGAAGTCTTTTTTTTTCTTTGTATTGTTTCTTCTTGTAATATATCACAAACTACAATCGATAAATATAAACAATAATCGAGTTGATAACTACTAATTAGTGCTTTCTATTTCTTGACTTCAACCTTTTTTTTTTTTTTTTTTTTTTTCTGGTGCAACATAGAATAAAAGGATTTTTGCTTTTTAGAAATCTGTGCATTAAGCAGAGTTTACAAAAAATTTAACGGGCTTAACGCGAATAAGAATTCTCTTAAGAAAAGAACTTAACAGCTATGATTAAAAGTTAGGATTTTTACATTAACTTTGGCAGGGCTTTAATTGATTTAACATTTATACTGTTAAACATTTGAACTCATTTGTTCGATTGAAGTTAAAAGTGTACTGCAAATATAGAGAAAAAAAAAATCTTAGATGAATTAGTTTCATAATTAAGTTTCGTAGAAAAAGAATGAAAAGACATGCAATTAAATTTCATTACTCAAAAATAGTAACATTAAAGTTGTACATAAACTCTACCCTCACCCTCCTTCTTCCTCTTTCAATTAAGAAGTTCAACAAAGTCTTATATTTCTGCAGGCAAGAAATACATAAAAAAGAGGATCTCCTCAAAGCTCATTCCCAAAAGGTTAATGGTAATAGGAGTCATAAAATAAGAAGCCTGAGAATTCTGAAGGTAATGTTAAAAAAATTATTTTACGACCATAATAAACCAGCACACTTATTTTCATAAGAATATTTTTCTTTTAATGGCGCGGCACTTGCGATTAAGTATTGACCGGAGAATCGCCGAATTGGTGGCCATTTATGAAAAGACACCCAATGGGCGATCATCGCGACTCCTAATAAGAACATAGCACATCCGCACCTTTTTCGGGATTCGAACCCAGACCCAACCGTGTAAGAATCAGGGACGCTAACCACTACATCGTCTTAGCGACAATTTTAAAAGTGATACCATATATATCAATGCTTAAATATAAAATATCGTTTTTGGTAGAGTTGTAAAGATTGGAAAATATCCAATTTAACTTAATTTTTTTTTTTTTTTTTTAGTATGAACTTTGTTTAGTCGGATTAGATACATTTTTTCTTTAGAGTGAATTTATCTAATTTTTTGCTAAAATAATTTTGCGTTTAGCGTCATGTTTATTCGTGCAACTAAATCCGTGATAACAGAGACATCTATCGAGCGATGTGCTCTAAAAGTTGATCGGCACTAGTTTTTGTCGAGTTGCAACTAAATTTGTATGAAATTCTATGCGTTAGTTCCTGAGCTAGTGCTGATACAAAACTTTGGTAACACAGACGGACGTTTTTAAAAAATGTTCAAAACGTCTTTAGGACATCTTAAAATGTGTAAATCCAACGAAAACCGAGGTCGAAATTTTTTTTCGAGCGAAATACTTTCTTCTTTGAATATGAAAGAACAAGAAGATAGAAAAGGGTATATAAAATCTATTCTTTTTTCTTTTTCTTTTTTAGCAAATTATTTTTGTATTTTACTAGACTGAATCAAATAAAGCTTGTTCTAGAATTTGCTCAAAAAAAAAAAAAAAAAAAAAAAAAATCTCTCATGAATGTGAAAATACTTGATTATTATTACAAAAAAAAAAAAAAAAGTCTATAAAGTCTATAAAAATCAATAGCATAATCTCGATTTTTAAAAATAGATTTCACTTCCTTGTAATTTGACTTTCCTAACAATAGATCATCAGCTAAAATCACTTTCTTACAAAAAGAAATCCTGCTGGCAATTCATTAATTAGTGCATTTCTTAGTCTTTTTTTTATGATGCAAATTAGAGTTAATAGAGTTAACTTTTTATGAGTTAGTATGTAAAGTTTGAGTTATGGAAAAACATGTGGCAAAAAGAACATTCTTGGAAAGAAGGTTTGGGGGAAAGAGGGGGAGGGCAGATAAAAAGAAAAGAAAGGTTTTAATGGCGATGATTACATGAAAGAATTTTTACATTAATTTTGGCTAGCCGTAATTGCTGTTTAACGTTTGCATAATTGGATAATTTAAATCATTTATTATATCTAGATCTTAATATGTGGTGAATATATGAATTATTATTATTAATGTTGTTGTTATTTTTGTAATGTTTCCTTTAATTTTGAAAATAACAAACTAAAAGTGTTTATAATAATTTAAATCTGTAAAAATTTATGAAATACCTTTCATAAATTTCTTTTATCAGCACAAAAGAAAAAGAAGATTGCAAACAAATAGTAAGCATGCTACTCTTACTCTGAAACTAATATGTTGTGGCCATCAGAAAATTTTCTGCTATATTTTCCTATACAAGCTCACACAGTACGAATTATTTATTCATGTTACTTTTCATTATAAAAGAAGACGATTTTCCTCTTAGAGAAGAAAATGAGTTTCCTCGAAAGAAAATGAGTTTTGGGCTCCACAGAAAGCATATAAGTAAATGCTTTTTATTTTCCGAACACTATAGTGAGGAAAGTATTGTAATCATGTCAAAAATCCGAATTTGAGATTTTGATGTTTCTATACGTTTCGAGGTCCCCTGAGTCCGTCTTCACTATTTTTGCGATGATGTATGTATGTGTGTGTATGTATGTGTGTATGTACGTGTATGTATGTATGTATGTATGTGTATGTGTGTGTGTATGTGTGTGTGTATGTATGTGTGTGTGTGTGTGTATGTATGTATGAGTGTGTATGTCTGTGAGTGAACACGCTAGCGTCTAAACGCTTTGTTCGAATAAGCTGAAAGTTGGTACGTATATTGTAAGTCACCATAGTACGAAACCTATTGATTTTGGTGAATCTAGCACTTATAGTTTTTTTACAGGGACACCAGGAAAAATTCTTTATTATGGCCTATGGGGTCAAATTTTTAAAAGTGCGATAGCGTGTAAACGCTTGATTAATCTGAGCAAAAAAATTTTACACATGTTATAGGTCACAGTTGCATGATCTGTATAGATTTCGGTGAATTTAGCACTTACAGTTTTTTTACAGGGGCGCAAAGAAAAATTCTTTATCATTATTGCCTATGGGGCCAAAATTTTAAAAGTGCGACAACATCTAAACGCCTTATTCGATTGAGCAAAAAAATTATACACATATTATAGGCCACAGTTGCACGAATTGTATAGATTTTGGTGAATTTAGCACTTACAATTTTTTTACAGGGGCACAAAGAAAAATTCTTTATCATTATGGCCTATGGGACTAAATTTTTAAAAGTGCGATAGCATCTAAACGCCTTATTCAATTGAGCTGAAAATTTATATGAATATTATAAATCACTGTTGCGCTAACTATAAGCATTTTGGTGAATCTAGCATTTATAGGTTTTTACAGGGACTTAACGAAAAATTCTTTATCATTATGATATATGATGCTCAAAGTTCAGTAGCGTTAAATAAAGCAACGTGTAATATATGGAGAGAAATACTCAAACACTCTATTATGGTTTTATCTCTTTTGTTTGTTTAATAACTCCTCTTTCTTTACTTTATCTACAAAACTGCTAATTACTCAATGTTCGGAAAGTCGAGTGGTATCAATCCAGATTTTTTATTTTGTGTGTGGTGTGTGTGTAAACTCTAATAAAAATTCGTTTCCACAATTTTATCGCCAAACTTATAAGGCAGTACGTTAAAAATATTCAAATTCAAGATATTATAATCTCAGCGATGAAGAAAGCTGTTATAAATAATTTTCTAATTAAGGCATAAAAATAATTACAAGATAAAAATAACTTTTTATATACTATGTTTTTAAATTTTCTGTTGAATCATATAAACGCTACCGAAGGCATCGGGAACCCGTAGATATTGGATAAAAGTAAAAATTCATTGCTATCGTGTTTTAAATTATTATAAATGTTTCAAATGTCTATCTAGCCGGGAAGTTAGTTAAAAATTGATTGCAACATTTGTACTGGTAACGCTGTCGAAGGCAGCAGGGTCCCGAAGCAATTGTTTAAAAGTATTTTTAAAATGCATTTTCACCGTATTCTGAACAATTCTGAAAGTTTCAAATGTCTAGCTAGTCGGGAAGTTAGTTAAATAAATTTTCTGACGAATCATATAAACGCTGCCGAAGGCAGCGGGACGTGAAACAGTTGACTAAAAGTATTAAAAAGTTGCATTGTCACCGTGTTCTGAGCAGTCCGAAAAGTTTCAAATATCTAGCTAGTCGGGAAGTTAGTTAAAAATCGATTGCAAGATTTGTACTTGACAAACAAACAAACAAACAAACAAGAATCGAAGTTGATAAAAACATGGTAATAAGGGATTTTTCACGTGCGGAATATTTCTACATTTTTACACTGATTTCCAAAAGTCAAACAAAGACGTTCTTTTATTATTATTATTATTTATTATTATTATTATTATTATTATTATTATTATTATTCCTTAACTTATTCCTTAACAAAAAAACATATAAACATAAAACGTATATAATATATTTGCTTTCAAATAATTAATGGAATTTTATATTACTTTGGTATCATGAATGATTTTTGAACCGATATTAACTCAATATTTTCTTAAATATACATATTTGAAGTAAAGAAATTTTTAATGAAAATGAATTAGAAATGAAAGCTAAATAAAAAATCTGGAGTGACTCCACTCGACTTTCCGAACATTGAGTAATTAACAGTTTTGTAGGTAAAGTAAAGAAAGAGGAGTTGTTAAACAAACAAAAGAGATAAAACCATAATAAAGTGTTTGAGTATTTTTCTCCATACATTACACGATGTTTTATTTAACACTACTGAACTTTGAGCCCATAGATCGTAATGATAAAGAATTTTCGTTGTGTCCCTGTAAAAAAAACTATAAATGCTAGATTCACCAAAATGCTTACAGTCAGAGCAACATTGATTTATTATATTCATATAAATTTTCAGCTCAACTGAATCAGGCGTTTAGATGCTATCGCACTTTTAACTAGTATGTTGTGGCCACCACATGACTTTCTTCTACATTTTCCTATACAAATTCACTCAGTAAAAATAATTTATTAAAATTATTATTTAAAATATTATCTTCCATGATAATGCAGATGATTTCCAAATTAGAGAAGTAGTATAACAGTAAATATCCAAAAAAAGTCAATTTTATTGTCAATATTACATTTAATATATATATATATATATATTTGTTAAAAATGAAAAAAAAATCGATAACTTCATTTTAAATTATCGCAGATCTATGGTTCAACCATTCGTTTTAAAGGTACTGGCGAGCTCTTTTGAAAGATACCCATCATGAAAATTTACTCCCCTCGAGGGGGAAATTCCCCCCCAGGGGGGAGGGGGAGAAGGCGAGGCTCCTACACATACAAAAAAAATTTCCCAGATGACTATCTCTATTATAAATAATTCTGGTAAATTTCATAATGATTATTAAAAAATAATTCTCTTTATGCACATTTATACAAAATTTTGTACTATACCACCATGTTAAAAATTTAGAAAAAGCGGGATGGCAACGCAACCTGTAAGACAATTTTTACCAAAAGTTGATAGGTACTAATTTATGTCAAGGTGCAACAACATACCAATTTGTATGAAATTCTGTGAAGTAGTTCCTGAGATACAGTTGCCACACACATACAGAGACTGACAGACAAACAGACAGACATTTTCTAAAAAAGATCAAATCGTGTTCTACAGCTCTCAAAACGTGTAAATCCATCAAAAACCCGAGGTCAAAAATTTTTACGAATCCAATACTTTCTTCTATTGAATAAAGAAGAAAGTAAAAATTTGGTCCCACAGGCCGTAATGATAAAGAATTTTTCTTTGTGTCCCTGTAAAAAACTGTAAGTGCTAAATTCACCAAAATCTGTACAGTTTATACAACTGTGTCCTATAACATGTGTACAAATTTTTTGTTCAGATTAAATAAGCGTTTAGACGCTATCGCACTTTTAAAAATTTGGCCCCATAGGCCATAATGGTAATGAATGTTTCTTTGTACCCGTGTAAAATAACCATAAGTGCTAGATTCTCCAAAATCTATACAGATTGAGTATCTGTAACCTATGATATGTGTATACATTTTTTGCTCAATTGAATAAGGCGTTTAGATGCTATCGCACTTTTAAGATTTTGGTCCCATAGACCATAATGATAAAGAATTTTTCTTTGTGTCCCTGTAAAAAAACTATAAGGTCATTGTGCCTAAATGCGACGTGATTTTTGGTAAGTTTATCGCATTTAGGAAACTTATGACATTTTAGTAAACAAATAATTATGAAAAGAAAGAAAAAATGGTTGAATATTATACTCATAGTTCTAAACTAGTGTTTTGAGTAATTTTTTTTCAAGAAATTAAAAAAATATCAGTAATTTATGAAAATATATACCAGCGTCGCATTTAGGAAATTTTTGTCGCATTTAAGGTACTATATCCTAAATGCGATGTTCAAACTCCCTAAATGCAATAATGCATTTAATGCATGGGAGTTACTTTAATATTATTAACACTTTCCAAAGAAGGTTGAAAACTGTTATTAACACATTCCAACAAGGTTGAAGAGTGTTTATGACTTCGGTTTGTCTGTCTGTCTGTCCGTCTGTCCGTCTGTCTGTCTGTCCGTCTGTCTGTCTGTCCGTCCGTCTGTCCGTCCATCTGTCTGTCCGCGCTCTAACTACCGTAAATATTTATGGAATTTTTTGAAACTGATATATGTTATTCAAGATTACTATTAAACGTTCCCTATTGAAAATGGAGTTCATACCTCTACTAGTTTGTGTACAGGGACACCCGAAAATATTTCAAAGCATTGTGTTCTATGAGAGGTATTTTTACAAACCATATTTTCTTACCTTTACTGTAGACATATCTTAATGAAATTGCAATATGTTATTAAAGTTTACTATAGGATGTTTTCTGTATAAAATGGAGGAAATATCACCATCGGTTTATGTACATGGACACTCAAAAGTATTCCAAAGCATCGCGTTCTATGAGAGATATTTCTATAAATCAAATTTTAATAACTTTACTTTCCACGAAGTTTTTGGAAATTTAAATATGGTATTTATATGCACAAAAGAATGCTTTGCACAGAATGTAGCATGATTAGCATTAGATTTACAGGGTGGCACAAAAATATCCAGTTACATTAACAGCTATGAAAAAAAATGGCTAGAATTGTACTTTCGTTTACGTTAAGCGTTTTTAACACATTCTAACATTTTTTAAGGGTGAATGTGATACCTCTTCTGGTTTGTGTACAGGGACACCCGAAAGTATTTCAAAGCATTTTGTTCTATGAGAGGTATTTCTATAAACCATATTTTCATACCTTTATTGTAGACATATTTCAATGAAATTGAAATATGTTATTCAAGATCACTATCGGGCGTTCCCTATTGAAAATGGAGTTTATACCTCTACTGGTTTGTGCACAAGACACCCAAAGGCATTCGAAAGCATTGTGTTCTATGAGAGGTATTTCTATAAACCATATTTTCATACCTTTACTGTAGACATATCTTAATGAAATTGAAATATGTTATTCAAATTCCCTATTGGATGTTTCCTGTATAAAATGGAGGAAATACCACCACCGATTTATATAGAGGGACACTCAAAAGTATTCCAAAGCATTGCGTTCTATTAGCGAAATTTCTATAAATCAAATTTTAATAACTTTACTTTCCACAAAGTTTTTGGAAATTTAAATATAGTATTTGTATGCACAAAAGAATGCTTTGCACAGAATATAGCATGATTAGCCTTAGATTTACAGGGTGGAACAAAAATATCCAGTTACATTAAGAGCTATTTAAAAAAAATGGCTAGAATTGTACTTTCGTTTACGTTAAGCGTTTTTAACACATTCTAACATTTTTTAAGGGTGAATATGATTGTAGTTTTGTGTATCTGCCTGTCCGCCTGTTTGTCTGCCTGTCTGTCTGTCCGAGCTCTAAATCTCATAAATATTTATGGAATTTCTTCAAAGTGATATATGTTATTCAAGTTCACTATCGGATGTTCCCTATTTAAAATGGAGTTTATACCTATACTGGTTTGTATACACGGACACCCGGAAGCATTTCAAAGCATTGTGTTCTATAAGAGGTATTTCTATTGGTTTTACTGTAGACATATCTCAATTAAATTGAAATATGTTATTCAAGTTCACTACTGGATGTTTCCTGTATAAAATGGCGGAAATACCACCACCGATTTATGTACAGGGACAGTTAAAAGTATTCCAAAGCATTGCGTTCTATGAGAGATATTTCTATAAATCAAATTTTAATAACTTTACTTTCCACGAAGTTTTAGGAAATTGAAATATGTTATTTATATGCAGAAAAAAATGCTTTGCATAGAATACAGCATGATTAGCATTAGGTTTACAGGGTGACACAAAAATATCCATTTATATTAAGAGCTACTGATAAAACAATTCTAGAATTTCACTTTCGTTTACATTAAGCGTTTTTAACACTTTCTAACATTTTTAAGTGTGAATATGATTTCAGTTTGTGTATCTGTCCATCTGTCTGTCCGTCTGTCTGCCCGCGCTCTAACTCCTGTAAATATTTATGGAATTTCTCGAAACTGATATATTTTATTGATGTTCACTATCGGATGTTCCATATTGAAAATGGAGTGAATATCTCTTTTGGTTTGTGTACAGGGACACCCAAAAGCATTCGAAAGCATTGTGTTTTCTGAGTGTTATTTTTATAAATATTATCCCTATAGAATGTTCCCCATTCAAAACAACATTAATAGGTCCTGTACAACTAGTTTGTTTACAGGGACAACAACAACAACAACAACAACAACAAAATACCAATGCATTACGGTTTAGGACAGAATTTTTGAAAGTTAAGTCTTTCTACTGCAAAAATCATAAAAATATTGAAATGTATTGTTAATATTCTAAAATAATGTTTTGTATAGAATATGGTATGATTAACTTTCAGGCTACACTAAAATATTCAGAGAGATCAAAAGCTGTAATTATAATTTAATATATATATATTTACGACTTGTGCAAAGTAAAATCATTAAAATTTGGTGCTTAGAAATACCTTCCATAGAACGCAATGCTTTTAAATACTTTCGGATGTCCCTGTATACAAACCAGTGATGGTATTTACTTCAATTTACATGGGGAATATCCGGCAGTGGACTTAAATGATATATTTCAATTTCATTAAAATTTGTTTAAAGTAAACGTATCAAAATACGGTTTATAGAAATATCTATCATGGAACACAGTGCTTTAGAAAATTTTGGGTGTCCCTGTAGACAAATCAGAAGAGGAATTCCCTCCATTTTCAATAGGGAACATCCGATAGTGAACTTGAATACGATATATCAGCTTCAAGAAATTCCATGAAAATTTACAGGAGTTCGACTGCGGACAGACAGACAAACCGAAGTCATTGACACTTTTCAACCTTGCTGGAAAGTGTTAAAAAAAGAACGAAAAATCATGCAGTACGCACTGGTTATTAATACTCTCCAATTGTACGTGCTTGTTGTATCGTATAACTTTCAATATTCTTTGCCTGCATTATCAAACAAAGGAGAGAAGCATAGAAAAATATACAGATTGACTAATTCAATTTAAAACCGCTCTCAGACATCGTTGAAGAACGTTAAAAAGGCTTAATGCAAAAGAAAATCCAGACGTCAGATTATAATTGATCTCTTAATGTATTTGAATATTTTAGTGTAGTCCTGTAAATCTGAAAGTTGATCATATCTTATTCTATACAAAACATTATTTTAGAATATTAAAATACATTTCAATTTATTTATAATTTTTACAGTAGAAAGTTATTTAGATGTGATTTATAAAAATGTCTGTCCTAAAACGCAAAGCATTGGAAGTTCCCTGTACACAAACACGTTGTGTAGGACATATTAATGGCATTTTAAATAGGAAACATTCCATAGTGAACTTTAATAACATATATCAATTTTTCAAAATTCTGAAAATATTTAAGAACTCTTGGGACGAGAGCCAGATAGAAAGACAGACAATCGGACAGAAAGATAACCAAATTAAAATCATATTCGCGCTTAAAAATTGTTAGAAAGTGTTAAAAATGCTTATTGTAAAAGAAAATGTAATTACAGCAAATTTTTATTAATAGCTTATAATGTAACTTAATATTTTTATGTGGCCCTGTAAGATTAATACTAATCATACTGTATTTATAAAAAGCATTCCTTTTTGCATATGAATAACATTTTTCAATTTCATTAAGATTTGTGCAAAGTAAAGTTAATAAAATTTGTTTTGCAGAAATACCTCTCATACAACGCAATACTTGTAAGTCTCCCTGTACACAAAACAGTGGTAATATTTTCTACATTTCACATAGGAAACATCCGATAGCGAACTTGAATAACATATTTCAATTTCATTAAGATTTGTGTAAAGTAACGGTATTAAAATATGGTTTTTAGAAATGCCTCTCATAGAAAAAAAATAGTTTGCAGTACTTTCCGATGCCCCTGTACACAAACCAGTAGAGGTATTCACTCCATTTTTAATAGGGGACATCCGATAGTGAACTTGAAAAACATATATTAGTTTCAAGATATTCCATAAATATTTACCGGAGTTAGAGCGCCGAAAGACAGAGAGATGGGCTGACAAACAGATACACAGATACACAAATTGAAATTATATTCACACTTAAAAATTGTTAGAAAATGTTAAAAACGCTTAATGTGAACGAAAGTGCAATTCCAGCAAACTTTTCTTAATAGCTCTTTATGTATCTGAATATTTTTTTGTTGCTCTGTAAAACTAATACTAAACATACTATATTCTATAGAACGCAGTCTTTTGTGCATATGAATAACACATTTCAGTTTCATTAAGCTTTGTGGAAAGCAAAGTTATCAAAATTTGGTTTATAGAAATACTTCTCATATAACGCAATGCTTTGGTATGCTTTCAAGTGTCTCTGTGCCCAAACCAGTGGTGGTATTTACTCCATTTAATATATAAAACATACGATAGTGAACTTGAATGACATTTCTCAATTTCATTAAGGTTTGTGTACAGTAAAGGTATTAAAATATGGTTTATAGAAATATCTCTCATAGAACACAATGCTTTGTAAAAGGTTTGGATGCCTCTGTGCACAAACCAGTAGAGATATTAACTCATTTTTCAATAGAGAACATCCGATAGTGAACTTAAATAACATATATCAGTTTCAAGAAATTACATAAATATTTACTGGAGCTAGAGCGCGGACAGACAAACAGACAGATACTTAAATTGAAATTATATTCACAGATGAAAATTGTTAGACAATGTTAAAAACGCTTAATGTAAACGAAATTGAAATTATAGCAAATTTTTATGAACAGCTCTTAATGTAACTGAATATTTTTGTGTGGCCCTGTAAATCTAATGCTAATCATGCTATATTCTACGCAAAGCATTCTTTTGTACATATGAATAACATATTTCAATTTCATTAAACTTCGTGGAAAGTAAAGTTATTAAAATTTGGTTTATAAAAATACCTCTCATAGAACGCAATGCTTTGGAGTACTTTCGAGTGTCCCTGTGTACAAACTAGTGGTGGTATTTATTCCATTTTATATATGAAACATCCGATAGTGAACTTGAATAACATGATTCAATTTCACTAAGATCTGTATACAGTTAAGGTATTAAATATGGTTTACAGCAATACCTCTCATAGAATACAGTGCTTTGGAATACCTTCGGGTGTCCCTACAGGAATTAAAGCGCGGACAGACAGACAGACAGACGGACAGAGGGACAGACAAGTCTAAGTCACTTTTAAACCTTGTTGGAAAGTGTTGAAAAGGAAAAAAATGCTTAAACTTTCCTTAATATATCAACTGTAAAATTCGCCGCATTTAAGGGATAAAATTTGTCGCATTTGGGAAAATGGTGTAAACAGACCCTTAAATGCGATAAAAATTTAGACCCCTCTTTTTAAAAAAATGTAGTATTTTTTTTTTTTTTCTTCTGGTAGGTATGAAGGGTATTGAAGCACATGACGTAACAGTGTTTATTTGATCTTGAAAGATGAAAGGATAAAATTACAGTTACTATTTGAAAATATTTTATCGCAATTAGGAAAAGACGTCGGAAAGCCATAATGGACAATGTTTACTGCAAAAGAAAATTCTACTAGAAAAAACCTTTAAAATTTAATGAAAAGTTTCGCGAACCGTTCTTGAAATGTGTATGTTCCATTATGATTTAAAAGTTTGTGATTTAAGCATTTAGATTTTCAGTAGAAGAACTTTGTCGCATTTATGGGTTATCGCATTTAGGCACAATGACCTTAAGTGCTAGATTCACCAAAATCTATAGGGTTCGTGCTATGGTGACTTACAATATACGCACCAACTTTCAGCTTATTCGAACAAAGCGTTTAGATGCTAGCGTTTTCACTCACAGACATACACACACACACATACATCCACACACACACACATACACACACACATACATACACCATCCTAAAAATAGTGAAAACGGACTCAGGGGACCTCGAAACGTATAGAAACATCAAAATCTGGAATTCGGATTTTTGACATGATTACAATACTTTCCTCACTATAGAGTTCGGAAAGTAAAAATGGTATTAAAGATGCATTATAAATAACTGATTTTTACTTTCCGAGCACTATAGTGAGGAAAATATTGTAATCATGTCAAAAATCCGAATTTGAGATTTTGTTGTTTCTATACGTTTCGATATCCCCTGAATCCGTTTTAACTATTTTTGCGATGATGTATGTATGCGTGTGTGCCCCGGAACCCGCAACTGCGGACCTGTGTGCCTATACACACCTTCCAACTGCGGACTTACCGCCAATTGCGGACGTCCGCAATTTGAACTGAGCTCATTTTCGACATCCTTGGACCTAATTTATGCTAAAAAATTTATTTTTATAGTATTTTGATAATGTCCGCTATTTGCCGGATATAAGGGGTGTTGTGTATTCTGTGCTGTGTATTCTGTCAAAGCAAGTGTGTATAGGTACTTTCAGAGGTCCGCATTTTGTCTTCAGTATGTGTACTATCTGTAGGTCCGCGGTTGTGCTATTTAAATGTACATGATGTGTATGTCCGCGGTTGTGCTATTTAAATATGCATGGTGTGTATGTCCACGGTTGTTCTATTTAAATAAGCATACAGATTTCTGTCTTCTTTAATATATATTTTTTTATTTACTAGGGGAAAAAATGTTACTGTTATTGTTAAAAGATATCATTTATTTATTTATTTATTTGTCATTTACCTCCTGCTGGCTTTTGAAATTTTAGAATAAAAATTAAATTTTTATTGTTTTTATCCAAATATATCTAGTTTGTTTCATTAGATATTTTTATCCTGTTGCCCACTCGTGCATCTTGTTGAAAAAGTCTGAAATGACGTTTATGATTATAAGATTTAAATTAAAATTTTACATTTATTTTATTTTATTTTATTTTATTTTTTAAATCAGTTATAATATAGCAAACTGCGACTAAAATGAGACGGCAAACTTGTTTTTTTTTTTTTTTTTTTTTTTTTTTTTTCCTTAATTAATCAGTATCAAATTTTCTCTGCGAGTGATTTTGCGTTTAATTGTGTAAAAAGCGTCATATATTTGCAGTTTTTTCAAAAAACACTATCGAAATTTTAAACATTGTAATTTATTACTGCTTAGTGTAAATATTCAGGCATAATTGATAAATTGATTTAAATACGTGAGATAATATGCATGGAATGATGCATATTATCGCACGCAATTAACATTTCGAAGTTATTTTATTAATATTTAAAAATAATTAGAGAAAATCAATTAGTAAATTGAGTAAGTTGTTCGTTAAACTGGAAAATCATAAAATAAAAAGAAATATGGTTTCATGATAAATTTCATTTAGTATTTTGCACAACTCTTTCACCGGAATTATCAAATAAAGCGCATAAGGACCAATTTTCTAGATCTAGAAGTATTTATATCTTCAGTTCTGAATTCAAAGCCATTAATTATTTAAGGGTTTTTTTTTTAATCCTTTATATTATAATTAATGTTATTATTTATATATTTTTTTGTTGCGCTATTTGTTATTTCATTTATATGTTTTTAATTTTTATATTTTTATTTATTTTTATTTTATTCTTGCATATTAGAATAAGAAATTTACTTTACCGTTTTCAGTAAGAAATTACAGAAATTAAATTTTAATGAATTCGAAGTAGTGCAGATAAAATCGTACGTCACACACCTACAAGTGCGGATACCCTATGTACATGTTAAAATCCGAGCGTTTGTCACAAACGTGAAAATACGAACGTTCATCACACACTTGAAAATGAGGACATTCTTCACACACATGAAAATGCGGACGTCCGTCACACACATGAAAGTGCGGACGTCCATCACACACATGAAAGTGCGGACGTCCGTCACACACCTGAAAGTGCGGACGTCCGTCACACACCTGAAAGTGCGGACGTCCGTCACACACCTGAAATTGCGGACGTCCCTTACACACCTGAAATTGCGGACGTCCCTTACACACCTGAAATTGCGGACGTCCATTACACACCTGAAATTGCGGACGTCCATTACACACCTGAAATTGCGGACGTTCGTATCACACACACCGGAAAGTGCGTACATATGGCGCACATCTTAAAATACGGACTTGCAGCACAGGATTTGGCCGTATTTGTGAAACGTCGAGTTGCAAAAATCATTATTATTATTATTAGTATTATTTTAGATTTAAAAATATATAAATGATCTGATGTGTCACTCACACGACTTTCTTTTACCCTGCATTTCAATACTATAAAGATGAATTTCTGCAATTATTTCTTTTTAACTGATGTTAATAACAGGTGTACATACAAATCAATCTCTAAAAATTAGACTTTCGTTTTCAGAGAACCTCAAAACGTGATATTATACAAAAAAAAAAAAAAAAAAAAAAAAAAAAAACAGAGGTGAAAATAGAGCTTTTAAAAATATTTTTCTTACAGTATAGGTATGAAAAATCGATTTTCCTTCCTGAGCAATGCTCGTCGGCATAGTAAAATGCAGCAAATTAATAAGCTTTTATTAATAACTTGACTGGATGTATGTAACTATTAATGTATGTAATGGAATCTTGAAATTCAATTTTCAGCCACCTCCGGTCGTCCGATTGACCTAAAGTTTTGCACACGACTTCATAATCAGTGGCAATCATGAAAAACGATAGTTTTTTGAGTGACGCAAGCGGAGGGACAAACGGGACGCTGCGAACTCATATATACGGCTAGTTTGACATCAAACATATTTGTAAAAGCCGACACTTAATATCTCAGCAAATATGCCATATTTTGTTCTGATCTTTTCAAAATAATCTTTTATCTTCGGTCTTAATCTATCCTGAAAATTTTACATTTCTACATGCAATATGTTTTGAGATCTGAATCTCAGTTTTAAGCCAAAATGGGAAAACGGTTGGTGTAATAGACTGGAATTCTGAAAAATATCTCTAAAACGGCTCGAAGGATTTTCATATAATTAATATATGTTGTTAATAGGATCTTTTTGAATCTAGTAACGTTTTCGTTTTTTTCAGGAAAACTCTTGTTTTTTATATAAATCGCTTTAAATATGGAACTATATTACTCCGCCAATTACATGTGTTTCTTCGGGTGAAAACGCTGTTAAGCGGTTCTTACTTGTGAGGTATGTGGGCTGGTTCATTGACCGACTTCAATGCAGCCAATAAATTATTTAGATTTTTTTTAACGCAAAAGTACTTTATTACATGTTTAAAATATTTATTGTATATATACTAAGTCAAATTCACTTAAATATATTTTCTCTTCTGTTATGAAAAAAATATTTTTGATTTTAAAATTTCATATTTAGTCAAAAAAATTATTTAGATAATATTTTAAATAAGGAAGTATTTTGTAATTTTAGTTATTCCATTTTATCATAATAATGATGAATGTACAATTTTTTAAAGCGAAAAATTTTTTAATCATTCATTAACATCGATTTTATGCTCAATCGCTCAATTTATCGCTCAATGATTTGCGATTCAATATTCATGTATCATTCCGCGTCGGGAATGGAAAAAAACAGAAAATAGAGTTTTGGCGCCATCTATCGTTTTTTATTTAAAACATACACTTCCGTAAATACATATATATATATATTTTCTTTATTAAAATTAAAAATCTCTTTTGAAAATACAGTTAGAATTTATTCATTTATTTATTTTTCAGACTTTAAAATGACACATATTTAAAATGTTAACATAATCAAAATTTCTTTTTATTATTATTTAAAGCAATAATGACTAGGAGATGAAACAGCGCTTACACTGTTTATTAGAAATAACATCAGTGGTGGCTGGTGCACATAAAATCTGTCGTGGCCGCAAAATCCTTCATGTTCCCATCCACACTATACCTCTGGGGATCACCAAAGCGGGAGGGGGGGGGGAATCGCCAGTGGATCAAAATATTGATGGCATGTCTCCGGAACATCTCTTGGGGTGCGACCCAGACCGTCGCCAATTACCCATAGCGCAGTACTGGTGCGACGTTAAATCCAACCTAACTACCTACCTACGTACAACCATGATCATATTTATTTTTTCCATGTAAAGTGACTTCATAACAGAAGAACAATGTCACTGGGAGAATTTTTTTCAAAATGGCAAATAGAGTACCTTCATGAACTTGTCGTTTTTAGTTAATAACTTCTTTAATTAAAATGATAGAAATTTCTAAGCAGCTGAACTGTCTTCCTTGGAGTATTCGGAACACATTGATACCTCTCATGATGCGAAGGACCCTGCCCTCCGATAGAAGATGCTGTTGCAGACAAAAAAAAAAAAAAAAAAATTGACGCCAGTGACAGTAACTTTTTTTTAATATATACAGATATTTTTATTAAGTATAATTTTTATGTTTAAATTGGATAGATGTTGTCGCATAATGGTATTGTGTCAAAAATAGCTGAAAATTGTCATCTCTGGTCGAAGGACACGAAGCAATAAAAAATTACAGTTTTTTTTTTTTTTTTTTTTTTTTTTCAAGTTTATTTAAGAATCATAAAAAAAAAAAAAAAAAAAAAAACGCTCTTATGCAAATTTGATGTGCATTACTTCTGTGAAATTACGATTTTATATTTTCGATCTAAATCTATCAAATGTAAAATTAAAATCTGCGAATAAATTTCAAATAAAATGGATTTACATTTGTTTCTAGGCTGCATAATTCACCTAAATGTTACGATTTGCAGCAAATCACTTACAATTTTGCATAATAAGAATTAGTATATTACAGACTCTAAAGAGTTTATAAATACGTAAAGAAAAGAGGTCCGATGCGAATCTAATACAGGACTCGAGTACTTAATTAAATTTCTTTTTAAAAAATTTTTGTTTGTATAATTTTAATACAATGTAATCTTAATTTTTGATTCAAGTATAGAAAAACAGTACAAAATAAATAAATAAAATATTTGCTTTAAAATATAAAGTTTATAGTTTTTTAGCAACGTTCACTATGTACATTTCAATAAAAATTCAAACCATTGTACATGTCCCCCCTCCCCCCTTATTTTAAATCATATTTCGAAATTTTTATTATTTTATTTTCAAAATTATTATTATATGAATTTCAAATTAAATGATGAAAAAAGGCATTTCACAGGTGGACTTTCTAATGATTCCTATTTCCTATTCATGGATGTTTCAGAGAAAATCACGGCAACCTAGAATGGCTTAGCCAATGAGCTTATAAAGCAAAACATTTCGGTCACTGATGGGAGTATATATTTTTTATAAATTGATGTTAAACATTTTCAGTATTCTTTGTCGTTTTAATAGATTTTTCCATAAAATGTGACAATACGACCAAATTCTGAACTAGTAGTTATCTGAGATAGAGATTTTAAGTTTTTGAAATATCATGCGTAATCAGATGTTTTAAAAGCAATTAATTTTGTATAACTTGACTGCATAGTCACTCTACTATAGCAGACATGCCAAGATACTACTAACGAAAAATCAGTTTCATACCACAATAAAGAAAAAGTAAAACTTATCCTATTAAATTGCAGATAATTATTACGAAAGAATACATTAAAAAATTCAGGTATTAAGATTACGGACAATCCATAATCACTTGGCATCTCTGATATAGTGTCACTTTTCTGCATTGTTACATATTTTCCGGCCATTTTTACATTTTATTTTATTGAATCTCCAATGAAGTTTTTCTAATCACTTTCATTCACTTCTTAAATTTATAATACCTTATGAAAGATTAAAAAAGAAATATATCTTGTTAAATAAACGAATTTTAGTCTTTTTGTATAAGCTGACAGATACATGGGTGTACAAAATCAAAGGAACAATCTGTTTTCCCATTATCTTTTACACATAATTTTCAAACAAATAAACATAGGCGCATAAAAATTGGATGGCATATTTGTTATCATATCATTAATCGAATTTTATATAAAGTAAAAAGTAAGTAAAACTTAAGTAAAATTTGTCAAGTAAAATTTTTTAAAAAGAAAGGAAAACGTAATGAAACATGACCATAAGGATGCATTACAGACAAGTGAAGACGCACATGCATCTATGTGTTAGATTAAAACCGGATGTTTCTTTTTGTATTCACTTTTCTGTTTCTTTTCTTATTTTTTCCTCTTTCTCTTTTTGCATGTGAATAACTTTTTAAAAAATATTCATACAAACGTGAAAATTTTATAAGATGTTCATTATAAAATTATTTTTCAACATCTTTGTTATTCTGATGATTCTCATAGTTTACAAATTAGTAATTATATATTTTCAAAACACCCGTTATAAAAGTAAAAGTGAATTGAAAACAGAAAGAAAAGTCGGGATTAAGTTTAACATTTGCAGGCATGGGTGTCTTCTTCTATCTGCATTTCATCTTTAACACAATTTTTCTTATACTTTTTTTCCCCCCAAAAATTGTTGAATTTTTCCATTTTTTCCAAAGCTTACATTTGAGAAAAATGAATGATTATTATTTTAAAAAGAGTTGCTTATGCTAAAGTTATATAAAATTCGATTAATGATACGATAACGAACATGGCATCCAAATTTTATGTTCATATCTTTATTTCTTTAAAAATTATGCACGAAAGAAGAATCATCATTAGGAATTTGTTGAGGACTACCCCCCCCCCTCTTAGTATATTATAAACTACATTGTACATCGCATGTTTTTAGTAATTTTTTTCTCTTTCCTTTGAATATTCGCCCCACCTTGTTTAGTTATATTGCACTTTGTTGTTTTGTTACCTACTTAGTGTTGTCAAACAGGTTGCCAAATGGTCAAACGCTAGGGTTCAATGAGGTGAAAGTCGATCCCTGAGTTTGACGAGTGGTGAGATTCAGAGATAAGAGAAAATTTTAGATAAAGATAAAACAGAGGATTCTGATTAAAAATTTTAAAACAAGACATATGCATATGTACGTTTGTGTGTATATTTTTTACAGAAGAATTAGTTTCATAAAAAAGTACAAAATTATTATTACATAAATTGGCCATTTCTATTAGAAGGGGGGAAAATATTGTTTCAAACGTAATCTTTATCGATTGCTTCTTTATATTTTTATCTTTGTCTGTCTCTAACTTTTATTAAAAAGAGGTAGAGAGAACTAGAATGAAATATTAACAATTGGGTGTGTGGGGGTAGAAAATAATCTGTCGGAAAATTACTCTATTACTTGACGTTTCGAGATTTTTCAACGCACAAATATTTTATATTTTTACGCATGATAAATGCTGAGGTATCAGTACTTCCTTTCCAAAAATAAACAAGAACAACAGCGAAAAAACATGCGGCGCATAGATTACAAAATATGATTACAAACACTTTGCAAGTTTTGGAGAAAAATCATTAAAAAACCCGTAAGGCTGTAAAAATAAGTGCTACCTGGGTTTGAACATGGCACTTTCCATTTATCACATTTTTAGTAGATCATCTCGGCCACTAGTGGGTCTGGATGATAATGTAAAGGAAATGAAAGGTTAAAAAATTTGTTTTATTTGATTTTCATTCGTCGATTAAATTCAGTAGTGTTAATGCACCAGTGAATTAGCTAGTACTACTAACTTTACTTGATTTTAGTTGAAGTTTAAATTTCTTAAAAGTAATTCGTTGTTTTTGACGACTTGTAATTTTGCTCTAATGTTAATGCTTGGTTTCGTTTTTCGTTCTGAAGAAAAATGCATGTGTCATTAGGTGGATTAATGCTAATTCTTTTCACAAATCTACCTTTGCGTGAGACACCCTCCATGCATATCTATTTAAAAGTCTTCAGGCGGATTTCGGAAAAAACTATGGAAAAACTCTAATGGTTAAGCAAACAAGCTGGCCCATGCTTAGGCAGGTGCGAAAGGTGCAGTTGCACTAGGCCGCAAAATATAAGCAGATGCAAATATATATATTTATTCTTTTTTCCTAGAATATTACATTACTTTTTTTTTTTTTTTTTTTTTTTTTTTTTAATTAGGCTTTTAGAATAAAAAAAAAACACTATTTAGAAATGCGATCTAAAAATATTCCTTTTTAACACTTTTCAATAGTGTTTACCGAAAACAGATGTTTATTCAAGTTTACTTTGGCATATTCTCTAATGAAAATGACATGAATAGAGGAAACGTTATTGTGTACAAGAACTCACAAAAGAGTTTTCAATCATTTCATTATGGTCTATCAGAGGATATTTTTTTTTTAAGTATATATTAATAACTTTATACTATGTACAACATAAAGAAATTGACATAAATTATTCATATTTATAAAATGACCCACTTTTTATTTTTGTTATTTTTATTATTTTTTTTTTTTTTTTTTAAGAATACGACAAAGTAAGTACTTATGATTGTTTAGAGTCTCCAAAAATCGTTCAATTACGCTATGGGATTGAATTTAGGTAAAAATGGCAGCAAAAAAATGGCACCGGAAAATATGGCAACGGAAAGGATGGCAACCGGAAAATATGGCAATGGAAAAAATGGCAACGGAAATAATGGCAACGCTAAAAACTATAATAATCATTATTAATGAATAAAGTTGAAATTATTTTCAAAATTATGATTTTAAAATAACTTAATCTTAACAGATAAAAATTTTTAAATGATAACTGTTATCTATCTCATATATTTTTGGTTTAAGTATGTAAAAAGTATCATTTTGCACGAAAATAACCTATATTGCAGATTATCTTATTATTACTGTTACTATTTTTATAGTAAATTTTTGTGGAAGGCCAACAAAAAGTCAAATTTTTATTAAATTTGTTTACAGAAAACATTCTAAGGTCTTTAGCTATTAATTTTCAGTCCAGTGAAAGCAGATGTGAAAACGTATTTCAAAATTTATCCGAATTTTAGAAATGAAATTTTACAACATGCCGTTTATCAGATTGGATGCGAAGAATTCTTTATTATTTTCTCTTATTATATGTTGTAGAAAAAGTTTTATTTTTGTTTCCAGTTTTCGAGATTGAGTTCTTGCTAAACTTTCGCGATTCAAGTTCCTTGAATCAAAATATCAGTTTTTTAGCTGTTATTTTGCACGTATTTACCTGTATGTTTGTAATCCAAACTCATTATTCTAAATATTTTTCATGTGGGAAGGTTACTTAAAATTTGTTATTGTGATCGAACATATTCACTTTATGAAATGGGCAATGGGCTCACCCCTCCCAGCCAATACACACCCACTTTTTTTTTTTTTACTTTTTCTTATCAAAGTATTTCAGAGAAGTGATTGTTTCGTCATTCAGTTTTTGCTACACTTGAGTTTTTGAGTTTTTGCTAGTTTTAAGGTTCCCTAAAAAAAAAAAAAAAAAAATTCTAAGCTGTTGGTTTGTGTGTGTACGCCTGTATTTGTTATCATCATATTTATAGAAAGTCCAAATTCTAGGAAAAGAATAAGTTGTTCGTGCTCAGGGACTTTCAAGAGAATTCGGATACATTACGTTTATCAGCGACATTTCTGATAGGTACCATTTAATATCTTTAGATTGCATAAAACAGAATAGACTGAATGTACATTTTTATTTTGAATGCGTAAAAGAACGTTTCGTATAAAATGCGAATGAAATCATTTATTAATCGTTTGCACATAACTGCACAAAGCAATTCGGATGCATTACCCCAGTACAAAAATTTTGCTCAAAATTCGTTTCAAGTAAAACTATGTATTTTTCATACTGTACTAAATTTAAGTATACTATATAGTTTTTGTAAGAGACGAAAAAAAAAAAAAATAATAATAATAATAATAATCCTGGAAAAAATAATCCAGGAAAAAAGCTCCCTCAGAAAAAAAACCACCCCGGAAAAAACACATTTTTTTTTTTTTTTTTTTTATTTCTAAATTAGAATTTCGTGGCCTATTGGAGTTGTGCTATGTTCAAAATTTGTCACTTGATATAGCTACTCTAATGCAGACTCGGTGACCCTTGCCAACGTATATTATATGAAAAGTGCCGAGCTGATATGAAAAGTGCCGAGTGCTTATGAAAAAGTGCTTATGAAAAGTGCCGAGCGAGTATCAGCCAGGGTAGCTCAGTGGTTTAGAACATCCGCGAGTTAAGCGGAAGGCCCGGGTTCGATTCCAAGACTCTGGCATTTTTCACGTATAGTGGTAAAAATCAGCCTTTCACTCCAATTATAAAAAGTGAGATTTAAGAGTTGATGTTTGAAATTTCTAAAGTACTAAAATATGGTTTATAGAAATACCTTTCTCAGAACACAATGTTCTGGAAACTTTCGGGTGTCCGTCTACATAAACCGGCAGAGGTATTCACTCCATTTTCATTAGGGAACATCCGGTTGTGAACTATAATAATATATATCAGTTTCAAAAAATTCCATAAGCATTTAAGGGAGGAGGACAGACAGACAGTCACCATGGACAGACAGACGGGCAGACGAACAGACAGACACATACACAAATTGAAATTATGTTCACATTTAAAAATTGTTAGAAAGTACTAAAAATACTTAATATAAACGAAAGTGCAATTCCAGCAAATTTTTATTAATATTTCTTAAAGGAACTGAATATTTTTGTGTGTCCCTGTAAGTTTAATACAAATATACAGAAAGCATTCTTTTGTGCATATGAATAACATATTTCAATTTCATTAAGCTTTGTGCAAAGTAAAGTTATTAAAATTTGGTTTACAGAAATATCTCTCATAGAAAGCAATGTTTTGAATACTTCGGTGTCCCTGTATAGAAACCAGTGCTGGTATTTATTCCAATTTACATAAGAAACATCGGATAGTGAACTTGAATAGCATATTTCAATTTCATTAAGATTTGTGTACAGAAAAGGTATTAAAAGATGATTTATCGAAATACCTTCCATAGAGCATGCGCACCGACTATGTAGGTTCCGTGGGTGCCGCGCCAACTGCATGGGTGATTTGGGTGCTGAAGCATCAAGAGATTTTGCCGTGGGTGCGAAGCCCCCACAACAAAATTTCTCATGAGAGGATGGTTTTATATCACTTTTTATTGATCGGAATGAAATTTGATATAATTATTTACTGACTGTTACAAAACACGATGTTTATGTATAACTGAGGGAGAAAACGGAGAAGAACATGATATAAAAACCATCTTTTTCATTGCAAACTCCTCTCTCAATAGATACATTTAGTTTTTACTATACTAGTTATTTTAGTACTAATAGATAACTTTACTAACTTTTGAGATATCGAAAAAAAAAAAAGGGTTGGATGGTTGGGTTTTACGTCACACTAGTGCTGCGCAGACGGGCAATTGGCGACGGTCTAGGACACACCCCTAGAGGTGGTCGGGAGACATGCCATCACAATTTTGATCCTCCACGAAAGGGGGAAAAAAAGTATATAAAAATCTTCTTTTCCTCTACCTACCTCCGGAATATTTAGCCTTTGCTGTATTTTCGACCTAATTAATAGGTAACAACCGAAAAAGTTTAATTGCAATTAGTGGAAAAGTTATATATAATTATTTTTTCTTTTCTATCGGATCTCTCCCCTCCTGTTAGTATATGTTATGTAAAAAAAAAATAATTATATTTAAAAAAAAATAATCCTAGTAAAATAATTTGGATTTAAAATGAAAAGATAAGAAGCAATATAAGTTTGCATTGAAAAATTATATTTAGTTTAAAAAAATCTTTCTTTGGATGTTGGTGTTTGGGATGATTGAATATGCTTGAGTCCAGGCCTCGTTGGGATGCCCACCGTGAGCGTTATTCGGAGGCAACCTAGCTCTCATCTATGCCAGTTCAGGAAAAAACCACGGAGAACGCTGAACAGCTATGATGATGGTTGCGACCTGATTCGATCCTGGCACCTCCCGTCTACTTTTTTTCATTTTGATTAGGAAAACAATAGTTTTATAATGAATTAGGATATGCTGCGATAATTAAAGGAAAATATAATTTTCTTTTCTTATAAATGTATTACCTATCAACATTTTTATTCACTTTATTAAGAATATGTTGTTTTCCAGCTAGACGAAATTACAACATAAATTATATATATATATATATATATATATATATATATATATATATATATATATATATATATATTTATTTATTTATTTATTTATTTTTTCCAACTAAAATCAGAAGCGGAAAAAAATAATAATAATAAACAAATAAATAATTTTGGGTTAAACGTAAATCTAAGGGAATATTTTTAAAAATCTAAGTTAGAAAATAAGTAAATAATTTATAAAGGAATAAATTATATTTGGAAGTTCTTATTTCCAAATGAAATGAGAGGAATATTTCTAAGTACGTTCAAGTGGATGAAATAATTCATTCATTTGTTATGAATATTATAAAATAACACAAAAATACTTTGAAGATCACGATGCACATAGTTACTGAAATATGAATATATATATTGAAATTTTTAATAAATATAAAAATATAGTTTTTTCCTCCCACTACTGTATTTTTAAGATATGGAAAACTATGCGGAACAGGTAATAAAACTTTTAAAACATCTAAAAAGAAAAAAAAAATCGAAAACGAAGAGACTGGGGAGACAAGCAGTCTAGAAATAATTGAGTAAAAAACAGGTATTGTGTCCACTTGTAGTCAAATGATAAGAACAGCTTTACAAATCGTTCGGTCAAAGAGGTTAAATCTTCTAACCCTTTTGTCGTTTGGTAAACGTCCCATGAAGAAACAGCTTTCAAAGAATCAGCTTTCTGAATTCTCTTAAAGAACGTCCATCTGCAGCCACTTGAAGGATTACTTGGAATGAAATAAGAAAAAGAGCACGAAAATAAAAGATTTATTACTTTTTTGAATCCAGACGGAAATAATTCAAGTAAACTTGAATGAAAAGGCATCACCTCACCTTTATTTTGTTTATTTTCAAAATGTAATAACTTTTATAATTTGCCTCAACAATCGATTATAGCCTTCTTGTGGTGTCGTCCTCTTGTTTGCTTTTCCTAAAGTCGGGGGGGGGGGGGGATACTTAACGCCTTTTGTTCCCTCTGTAACGTCATGTCAATAGAAATGTGCCAGAAATTTCTCACCGACAAATATAATTTTTCGATAAAGAAATTAATTTTTTGTTTGCTTTAATGTGTCATATTTGTGTTTGATTTGATGTGTCATATAAATATATACACATCAGGGCTAGGAAAAATCTAGTTTTAAAAGAAAAAGAAAGTACTCATCATTTTTCAGTATCCTGGAAAAAAAGGCATTTTTATAAAAATATATTTTCTTGAATTGTTAATTGTGAAACGCAAATTTTAAAGAATGTTGCAAACGATTTAGTGAATTAGGGATGCAAATGAAAAAAAAAAAAAAAGAAAGAAAAAGTTTTTTTATACTTTTTTTTTAAAACCAATTTTAACCATCAACAAAATTTAGTACAACTGTTACTCAATAAGGGAAAAAATGTAATGGGGGTTAAATATTTCTGAAGAAAACGAAAGAGAGAGAGAGAGAGGGTAAAAAAAATTGCTTATATATATATATATATATATATATATATATATATATATATATATATATATACATATACTATTATTATTATTATTATTTTGTTTAATGGAGTCTAATTAAATTTTGTATAATTATCATTCACTAATTTAAGAAAATAAATGAATAAATAAATAAATAAATACTGTTGATGTAGATTACCTGGAGGGATCTAGAGCAGCATACAAAAAAAAAAAAAATAATATTAATATTTTTCGAATCCCGGAAAAAATCGCACCGGAAAAAATCGCACGGAAAAAATCGCACCGGAAGAAATCGCACTGGAAAAAATCGCACCCGGAAAAAATCGCACCGGAAAAAATCGCACCAGGAAAAAATCGCACCAGGAAAAAATCGCACGCGGAAAAAATCGCACCGGAAAAAATCGCACAGAAAAACATTCATGTTTGCGTACACACATGCCTCTCTCCCCAGAAAGCAAAACTCATCTTAAGATTCATATGGGCCTTAGGCAATAAATTTTAAATTCTATTTAATCTTATAAACGAGGTTACAGAAAAAAAAAAAAAAAAAAAAAAGAAAAAAGGCGGGGGTATTATTAAAGTCCCTATAGATCAGGAACAGTGGATATATATGATAATTTAACAACTTTCAAGAAATAAAATTTAAGAAAATAGTAAATGTTTGAATACCAATCAGAGATATGGGGATTCCGAAAAAAAAAAAAAAAAAAAAAAAGGACACCGGAAGAAGGGCATTCTTCAATTCACGAATCGCAAAATAAAAAATATCAAATAAGGAATTTAAAGCATGACTTTCAATTGATTTGGTGCAACATTCATTGGAAAAGGGGGATGGGGGGACTAAGTGCAGGTTGAAAGAAAACAATTGTTTTTTATATCATCTTCTTACCGATTTTAATGAAACATTTTATAATCACGAACAATTTGTGAAAAAATTACAGTAAGTATCAGACATACTTGGGGGTGGGGGATTAAAGAGGGGGGAGCAGAGGAAAATAAGATGATGTTTTATATCACTATTTTACCGAATTTAATGATGCATTCTATAACAATCACTTACTTTTTATAAAGATCACAATGAGTGTACTATACACCTGGGGGGGGGAGCAGGGGGGGGAGTAGATGGAAATAAAATATATTCTTCTTTAAACTTACTCGATTTAAGGGGGAAAAAAACTTTGTATAATCATGTACAATTTGTAAAAAAAAAAAAAAAAAAAAAAAAAAAAATGTGTTAGACATACATACATATATATATATATATATATATATATATATATTATTTTTTGAAGTGAAAACTTTTAGGCGCGTTGAGCACTTTTGGGTGAACAAAAATCATGAAACTCGCATCATCGTCAGCGAGGGCTTTCCATGGGAATCGAAAGTGGAATTCGAGATTTCAGCTGATTTACACGTATTGAGGCGTCCTGAATGGCTTTTCTTTTGTATCTCAGCTACTAATTAAAATAATTTCATAAGTAATACATCATTTGAAAGCTTTGTTGAGTTGGAATCGAACAGTAACTTACAGAAATTTCTACCGCCAGATGGCGCTGTAATATTTTCAAATTTCAATATTTCAAATTCTAAGTCTGATTAAATTATTTTTAATACATCATTCGAAAGATATTTTAAAGTTCTTTAACATTATCGAAAGTGGAATTCGAGATTTCACCTCATTTACACGTTTTGAGGTGTCCTGAATCGGTTTTCTTTTGTATCTCAGCTACTAATTACAATAATTTCGTAAGTAATACATCATTAGAAAGCTTTGTTGATTTGGAATCGAACAGTAGATTACAGAATTGATTATAAAAGATATTTTGTAATTAATGCCCATTTTCAATATAAACATCACTTATTACTTTCTCTTTCCCATAGGCTCGAAAAAGAATTGTTTTAGGGTCAAATTTTTGAACGTGAGGTTTTATTATTTCTACATGTTTTAAGGTCCCCTGAATACGAAAATTATGTTTTTAGCGAATGGTTTGTGTGGATGTCTGTGTGTCTGTTATCAGCATATCTCAAGAACATATAGTAGCAGGAATTCCAAACTTGGTATTCTAAATGTGTATCATATAGGGATGCTACGGTAAGCTTTTTGTTGAGATGAAGCAAATGGTTCGTGTACAGGGACACTCAAAAGTATTCAAATACATTACGTCTATGAGAGAAATTGCAGGTAAGTAGAGTTTAACATCTATAGACTGCACTAAACCAAATGAAACGAATATATATTTTTACTTTCTTCTATATGTAATATAGAGAAAGTATTGGATTCGTAAAAATTTTCGACCTCGGGTTTTTGATGGATTTACACGTTTTGAGAGCTGTAGAACACGATTTGACCCTTTTTAGAAAATGTCTGTCTGTCTGTCTGTATGTCTGTCTGTCTGTCAGTCTGTGTGTGTGTGTGTGACAAAATTTTGTGGCAACTGTATCTCAGGAACTACTGCACAGAATTTCATACAAATTAGTATGTAGTTGCACCTTGACATAAATTAGTGCCTATCAACTTTCGGTAAAAATTGTCTTAAAGGTTGCGTTGCCATCCCGCTTTTTCTAAATTTTTAACATGGTGATATAGGACAAAAGTTTGTATAAATGTGCATAAAGAGAATTATTTTTTAGTAATCATTATGAAATTTGCAAGAATTATTTATAATAGAGGTAGTCAACTGGGGAAAAAATTTTGTATGCGTAGGAGCCTCGTGAACCCCCCTGGGGGGGAAGTCCCCCCTCGAGGGGAGTAAATTTTCAAGATGGGTATCTTTCGAAAGGTCTCGTCAATACCTTTAAAACGAATGGTTGAACCATAAATCTGTGATAATTTAAAACAAAGTTATCGATTTTTTTTACTTTTAACAAAAAAAAAAAAAAAACTTAGAAAAAAATTCGATTTTTTTTTTTTTTTTTTTTTAATTATTGTTAGTGATTGAATATGTATTAATTTTCACAAAAAAAAAAAAAAAGAAAAAGAAAAAAAAAAAAATCTTTTTTTTTTTTTTTTTTTTTTTTATATTGTTACTGATTGAATATGTATAGGAAAATATAGAAGAAAGTCTTGTGGTGGCCACAACATGCTAGTTTTGTAATAGAGATAGTCAACTGGGAAATAAATTTTGTGAATGTGGAAGCTGCACCTCCCCCCTGGGGGAGGGAAGTCCCCCTTCGAGGGGAGTAAATTTTCATGATGGGTATCTTTCAAAAGAGCTCGCCAATACATTTGAATCGAATGGTTGAACCATCGATGTGCGATAATTTAAAATAAAGTTATCGATTTTTTTTTTTTTTTTTCATTTAAAGAAAAAAAAAATGTAATATTGAGAATGAATTCAACTTTTTTTTTTTTTTTTCCATTTAAAGAAAAAAAAATTCTGTAATATTGAGAATGAATTCAACGTTTCTTTTCTTTTTTTTTTTTTTTCTTCTTAATTTAGTGTTATTCTACTTCTCTAATATGGAAATCGCCTGGGTTATCATAAAAGATAATTAGTTCCCCATCATACTATAGGTATGGGGAACTTAGGTAATCGTGAAAATTTTCGACCTCGGTTTTTTTACTTTTCTACACGTTTTCAGGTGTGAGGAATCCGAAAATGACAAAATTTCTATGGTGTCTGTCTGTAGGGTGTCTGTTAGTGTGTCAGTGTGTCAGTCCGTTAGTCTGTTAGTCCGTTAGTTTGTTAGTCTGTTAACACGATATCTCACGAACAAATGATCGCAGAGACGTCAGATCAGTTTTAAAGTATTACTTTCGACACTGGCAAGAACCCTATTCATTTGCAACATTCGAATTTAAAAACTTCGTAAGTTATTAGAAAATTACGATTTTCTTAACATGGGAGAATAGGACAAAAATTCACTTAAACGTGCATTTAATGGAAACTTTTTACTGTAAAAATGTCAGACCAGTTTTAAAATAACAGTTTTGATCCCGGAATGAACATCAGTAACTATAAATATGCTACTTTGGAAATTTCGCAAGTTATTGGAAATTTACGAATTTTTTAACATGGCAGTATAGAGGAAAATTTCACATAAACGTCAATTTTGAGAGATATTTTCATCGTAAAGATGTCAGACTACTTTTGAAATATTATTTAGGACACTGGCATGATTATTAATGACTATAAATTTTCCAATATAAAGATTTCGTAAGTTATTGGAAATTTACGAATTTCTTAACATGGCTGAATAGAGCAAAATTTCACATAAACGTCAATCTTGAGGGATATTTTCATCGTAAAGATGTCAAACCACTTTCGAAATATTATTTAGGATACTGGCATGAATATCATAGACTACGATTTTTCCAATTTAAAAAATTCGTAAGTTATTTGGAATTTACGATTTACTTAACATGTCAGAATAAGGCAAAATTGAGCATAAATTTCCATTTTGAGGATCGTAAATACATTAGACAACTTCAAAATTACATTTATGATATTTGTTTGAACATGATGGAATACAAATATTCTAATAGGAAAATTTCGTAAATCATTCGTAATTTACGATTTTATCAACATAGAGAAATTGTAAATTTTTCATATAAATATGAATTTTGAGGATTATTGCATTGGAAATAGTAGGATGAAAACTAAACAACGGAATTGACCCTGATAAAATAAATTAATAGATTAGAATAAGATATATATATCGAAGTGAACGGTGGATAGCCTATTAGGCGGGGATTTCATTCTGTCATGATATCAAGCTTTGGTCAAATTCATTTCTTTTAACATGATTATAATATGTCTCGCACTAGAAATTTATGAGAACATAAATATGATGGGGAACTGAGCAGAGTCCACCTATGCCAACTAGTTTTTTAAGGGAAAAAATTATATTATTTCTTATAAACTCTTAATGTTCAACATCACATGCTTTTAATTAGATTCTATCAATGCAACATTTAAGTAAAACAAAGAAAATATTATTCTTATGTCTTGTTTTTTTAAATAATAATTTTAATAAATAATTTTTTAAAAACAGAATTATTTTTTAATAATCGAATTCAATTCTATATAAATGTAGGTGCATTAATGAAACGGCTGGTTGAGGGGTGCGGTAGCCCCCCCCCCCCCTCACACTGAACTAATTATCATATAAAACTCTTCAGAAGCCTAATTTGAATTGTTTAACACAGGTTTACATAACAGTACTAGTTATCTTATCTTTTAATCTGCAACCTGTATTTATAGTATTAAATTTCAGGGTAAGAGAAAGTCGTATGAGTGACACACCAGATTCTTCTTATTATTATTGTACTTAACTTAAGCAATCATAATATGTATTAAAATTTTTTTATTATATTATAAAAATATAAATTCATAACAGTTCATTAAACACTACTATTAAATAACAAACTGAATTTACCTTTGAAAACGTTAAAAATTTTAAAATATTTTTCTTAATTATTATTTTATGTAATAATATTACATAAAAAATCACTTGTCTAGACTAAATTTGCACGAATCAAAACTGTGTATTAAAATTTCGATTGTATGTCTTTTTAATATTTTATGTCAAACCTTGGTAAAGGGGGTTTTCTGTATCTGAAAAGAAGGAAATATCACAAATTCTGGCCTTTAAAATTTCCTTTATTTATTCAATGTTCAAAGGGTAGGGCTATAAAGAGAAGGACCACCTGTGAGGTGAGAATACAAAAGCAGAGGCTGGAATAGGAGAGGGTAACTCAATGACATTACCTGATGAAAGAAAAAACTGGAGAACGCTTCTAGGAAAAACATTTCCTTGCTAATTTCCTCATTGTCTACACAAAAAAAGCTTTTCTGTTTATCCATGCTCAAAAGTAAAATTAGCCTCCAATCTCCACCCATCCTCAGCTCTTTATTTTTTTTATTTAACCATTAATTTTTAAAAATTTTATTTACTTATTTTATTTTCTTCTTCTTCTTTTTTTTTTTTCTTCTTTCTTTCTTTCTTTTTTTTTTTTTTTTAATAACTAACATTGATATAAAATCGCACAAATATTGAATACGTGAATAAATTTATTAATAAAGGCTAAAATTTCTTCTTAAAGACCGAAAAATGTTGGAAAATGAATGATTCTAATATACAGAGCCCCTTAGGAAAATACATATGTATATCTATACACATTTATATCTGACGGCAAAAAATGTTATCAGTACCAATGATGAAATATATTTTACTCTTGATATATTTTAGCATATAATTCGCTAGTAAGAATTCTCAAATTATTCTTTTTCGTTTTACTTTATTTTGTTACACTTTTTTATATATTTATTGTTGCCATTTTTTCCTGTTACCATTTTTTCCGTTGCTATATTTACCTAAATTTCATTTTTATAATAACTATTTTTTCTGGCACAATTTCTCCTCTCCCCCCCCCCGTCCATCCCCACGATTACTATTCTAACCCCAGCCATTTTTACATGCGCACTGTCAAAATGAGAGTTTGCAAGATTGACCTCAAATAAAAGAAAACAGAATTACTGTTTCATAAAATACTCTCCCTCTCTTTATATGTATATACATATGTTACATAGCTGTTCAGAAATACGTTCTGTGATATAGTTTTATTATTCTGTGCGATTTTTTCCAGTGCGATTTTTTCCGGTGCGATTTTTTCCGAGTGCGATTATTTCCGAGTGCGATTTTTTCCTGTGCGATTTTTTCCGGTGCGATTTTTTCCAAGTGCGATTTTTTCCGGTGCGATTTTTACCGTGCGATTTTTTCCAGTGCGATTTTTTCCGCCTCCCATATTTTTCATATTTTCCCCCTTTTCTTATGACACAATTTAATTTTATCTTTGCTCTCTATAATTATTTATCAATATATCACAGTATTCATTTTCATTTAAAATTAAATTTTCTGGAAAATCGGAACAGATGGCTTTACTAAAAATGAATTACTTCAGAAGCAATCTTCATTTGAAAATACAGAAGATTGGAAAGTATAGTTCAAGTTGCTATTCATAATATTATGTTTATTATACATTATTTACATTCTTAAAATTGTTTTACAGATAAAATTTTAAGATAACTTTTATGCTGTCAAATAAATGTTTTTCTACAAAACCTTTAATGAATTTTTTTCTAAAAGTTTTGTTTATGTAAACACTAGGGGGTTATGGTGCAGCTGAACAAGTTTTATGAATATAAATTAAAGCTTTTGGATTTCCTTCCAACATTTTAAAGAACTCTTCTTTTTCTTAAAATTATATTTAAAATAAAAATACTTTAACTACAATCATGAGATGGTTTTCTTGTATGGTTGAAAATAAATTTTAAATGTTTTTTTATATAAATGTGGATCCCGGTAAAAAGGGCACCCGGTAAAAAGGGCACCGGAAAAAAGGGCACTTTTCCAATTCGCAAATCGCAAAATAATAAATATTAAATAATGACTTTTAAAAATGACTTTCAAATTACATTTTTAGAAACTTCGATTGATTTGGTACAACATTCCTTTAGTATATACCTGGAGGAAGAGGGGGGGGGACTAGGAGCAGATCGAAAGAAAACAATTGTTTTTATATAAATTCTTACCGATTTTAATGAAACTTTGTATAATCACGTACAATTTGTGAAACAATTACAGTAAGTGCCAGGCAAACTTGGTGGGGGGAGGGTTAAAGAGGAGGGAGGGGGGGGGGGCAGAGGAAATTAAAATTATCTTTTATATAATCATTTTACCGATTTAATGATATATTCTATAATTATCACTTTTTATGAAGATCATAATGAGTGCATTATATACTGGGGGGGGGGAGAGGGAAGAATATTGAAATAAAATACATTCTTCTTTAAATTATCCTTTTATCGATTTAAAAAACCGTATAATCACGTACAATTTGTGAAAAAAAAAATCACAGTAAGTGTCAGACATACTGGGGGGGGGGGGGGGTTAAAGAGGGCGGGGGTTGGGCAGACGAAAATAAAATTATTTTTTATAACACCATTTTACCGACTTTAATGATATATTCTATAACTATCACTTACTTTTTATGAAGATCACAATGAGTGAATTATACATCTGTGGGGGGGGGGGGGCAAGGGGAGCAAAGATAGAAGTAATATATGTTATTCTGTAAACTACCGTATAATCGATTTAAAAAAAAGCTTTGTATATATACAACTTTCTGTTTATGAAAAATTACAGTGAGTTTACACATATCTGGACGATTTGCTGGGGGAGGGGGGGAGCAGAGTGAAGAAAATGTTTGTTTTTATATCACCATGCTACCTATTTATATGAAACCTTGTACGACTATCACTTTCATTTTATTAAAATTGCAGTGAAAGTTACCTATAGTTGATATGGGGGGGGGGGAAATGAAAAATGAAATAATCTTTTTAAACAACAGTTATTATCGTTTGTTTTATTGTTTTATTTACATTTTGTGTAAATATCAGTTAGTATTAATGAAAAATTACAGGGGGGGGGGGTGCGCTAAAATTCAATGTATGGTTTAAATCTGTAAAAATGTTACTAAAAAATTAAATTTCTTCTTTTAATCTGTTTCTTTTGTCCCCCCCCCCCCCCCCCCCCCACATAGAAATACAAAACTTACGCTCTCGTTGATGCTTATCAATTTTTCAAAAATGAGTACTCATTTAACGGTTATGAATTTTCTGACTGCGAAAACAGAATTTAAAAATATTCATTAGGTAATGTGTAATTGTAGCAACAAATTTTCCCATAGAATAACATGGGCGAAGGCTGCCGGCGAGATTAGGTATTGTCCCCTCTTAACCTTTTCCCAAAATGTCAGAAAAGTTTTCCATTTTCTACACAGTAAAAAATCTGTCTTATTTCTTTGACTCATAGCTGCTGGGTACTTAATTCTTTGTTGAAATAGGTGTGTAGAAATGCAATGGACATCACAAGCCCAGCCGCTTGCATCTGTAGAAGAAAGGTCGTTAGAGAAAACTATTCATGATCATGTCTTTCTCTAAATTCGTTATCATCAGTAAACACTTCGAAATACCTTCGCTGAACCCCTGTTAAATGCCCAGAGGGAAGGTTATGCCCAATGACAATTAAAAAAGAGGTCTATCTTTACTACGTTTACGTTTTGCACTGAGAAATAATTCTAAAACTGACATCTAGATTCTAAATTATGGCTCTAGTAAAAATAGCTTCATGTCATCCTTATAAATTATAGTGTCCTTTGAAAGCAAGTTCTAGAAACCCCTATTAGAATTCTAGAGTGTTTGCTAAATTATCGAAGAATCAAATTTATTTAAAAACTACTGAAATAAATGGGAATACAAGAGGCTTGTTTTAGCATCTATAATATCGGTTTCAGAAATTAGCTCTGAAAAACGCTCAATTTTTGTCCAAAATAATTGCTTTTTTAATCAAAATATAAAAATATTTCATACATTTAATATCATTTGAAACCATTTAGTACATTGAAACCATTTAATCGCAGCTAAATATTAAAATATTTAGCTGCGATTAAATGGTTTCTTTTTCTTTTATCTTTTTCCTTCTTTTCTTTTTTCCTTTCCTTTCCTTTTCCTTTCTTTCTTTCTTTCTTTTTTTATTTTAGCTAGCTGTGAAATAGTTCCTCTTTTCAGCCGTGAAACACAGTAATATACTAATAGCAACAAATGGATCAAACAAAATAAGTCAAACGTAAGTGATATGATCATGCAGTTAGGAAAGGGAGGATATCACTAATTATTGCAATCAGACATAAAAGCAAGAACTTTGTTCATTTTTGATAAAGTGATGTGATTCAGAAATTAACTGTGAAAAACGTCCAATTTTTGTTAGTTACTGTAAAATAATTGCTTATTTAACCCAAATATAAAAAGATTTCACACATTTTAATATTTAGCTGAGATTAAACGCTTTTTCTTTCTTTCTTTTCTCTTTATTTTTATTTTTATTTTTATTTTTTTTTATTTTCTAGCTGTAAAATAGTTCCGCTTTTCAGCTGTGAACCACAGTTATATAATAATCCCAGCGCGGGGTCCAGGACAAAATCCCCTCCGGTCAAAATCCACCCCGGACAAATTCCACCCCAGACAAATTCCACTATGGACAAAATCAACTCCGGACAAAATCCACCCGGACGAAATCCCTTCAGGACAAAAGCCTATTTCGGTAAAATTATTTAAGAAAGAGGAATTGAATTTTAAATAATTTATGCCCCCTACTAATCAAGCTCATGGATTGGGAAATTAATTGAGAAAGTAGTGAAAATTTACATATGATTTCCACATGATATATATATATATATATATATATATATATATATATATTAGAAATGTTTTCTATAATATAAATTATTATTATTATTATTATTTATGCTGTGCCCCATCCCTTCACATTTTACTAAATAATGGATGAAAATATAAGAAGCTATTACTTTCTCAATGTCGATATTTTATATCACTCGACGTCCCAGAATCTAATAATATATTTAGCTTTACTGATAACAATAAATTTTTTTAATGAAATCATTCTTTGCTTACAACCCCCCTCCCCCCTACACATACACACGCACGGGGTATGCAGATACCTATAAAAACATAATTACCAGTGTAGTGTATTGCATCTTTCTTAAAGTTTTATTAAAATATTTCAAATAGAATAAAAGCATCAAATACGCATTTTTTTTTTTTTTTTTTTTTTTTTTTTTTTTTAGAAAGTTCTGAGAGTGTGTGACAAAAATTTGTGGCGACTATAACTCAGGAACTACAGCACAGGATTCCCTATCAATTTAAATGTAGTTGTATCTATCAAAGTTTGGAGCAAATCCCTCAACAAGTCAAGGAAAGTGCCTTCCGCGAGGTCTTTCTAAGTGGTTTAACTAGTATTTATGTAATTTTCGGAGAAAACTACAGAAAACTCCAAACGGAAAAGCCGACGAGCGCGACCTGGAATCGAGCATAGAACCTCACGTCAACCAGCTTTGAGAGAAAACCCTCTCAGAACTGTTGGAGCTAATATATTTTTTAATTAAATTTAAATAAATAGAAAAGGTGAAAGAGAAAACTTTCATTCAGTAAATCCTTAATTTTAAAAATTTAAATCTCAGTTGTTATTAATTTTATTTGTGACGGACTAGACTTTAAATTGCATTCTTGTCCAATTTTAATTACTTAATATTTATTTACCTTTATGGATTTTGGTGTGCTAGTGTATCTGCATGTCTTTCTTATAAATAATACAGAATTTTTAATTTAAGAAAAATAATTCACACTTAATAAGGTAATAATATAGCGTGAAAGACATGACAAATAACAGACACGATTTAAGTTATTCATTTTTATCACTCAATTGCTCTCAATTGAGTCATATCACTCAATTGATCATCATATCACTCAATTAAAACACATTTGAAGTTCAGAAATATTAATCTATATAAACAAGACTCTCCCCTGATCTTTTTTAAGTTTTAAATTTTTAATAAATATAACGTGATAGATCTGACATATGTAAAATTTTAGAATTACCGTTTGCGCACTGAATTTTAAAACTAAATTTTCTTTTTTTTTAATTAATAATGTAAAAAAAAAAAATAATAATAATAATAATAATAATGTTGAATGTGATACATTATTTGATAGTTTAATAAGTTTTATATTTAGAAAATTTAAAAATAATTGAATTAGGTGTAAAGTGAAAAGTGGTCTTCTTGTTCACTCTCGACAGAATTAAACCCAATATGAAAATAAGTAACATACTGATAGACAAAGAATCATCTACTTCTTCGCTGCCCTTTCCTCCTACTAAAGAAATATATGTAACACTTACTGATACTTTAAAAAAATTGCAACCCAGCCGTAAGTGACATTTTTATACCATGTTTGGATAGAAATACTTTTCATTTTGTTACCCCCATGAGGATAAATTCCTATAACTCTAAAGTTTTTTTTTTTTTTTTTTTTTTAGGACAGAGGACCACTCAATCTGCGGATTTTTACGATACCAGTTTTACAACAGTTGGACAATTATCGAAATCGAAAATTTATCGGAAATAGAATTGAATAATTTGAAAGCGATGTTATAACTTGAAAAAAGAAAAAAAAAAAAAAAATTCCATCCTAAACTAAATCCTGCTTTTGCCAGAATTTCATCAAAATCATGTTTTTTTTTTTTTTTTTTTTTTTTTTTTTTTTCAGAGAAAAAGAAAAGAAAATGAATAATAATCAGTATTGATACAAACACTATCGAAAAAGTTTAACGGATCTAGGTTAATGCTATACAGTTTGTACTGTGGATTTTCTGTTGACAGCTATTATTGAAGCTGCGTTGTGTTTATATTAAACATATCTTCGTGGTGTAAGTGTTAGGGCCGATTAACAACATGAGGGTCCTACGCGTGGGGGGAAATACCTTTCCGGGGGGGAAGGGGTTTACATACTAAGAAGCCCCAGACTGTATTCACGCGGGTTTCGGAGAAAACCATAGAAAACTTGGGATCAAACCCGGAACTTTTAGTCTTCCAGCTTTGATAGCAGAACCGCTTGAACTGGAATATTTAAAAGTCTAAATTGATTAAAAGTTGAAAGTTAAAAGTGCAAACTATAATAATTAAGCAATCTCAACAAAATTAGTTATTAAAAAGTATGTTTTAAATAAATAAATTTGTTTTCTTTAATTAGAATATTTTATTAAATAATTTTTAAACAGCTTTTCTTTATCTCTATATATTAAAAAAATGTTACTGTCTCTGGCGTCAAATTTTTTTTGTCAGCGACAGTATCTTCTAGCGGAGGCAGGGTCCTTCGCGTAATGAGAGGTATCAATGTGTTCCGAATACTCCAAGTAAGACATTTCAGCTGCCTAGAAATTTCTATCATTTTAATTAAAGAAGTTATTAACTAAAAACGACAAGTTTATAAAGGTACTCAGTTTGCCATTTTTAAGAAAGTTTCTCAGAGTGACGTTGTTCTTCTGTCATGAAGTCATTTTACACGGGGTTGCACGTAGGTAGATAGGTTCGATTTAACGTCGCACCAGTACTGCGCTATGGGTAATTGGCGACTGTCTGGGACGCACCCCTAGAGATGTTCCGGTCACATGCCATCAAACTTCGCGGTCACGACAGATTTTATGTGCACCAGCCACGATTTGTGTACACGACGGTATTTGGCCGGCTCAAGTATCGAATCGGCAGTCTTCCAATTACGTGCTCGGCGCTTTACAGACTAGGGTACCGCGGCCCGAAACCATGGATGTAAAAAAGAAAGAATATAAATATCAACTTTTTTTCTCTACTTTTAGAAAATTAATTTTCTTACACGGGAAAATTAAAATATGATCCATGGTTGTAGGTAGTAAGTAATTAGGTAGGTTGTGTTTGACGTCGCACCATTACTGCGCTATGGATAATTGCGACGGTCTGGGACGCACCCCTACGGTTGTTCCGGAGACATGTCACGACACCACAATTTTGGTCCAACACGATGGGGATGGTCCCCCGCTTCGGTGACCCCCTGAGGTATAATTTTGATGGGAACATGGAGAATATTGCAGCCACGTCATATTTTACGTGCACTGGTCACCATTAGTGTACACGACGGTCTTTGGCCGACTCGAGAATCGAACACGCAATCTTCTAACTACGAAGGGGTACCGCGGTCCGGATGTAAGGTTGTAAAAAATAAATAAAAAAGGGTCATATACTAAAGTTGTAATGCAAAATGGTCTAGATATTATGAATTTCTTTCTATTAAAAAAATATATAAATATTAAATATTTCAATTTGACATTGAATATGAGGATTTCCATAATAATTTTCTGCTTTTGCCTTGTAATATGCACTATTAATATTCCTTTTCAGTGAAAGAAAACAGCGAAGGGAATAGGTCGGCAGAGCTTTGCATGTGTTTATGAGTAAAGTGAGTCGGGGGGGGAGGCGAAGCCTCACTCGGGGGTTGGTGAGCGGAGCGTGCAGGGGGCAGAGCCCCCTAGTATATAAAAAAAAATAATAATTAATAAACTTCTAATATTAAAAGTATTTTAAAACAAATATTTCTCTTAAAAACCGAAACAATAGTATTAAGTAGGGTAAGCGGAAAAGAAGGCACCCGGAAGAAAAGTCACCGAAATGAATTTCGGTCGTCTTCATAAATGAAACACAGCTTTTTAATAACTTTTAGTGGTACAGTAGAACTTGGACAATTCGAAGTTGAAGGAACCAGAGAAAAATTCGAAATATCCAAAAATTCGAATTACATATACTATTTTATCAAAAAAAAAAAAAAAAAAAAAAAGAGGTATATTAAAAATTTGAACTTTATGATCAAAGATTTAACACATAAACTTTATTTCTAAGAAAACTGCTACTCCCCCCCTCCCCCCATTAAATCAATATTTTTTACGAGCTTAATTATTCAACACTTTTTAAAAAATAGTCATATATATATATATATATTTTTTTTTTTCTTCTTTAAGTACAATCTTCGTGTCATAGCATATGGCTTTATACAAAAATAGAATCTACTAAATTAGACATGACTTTCAATTCAAAAAAACCTCGAAGTTCATGTACCATATCTTCTGATGCACTATAGCTAGGGGCTTCTCTTGTATTTCCTATCCTTCTTTTGAAAGACTATATAATGTACTTTAGCTGAGAAAAATCTCGGGAACAAATTTTAGAGAAATATTTTAAAGGTAATCGTATGAAAATTTTGAATTATTCAAAATAGAATTAGAATTATCCACGATTTTTCAACATTATTTTAACATAAAATTCAAGGGACCAAGTAAAATGTTCGAATTATCCAGAATTTCAAATTAAACAAGTTCCTTTGCTTAACATGCTATCGTCACACAAATTCGTTCACAAATATTACGGGGTCTATATTAACATATCCTAAAGTTATAGGTCACTTCGTTCAGTTAACAATACAGGGTGATCCCAAATATTATTGATTTTGGTTAATTTGTTACCAGCCCCCTAAATCTTGTCTTAAGGGGAAATATTCACATGCTAGTAAGTTAACTTATCCGAGAGCGCCCTCTGGATTCTTTCTGCTGTGGGCGGGGATGTTATAGTGACAAATTGTTGTTCCCCTAGGGGTGTCATGTCAGGGAAAGAAAAACACGTTAGGGGACTGTACGATATGTACAAGTAAAAGATAAAATTGCAGATTTGTAGAAATTCACGAAAGTCTGTGAGTTCAGTTTTACGGGGAAAATGCTCAATTTCCTACATTTAATAAACAGAGAATCAAACAAACACGAATATTTTTTGGAAAAATCGCTTCCAAAGTAGTAATTATATAATAACAATAAAATGAATGCTGATTTCACTTTTTTAAGTTCTTCTCCTGATTTTTAAAAATTAGTTTATTTGTTTATTTATTTATTATTACTACTATTGCGATTTTATTAATAGTGTTAAATTAATCAGATCCATTTAAAATTACACTTCGATTTGAAAACATATCGTGTAATACATAATTTATTTGAGGTTGAAGGATTATACATATCTATATAAATTGATTGATTACCCTCTCATATTCACGATAATGAGAAATACAGGTCTGCAACCAAAAAATTGTTAAGGAATTTTTGTTGTTTTTTATAGATTTTTACCCACTAAAACCAAATCAGCAGGGGAAAAAAAATGCATTGCATGTATTTTTTTATTTTTTATTTATTTTTTTTTTTTTAATATATAAATAAACAGAACTTTCTTCTATATTCCACAGAAGAAATTATTGAATTCGTAAAAAATTTTGACTTCTAGCTTTGATGGACTAATATGTTCTGAGAGATCCAGAACACGATTTTAACATTTTTAGAAAATGTCCGTTTATGTGGGTGGGATAAAAAAAAAAAAAAATTGTGACGACTGTGTCTCAAGAAGTGCAGCACTGAATTGCATATAAATTTATATGTAGATGAACTTTGATATACACTAGTGCCTATTAACTTTTGGTATGAATATCTAAACAGGTAGTTCTGATATACAGCGATTTCTGCAATTTAAGGGAAAGCTATGACTCAGATTTTATAGCGTATAATCAAATAAAACTTGATATATGAGAAGGCCATTATCATGATTCAATTTTATTCATTTCGACCAGTAGGTGGCTCTGCTACATTACAATTTTCTCGGAGAACGGAAAGGCTATATCTTAACTTCTATGATATATAATTATGCGAAACTTGACATATGAGGTAACCGTTATAAAAACACATTTTTTAAGATGCTATTTATAGAGAATAAAACTGTCTTTTTTTTTTTTTTTTTTGTATATTTAGTGTTAGTTTTATCTAAGATGAAAATCGTCTGCATTCATCATGGTAGATAATTTTAATAAATAATAGTTGTAATTAATTACACTGCTCGGCATGAAAATTGCCTCTGACACCACTTAAACCTATTCTTGTGTAAAATTACCTCCTGAATCCGAATAGGACGCCCATTTTGCCATATAACTCACTGATTTTTTAAGAATGGCTCCTATTTTTATCATTTTTCGGTGATTTTACGGATATAAATTTTATTTTTAGGAGAAGGAGGATTATTTAAAAATCCTCTGAGGGACTACAGAGTTGGAAAATTCTAAAGCATGGACATTTGCGGCAAGGGATTTTTTTTTTTTTTTTTTTTTTTTTTTTTTTTTTTTTTTTGGGGGGGGGGGGGATTTGCCACTGAAATTATGCATTACATATCTTATACATTTTAAATCTGTTATTAAAATTTTCCTTTAAAATGAATGAATTAAGTAAATAAAAATCTGGTGTGAAGCAACCACTCGACTTTCATTACCCACTATTTCACATATTATATGCATTTTTTACTTCCATTATTCAACTACCGTAGGTAATGGAAGTATTATATTCGGTCCAAAAATTCGATGTCGTGTTTTCACCTGATTTACACGTTTTAAAGCCTCCTGAATCCAAAATAGCAGTTTTCAGCAATTGGCCAGTGTGTATGTATGTGTGTATGTATGGAATATTCTGACTATCATATCTCCGAAACTAATAAAAATAGAACTACGAAACTTCCCACCTGATACAGGTCTGGTGTACAAATGAATTTTCCAAATTTTGGTGAAAATTGGAAAAGCGGAAGTGGGTCATTGGAAACCTGAAATGGGACCGTAAGTCCGTATCTCAAAAACGGCTCTAACGGTTTTCTTCAAAGTTGCTGCATAAATATGCACTCTATTAGATGCCCTTCCGAATGATATAGTTGGTTAGTTCTGGAAAATGGATAGGCGTCCTGTATAAATAGCTCAATTTCAGGTCTCGCAAGTGAGTTCAAACTTTTTTTCAAATTCGCCATATTAACTCCCTTTTAAATATCCTTTTGTATGTAATTATTGTCTTGAGGTCAATAATTGAGTATACTAAGTTTTAGTAAAAGTTGGTATCTCAAAAACGGCTCTAACGATTTTCTTGAAATTTGTTCAATTAATCCATTTTAGATACCCTTTCTCATTTCTTTATTTGTCTTTATACGTGTATCAAGTTATTGAGAGAAAAAAAAATTATTGACAGAAAAAAAATAATTACATACAAAAGGATATTTAAAAGAGAGTTAATGTGGTGAATTGGAAAAAAAAAAAAATCCGTACAGCCGTTTTTAATAAAACGCACTTGCAAGACCAGAAATTGAGCTATTTATATAAAGCGCCTATCAATTTTCGTAAGATAACCAAATATATCATTCGAAAAGACATCTAATAGAATGTTTATGTAAAAAATTTGAAGAAAATCGTTACAACCGTTTTTGAGATACGGACTTACGGTCCCACTTCCGGCTTCCATTGTTCCACTTCCGCTTTTCCAGTTTTCTCTGAAATTTGGAAAATTCATCTGTACACCAGTTCTGTCTTAATTCTGAATTTTCATAGTTCTATCTTTATTAGTTTCGGAGAAATGATAGTCAGAAGATTCCCCATACACACACACACACTAACCAATTGCCGAAAACTGCTTTTTTGGACTCAGGAGACCTTAAAACTTGCAAATCAGGTAAAAACTCGACTTCAAGGTTTTGGACCGAGTACAGTACTTCCTTTACCTACTGTAGTCAGGTAATGGAAGTAAAAAATAAATAGCGTATTACCCTTTTCTAAGATCAGCAGATAATTGAAATAAAAGATTAAATTTTAGAAAAATGAAACATAAAAGGTAATATTTAAAATTGAAAACAAAATAAAATTAAATAAATAAAATAAAAAAAAAAATCAAATTCGAAATTCGAAAATATTTTGATGAAGTGCGCATCTGCAGGTTCCTAACTACTTCTCTGCCAAGTTTTGTAGCTCTGCGATTAATAATCTGAGAATCAGAGCGCAGACAGACACTCGGATACTTTCTCTAGTGTCAGTGTGTCTATTGTCAGCATATCTCTAGTAGATAGTAGCACAAATAGTAGCAGGAAGTGCAATCTCGGTATTCTACACTAAAATTTTCGTTGTGATCAAGGAAATGGTTCATGTACAAGGACATGAAAAAGAATTCAAATACATTACGTCTATAGTCGAAATTTTTGTTAGGTGCAGTTTAACATCTAAAGGCTGCAATAAATAAAATGAAACTAAGGTATCAATTTTTATACGCATAAAAGCATATTTGGTGTAGAATATGGTATGAAAATTAATCACCATTGGTTTACAGTAGAGTGACGAATAAAAATTTTTACAATTACAGGGGTTGAGGACAGGGTAACTCTCTACAGAATTACATCTCAAATAAAACTGCTCCTAAATTCTAAATTTTTAAAGTCGTTAGAGCCGTTTTTGAGATACCAACTTTTACCAAAACTTGGCATGTTGGCATACTCAATTATTGACTGGAAAACAATAATTACACACAAAAGGATATTTAAAAGAGAGTTAATATGGGGAATTTGCAAAAAAATCCGTACGGTCGTTTTAAAAAAATTGCACTTCCAGGACCTGAAATTGAGTTATTTATACAGAGCGCCTATCAGTTTTCCTAAACTAACCTACTATATCATTAGAAAAGACGTCGAATAGAGTGTTTATGTGGCAAATTTGAAGAAAATTGTTAGAGCCGTTTTTGAGATATGCACTTACGGTCTCATTTTCGGTATCCATTGTTCTGGTTTTCCAATTTTCACCAAAATTTAGAGAAATCATCTGTTCTGTCTTAATTCTGAAGTTTAATAGTTGTATCTTTATTAGTTTCAGAGATATGGCAGTCAGAAGATTCCCCCCCCCCCTCCCTCGCACACACACGCTGACCAATTGCCAAAAGCTACTTTTTTGCCTCAGGAAACCTTAAAACATGTAAATCAGGTGAAAACTCGACATAGAATTTTTAGGCCGAGTACCGTTCTTCGTCAGGTAATGGAAGCAAAAAATAAATAGCGTATTATCCGTTTCTAAGATACGCAGATGATTGAAATGAAAGAATAAATTTTAGAAAAATAAAACATAAAAGTATTCGGAAATAAAATAAAATAACATAAAGAATCAAATTTGAAATTCGAAAATATTTTGATGAAGTGCGCATCTACAGGTTCCCAACTACTTCTCTGTCAAGTTTTGTAGCTCTGCGTTAATAATCTAAGAATCAGAGCGCAGATAGACACACAGATACTTTCTCTATTGCCAGCATATCTCTAAAACAAATAGTAGCAGGTAGTGCAATCTCGATATTCTAAATCTATGTCATATAGGGATTCTACACTAAAATTTTCGCTGAGATCAAGGAAATGGTTCGTGTACAAGGACATGAAAAATAATTCAAATACATTACATTTATAGTGGAAATTTTTGGTAGGTGCAGTTTAACATCTAAAGGCTGCAATAAATAAAATGAAACTAAGGTATTAATTTTTATACGCATAAAAGAATGTTTGGTGTAGAATATGGTATGAAAATCAGTCACCATTGGCTTACAGTAGAGTGACGAAATGATGTCCTCGAAATTCGAGGACGTCATTAAAAATTTTTTACAATTACAGGGGTTGAGGACATGGTAACTCTCTACAGAATTACATCTCAAATAAAACTGCTCCTAAATTTTTAAAAGTATATCCATATACACTACTTGTTGCTTGTTGTCTTACCTCTTCTTCTGCAATCTATGTCTATTGTATTAAAAAGCGGGATAAGAGAAAGTCGTGTGAGTGACACACCAGATTATCATTATTATGTTTATGCGTTATCCTTAATTCATTTCCAGATTTTTCTTACCTATCGTTAACGGTATAATAAACATATCGATTTTTTTTGTTTTGCAGTTGATTCAAAGTTTAAATTTTAATTTTTAGATATCTGTTTGTTAAAAGAAAGTGCAAATGACCTTCAATTCAAACTATATTAGAAATATTTATTCTTCAATGTTTACAGCTTACTATGCTGTTAAATACAAACGGCTAACTATTAAAATGTATGATTACTCCTTATTAATTATTACTTATATGTATTTGTGCGTGTGTATGTATATATATATATATATATATATATATATATATATATATATTGGTTTTAATTTATACTACTTATCTGTGTGAACTGATTTTAATCAGAGTCCCCCCTTTAACTTCTGTTGTCATAGCCATGCGTAAAATAGGTACGACTGCAAGTTTTTAAATAAAAACAGTCTTTTAACTTAATAAATTAATTAATTATAATTTTGAAACTTATAATTTCTTACTTCATCTTTTCTTTTAATTGGTTTAGCAAATTTTAGTTTATTGATTTTCGAAAATTTTACATATTATGAAGTTTTAGTTTATTGTGACTTTTTTTTACCTTTTTTTAACACTTTCCAACAATTCTGTCTGTCAGTCTGTCTGTCCGCGCTCTAACTCCCGTAAATATTTATGGAATTTTTTGAAACTGATATATGTTATTCAAGTTCACTATCGGATGTTTCCTATTGAAAATGGAGTTTATACATCTACTGGTTTGTGTACAGAGACAACCGAAAGTATTTCAAAGCATTGTGTTCTATTAGAGGTATTTCTATAAACCATATTTTCATACTTTTACTGTATATATGTTTTAATGAAATTGAAATATGTTATTCAAGTTCACTATTGGATGTTTCCTGTTTAAAATGGAGTAAATATCACCATTGGTTTATGTACAGGAACACTCAAAAGTATTCCAAAGCATTGCGCTCTATGAGACATATTTCTATAAATCAAATTTTAATAGCTTTATTTCCCACGAAATTTTAGGGAATTGAAACATGTTATTCATATGCACAAAAGAATGCTTCGCATAGAATATAGCATGATTAGCATTAGATTTACAGGGTGACAGAAAAATATTAAGTTATATTAAAAGCTATTAATAAAAATTTAGTGAAATTGCACTTTCATTTACATTAATTTTAACACTTTCTTATAATTTTAGTGGGAATATGATTTCAATTTGTGTATCGGTCTGTCCGATTGTCTACCTTTCTATCTGTTTGTCTCCGGCTCCTAGCGTCCATAAATATTTTGGGAATTTTTAAAACATGATACAATCAAGTTCACTATGGAATGTTCCCTGAATAAGATTACATTGTTTACAGGGACAACAATAACAAAAAAGAAAAAAATCCAATGCATTAAGTTTTAGGACAGAATCTTTTAAAAGTTATATTTAAAGAACCATAAAAACATTGATATGTATTTTTAATATTCTAAAATAATGTTTTGAATAGAATATGATGTGATTAACTTTCAGATTTACAGGGATACACTAAAATATTCAGAGAGATTAAAAGCTGTAATTATTACCTAACGGCTTCATTTTCTTTTGCATTAAGCCTTTTTTTAACACCTTTCCAAAATGCCTAAGAATAATTTTAAAATCAATCACTCTATCTGTATATTTTCAGTGCTTCTGTCTGTTGTGTGATAACCTAGGCAAAGAATATTAACACTAGAATTACGACAATCTTCGTATACCTAGAAATACGGCGGGGTCATTTTGACCCCAGGAAAAAAAATCTGCATATTTCCCTATATAATATTATATATATTTAAAATCCAATAAAAATAAACTAAATTACAATGATTAAAGTATATTTTAAAAGGTATGGACAAATAGCTGGCTGAATAACGTTGAATTTCTTATTATTCCCTTTTGAGCATATAGTACTAGTTCCTACTTTGACATTCTAAGTTATGTCAGAATTTGAACTAATGGGAGCTAATTCATTTTTACTTTCACATGAGCTAGAAGATGATATCACATGATCTCTCGTTATAACAAATTCTGAATCACTAGAAGTTTCCTTTTCATCTCTATTTTAAGAATTGTTATCCATTTCAAAACCAGAAACGCAATCAGATAGTTTCTCATCAGTGTAACTATTTATTTTCTTCTTGCGTTAGTCCTCTTATACGAGCCATTAGTATATAAAAAACTCCCATAGATATAACAAAAAAAATTATCAAAAATTGTTATTATATTTAACAAACAAAATGCCTAGCAAAATCTACAATCATTTTTTCGAACATAAGCTGTTTTATCTGTTCTCATTTCACAAGTAAATGCATTCCGAAAATTTAAATCACGTGACTGGCAGATGAGAGATTGTACAAACACATCATTTCCTTTCCTTTTATTTGTTTTTTGTTTAGCAGATGAAAACAAAAATAGTTTACCGTAGAAAAAATATTCAGATATCTTTCTCTCTCACAGGGGTCAAAATGACACCAGCCCGTATTTCTAAGTATAAGCCTTAGTTAAGACTAAAAGTTAAATAGGATTTTCTTGGAAATTTTATTTTTTTGAAAAGCACAATGATTTAGGAAAAGTCAAGAAAGGATTAAGATATTTGTGAAAAAATAGAAGAAACATTGAAGAAAAAAGTTTGCTTGGGGTCAAAATGACCCCTTCCGTAATTCTAGTGTTAAAAGTTATTCGATACGTACAGAATGAAATTTATTAATCAATGCGTACTGCATGCTTTTTCTTTCTTGTTTTTTCTATTGTTTTATCACCATTTTTTAAAAATATTTTATTATAAGTAAATATGTTAACAAATTACTATTTTATTTTTATTTTATTTTATAGAGCTGCAAGGCCAAAAAAAAAAAAAAAAAAAAATGCAAAATTATATAGTTATAAATCTGCTACTATAAAATATGTTTCTCTGGTGTAAAATATAAAATAATATTTATATAAAATAAAAATTAATTTTTAATATCTAAATAGTTGAAATTTAAAGCAAATCAAATATATTAAACAGATCTATACACAAACATGTTTTACTACAATACCTTCAGAGAGTTATTTTCAAAAATATTTTAGTTGAACACAAAAAATATTCCTCTTTTTCTCTGCGACATCTGTATGTTTTCAAATTAGTAATTTGACCATAGTCCCCTACCAAACGACTTCCGCAGCGTGAAGGGAAACCATTATCTCACTCCTCTCGTAGTGTGAAGTGATTTATCAAACTGTCAGATTAGGAGCTTCGTTTTGCTGTGAATATTTCTTTGCCAGTTTTGATACAATTTTAATTTGTACCGATAATCAATTTAATTTCCATAAAAAAAAATTACTGTTTATTTTAATCAAAACTACATACATTAGAGAAAAGGTCCATGTTCTAAAAATTTCTCTATGATAATTTAAACAATATTTACTATACGATTAAAATGACATATGTTATCAGATAGGCTTTTTTCGACCATTGATTAATAATTAAAAAATTACAATTAACTCTATAAAAATTTTAATAAAAGAAACATCTGAGCCTTGAGTTTACCCATACAATGCAAAAAAAACGAAGCCAAAATATAAATAATTGTACTTGCTAGAAGATGAAATTTATTCCCTATAGAATAACATGGGGACGAATAGTTTCGTTTTCAGGTGATAATGTCGCCTTAAACCACTCGTCACTGAAAAACATGAGGAGGACATACTTCATCTCTCCAACTCTATAGTGATCTCTTTTTCGGTTGTTTCTTACCCCTTGTTTATTTTATTTTATATATTTATATATTTATTTATTTATTTTTATTTTCTATTTTTTGTATTTTTATTTGTTATTTTTTAAAGCAAAAATCTTAGGAGATATCCTTTATTTTATTTTATTTTATTTTATTTATTTTATTAATTTTTTAACATAAGAGATTTAAAAAATCAGTTTTTAAAATTGAATTTCAGGTATTGATGTTTTTACATTTTAAAGTAAGACATTTCATTAAGATATAAAGGGACATAAAGATACGACATTTTGCTACCCCCCCCCTTTTTTTTTTTTTTTTTTTCTTTTTGAAGTGAGGATGTTCCCTTGAATGTTTTTAATATATTTTTGAATATAATTTGTAAATATGTTGCAAAAACTTTTGATTTCAAGTGTATTTTAAGCTTTTCAAACATGTGGGGCTTTTGTCCGGAATGGATTTTGCCCGCATGAGATTTTGCACGGTGTGCATCTTGTCCGGGATGGATATTGTCCGGAGGGGACTTTGTCCGAGGGAATTTTGTTCGCGTCCCGCTAAAGCGGAACAATGATAGCAAAATAATAATATTGCAATAATAACAAAAAATGGTGAGCAAGCTAAAACTAGTGGATTTGCAGATCAGGAGCCTCAACATCCTATTTGCATCAGACATTATTCAGTAGGTCATTTTTATTTATTCCTTATTATATAATAGTATATATTGATTCGATCGACTTGTTACCATAATCAGATACATTCCTGAGGGGGGCTGCCGCCCCCCTCAACCCCCCGCTATATCTCTCTTTGTATACCTATTTGTATATCATATAAAGCGTTACGGAATTGTAAATAATTGCATTTATTTTTTGTATAAATTCTTTCACAGACCTTTAGTAAAGATGATAAAATGCTAATTTTGTGCATTTCTAGTCGTTTTAGCATTAAAATAGCCTAATTTTCCCTTAAAAACACTTTAAAAAAGCTCCAATAAGGGAAGAAATGGATTTGGCGCCAAATTTGGCGACTGTTTCCATCCTTGGCGATTTTTTGGCGACCTTGGCGAGAAAATCCTTATGAGGGATATACCAAATATGGAAGCTCTAATCTCATTGGCTGATGAGATACGAGAATTTTCCAGAACAGACTGTGTTCGATAGAAAAGTATAAAAGGAGCATTTTTTCGCCAAGGCGGTCAGTCTCAGATCTGTATCAGTTTCGCAAATGCTTGCTTTACTTTGAGCCTCTTTGGATGAGATTTGCTTTATGTGTTATAACTAAACAGTTTGTGCTGTTGTTTTTCTGTTAACGGCTGTTGTTTAAGCTGTGTTTACTGGTTGAATTGAAGCTGATACTTGGTTTATAGACCTGTATTGTTCTGGAACTTTCTGTAAATAAATCACTGAATTTTTGCAAGTTTCGCCTTTCATTCTCGGATAACTTACGAACCTCCAAGAACGCAACAATATGTATTTTTAATAAACAACGGTCTTGTAGTATTTCCCTGAAATTCATAAATACCAAATTTCATAACTACCAAATTTCATACAAAAAAAATTACATAGCATATCGGAAATATTTCGCGTGACCTTTAAACTAATTTCCAATTCTATGCCCACAATTTTCAACAGGGAAACATGCTTTTAAAATTCTAATAAAATTTCATTATATTTGATGGGGCATAACTGTGATAAAATAAACTTTTAAGAAATACCGACTATAGACCGTAATAGTGCGGAATTCTTTTATGTATCCCGGAAAAGTAGCCACAGTTATTATAAACGCCAATAATAAGAATAAACCTAATTAATTATAATTCATTATTTTTTTAAACTAATTTGATAGAAAAACTTTGGCGTGTCCCTGTACACGAATTACAAATGGAATACACACCTAAAACTATACAGCTAATTCCGTTGGGTTCATGAATATGTGTACCAAATAGCAAGTCAATAGCGTGAATTTTGTGGCCGCCATCGCGTGACAGACAGAGCCCAAAACCGTTTTGAGTCTCAACAGAGGGCCTCCACTGACGTTTCGGCAATGATTTACCGGCCATTCACGAATATTTTACAATTTCAATTTTAAGATTATACGAGTAAAACACCTATCTAAACTTAATTCATTTTGAATTACTGAAATGCATATAGAATAATAAAATTCAACAGTGGTGCAATTCTTTTTTATGTGTAACTGATTGGTAAACTTATTTTTATTTTATTTTATTTTACTTTATATTTATTTTGCTTTTGTATTTATTTATTTTCTTTCTTTCTTTCTTTCTTATTATTTCTTAATAATTTGCAACGAGAACATAAGTATTAGTTCCCCATCAGATTACTGGGAAATCATAATCGTGAAAATATATTCGACTTCGGTTTTGGACGCTTTTAAAAGTTTTGAAGTATAGGGAAATTAAATAAAATTACAAAATCGTTATTGTATTCGTCGGTAGCTTTGTCAATTTGTTCGTTAGTTATACTGTATAGAAAATATCTCAAACACGAATAGTCGTAAAATATGGTCAGACCAGTTTTAAAATATCTCTAACAATACGTTCAAGAACTTCTCCCCCACGCCACCCAACATTTGATTTTAATTTTGAAAATTTCATCACATGTTCAAAAGTTGTAATTTTTCAAATTATAACATTTCGAAGTTAAAGTTATTTATTTTCACGAAAATTAAACTTAATTTTTTCTTTTCTTTTCTTTTTTTTTTTTTTTAACATGCGTAGTAAAATGGCCAGCCAAATAAAAGGACAGGTACATATACGGCACTGTACGCTTTTTCAGTTTCGAAAGGGTAATTATGTACAGTCGGCAAAAAAAAAAAAAAAAAAAAAAATATTGACGCACACATCCATATTTTTCTCATTTTTATTTATCCAAATTAATATATGACTAGTTGGAACCCGTCGAATTCGACGGTCACTTTATTCACCGTAATGTTTTAAAAATCGTCGCATCATTATTTAAATGTATTTCAAGTTAAAACATCTAATATAATTTATGACATTTCACTTTAAAAAAGGAATTCGGAAAAATGCTTATAAACAGAAATACTATATACGACACCACTTTCTACAAAGTACTCTCAATACTCTCAAGTAAACAGTTGCTATCTTTTATTTTCTATTTCGTTTAATACTATGACTACATGTTAGCTGACCCGTCCGGCGTTGTCCGGGCCTATGATAATAACCTTAAATGAACCTTACATTTGTATGATTTTAAATCCTAAACTCGATTTTGTTTGAATTTCTATTTTTAAATAAAAGCATCGCGAAAAAGATAATCAGATGTAACAAAAAAATTACCTTGAACCGAACGAAACTCTGCCTTGTGGCCCCGGTGCCTGCGGCAGCGCATACGCCGGCCGCTAATAACATAAAAGAAATTGTCAAAAATTAATCTGGAACCAAACGAACCCGACCGGCGTTGCCTGGGCCCATGATAATAAACTTATATGAATTTTAAATTTGTATGATTTAATATCTTTAACTCTATTTTGTTTGAATTTCTATTTTTAAATGAAAGCATCGCGAAACAAATAATCATATGTTACAAAAAAATTACCTCAAACCGAACGAAACTCAGGCTCGTGACCCCGGTGCCTGCGGCAGCGTATATGCGGGTCGCTAATAACATGAAAAAATTCTTAAAAATTAATCTTGAACCGAACGAACCTCTGAATCGTGTTTCCGCCGCCTGTGGCTTCGGCACCGTATAGCAGGCATGCTACGCATGCGCTGCAAAATTCATTCCTCCACCAGGGGGCGCAGTATGTTGTATACGAACATCACCAATCACCTTGAACTTCTAAGACCTTTCAAATAAGGTGTCACATGGTGGTGTCAACTGCAAAATCCTTTAGTTGCACTTTCTCCCGCCAGGGGGCACAGTGTGTTCAGTACGAACATCACCAACGGTCAGGAAATACCAAGACCTTTAAAATAAGATATAACATGATAGGGTCTAATACAAAATCACCTAGTTCCATTTTTCACCACCAGGGGGCGCACTATATTGTATACAAACATGCCCAATCAACATGAAATTTCAAGACCTCTATCACCAATCGCCTTGGATTTTCAAGACCTTTTAAATAAGGTGTCACATGGTGGTGTCAACTGTAAAATCCTTTAGTTGCACTTTCCGCCGCTAGGGGCGCAGTGTGTTCTGAGCGAACATCCCCAACGGTCAGGAAATACCAATACCTTTAAAATAAGATGTAACATGATAGAGTCTGCAGCAAAATCACCAAGTTCCATTTTTCACCACCAAGGGTCGCACTATATTGTATACAAACATCCCCAATCGACATGAAATTTCAAGACCTTTAAAATGAGGTGCTACATGTGTGGGTCTAGAACGGATTTCCCTCTCAAACTAATTTCCCCCCCCCCCTCCAAATCTACTTTACCCCTTTAAAATCGAAAATTCCAAATTCGCAGAAAATGATTTTTTAGTATTCGACTCTAGTCCCCATATGTAAAATTTCTTCACCGTGAAGTAATTTGGAGCTTAGTTAAGCTCGTAAACGTGTTTTTAACCCGTTTCCCCCCCGGGGGAAACCGTTCGACTTTTTTTTATTTTTCTCTTTTCATAGCACATCTACAGACCAAGACCTTTCTTTAGACACCTCAACCAAATTTTTACACCAAGTAGTTCTCTCAATATAGTGGAGACAGACAAAAACATGTTTCAAATTAATATATAGATTTTTTTTTTCAAATAATTGATTTACACCAAACGCAGGAAAATCTTGAAAAATTACTGAAAAAATTGAATGTAAAGTTGATTGTGCACGCATAACTTTACTCAAACTCAACGAATTTAAGCAGTTAATAGCTCAAAAGAAAGAGCTTGATCCACTGAGTGTTCTTAGACTTGTGTCAACAGCCTACGTTAATTAGAACTCTAGTTATAGAGGTTTGAGTAAAGGAAAATCTTGAAAAAATTAAATGTAAATTTGATTCTGCACGCATAACTTTCCTCAAACTCACCGAATTTAAGCAGTTAATAGCTCAAAAGAAAGAGCTTGATCCACTGAGTGTTCTTAAACTTGTGTCAACAGCCTACGTTAATTAGAACTCTAGTTATAGAGGTTTGAGTAAAGGAAAATCTTGAAAAAATTGAATGTAAATTTGATTGTGCACGCATAACTTTACTCAAACTCAACGAATTTAAGCAGTTAAAAGCTCAAAAGAAAGAGCTTGATCCACTGAGTGTTCTGAGAGTGAAACGATCAAGATCCAATCATTAGAAGAGGAGCTATGAGAATTCGAATTGCTTCAGTGAATGTGTCCCATAAGAAATGTACAGGGAAGAATCGCGTTTGAGTATAACTTGAGTAAGGTGGGAGTTGAGTAAATTTCAATGATTGATGACATATCTGTGTCTGAATACCTTTCATTAAAAAAAAAATGAAGAAAATCGGCCGGATAGAACGGCCAGACGGACTGACTTTAGTTTTCATAATTTTTTTTAATATATAAGATTGATGAAATAGTCGAAATTTTTTTTTAAGTTATTTCTAGCGATGAAGACGATAGCGAGAAATTAATTTACTCATCTTTGGAAGGGGAATTAATATAAATAATGTTGAAACTCTCAGGAAATATTTTATGTCGTTCGACGTACGAGGAAATATTTTTAGAACTAAATTCGATAAATTATGATTTGCATCATACTCAGCATGGCCAACATCTCTTTCTCAAACGTTAAAATCTTCAAGAATAATATAATTAACTGTTGTTTATGCATATTCAATCAAGAGAATAATATATTAATTTAATGAAGATAGGTTTTAATGAATAAATGACAATCAACGGAGTTTAAATTCGAATTAAAGTTATATTTTTTTTCCGATTTTCTATATTTTTAATATCTATGTGTGTATAAAATAGCAATTTATCAGTGAAAAATTACTATTTTTATTTTATCTTTTTAAGTTATTTAAAATTTTATTTGAAAAGTATTTTTAGCGAACAGATGAAAAGAAAACCATGGAATGTATTAGATTTTTTATATCTCTCTTTATTATGTAATAGTGTGTTTAAAAAAAAAAAAAAAAAAAAAAAAAAAAAAAAAAGTAGGTTTGTACAATTTTTATTTATTTATTTATTCATTTAATTGATTTATTTGTTTCTTTACGAAAGGTCCCTTGAAAAATGCATAAACGATGCTTCATTGTATATAATATTGTATACTTTTTTTTTTTCGAGTGCGTACATGTAAAGTATTTTGTCATTTACAGTATACATCGTTTCTCAAGATAATATTGTTTCTCCTCCCGCCTCAACCCCTCGGGTTGCTACAGATGTTTGTCGGACAAATCAAAGAGTGGCCAAGGTCAAATTCCAAACTTATTGATAAACCCCCTTCGAAAAATTATCTTTTTCTGTGCACACACAACGAAAACGAATTAGAGAAGGGAAAATATCCTGAAATCTGAAGAAAAAAAAAAAAAAAAAAATGTAATTTCAAAAGCAATTTCACCCCCCCTTTTTTATACATGTTTTCGTTTAATTTAATTTAAAATTGTCTACATCAGTAAAATGAATAATAATAATGATAATAAGCAAGGGGGAAAAAAAAAAACGAGAAGTACTCGAAAGATTTGATTAATTAACTTAGTAACCATTTGGCTATAATATAAAAAACTCTATCGTTTGGTTTAAAAGAAAATTTGAGACTATTTACAAGTTGAGTAATTTTAAATATTTCAACAATTGTATTGAGTAAGATTTTATAATATTTAAAAACACCCATTAAAATTATTTTCAGTTTGATACTATACTTTAACTATTATATTAAAATCTTCGTACTTAAAAAAAATAAATAAATAAATAAAAAATACAGTGATATTAATTTAAACTTGTGTTACGTATCAACTACATTTATAACCACTATTTTAAAACTGAAATCCTTATTTACATTCATAAATTTTAACATGTCGTATATTAATAATAAAGTTGTTTTATACTTCATTTCAAATAAGTTTTCAGAATGAAATATACATATATTCATTTATTCATATGATATTTTTATTTCTTCCTTTGAAATGTTTGAAACAGTTTCCAGATATAATAATAATAACATATCATTATAAATAAGTGATAAATACCAGGAAGGAAGACTGAATTCATGAATAAATAATTACATATGGAAATGAAGCATTATACAACAAAAGATACTGGAAAAATTGACACAAAAATTAATACTGAAAAATAATATTGTATTATTCAAAAACTGCTCTGTCTTTATTAAAGGCAATTACAGCAACAAGGTAATAAAAACTGAGTTGTTTCTGAGACAGCAATATATGAGATCATGTAAAATCACTATCACTTCATCAAAAACTCAAAGATTACGACAGTGAATTTAAAGACATTTAAGATGGGGCGAAAAAAAAAAAAAAAACCCAACATCATCTTTTTTTATTTTTATTTACTGAAGTAAAAATAATTTAATAGTATTATGCGCGATACAATATTAATGTAAGAGACTACATTGAACTTTAACATTGCGATAAAAGCAACAAACATTTAGACTGATAATCAATAAATATAATTAAGCAGAGAAAAATATAAAATTTTCTACTATAGAAGTAGTTACTGTACAACAACCATTTTCAATTGGATATGTCCAATATTTAGAAATGAGTTGGATAATTTTAAAGATATCAATAATTCCATTAGGTAATATATCACATCATTTAATAATACTAATTAATACTAATATTAAATAATATTTATATTCACAATGTCTTTCAGTTTCTTTTTTGGTTTTTTCCACTTCATAAGTTTGTTTATAAGTTGTTTTTTCCACATATTGTTTGCAATTATTTTTAAGTCTTTTAGGTGACCTCGGGCATTGCATGTTGTAAATTTTTAGCAGTTTGCATACAGCATAACAGAAAGATCACCTAATTTGCATACAACATTCATTCAATGCACTTGAAAAAGTGGTGAATTTGTATGCTTGAATTTCAGGTTGCTTATTTTTTCTTTTCGTCAACTTCCTTCATTTTTTATAGTTCTTCATGTGATACTTGGTTTCATATTATGCAATGTTTGAAAGGGTTTTCAATATGTATATATATATTTAATTAGAAAAATTAGCAAAAACTGTTTTAAGCTATATTTTTCAGTTATATTTTTTCATAATTGTATCACTGTATTGAAAGTGTTTTCTTAATATTTGAAACGTGTATAATGATTTATTGTGCAAATTTATAAAATTGCTTATTGAAGGAAAATATTTTAAAACAAAGGAATGTGTCAAGAATGTTTTCATTCAATATCATTTATAATTCTCAATGTGCTAAATAAAACGATAATCATAAAAATCCTCTAAAAGAAAGCGAGAAAAAATAATAATAATCATTATTTAATTAAAAGTTTTGGACGGGTTAAACAAATCTGAACTTTTAAACGGCTTTGATACGCCTATAAAATATTAATGAGTTTGGCAGAGACGAGAACAATTGTAAATAATGATGGAAAATGACAGAAAATGAAAATTATTTAATTATTTAAGGGGAAGTAATTTTTACATAGTTTTTTAATAACATTTCTTTCCCATAAACATAGCGTAAAATAAAAAGATTCCTTTCTCAGAGTTCACTACCTGTTTCCGATTTCTAAAAAAACTTTTCAAAGTAATGAAAAAGTATAGTATCTGTTTTATATGTCTGGGTTTAGGAGAGCATAGGCCAAAAAAAAAAAAAAAAAAGGAGGGGGGGGGGACTTTTTTATGACTTATTACTGATTTTAAAGAAACTTTGCATATTATAATAATTATTAACTGACAGAAAACACAGTAGAATTATAGTATACTTGGTAAGTAGGGTAGGAGGGAGGGAGCTGCTATAAGTGTTTTTTTTTTTTTTTTTTTTTTTTTTTTTAAATTTCAATCAAATTTTGTATAATTTTTACATAGTAATTTACAAAATACATTGGTATAATTAAATTTATATGGAAGGGTCTTGGGGAAGAGCAAGTAGGAAATTGATTCTTTTTTTTTTAAACTTTATTTTGCGATTTCTATCAAACTCTGTACCTGGAATTATTACTTACTAATTCAGAAAGAAAAAGTGCACTATCGGCTAAATATATTTAGGAGAGATAGGGCTGGAAGGGCGGAAGGGAAAAGAAAGATTTTTATTTTATATTAAGTTTTACTAATTTTAACGAAATAAGAAAAATCGCTCCAAAGTGAGGTTTAAGAGGTGAATCTGACAAGGAATATAAAAAATATGTTTTGCAATTTTTTTCCCCCTGCCTAAATGAAACATTGTGTAGAAAGAAAAAAAAGAAAGAGATTGTTAGATATATAAGAAAGAATTGGAGGGGGGGGGGTGCTTTATATATTTGTTTGACTGATTTCTATATAGTTTTATACAATTATCATCAAGCTATGTGAAAAAACACGTGACGCTGCCATATTTTTTACTTTTTTAATTTAATATAGCTGTATAAGACAAAATTCTGCATAAACGTACATAAATAAGGAAATTTGTTTCTAACTTTTAATTATGAAAATTTAAAAAATATATAAATATTTATGATAGCAATATTCAACCAGGAAAAGTTTTTGCATGTGCACGGGCATCCTTCTCCCCCCCCCCCCTACTCCTATCTCCATTCAGGGAAACCCTTGGAGTGTGTAAATTTTAAATATGGGTATCATTCAAAAGAACTCGTGAATACCTTTAAAAACGATGATTAAATTATAGATCTGGAATAATAAAATAAAATTTATCGAAGTTTTTCATTTTTAAGAATATATATATATTATATAACTTGTGGAAAATTGACTTTTTTCGACAATTAATGTTATACTTCTCTGGGAGGAAAATAGTCAACATTCATCATGAAATATATTTTTATAAATAATTTGTAGTGAGTGAAACTGTATAGAAAACTGTAGAAGAAAGATTTGTGGTGAACACCTCATACTAGTTTTAATGATGAAATTATGGTCACGTCATCTCAAAATCTATAATTCCGTTGGCAACCTGGAAGTAGAAAATTTTTACGAATCCAATACTTTCTACTTTGAAAACAAAACAAAGCAAAACAAAAATATTATTAGATTATTTTCTTTTATGGTAAATGTTAATAAATTTAATACTACTTAGAGTAATCTATACAAAAGAAAATTAATATTTATTGTTTTAAAATGTAATAATTTTCTAAAAGTTTGCTGTGTTTATGGAATATATGCTAAAATCCCTTCCCCCTCCAATTAATAAAAAAAAAAGTTAAAATAAGTGAACAAATATTTGGAGGGCAGGGCAAGGAGGGGATATACAAAGCAGTAAGAAAGTAGAAAATATCATTATTATTATTATTTTTTATTTGAAGGGGTGGAAAGGGGTGGATGCTGTGTTCAAAATATCGAAAATTGGTCTAACATGGATTTTTCTTTACTAATATATATACGAAAAGACATATATACAAAAATTATATTTATTTTATATTTATAGGAAGTTTCTGATGTTGAAGGATACCATTTTTTTCCGTTTATTATTTTTTTCTGGGACCCCCCACGCATAACACTCATTGTGATTTTCCTTATATAACACTCATTGCGATTATATATAACACTCATTGTGATTTTCATAAAAAGGTAAGATATAAATATAATGAGGTTATGTTAAAAAAATATAATTTAATTTTCCCTTGCCACCCCTCAGCCCCCAAGTGTGTACGACGCTGTAATTTTTTCATAAATAGTAAGTAACTGTTATATAAAGTTTCATTAAAATCTGTAAGAAGATGATTTAAAAACAATTATTTTCTTTTAATCTGCCCCTATTCTCTCTCCTCCCCCCACCCCCAGGTATATACTAGGAATGTTGTACCAATTTAATTGAAATTTCTAAATATGTAATGTGAAAGTTCTTTAAATTCATTATTTGATATTTATTGTTCTTGCGATTTGCAAAATGCAAAAGTGCCTTTTTTCTGGTGCACTTTCTTTCTTTTGTGCATTTTTTTCCGGGATCCGCTTTTTTTTTTACCTCATAACGTTCCAAGGTCCATCTCTGTAAAGTAACCTTAGACTTGCTTTAGTCCAAAGGACTCCATATCTCGGATTGGTATTCTAACCTAACATTTACTACTCTGTTAAACTTCATTTCTAAGAAATTGTTTAATTGCATACAGGCGTTTCCCGTACTTTATATTCCTATAGCGTGTTGTCAGGATAATAAGGTGAGTTTAGAGCAAAAGAAGAAACACCTGTTAGGCAGGCTGCACACCAAAGAGGCAAGCGACAGCGGCATACGCGACATGTCTCTGGAATCGCGGATGCGACGCAAGCAACTTGTCGCGACCACCTCCCGTCTTAGAATCGTAGAATAACAAGTTCGAAATTTATTATAATTTCAAGTAAAAAAAAAAAAAAAAAATGATTTTTTTTTTTTTTTTTTTTTTTAAATAAAAGAATAATTTAGAAGAAAATAATTATTAAATTTAAAAATAGAATTTTTTTTGTTAAGTTATTCAAATATATTAAACCTAAAAATAAAACACTCGTTTAATTTTTCTCTGTTATTTAAGGGAAAGTAATTTTTATATCTTTGTGGGGGGAGGGATTAATGTTTTATTTAAATTTATAATTAACATCATTTGATAAACACGTCTAATAGAAAACACTGATTGCTTGCTTTAATTGTGTTATTATTGATGTGTAAAAATAAATAGTCTATTAAATTATTAAAATATTTTATTTCAACTAAAAAAAAAAAAAAAAAAAAAAAATATTAAATAAATGAATAATTTAAGAGAAAAAAATTTTTGTATCGCACTTTTTATTTATCCTTTGTTGTTTTGTTTAATTCATATTAATTCAAATAAATGAATAAAATAAAAGTTTATTTTTTCTTATTTAAAAAATGTTTAATTTTTTTTATAAAAATAAAAGCATAATTTATGAGAAAATAATTATTAAATTTAAAAACAAATTTTTCGTTGTTAAATCATTAAAGAATTTTAACTTAAAAAAATTATCATTTTACTTTATCATTTAAATAAATAAATAATTTAAGGGAAAATAATTTTAACATTTTATTTATTTTTGTTAAATCATTTATTTTGTTAATGTTTAAATTCAAATTTAAATTTAATATTTGACATCGTGTTTCTAGCAGAAAACAGTGCTCGTTTGCTTTAAGTTATTATTGACAAGTAAAATATATATTCTATTAAATTATTATTATTTTTTAACTAAAAAAAGTGTTTTTACTTACTTACTTATTTATTTATTTTTTATAATTTAAATAAATGAATAATTTAAGAGAAATAATTTTTACATCGCACTTTTTATTTATTTTTTACTGTTATATATAAATTTAAATTAACAGTTTCCAGATTAAAACATTGCTTTTAAATTTGAACAATTATCAAGAAAAAATTGTAAACCGATATAAAAACTCAATAATTTCCATGAGGTTTTCAATCTTCAACGTTAAACAATATTGCAAAGAGAAATTTTGACAATATATATATGTATACATATTATATATATATATATATATATATATATATATATATATATATATATTTAAAACCTTTAATCATATATATATATACGTATTATACATATTAATAATTTTTTTAAAGTTAGTAAAAGCCGAGCAACAAAAGATTTCAGACCCCTGAAACCACATAAACCAATAAGAATAAAAATTCATTAAATTAAAATTACCTGTGAAGACTTGTTGTAAATTATTGAAATAAATAATTTTGATTTTTGAATGAATAAATTTTATTTATGGATTTTTTTATTTAATTTAACTTCAAACTTACCTTAATATTATTCCTAGATAGTTAGTTGCTAATTAAATTAAATTATATATTATTAACCAGGTACTAAATTTCTATATTTTAACATGATCTTCTTCCTTTGAAATGAATAATTTCTCTTCTCTTTTCCTTTCTTTCAGTAGAGTATATATATATATAAATTATTTTCAAGCCTTTTAGGTGACCTCGGGCATTGCATGCTGTAAATTTTTAGCAGTTTGCATACAGCATGACTGAAAGATTAACTAATTTGCATACAACATTCATTCAATGCTCTTGAAAAGTACTGAATTTGAATGTTTCAATATCAAGTTACTTATATTTTTCTTTCCGTCAACTTTATTCATTTTTTATAGTTCTTCATGTGATACTTGGTTTCATAATATTTCCCTCCCATAAAAAAAAAAGAAAAAAAAAAAAGAAAAGAGAAAAAGAAAAACCCTAGTTAAATTTAATAATTATTTTTCTTACATTATTCATCGATATAACAAAAAAAAAAAAAAAAAAGAAAGAAAGAAAGAAAGAAGAAACAAACAAACAAAAGAAAAAAGTTCTCGTCGGGAGATTTTTAACATTTATTTATTTATTATTATTTTTTTTTTAAACATGAATAACTTTTCTGTCTTTTCCTTTATAATGTTTTTTTTTAATAGAATATATGTCTTTAAATTTAATAATTATCTTTTTCTTAAATTATTTATCTATTTAGAAATATAAATAAAATTAAAAATTGCATGTAGGGTGCGCCGCTAATTATTTTTAGGAAAGAAGCGAAGCATACACCTGGGCTATTTCTCAGGTTGTTTTCTGTATTAATGTATATGAATGATATGCTTTATATACTTAGCACCGATGTCATATGCAATCGAACTTAATATATATATATATATATATGTGTGTGTGTGTGTGTGCATAGTCGCCGACTTTTGGTTTTCACTACGTGGGGAGAGATTTATTTCTTACACCCAACTGAAAGCGAGAGGGGGGGGGTAATATACTCCAAAAAAATTATTAAATATAATATCACATTATTAAAAGGATACTTGGCGCTGGATTATTAAAACCAGTAAAAACTACAACGTCAGAAACGCCAAAGAAAAATATTTTTCTTTGGCAATAACCTTTATTTATTTCATATGTATATTATAAAGTGTTATTAATAAACACAGTAATTTTTACAGAAAAAAAAAAAAAAAAAAAAAAAAAAGACCAGGAATTACATAAATAAAAATTTAGAAATTTATTATTATTATTGCTATTATTTTATTTAAGAATTTTTATTTATTTATTTATTTATTTTTTCTACAGTTTTCTATATTTTGTCACTAAATTTTTTTTGCAGCCATAAGAATATGTGTTATAACTTAATGGGTGGAAACACAATTTAAAGATTTACTATACTTATAACGATCAAATAAATTTAAAATTTACAATATTTTCTCAGTTATATTGGAAATGTCAAAGCACACTTTTAGCAAAAAACTGAAAAATCGATATCTTCACTAAATTTTGCTTTTGAAAGGTCCAGGGATAATTGCATACTAGTGCAGTAAAATGCATTGAAATGCTGTTCAAAAATGTAAAGAATAAAATCTTGGGATCACCATAAAATTTCAAGAAGTCGTATTAATCGTAACTGTACAAGACCATTTATCAGACGAAAATTTATAGAAACCAGGCAGGATAAAAGCAGAAGCGCATTACATTTAGAACGTGCGTTAAGTCCATTCAAAGAGGAGGAAAAATAAATAAATAAAAATCCAGAAAACACTTACGTGTTTACTGATAAGTAGATGAATAATTCAACTTTTTAAAAAATGCACCATAAAAAGGTGAAAAGCCGTAGTTATTTTGGATAACAATAGTTTTAGATAAAAATTGTTATTTTGGATCTAAATAATTTAGTATTATCTTTCGCCAGGTGAAAAGTTAGGCACAAGCAAAGCTTGTTCCTACTTTAATATTTTAAGAACGTTGAATAAGGATCAAGTCTAACTATTTCTATTCGAAACAATCGTTGTTTGGTTTTGGAATTTATGATGTTTCGGTACAAACTTTTCTTTATTATTTTAAAGTAATGTTATTTCTAAAATTTACACTTTCGAATCTATTTAAAAATTAAAAATCTTATTTAGAAAAATGTTAAATTATTTTAGAATATTGACAAATATGCTTTTATTTAAACACATTTATAGTCACCCAGTATTTTACTACTGACTCTTTTTTTACTATCACGGGTCTATTTTTTCATATCTGCAATTACGCAACGAAGATCACGTGTAGTTTTTTTTTTTTTTTATTATTATATTTTTATCATAAAGTTTTAATGAAGAATGAAGTTATAAAATTAACAATTTATGATTTCAACAACAACAAAAAAAAAAAAATTACTTTTTTTTTTTTTTTTTTTTTTTTTTTCTGTACACATTTTCTGTACAGGAAATTAATAACAAAAACCATTTTTTTTTTTTTTTTTTTTTTTAAGAATAAGAAGCTTTAAGAATTTTTTTTCCTTATGACATATTTAATATTAAAACAGGGAAATAAAAATAAAAATAATAATTAAATAATTAATTAAAAATCTTAGCAATTTACAGATTACAGTGCTAATGAGTAACTTTTATCCAGAGTTTCACACAAAATAAATTAATTATAAAAAATAAGATTATTTTTTCATTTTTATAAAATTGTATAAATTCTTCGATCAAATGCCAGATTTATTTTAACCTTAAGTTTAAGATAGCCTTTTATGCAAAATAATACAATAGTTGTAATAATATCTGCAAATAATATATATATTAGAATTAGACCGAATATTTGGTTAGCATTTGGTAGACAATAAGGAATATTTGGTTCGGATTGATATTTTAATATTCAGAAACTGAATGCTAAGAATAAAAATAAATTTTAAATAAATTAAAACATTGAAATGTTTTAATTAATACACTGGTGGACAAAATTAAAGCAACAACCTGTTTTCTCGTTTTTTCTTTTGCACATAATTTTTAAAAGAAATAAACATATGAACATAAAATTTGGATGACCTGTTCGTTATCGTATTATTAACTGAATTTTATGTAAGTTAAGCATAAGAATAATTTTTTAAGCCAATAAATATTCATTTTTCACTCAAAAGTAAGCTTTGGAAAAAATGAAAAATTTCAATAATTTTTGGAAAGAACACTTAATGAAATAATTATAAGATTAAAAAAAAAAAATTATAAACCATGTTTTTAAATTTTCTGTTAAATCATATAAACGCTACTGAAGGCAGCCGGACCCCCAGCAATTGGATAAAAGTATTAAAAAAATTCCTTGCTATCGTCTTTTGAGCTATCATAAAAGTTTCAAATGGCTGTCTAGCCGGGAAGTTAGTTAAAAGTTGATTGCAAGCTTTGTACTGGAAACGCTGCCGAAAGCAGCAGGGTCCCGAAGCAATTGGATAAAAATATTTCTTAAAAGCATTGTCACCGTATTCTGAACTATTCCGAAAGTTTCAAATGTCTAGCTACTCGGGAAGTTAGTTAAATAAATTTTCTGTTGAATCATATGAACGCTGCCGAAAGCAGTAGGGACCTGAAAGAGTTGACTAAAAGTATTAAAAAAAAATGTATTGCCACCGTGTTCTGAGGTATCCTGAAAGTTTCAAATATCTAGCTAGTCGGGAAGTTAGTGAAAAATCGATTGCAAGCTTCGTACTGTCAACGCTGCCGAAGGCAGCAGAAACCCGAAACAGTTGGCTAAAGGTATTAAAAAAAGCATTTTCACCGTGTTCTGAACTATTCTGAAAGTTTCAAATGTCTAGCTAGTCGGGAACTTAGTTAAATAAATTTTCTGTCGAATAATATAAGCGCTGCCGAAGGCAGTAGGACCTGAAATAGTTGACTAAAATTAATAGAAAAATGTATTGTCACCGTGTTATGAGCTGTCCTAAAAGTTCTAAATGTCCAGATAGTCGGACAGTTAGTGAAAAATCGATTGCAAGCTTAGTACCGATAACGCTGCCGAAGGCAGCATGAACCCGAAACAGTTGGCTAAAAGTATTTTAAAAATGCATTTTTCCCGTGTTCTGAACTATTCTGAAAATTTCAAATGTCTAGCTAGTCGGGAAGTTAGTTAAATAAATGTTCTGTCGAATAATATAAGCACTGCCGAAAGCAGCGGAACCTGAAATAGTTGACTAAAATTATTAGAAAAATGTATTGTCACCGTGTTGTGAGCTGTTCTGAAAGTTTCAAATGTCTAGCTAGTCGGAAAGTTAGTAAAAAATCGATTGCAAGCTTTGTACTGATAACGCTGCCGAAGGCAGCAGGAACCCTAAAACAGTTGGCTAAAGGTATTAAGAAAATGCATTTTTACTGTGTTCTGAACTATTCTGAAAGTTTTAAATGTCTAGCTAGTCGGGAAGTTAGTTAAATAAATTGTCTGTCGAATCATATAAGTGCTGCCGAAGGCAGCGGGACTTGAAATAGTTGACTAAAATTATTAGAAAAATGTATTGTCACCGTGTTGTGAGCTGTCCTGAAAGTTTCAAATGTCTAGCTAGTCGGAAAGTTAGTGAAAAATCGATTGCAAGCTTTGTACTGATAACGCTGCCGAAGGCAGCAGGAACCCGAAACAGTTGGCTAAAGGTATTAAGAAAATGCATTTTCACCGTGTTCTGAACTATTCTGAAAGTTTCAAATGTCTAGCTAGTCGGGAAGTTAGTTAAATAAATTTTCTGTCGAATCATATAAGCGCTGCCGAAGGCAGTGGGACCTGAAATAGTTAACTAAAATTATTAGAAAAATGTATTGTCTCCGTGTTGTGAGCTGTCCTGAAAATTTCAAATACCTAGCTAGTCGGGAAGTTAGTTAAAAATCGATTGCAAGATTTGTCCCTGACAAACAAACAAACAAACATTCAAACAAGAATCGAAGTTAATAATAAAAACATGGTAAAATGGTCATGAGGATTCCTTACGGATAGGTGAAGATGCACATGCATGCATATGTTAGATTGCAACCAAATCTTTCTACCTGTATTCACTTCTCTGTTTCATATTTCTTCTTCTTCTTTTTTTTTTTTTTTTCATGTGAATAACTTTTTTAAAAATATGCATGCAAACATTAAAACTGGATAGGATATTTATTATACAATTATTTATCGACATCATTATTATTCTAGTGCTGAGTATAGTTAAGAAATTCGTAATTACATATATTTTTAAAAGTCTAATATAAAAGTAAAAGTTAATGCAGAAAGAAAAATCGAGATTTAGTTTAACATTTCAAGGCATGTGCGTCTTTCCCTATCTCTAATGCATCCTTAACACCAGTTTTTAATTAAGTGTTCTTTCCTAAAATTATTGAAATTTTTAATTTTTTTCAAAACTTACTTTTGAGAGAAGAATGAATATTTATTAGCTTAAAAATTATTCTTATGCTTAAGTTACATAAAATTCGATTAATAATATGATAACGAACAGGCCATCCAAATTTTATGTTCATATTTTTATTTGTTTAAAAATTATGTGCAAGAGAAGATAACGAGAAAACAGGTAGTTGCTTTAATTTTGTCCATCTGTGTAGATTAAAATTGGAGAAGAAAATGTTTATTTATCAATATTGTGGATTGTGGTGTTTAATAAGAAAAGCTACACCCGCTTCCCTGGTCACTATTTTTAAATGAATCACTATAATTAATGAATTTTCAAAGTTGCATTATCTTTTATCATGTGAAAAAAAAAGAGAAAAAAAAATTCTCATTGGTAAAAATGTCACACCGGGTCCCTACTGCTTTCGGCAGCGCAGGCCATTGTGATTTGAGCGCGTGTATTTATGTTTGCCACTCTTAATGAATATATATATTATCGTAAGGGAAAATCATAAATATAAAACACAAAAAAATTCTTCTCTCATCGGTGGAATAACCGGCCTGGGACACCACTGCCTGCGGCAGCGTATACACGCGCGCTATGCGCGTGTGTTCCTTCGCCTACCTTTCCCACGCCTCCAAATTATTTACACTTTCAAAAACATCCGCAATCGTTTTCTCGGGCTTTTAAACCTAATAGTACTAATTTCCAACATTCTATCTAAATTTCTTTATTTTTGCCCTTGCCGCCCCTCGTAATAATTTTACATTTTGAAAATATCTGCAATCGATTTATCGGGCCTTTTAATAGTACTATTTTTCAACGCTCTAACTGTTATTTCTATATTTTTGTCCCTTCGCTCCCCCTTCTCGTCTACCCTCATAATTTTCCCTTATCCTAACCTACGGTTCTGGCATTTGGGGGTAGGGGGGAGGCAAACTCACCAAAGCAGCGTCAAATAACCTTAACTCAATACAGAGAATGTTTCTGGTTCAAATATCTAGAGGTTACAAAACAATCCCTACTGACGCCCTCACAGTTATCATTGGTATTCCTCATGCTCACCTCCAATTAAAATACAACTTTAACAAAACTAACATCTTGCAATTAAATAACTCCATTCTCACAGACACTCTCTTCCCTAATACTAATGTCCAGCAGCTTACACAAGCAGCTGGCAAATACACCCAGCACAGGACGCTTCTTCCCTATTCATAATTTGTTCAAAAAACAGCTTCTCCCCGTCTGCTCAACTTGCGATTTACACTGATGACTCCAAATCCGAAAATGGTGTGGCAGCTGCGCTCTGCGTAATAAACAATATCAAAGTTCTCCATCAGTGAGCGGGCAGGCTCTCAGACCACAATTCGGTTTTTCAGTTTCAGAGTGAGCTCTTTGCCATCCTGAAGGCAGTTGAATGGTCGGAAGAAAAATCTGTAGACTACAATCAAATCTCAATCTTCAGTGACAACTTCTCGAGCCTACAGGCCATAACTCGCCACAAGAACAGACACCCACAAGTACTTGAAATTAAAATAAAGCTCTCAAAATTAAAAACTAAAATCTCCCTGGCACACGTTTCTGCCCGTAAGGGGTCGTCGGAAATGAACTAGCAGACACTCTTGCAAAATCAGCAACAGAATCTAGTGACATATCCTATTAACTCCCAGCTCTCCATTGTTACTTAAAATATTACCTAAATCATAAACTAAATCATAAACTAATTAATGACTGGCAGGATCTCTGGAGCGTGTCTCCGAAAGGGAGATACACTCACGAGCTAATACCAAACGTCTCACTCAATATTTGACCTCTCACCGGAAATCTTCGCCTTTCTGTCAGGTCATGGCCCCTTCCCCAAATACCGTCACAGATTTCATTGCCGACGATCACTCTTGTGCTCCTGCGGCGAGGAGGGGACTGCACAACACTACTACTTTCACTGTCAACTTACAACACTTTACCATTTAAGGAACCCTAGCCCTAGACCAGCAACTTGTCTGGACAATATAATAACTAGACAGCCCCTACGGCTCAAATTAAAGCGTATCTATACCTTCCTTCAGTGTTTATCAAACTCAACAAACTAAATTTTTTCTCTATCTTTCCTCAATTTTCCTCCTTTCCTGCATGGCAAAAACTGGTCATACCTGATGCTGCAGCATTCCACAGAAATGTTCCCGTGAAGCAATTATCCAGCGCATGCTGTTGTAATTTACCAACACTTGTCAATGGCCAGTGCTTGACGAAAAATTTCCAACCAGCCAACCACTATACACCTCTACCCAAATGTAAAATTTATAAATCTTCTTAGTATTGAAATATACAAAAAATCCATCTCAAAGTATATTGTTTCATTACAATTTGCATCCATCTACCACCCGTGCGCAGACTTTTAACATTGTACATAGATTGTGTGAACTTTGTATATATACTGTGTAAACTTTGTCTATAACTTGTTTGAACTTTGTAAATGGACTACCAGTCACCATCTTTTCTCATCATTGGGTACAGTCCATGTAATCTCTTTTAACAAACCTTTTCAAGCGAGAGAGCAAGGCTCCCGTCCTCTTCCTCATTTTCATGTAACTTCGTTGTCGCCCTCTGTCACGTGAGAGCTCTGCTTTGGCGACCTTGTTATTATTATTATTATTATTATTATTATTTTGTTTATGCAATAAACAACGGAGGAACATTAACCTTTAGAGCCGGGCTCTTTTAAATATCCACAGTGCCATTAGAGCCCCTCTCTAAAGGTTGAAAACGCTCAAAACTGCTGCATAGTGGTGAGCGGCACCTTCGTCTTAGAATCTTAGAATATTTTTTCCCTTTTGAAAATATCTGCATTCGATTTATAGATCCTAAAAACCTACACGTACCAATTTTGAACGATCTAACTTTATTTCTATTGTTTTGCCCTTTCCCCCCCCCCCCTTCCCAGCTCTCTTAAAAATTTTGCACATTCGAAAATATCCACAATTGATTTGTAGATATCAAAAACCTCCATGTACCAATTTTGAACGATCTAACTCTATTTTTTTTTTTTAACTCCACACCTTTTCTCGCCCCTCGTGATAATTTTACACTTTCGAAAATATCCTCACTCAACTTAGACCTCTAAAACCTATCTGTACCAATTTTGAGCAGTCTAACTGTATTCCTATTTTTTTGTGCCACCCTCCTGCCACACCTGGGACGAGTTTCTAAAATTTAAGAAACTGGTTTTCAGATATTTGTGTAAGCTGTATTTTACAGCGAAAATTTCATATATATCTTTTTTTCTTTTCTTTTTGCAATATAAAGGATTATTTTAAATCATATTTTGTCCTCTCCCCACTTTAGCGTCTAAATTTCTAACATTCCAGAAATTGGTTTTTAGGTATTTGTATTAGCTATATCTTAGAGCAAAAAATTCACGTATATTTGTCTTTTTGTTTGAAATAAATAGGATTACGTGAAATCGAAAATTACGTTCAAGAAATTGTTTTTTAGATATTTCTGTCAGCTATATTTTAAAACAAAAATTTTATAGATATCTGTTTTTTTTTTTTTTTTTTTTTTTTTGAGGTAGAAGAATTTTATGAAATCATGTTTTGCCCTTTCTCCCTTCATTGGGAGGCGAAATTTGTAAAATCGCTTCTTAATACCAACATAATAGAAGGAATATTGTCACAAAATTTCATGCTCCTAGGTCAGGGGTTTAGGCTAGAGACTATGAATCACTCACTCACTCACGTACTCACTCAGGACAAACGATTTTATATATATTATCACCATCATCAGCAATTTCATCCTTTATCAATCCACTGTAGGATGAAGGTCTGTGTGTTGTTTGGCTAGTTTGGTTGAGTGGGTTGTTAAACTTAATTATAGATATGAGTTAAACTTAATTATAGATGATAAGAAAAGAAGAATCACTGCATTTCAGTTATGTTTTAATTTTTGATCCTATATGTTCCGTACTGCAAATTTATTTGAATTGAAATATATTAAAACAATTTTACTATTAATTATTAACACTACTGTGTAATGTTTATGGATTTAAAAACTATTTCAGTTTTAAACATTGGTTACAAATTTAATTGATACATAAAATAAGTTTAAATTAACAGAACGGTAATTGATTTTTTTTTTTTTTTTTTTTTTTTTTTTTAATGCAAGGTGTGTTTAAGATAATAGTTATTGCATCAAAATAAAATTGAAGTGTCTTTAAATAATATGAAATGTTCCTAACATATTAGCTTAGAAATTTTTATTCATCAACCTTGAAAATTCTTTTCAGATAAATTGGAGTGGAAGGCTGATTTTTATACCAACTATGTGAAAAATACCAGAGCCGGGAATCGATCCTGGGCCCTCCGCTTAACGCGCGGATGCTCTATCACTGAGCTATCCTGCCTGGGGCAGAGCATCTGCGCGTTAAGCGGAGGGTCAGGGTTCGACTCCCGGCTCTGGTATTTTTCACATAGTTGGTATAAAAATCAGCCTTCCATTCCAATTTATCTGAAATAAGTTTTCAAGGTTGATGAATAAATATTTCTAAATAAAAATTTCGTGGTTTATTGGAGTTGTGCCACGATTAATATTGTCACTTGAAATAGCTGCGTTTGCAGACTCGGTGACCTTCTCAACGAATATTATGTGAGAAATGCCGAGTTGGTTATCAGCCAGGGTAGCTCAGTGGTAAAGCATTCGGGCGTTTAGCCCGTTCAGTTCCCGGCTCTGGTATTTTTTATATAGTTAGTATAAAAATCAGCCTTCCACTTCAATTTATCTTCAACTTAAAACATTTTAAATTAATTTCAAGTTATAATCCATAACCATTCCACTATTTATTGCTGGAACAGTTACTGGAACAGTTATACTATAACATAGAAAACTCGCTTCTTATTTGTAAAAATAAATAAACATATAAAGTGTCTTTTAAAAATTATTAAATTTACAAATACAGTAATTCTACTGTTTACAAATGCACAATATTACTTTTATTATATATTAAATATTAATATTTTTGCTCTTAAGAACAATATTTAACTGTATTTGCTTCTTTGTTTTTCTATATCACATGATTGAGCAGACGACACTGGGAAGAGCCCAGTGTTGATATCTTTAAAATTATTCGGCCCTACCAGTTGCCGTGCAGCCATATAAGTGCACTATATAACTTTGGCTCGATTTGATTCATTATTTTGGATGTTACCGGGATGGAAAATTTCCCATTATATATATATTTGGTATAAGAAATGAACACATATATTTAACCCCTTACCTGCCGACGAAAAATTGCAATGTTAGCTTCCCAGTGTCACCATTTTTCACACAGGTGCGTGTAGTTATCTGTTTATTGTTCCCCAAACATTCACTTTCCGATTCCTCCCACAGTCCGCGGTAGCCCAGTCGGTAGAGCGCCGGCCACGTAATTGGAAGATTGCGGGTTCGGTACTCGAGCCGGCCAAAGACCGTCGTGTACACTAATGGTGGCTGGTGCACGTAAAATCTGTCGTGGCCGCAATGTCTTCCACGTTCCCATCAAAATTTATACCTCAGGGGGGTCACCGAAGCGGGAGAGCCATCCCTTCCGTGGAGGATCAAAATTGTGATGGCATGTCTCTGGACCACCTCTAGGGGTGTGTCCCAGACCGTCGCCAATTGCCCATCTGCGCAGCGCTAGTGCGACGTAAAACCCAACCATTCATCCATCTGATTCCTCCTACCCTTCACCTTCTCTGAAATAAGTAAACCCTTCGAAAACAATGTCATGCTCATTTAATTGCATTCCAAAAAAGTGAGACTAGTTTCACTGGTAGCAGTGTAACACAGAGTATCGTATTTCTGCAAGACGTATATATACGACCGAATAGTTAAGGGGTTAATATAAGAACTGAAAACTATGTGAAATAAGATCAATATCTAAACAAATGAAACTAAAATTATGAAGAAACAGAGTCCACCACATCTTAAGACAGGTGGAGCGGGTTAAACATGTTTTACTAAAACCAAACTTTGCTCCAAACTTCTGAAAATAAAAGCTAATATAGTATATATATATATATATATATTAATTGGTGAAATATATATATATATATAATTGTTGATGCTTATAAACGAACATTGTATGAATTAAATCATATAAATATTTTGATTTAAAATAACTATTGGTACCGTTTGACTTGTACAGTGCGTTGCATGAATATAAACGCACCTTTTCCAATAGTCAGAAATAGAATTTTTTAAATTTTAAAAGAAGGAATGCGACTTATAGTTATTGCATATGACTAACAACTGAATAAGGTGCTTTGAGCAAGTATGTTTATGGTCATGCAAGCTTACTTAATGAATGTTTAAGCATTTTCTTATTTTTCACTGTTATTCGTTTGTTGCACGAAATTAAACGCACTCTGTATTTTGGGTTTTAAATTTAACAGAGCCGCCGGAATTAAATTAAAACAAAAATAGCCGTGTTGCTAAAATTCTCTAAAATCAGTTTTAATGCTTGAGTGCAAAATTTACGGAGTTTGTACAGGATGGCAAGCGGAAAAACTTTGACAGTAGACGAGAGGATAAAAATCGACTTTTTACATGGTAAAGGCTTTAGCAATCGCGAAATAGGGCGCTGAATTGAAAGAAGTGAGAGTGTTATGTGAAATTATATAAAAAAAGGAGCAAATTATGGGGAAAAAGCGTATGAGAAGCGAACAGGAAAGCTCACCAGTTACAACAAATGTCGAATATGCAACGCTGCAAAGACTAAGAATATTTCCTGTGCGAAGATAAAGGCTCAATACAAGCTGGGTGTTCATCGGACAGCCATATGGAGAATTATCAAAGCTGCAACATTCATTAAATTTAAGAAAATGAGGGCGAATCCACCCCTCACTCAAAAGCGCAAGGATATGCGGTTGGAAAGGGCAAGAAAATCGATTCTAGATCGACTAAATTGGGAAAAAGTCATCTTCTCAGATGAAAAAAAGTTTAATCTCGATGGCCAGGACGGATTTCACAGCTACTGGCACGATATGATAACCGAAGAAATGTACTGTTCAAAACGTCAATCTGGAG